>OY728141.1:104523375-105723375 GCA_963277665.1 Viscum album
TTAAGGGTCAAAAATGAAACTAAAAGTAAAGAGTCAATGACTTCCAAGAGGGTCCGAATCACATCCAGTTCCATTTCCCATGCTCCAATCCCAAACAACAACATATTCCATGGTCTTTCCCTTATCTTGTCCTACAACAAAAAAGTCTACTCGGGTGCTGATCAGGTGGCCTGAATAGGGTGTGAGTACAACTCAGTAGGCCACCAACAACAGTGTCTAAAACAATTCTATCCAAAAGATAGTGTATGAAATTTCAGGAATAAACAAATATGTTTCATAATTAAATAGTTATCACAATTTTGTTTAGTATTTAAACATCACTTTAGGCTGAGTTTCAATTCTTGATTCCCATTTGAATCATAAAAAATTATTATCATTAATTTTGAATTTCTCACATAAATGACATATTTTAAAGCAAATTTTCATTTAATTTACATTATTTCTTTGTTTTGTGGGTTTACCATGCATTTTTGAAAGAAATGGTGGGTTTTCAAAATCTGGGCCAACCCGAGAGCCCATTTCCAATTTTAAAAATAAATTTTATTTCATTAATAAATACTTATCTTTTCATCCTTTCTCACCCATTAAACTTCTAAATGACCTTTATTTAACTATTAAAACCTCCAAATAAATTTGGGTCCCTTAAAAATCCATTAGCATCTTGGATTTGTGTGAAACAATTAGGTATTGGGCCAACCTAAAAGCCCATTTCCAGTTTTGAATTGTTTTTTATTTATTTCATAAAATATTAATTCTTTATCCTATTTCGGTGATTACACCTCTCAGATGTTCCCATTGAACCCAGACGCACCCCCATCTTCGTTTTCCCCTATTTTGAGCTTAGATTCACCACGATGTTGGGCCGAACTTCTTGAGCTCCAAAAAACTTCCATATTTCTCAAGTAAGTTGGGTCATTTCCATCCTCCTCCGTTTTTCATAGGGGTTATTCTATTTTTATTGATTCCCTAAATTTCCATAAGCTAGGTATTTGTACGTAGAGTTTTATGTTTGAGTTATTCGGTCCAATAGTCAGATTTTAGGTTCAATATCACTACCTTGTGGTGCATCGGAGGTGCGGTTGATGTTACGCAGAAGGATTTGGGGGTTTTGACACTTTTGGTAGTTGATTTCATATATAGGTATTGTATAATGAGTTGGATTTCATTATTCAAATTTCATTTATGTTACTACTTCATTATTTTGATTGCGAAAATTGATTTCGGTAGAATTTTCAAAGCGGTTGATTTTTAAGTGCCAATTTTGTGTGAAAATGGGTGTTTTACATGTGCGACCCATGTGGTGCCTCTTGGTGTTGTTTTATAATTCATGGATTTGATTTATAAAATCTTCTTGATTATGAAATCATAGTTTTGGTATATATTGGTCTCCATTGGGTTTTAAATGTGGGATTTTAGATGAATTTAATGTGGAAAATTTGATTACTTTTAAAGAAATTGTTTTATGGAAATTATAAGTGGTTTATTGAGTTATATAAAAGGTGAAAAGAATGTGTAGATACTGTCTTGAATGTGTGTTTCCAGAACTGATATTTATATGTGAATCTTTATTTTGGTAGCATGTGGTAACTATTTAAGAACAAGATAGGAAACCCGGGTAACTAGGTGGGCTAATGTGTAATAGTATGCTAGTGAACGGAGGGATTTTGACCATGGTTCACTTAGAAGGTCTGATGTGGATAACACTAAAAAAAATATAATGCAGATCATTGGAGACCACTTGGTTATGAGTATGCTCTCTACTAGTGGCTCGTGCATGAGAATGAATTTTCTTATGGTTACTTTTATGGAGGTACGAGCTACTTAGGGCTCACAACTAACTAGTACCTAGGGGTGTTCCTCTGCTTAGTACTCGTGAGATTTTTGTGATTTATACTTTCCATATGGTATTTTTTGATGTTAAAATAAGTATCTTTCATGTTTTATTCAAATGCAATCATTCTTTAATGTTATCCCCATTGAAAGTTATTTTCATTTCAATGTTTCACTTTTAGAAATAAATGCTACAATTTTCTGTTTATAAATCTTGAAAGATTTTTATTTTATAATGTCTATCACTTGGAATCCTTGGGTGATATCAGATTAGGTTTAGTCTCACACCATAATTACACCTTTGGGTGTATGTATAATTGATCATGTTTGACACAAGCAAAGGGAAGGCCTTGGGCAATGGGGGTTCAGGTTGCTAGTTTCTCTCGATGGTGCGGCGTTATGGAGACGACTAATGGGTGATGACCCCTTGTCATTTGGAGTTACATGGGATATTTTCTTGCTACTTTTATACACCTTTGCACCTCTTGTGTCTTGTTCAAACCCATATGCTCATTTCTGAATTTTTATTAAGTCTTGTTTGGCATAATTTTTCAAATTTAGATTATTGTTTGTTTTTGGTTATTTTATGAATCCATTATCAAGTAAATCATTCCCAAATGAATTTTTATGATACTCGTGAACTTGTTCCAGCCTGTGGGGATAAGGAATTCCCTTCATTCCTTTCCATGATCTAGGTTTGTTTCTAGTTTGATGGTGACCAGATTCATTTTGTGACAAAAATGGTATCAGAGGAGGTTAATGTTTTTGAGTTATATTAATATTTTGGGATGAGTCGGGCTAGACAGAAGCTAGGACTCTTGGGGCTCAGAGTTTTAGTCATGAGTAGAGTGTCTATCCCACACCCCTCATGGAAGACTGCGACTCACCATGGGATGTACGAATTGTTTGATTATCTTCACTTCTAGGTGAGATGTGTGGGCTGCAGATTGCACATGGACATCGATTGTGGTGAAGTAGTTGTTTATTTTACTATTGTAATGTGTTTGGATTATATATATTTGATTTTATTCCTGAAATTTTCATAACTATTGTTATGTTTTTTGTTCTTGTGACTGTTTCCTTTTGTAGCAACATGCCCCCCGGAAAGCTCTCATGCACCCACAGGAGGAAGCCGGAGAGTGTTCTCCTACACCACCCGATCAAAGGATGATAGAAGTCATGGTATAGGTTTTCTAGGATCTGGTACAAGGAGTGGTTCTAGATCCTACTCTGGCTAGAGAATATGAGTTTGGACCTAGGAAGGATAAGGCCAAGGAGTTCATGAAAAATAAACACCCTTATTTTCGTGGTAGCTTAGAACCTCAAGAGGCAGAGGAATGGCTCGAGAAGATAGAGTGTATGTTTGAGTTCCTGGACACACCTAAGGTGGTCATGGTGAAATGTGAATCTTTTCAGCTAGAGGGCCCCATCTATAGGTGGTGGGAATCAGTTCTTCAATCTGGGAAGCATGAAAACATGATTTGGAGAGATTTTAAGGCCATCTTCAACGAGCAGTATTGTCTAGAGGTTCAATCCTATGGAAGATCTTGAGAATTCATTGTTCTTTCCCAGGGAGATCTTTCATTAATGAAATATTCTAACCGTTTTTATGAACTAGTATGGTACATGCCTGACATTATTTCTAATGAGGGCTTTAAAGATCAGAAGATTGAGAAGGTGCTACGACCAGAAATTTACTGAAAGGTCTTCCTATTTAAGTTGGGAATTTATGCTGAGGTGGTTTATCGTGCTTTCATGGTAGATATTGAGTAAAAGGGGATGTCTGGGATCTTTTTATTGGTATCTTTTATGGGCAATAGTATCTCATCTGAAAATAATAGGAAGTGGGAAGAGCAGGGAAAGAAGGGGGGGTGGCAGTTCAGGCCACTCTTCCAGGAAATTTTCATCAGTGGCTTCAGATTCGAGGACTGTCATGTGCCTCCAATGTTGGAAGATAGGGAACATCTATCCAACATTCCCTCATCGTCTGAAGACCTTTTTCTAGTGTGGAGGTATGGGACACGTGCAATGCTTTTGCGGGGTATCACGTCCACTTCAAAGTGGGGCAAGATCTATGGCTCCTAGGGCAGTGCCAACTCAGTCAGAGCCATCGAGGACATGGGGATCTTGGTTTGGTGGCCATGGTGGTAGGGCTGGATCATATTTTGGGTAGAGCCAGCTTAGGTTAGAGCCACAACTGGGTGGTCATTCTCAGGTAGAGACGAGGCATCATCATGTTGTAGAGAAGGTACCAGTAAGATCGGATGTAGGGCCATTGACCATCTGAGGTACCTTTTCAATTGAATCTTCTTGTCCTGATGCCCTTTTTGATACTAGTGCTTCAGTTTCTTTTATATCCACACATACTGTGAACACACTGAACTTGCCAACTGAGCTTTTATCTTTCGCAATGGAGTTGGTGATGCCGCTGGGAGAGAAGAAGGAGCAGGGTCTTAGGTGTCCCTCATGTGAGCTCTCCATGTAGGGGGTGGAGATAGTGTGGGACCTACTAGTCTTGGATATGGACCTTTTTGATGTAATCCTCGACATGGACTGTCTAGTTCATTTTTAGGAGCACATCGATTTCTATAGGCATTGGGGGAGTTTCATGGCACCTGATGGGAGTCCACAGGTTTTTCATGGGGAATGGGACCCTCGGTCAGGTCATGCGGGACCTACACTCCTAGAGTTAGGGAATATTATCTTACAATGATCATCGCTCACACTAGAGTATGATGGTCATGCACTTGAGGGTGGATTACCTCATGTGGTTGATGAGTACCCAGAGGTTTTTCCAGATGATTTTTTAGGCCTTCCCCCAGAGCGGGAGGTGGAGTTCAAGATTGATTTGGCACCGAGAACACATCCCATACCTCTTCCCTCATACTGTATGGCCCCCATCGAGATGAGGGAATTAAAGATACAGTTTGATGATTTGGAATCCAAAGGATTAATTCACCTGAGCGTCTCTCCTTTGGTCGTTCTCGTTCTTTTTGCATAGAAGGTCGATGGCTCCCTCTGGATGTGTATTGATTACTAGAAGCTGAATAAGGTAACCATCAATAGAAAATATCCTTTTCCCTGAATAGATGGATTATTTGATCATTTGAAGGGGGAAAAGTGGTTTTCAAAAATAGACTTGCGTTCGGGTTATCACCAACTCATGATGAAAGAGGCAGATATCACGAAGAGAACCTTCTGATGTCGGTATGACCACTATAAGTATTTGTTCATGCACTTAATATTGACCAATTATCCAGTATTCTTTATGGAACTCATGAATATGGTGTTCCACCAGTATCTCAACTTATTCGTTGTGGTGTTTGTGGATGACATTCTTGTTTACTCTAGATCCGAGGAGAAGCATGAGCACCATTTGAGGAGTGTGTTGGGAACTCTACGGGATCACCACCTTTATGAAAAGCTATCCCAGTGTACCTTTTAAATTAGGGAGGCGATGTTTTTGGGGCATGTGATCTCAGAGTAGGGATTTTTGGGGGATCCTGAGAAGATCAGTGCAGTAATGTCATGGGAGAAACTGAAGAATTTGTTTGAGATCAGGAGTTTCCTTGGCCTAGTAGGTTACTACAAGCAGTTTGTTCATGATTTCTCTCGGCTTGCTTCGCCCATGACCACGCTCACCCAAAAGGGGGTGATGTTTGTGTGGAGCCCATAATGTCAGGCATCCTTCGAAGAGTTGAAGCAGAGGTTGAATACCACTCCAGTCTTGATCCTACCAGAGTCTGGGAAAGGCTATGTGGTGTATTGCGATGCTTCATGTATGGGTCTTGGGAGCGTGCTTATGTAGGATGATCGTGTGGTAGCATATGACCCTCTCCATATCCGACCACAAGAAAACAGTTCCCCGACCCATGACCTAGAGCTAGTGGCAGTAATGAATGCTTTGAAGACATGACACCACTACCTATTTGGGTAGAAGTTTTTGGTCTACTCTGATAATAAATTCTTTTCATAAATCTTCTAATAGAAAGATCTCAATTTGAGGTAGCGTCGCTGGATCGAATACCTGTAGTGGATTCACTTTGATATCACCTATACCCCGTGGAAGGGTAATGTTGTAGCAGATGCCTTGAGAAGAAGAGTACCTGTGCAGACATTGAGGAAGTCAAGTGATGAGTAGACTCTAATGGGTCTCTTTTCTAAGATGCATGTGGAGACCAAGGAGCAAAGTGGAAGTGCATTCGTGGCAAGCGTTCTGTTGACCCGATCTCTTTTAGAATTGATTCAGTAAAAACATCCCAATGATGTGTTATTTCAGTGATCGAGACAGATTCTTCCTAGTGGGGTGACGTCTTCTGATTGGCCTTCTTCACCAGAGGGTATCTTATGTTTCAAGGGCTATTCAGTGGTGCGTCTCTCTCTAAGGAAGGTGGTGATGCAGAATAGCCAGAAGTCACAGTGGCCCGTCCACCCCAGAGCCACCAAGATGTACTATGATGTTCGTCGATAGTTCTGGTGGCCAGGTATGAGACGGGACATTGCTGAATTTGTATTGAGATGCTATACGTTTCAACAGGTGAAAGTAGAACATTAGAATACCTCTGGTTTTCTTCAACCATTAACCATTCCTACCTGGAAGTGGGAAAAGTTTTCCATGGATTTAATTGTTGGATTACCTCATACACCATGAGGTAAGAATGCTATTTGGGTGGTGAATGATTATCTGAACAAATCATCCCGATTCTTTCCTATCAGAGATACAGATAAAGTGGATGAGTTGGGCTAGTTGTATATTCAGGAGGTGGTAAGGCTTCAGGGTGTGCCATCAGTAGTTGTCTCAGATAGGGACCCCTGCTTCACCTCTCGGTTTTTGGGAGGCCTTCAGAAAGCTTTGGGGTCCAAAATTAAGAGGAGCACAACGTACCATCCTCAGGTAGATGGTCAGACAGAGGGGGAAAATCAGATCCTGGAAGACATACTTTGTGCATGTGTCTTAGACTTTGGTGGTTCGTGGGATTACCATTTGGATTGGTCGAGTTTGCTTATAATAACAGCTACCAATCCTCGATTCGAATGGAGCCCTTTGAGGTGATCTACGGCTGGCCTTGCCGGTCCCCTCTATGTTGGGCTGAGGTAGGTGAGACATTACTGTTGGGACTGTGTATTATGCAAGAGATATTTGAGAAGGTCAATTTGATCCGGCGGTGTTTATTGATAGCTCAGAGTCTCCAGAAATCATATGCTAATAAGAGGCGTTGCGAGCTAGAGTTTTCTGTGGGTGATTGGGTATTTCTGAAAGTGGCCCCTCGGCTGAGTCACCGCCGCTTGGGGATGCGGGGAAAATTGACGCCGAGGTATGTCGAACCTTTTGGGATCACTAAGCGTATTGGTAAGGTGTAATATAGGTTGGACTTGCCTTCTCAGTTTACATCTATCCAAGATGTTTCCATGTCTCCCATTTGAGGAAACACAACTTGGATCTGTCCAATATGCTGAATTGGGAGGAATTGGATATAGAGACTCATTTATTTGTTTTTGAGTGGCCAATGAAAATAGTGGTATTCTATGAAAAGGTTCTTAGGGGAAGTTATATTCCACTTGTCTGAGTTCTTTGGCAGCATTGGAGTGATACACACGAGACATGGGAGCGAAAGTCATGGGTTCAGGAAGAGTGTCCAAACCTGTTTCCCTATCAAGCATCAGGTTGACATTCCAGGGTGGAAATCAATTCATGGTAGGGAGATTTTTCACGTAAATGACATAGTTATTTTTCATTTAATTTACATTCTTGCTTTGTTTTGGGGGGTTTTCCATGCATTTCTGAAGGAAATGGTGGGTTTTCAAAATTTGGGCCAACCCGAGAGACCATTTTCAGTTTTAAAAATAAATTTTGTTTCTTTAATAACTCCTTTTTTCCCACATTTTTCACACATTAAACATCTAAAATGACATTAATTTAACTATCTAAACCACCAAGAAATTTTGGCCCCTTAAATATTCATTATCATCTTGGATTTGGGTGATAAAATTAGGTATTGGGCCAACACGAAATCTCATTTCAAGTTTTAATTTATTTTTTAATTATTTCATAAAATATTAATTTTTTATTTTTTTCAGTGATTACACGTCTCACATGTTCCCACTGAACCTAGATGAACACCAATCTTATTTTTCCCCTATTTGGATATAATATTCACCGTGAAGTAGCTCCTAACTTCTCGAGCTCAAAAAAACATCCAGATTTCTCAAGTAAGTTGGTTCCCTTCCTTCCTACTCCCTTTGTCATTGGGTTTCTTCTCTTTTTATTGAATACCTAAATGTACAGACGCTAGGTTTTAGAATATAGGGTTTTATTTTTGAGATTCTTGGTCCAATACTCTGTTTTTATGTTCAATATCACTCCCTTGTGGTGCGGCAGAGGTGCGGTTGAAGTTACGCACAAGGATTTGAGGGTTTTGACACTTTTGGTAGGTGATTTCATATGTAGGTATTGTAGAGTGAGTTTGATTTCTTTATTTATGTTTCCATTATGTTACTCCTTCATTATTTTTATTGTGAATATTGGTTTGGGTAGCATTTTCAAAGTGGTTGATTTTTAAGTGCAAATTTTATGTGAAAATGGGTGTTTTACATGTGCAACCCATGTTGTGACTCATGGTGTTGTTTTATAATTCATGGATTGGATTTATAAAAATGGTATAATTCTGAAATTTCAGGTTTGGTATTATATTGGTCTGCATTGGGTTTTAAATGTGGGATTTTAGTTGAATTTAATGTGAAAAATTTGATTACTTTTCTTGAAATTGTTTTATTGAAATTATAAGTGGTTTATTGAGTTATATAAAATGTACAATGAATGTGTAGCTACTATTTTGAATGTGTGTGACCAGAACTGATATTTATATGTGAAAATTGTTTTTGGTATCATGTGGTATCTATTTGAGCACAAGACGGGAAACCCGAGTAACTAGGTGGGCTAACGTGTGCTAGTACGCTAGTGAACGGAGGGGTTTTGACCATGGTTCACTTAGCATGTATGACATGGATAACACTAAAAAAACTATAATGTAGATGATTAGATACCACTAGGTTATGGTTATTCTCCCTACTAGTGGATCATGCATGATAATGAATTTTATTATGGTTACTTTCACCGAGGTACGAGGTACTTAGGGCCCACAACTAACTAGTACCTAGGGGTGTTCCTATGCTTAGTGCTCGTGGAATTTTTGGAATTTATCCTTCCCTTATGCTATTTTTGGATGTGAAAATAAGCAGCCTTTATGTTTTATTAAATTTCACTCATTCTTTAATGTTATCCCCATTAGATGTTATTTTCATTTCAAAGTTTCACTTTTAGAAATAAATGCTACCATTTTCTGTTTATAAGTCTTCCAAGATTTTTATTTTATAATGCCTATCAATTGGAATACTTGGGTGATATCCAATTGGGATTATTATCACACACTAATTACACATTTGGGTGTAAGTAGAATTGATCATGTTTGACACAAGCAAAGTCAAGGCCTTGGGCGATGGCGGTTCGGGTTGCTAGTTTCTCTCGATGGTGCAGTTTTGTGGAGATGGCATGTGGGCGATGAACCCTTATCATGTGGAGTTTCATGAGATATTTTTTTCTGCTACTTTTATACACCTTTGGACCTCTTGTGTCTTGTTTAAACCCATATTCTCAGTTATGAATTTTTATTCAGTCTTGTTTGGCATAATTTTTCAGATTTAGATTATTGTTTATTTTTTGTTATTTTATGAATCCATACTCAGGTAAATCATTACCAAATGAATTTTTATGATACCCGGGAACTTGTGCCAGCCCGTGGGGATAGGGAACGACCTTCAGGCCTTTCAATTACCCCCAATATCATTAATTTTATGTCACCATGCCTAATACTCTATATATCATTTTGTGTACGTCAACATTCCTAACACCCAAGAATCTCAAGATTAGATCACTATTGGGGAAGAATTCCATGTCCAAGTTTCAACTTCTAATCGGTCTAGAACACCATGTCTAACTCCATAAAAATGTCATCCATTCAATAATTCTTTAATTCACTAGAATTAGACACATCATTCCATTACTAATCCAATGATTAGTTAAAAATTACAAAGTCCATTAGTAAACCCAAAAATTAACTAAGAACATAACCCCTTAATTAATTCACCAATTAGCTAATTAATCAACACAATTATCATTCCAAAATTTATACATCAAAATTATTTATTCATATCAAATCTCTACTATTCATAATTAATTCTCATAATTAATTATCTATGTTAAACATCATGCCGTATAATTAATTCGCACAACTAATTATCTTACATAGCCAATCATCATTTGATAATTAATTTCCCTCAATTAATTATCCTAACACAATGAATTCAACATCTCAATTACAAAATCTCAACACAATACCAATCAATCAAACATATATCTTTTTGGGAACCCCCCCTCGCCCCTCATTTGTTCTGTGATTCAATTATAAATTAATAAATAAGCAATCACAAGTCAATTCCACATTTCTAATTACTCAAATTTAGGAAATAAATTTTCAAGAAAGATTGAAAATCCATAAACTCACATTCACATATCAAATCCACAATTATGGGAGTTTGATTTAGGCCACCTACCTTAGTTTACTGATGGATGTTAGCCCAATAGAAATACCCAAAATCCGAGAGGTACAACATTGTCGATCAAGCCCAAGATCTAAATCCCTAAACCCAAAATTAAGATCAAAGGCATCTAGATCTTACAAATCTAGATCTAAATCCATCATCCTAGATCTACATATCAACATGTAGGTTTGGATCCATGAAATAAATAGGGATCTTCCATGAAAGGATGAAGAAATGATAGAGGAATGAAAGAGAGAAGCAATGAGATGAAATCCACTTTTGGGAAGAGAGAGAATATTCAATCCAGAATTTAGATCTTGAAGAACGATGTTCGATTCACCTTGTAATCACTCCATAAGGATACGAGATTGCCTATAATTGGTCAACCTCAAGACAAGGTCTAAATATGGGAGTTTCATGGGTTTGCGGGGTTTAAAAAGTAGATTTTTGGATATTTAACATAGCACACATTGTTTCCAGGCTAGTGGCGCACAGTTAGAAAAAAAAGTGCACCAACCGTGCAGATATCTCTATCCAGGTTTTATTGGTTGGCCTATTTTAGTCACATGGTTTGTCAAACTATGCACAAAATATGTAGACATCACTTTCCAGGTTTAAACGGTTGGCATAGTTTTATCACACATATTGTCAAACCATTCACAAACCATACACAACCCATTATCCATTAGTTTTTCTTAAAAATTTACCCAAACTCACCCCAAGGCACTACTCTAAAAAAGGTACTTAAAAACCTCATAAGTACCTAAAAACACACCTGATATGACTCTAGAAAAGGTCAGAATATTACACATTTATAATCACAAGTCTTTCATAGTTACCCAATTCATTGGAGGGTGATATATGTCCCACCTATCACATAATACATGTGGAAAAATATTATAAAACCCTCAATATCATAACCCATGAAATGAAATTGGTATCATAAATTTTCATCAAATCATTACCTATAGAAAATAGATGGGTCTCATAATCGTTTAATATAAACATAAACCATGAAAAGAAGTGGGATTCCATAGAATATAACCCATGGAAGAGAAATGGTTATTATAAGAATCATTTCATTCAAACATAAACCATCCATGAAAGAATATAAATGGAACATTTGGATCATTTCCTTGAAGGTCATGAGTAATATCAATAGATTCCATCATATATGGAAAATAATTTGGAAATAGCATTTAAAAATTTTATTGAGGAGAATATCTTTTCTTCTTTGGAAAATATTCATTAAAAAATAAACCCTTTAGAAAACAGTTTTTTAAAATTCATTGAAAAAAATGAAAGAAGGATTGAAGCCATTTAAAAAAAAAATTTCTTTTAAAACTTTTAATATAAGCATAAAAAAAATTTAAATCCTATTTATTTGGAAAAACTATGTTAACTTATAAAGACAGCTTCCAATGTCTTGAAAAACATTTCTTTGAAGTGACATTGAAAAATTATAATGAATTTTTTAAAATGATTTGAAAAACTTTTTTTTTAAAATCAAATTTTAAAACATATAAAATAATCATTTAATATATTTTCCAAACCGTCTATTAGAAAATAAAATTGAAAACATATAAATAATAATTTAAAATATTTTTTATAAAACATATATTTCTGACCGAAGTGATAAATAATGTTGGATTTTCTTAAAAACACGGTCTTAATAATCTTATGTAAAAAAAGAGTAGAGAAATGGTAATAATAAATGAATAAATCATTAATAACCAGTGGATAATAAAATTCAAGAATTTTTTTGAGAGAAAAATCATGATATTTTATCAATGAAATCATAATCACAATCAATCCAAATAAATGATGAAATTGTTTCAATGAACAATTACCCCCTAGTAACATTGAGTCCTACTCACCATGTGAGAAAATGAGATTACATGAAGCTTAATATATCATTGAAATAAAGAGATCCACGATATAACTTTTAAAATAGAAGTATATACACATACTAAATGAATATATGTGCATAACAAAACATGTGTCTCAAACTAGGAAAATAGAGACTAATTTACATTATCGATTTGGTAACATTTGAAACATAAACCCCATGGTGTTTATCAAATTAATATGTGAGTACATATAAATTTAATTATAATAATAATATAACACATCAATGAGAAATATGTAGAATAGACAAATGAAATGAGTGGTGAATAAGACATGTATCTAACAAAAAATAAAAAGTGAGATGAAACTTCCTTACCATAAGTCTTGAATTTATTCATACAAGTTCAAACATATTATATAATAAATATATGTTTATTATACCTAACCTACATAACCATATTATTATATCCAATACTATATATGATTTGGTTACGACATAATATTTATTGTTTATTAACAACTCTATATTAATGTTACGTTTGATGTAATATCCAATTTATTTTTCATATATGTTTTGAATTTTTATTCTTGATCATATTACTTAGATCATGAATTACATATTTAAAAAATTTAAAACATGTTATAAAAATCATAAATATTTATTATAAATGTATTTATAATACACTATGTAATGACCAAACACCAGTATATCAAAGCCAGTGCCTTACTTTTATACATTGGCATAAGATACAAAGAATCACAACACAAGGGACAAAATAGTTTATTTGTCTTTTTAAATAGATACGTAATTATAATCCAAATTATATTGGAAAACACAAAATACACAATGTATTTCATTGAGTCTTCTATTATTCCACCTTTGTATCACCCTACATATCAGTCATAACATTCTTCTCAAAATCTCAAAAACAAATAAGACATATGAAAGGAATGACATCAAATACTCAGTAAGGTTAAGTGTATAATGAAATCTATGAGTAAATATGGCATAAAAATATATCAATTTAAATAACTAATATACATGCTATCTAAATACACACATGCGCTAGGAAACTTAACCATGGATATTATAACTAATAAAATAACCATATTGAATAATAATAATGATGAAATGAATAATGTTGGAAATATAAAATATCAATATCTATAATCTAGATATATAATTTAAAGATCTATCCTCTTGATAGTTTTTTTATTTGGGTAGAAACCTTTCTGATTTTTTTCATGATCAATCCTTCTGATAATTTAAATTTTTTTGGAATTAAACATGAAGGGTTTTTCACCAACTGATTTCATCTCATGAGACATAATGATACATCAAGGGGTTAGAGTGGGCCCCTACCATAACATACTAAGTCCAATTTATTCATTATCTGAAAAGGGTGAATCATAAACAACATAATCATTTCAATTGAAAGAATATCATAGGAAATGTTAGTACTTCAACCACAAACCATAAATGGTATCAAAGTAGAACATAAAAAGCCAAAATGATCATAGAAACATCAATAAAATATTCTAGATATTATAAAAATAAATCTAAATCAATAAATAAAACAATTCAACAAAGGATGTTGACATATTTGAAAATACTCTTATAAAGGCATTAAATTTTTTTGAGAGAAATACCATTTTTTACATTGAAATCATTTATTTAAAAGGCCACTAAAATTTAAAAGAAACAATTTTTAGTTAGAATAACAAAGTAAATTTTTTATGTAATCTTCATAAAATTAAGGTTTCATGAAAATGTAAAATCCACTCATGTTGTTTATGTTAAAAAACATTCCTTCTGTAATTTTTGTTGATAATTTCATAAGGATTCTCGTTTGAAAAAAAAAGATTCAATTAAAACCATATTAGAGAAATTAAAACATGGTAGAAAGGCATTAAAAATATTTGAAAAATATTAAATATAATTTGGAAAAAATATATGAAACATGGACATTTATGATAAATATTTCCCAATATATACTTATGTATAAACAATCCCAATTATATTTAGATTGTGAAATCAACCTTCCATGGAAAATTTCTTTAGTTGAACATGATTTAACCACATTTATATTGGTTTAAATCATTTTATTAATTTATTCTATGACTATATCCATTTTCATGATCTCATATATGATCTTTTTATTTTATTTTTTAATAAAAACTTGTTATTACTCCTATTTCAGTTATTGGGTTCTTCATTTTTTATGCTTGTTTTATCATGTAATTCATTTTTATTTTTAACAGAACATATATTATTCATATAAAAATGATATTCAGATCTTATATTTAATATTTACTCATTATATACATTTTTATAATTAATTTTTAATGGTTAATGTGGAAAATTAATCTTATCGCACAGTGGAGATGGCATGCCATTTGTACGCACAAGCGATGATATAATTCACTTAATGTTAAAAGGGTAAGGAATTATTTGGTATATTAACTGTAAATAATATATATCTTGTCATATATAATATTTATATCCATTATATAAATCATTATACCCATCTAAAAAATTTGGTGATGAAAAAAATTACACCACAATGTAGAGATGGTAAGCTGTATGTAAAACAATGCTATTAATTTATTTTTTATAGGATGAATAAATAATAGAATATGGTTATTAAAAAACCATAATAACATATCATCATATTAATGATACTATAATTATTACTTTAAAATGGAATAAACACATTAAGAGTAAGTAGAAGAAGAAATAAACTTCGATGAGTAAGTAAGAACATTTACCTATTCTTTGAAAAAATTATTTTAGATCTCCTCTTAAGGGATATAGGGTTGTTCTTTTTTAAAAGATTAGATCCTATAGAACATATATAATTATGTTTTGAAGGTAATTGTATTGGAATTGGTTGATCTATAAGGCTAAATGTGGCATGAGAATGTGATGGTTGTGGTTCCCTTTTATAATTGTGGTGAGGGGCACTTTTGAAAACTCTTAAAATATTAAAATAAAATAGGTATATTCTTGAGCTAAAGAAATAAAACTAACCTATAAATGAATAAAGAATTCCATTTTCACCAATATATTGTCCATTTTAAATTATTTAATATTTTCACGATTCTTAAATAATTTAATAAAATATTAATTTAATAAAGTACCATTATTTTCAAATTTGGTAGTATTCATCTAATTTGACAACAAATATTTCATGAAAAAGTTTGATTTCGAATATAATTCATTCAAACATCTCTAATAAATATTATAGATCTATAAAAATAATTATACCCAATAAATCAACCAAAATATATCAAAATGAATATTATTAAAATCAAATATTTTATTTATCTATTAATTAAAAAAATATTGTTTTAGTTTGAAGAAGATTTTAATGTAATTATATAGTCTCTAAAAATTGAATATTAAATTATATAATGAATCTAATTTAATTTATATCAAAATAAAAATTTAGGCTCATTCAGTTCTTGGTTTTGTTCCTATGTGGGTACATAAAATATATTAAATATAGGAGAGTGAAATTTTGTGACTATCATTAATATAAATAATATACAATTTATTTTCTTGAAAAAGTTCCCATTAAACAACTAGAATTATATATTAGGGTGATAACTATTAAATACTATCCCTAAAATATTTTTTGGAATTTTTTTTTTGTAGTCGTTGTCTTTTTGTTTTAACCCATATTTAACACATTTAACTCTTACTGTGATATCATGTCTTTTATACATTAAGGGTTAATATAACTAAAATAAAATGTCAAACGACATATAAATGAGTCAAAAATTAAATTTTGAGACATAAACAATTACTGGGAAAATTTATAGTTTTTATATATTTTATATCATTTAATAGAATATTATTTATTTTCAAATATCAATAATGTCATATTTTCCAATATTTATTATTTTTTCTTATACAAAATTCAAAACAACAAGATATATTCGAACCAAGAATTCAATAAATTAATAAAATTTAAAATTTATTAATAAAATTCATGTATGACATTAAATCCCTTAAATATTATTTATTTTAATATTTCTATTACGATTTATTTAATTCTCTTATTGATTAAAAAATTACTGCATAATCATTGTGTAACCATTTAATTTAATTATTTATTTCTTACAAATTATAAATAAATTACCATGATTTAGGGAGAAATTTTATATTTATAAATAATATTTTTAGTTTAATATATATTTTATATTACCCCTTATTGAAAATATTTATCCTGTTAAATCAAAAGGGTGACAATATTGAATTTTCCTTGAATATAACATAATAAATTTAATACTATCATCTTTGTTCCTTCCAAATGATATAAGTTCAGTAGAAGGATGATTCTACTCGACAAAATCTCATCCAATGATATTATGACAAGTTTTAGTTTAATTTTATAATATTTATAATGTAATTTTTACCTTAAATTACTTGATTTTCCCCTAACCATGGTAATAAGAAAATGTTACTAAAGTTTCTATTAATATTGTCCAAAAAATTGAAGAGTCCTATTTGATTAATTTGTAACTTATGATTCTAAATCTGTAATCCATTTTTTTAAAACCAAAACACAAAATTTTTAGATATTAAATGAAAATTATTCCCGTTGATGGAAAGGGAAAATGGGGTTTTAATGTAAAAACATTGAAATGTTTGCAATGTTTTTATATCCAATTTCATTGTGGATTTAATTCCAATGACCTTAATTATATTAATTTATATAAAAAATTATCTAATTATACATTATAAACATTAAAAGATATAATTAATCAATATAAATAAATTTTCTTAAAACGATGTTTTTAATTAAAATGCATTTTTTTCACTTTTCATCAAAACATGAAACTTTTCAGAAAAATAAAAAAAATTATACCAAAGTATATTTTGATGATTTTTCTTATAATGAGAAGTTTATTTTTCAAATATACTCTATAAAGGTATTAAAAGCTAAATATAAAATAAGTGCACCATCAAAAGTCGGTAAAAGTTCCCTTTGGAAAATATATCCTTCTAAAGCGTAAAATTGGATTAATTCTTATATTATCCCTAAAAAATCATTTGTATGAATTTAAAAACATTTTATTAAATATAAAATAATAATAATTATATTTTTGTTAATAGTATTCATTCCCACTAATGTAACATCTAGGTTAAAACAATTGCATTAAAATAATGATATTTAATTGTATATCATTGTTCGTTTACAATTGGTGTGGTATGAAATGTATGATATCAAAGAGTTTAAAAATAAAAATAGACATAGCTTAAAATATTTTTGTGTTACATTCTCCCCTCCTTCAACTAATTTCATTCTTGCCATTAGAAAATGCACTTCAAAATTCAAAGGTTGATGCTTAAAATTTCTTTTATGGGAGACCTACATCAGAAGTAATATTAGTAAAACATCCTCTTAATAAGATGGAATGGGAAATGAGAAGGTCTCCCAAAATTAGGCTTTCCAGTAGTATAATACTAGTGTGTTGTGAAAACCGGGACATGAGATAGAAATATAACCATCATATTCTGATGGAGAGTGATAATGAACATGGTCATAACCATAAAAAAATTAATTTGTGTTGGGTTATATGAAAATTAATTTCCAAGAAATAAAAGTAAACAAATAACATTTTTGATCAAAAATAGTTTTTCTAAAGTTGAGGTATTATTTTACTATCCTGCTAAAGCACTCAATAATACTCAATTTATTTCATTCCATATAATCATTTTAACTTTTAGTTTTTCTTCGATCTATTTTCAACTCATTTCTTACACCTATATATTGATGATAATGATGAATTTTTATTTCTGATGTATATATAAAAATCATAAGGCTCAAAATTATTTCATTTATCCTTCTAAATGTTTAATAAAACCAAAAATGATTGAAACAATTCTCCAAAAAAAAAATACTTTAACATCAAACAATAATATCCAATGTTTAACTTAATCCATTCCATATGTAGTTACATTAAGATTAATTCAAAATACTTATATCATAATTCAATATCTATAAAATCAGTAAAATTTTCACTAAATTTAAAAACATAGATTCCCCCAACAGTATAATGTACCTCTTAAAATCACCTACCAAATATATGAATATGTTGATCTCCTTGGTTGCTTTTAAATCCTTAATGAACAAGTACTATAGTGCAATAATTATATATCAAAATAATTTTATAATCAGAGTATCAATGATAAAATACATATATAACATAAATCATGAAGCTAAGAACAGAAATAATTTAATTGTTTGCATTCATTTTTAGTAACAACATAAGTTTGATCAGGATCCCCTTGCTTTTACTGAGGTACATTTTATTGATTATTTGGAAATTTATCTGAATATTTACCCATTTCACTATAGTTGAAACACTGAATATCTACCTTTTCTTTGTACCCTTTGCAGTCCTTTTATGCGTTACCCTTTTCTCTACACTTACAACAAACACTCAATCATTTTAAGCAATTCTTAGTGTGATTCTTTCCACAATTTTCACATGTGGGAAAAACCTTCATTCCCCTATCCCCTTTATCCATTTTTCTCAACATTCCAATTCTTCTCTTTCTTTCATTTAAGGTCATAAATCAAAAAAAAACATTTTATTTCTCAATATCACTAAGACTATATCTTTATATGATATGAAATTTTAGGAGACTAGTTCCCTTCAATATAATGGACTTAACACTTCAATGATACGATAATTATTCCTAATTGAATTAATTATATATTAAAAAACATTCCTTTATAACATTGTAAAGTTGGATTCATAATTAGCAACATTCTTATCCTCATCTTTCTTGAGACTCAGAAATGACCTCTCCTTATTCTCTTGATGTTCATGGGGGGAATATTTTTCCTTGAAAAGTTCAGTAAATTACATCCATTTCATGTGTTTTATTTATTTATCCTCTGTCATGTTTTTAATCGATGAACACCATTTATCTGAATATTCTGATAGGTGATAAACTACCATGAAAAACTTGTCCCTTTCATTGGTTTCAAAATTAGGATGTATATTCTCTATGGATGTTTTCCATTGTTCAGCTAAAAATGGATTTGAAGTCCCATTGTTTTCTAGAGGATATTGTACCATGAACCAGTATATAATTATTCCTCCATGTTGTGGATCTAGATTCTCTATATGAGTATGGTTATTATTCATAACCTGAGTTAACTTTCCTAGTATATTCATAAGTTTCTTAGCACCAGTTGTAGCTTCAGATCCAACATCATTATCATTTATAGGATGGAAATCCCAACCTAGATTACATTCATTGATACAATTTCCATTCCTTCAACTAGGATCCATTTTTAAAAAATGTCATACATTATATTTTGTTATCAATCAGAATGCATAATTACAAACTAGTATAACACTAAACATAAACTGAAATTTTTTTCATAGATAATATCAAAGACACAAATATGGTTTCTTGTGGGACATTTTTACATTTAAATACTTCATAATGGTTTATAATGACAATTTGAATTATCCTAAGCATTTTCCCTGGGAGTTTCAATGTAAGTGCATAGTAAGGCCCATTACTGTGTATCAGGTTACACCGAGTCAGGCCTTATGCACCTTGTCAGAGTTTTTGCGCGTAATTAAATTGGTTACAGAACCACATCCACTTGAAGTGTCTAGACAGTGTTCCATTTCAAGGAATAGCCATATAATCTCCAACTTACCAAAATTATAAGATGTAATTCTATTGTTATCCTCAATATTTATCTTATGGTAATGTTCCCTATTTTTTTTTCTAAATGTAGTTTCCATGGATTTTAATATACATTCTCTGATGCAAATGATAACAACTCTGACCCTAGTAGCCCGGATCAAACACCTTACTTTAAAAAATTGGCATAATATATGAGTAATCACATCCCATGGGATAGAATAATTTAGTAGTCTTAGTAAATATATATATACTAAAAATCCATATTATATTTTGAAATATAAAATTGACAATGAATTTCATTGTGTCTTCTATTATTCTACCTTTTTGTAACCCTGTTATCCGTCATATCATACTTCTTGGAATCATATGTAAAAATTAA
The DNA here is from genome assembly GCA_963277665.1 of Viscum album. Lineage (NCBI taxonomy): Eukaryota > Viridiplantae > Streptophyta > Magnoliopsida > Santalales > Viscaceae > Viscum > Viscum album. The sequence goes on from OY728141.1 coordinate 104,543,715, forward strand.
ATATACGATAGGGGTGTGACCAAATTATCAGTAAGGGTAAGCGTATAGTAGATGCTATGAGTAAATTTGGCATAAAAAATATTTCAATGTAAATAATTAATTCACATTCCATTTAAATTATCACATGAGTTAGAAAACATTACCACGTATATTCAAAATAATAAAATAATTGCATGGAATAACAATAATGATAGAATACATAATTTTGGACATCATTACAATAATGATCATTTATCATGATAGTTACTATAAATATCTCTCCTCATCATAGTTTAAGTATATGGGTATAAAACTATCTAATTTGTGCCAAAATCTATCCTAATTAAAATTTAAAACTACTTGGAAACAAATGCGAAGGGTTTCTCGCTAACTAATTTCATTTCATGAGACCAACTTATGCATATAGGTGATACAATGTTCCCTTCCCATCACATACCATGTCCAATTTATTACTCATATGAAAAGGGTGAAACATAAAAAACGTGTATATTCGTATTGAAAAACTAGCATGAGAAATGATAATACGTATACTATAAAATATGAATGTTATTAAAATAGTACATCCACAATCAAACTGATCATAAAACATCAATAAAATATGGTATATAGAATTATAAGATATCAACCATAATAATTCATAAGATCCAACAATGGATTTTGACATAGATGAAAATAAACTAACAAAATAATTAAATTTTTCTTAATAGAAATACCCATTTTTAATATACAATAATTTATTCAAAAGGCTAGAAAATTTTAAATTAAAAAATTTTGTTTGAAAATAAACCTGTAAACTTGTAAAGGAAGCTTCAAAAAATACTATATTATAATGGAGAAAAAATACAATCATGTTGTATAAGTGAAAAAAATTCTTCCATATTATTGTCTGAATAGTCATAATGTACCTCTTCAGACAATGAATAAAATATTCTTTTAAAAACATTTTATATAATTTGAAAAATTTAAAAAATAAAATAAAATCTTAATAAAAATTGTTAAAATATCTGGGTGAAATTTTATTAGAAATATTTACATGGATGATAAATATTCCATATTAGAAATATATGTATAAACAATCCTGAATTATAATGAGATTGTGAAATTAACCCTTACATTATACTGTACATAAGTTGAAAATGATTTAACCTATTTTATAATTTTTTAAATAATGTTCTTAATTTATAAAAAAAACAAATACATTTTTATGATATCATATATTAACTTCTTATAGCATTTTGTTAATAATATTTCATTATTACACTTGTTTTGGGTTTTAACTCCTTCATTTTGCGATGCATGTTTTGTTGTGAAATTTTAATTTCATATGAATAAGAAAAATATATTTCATTTTGTTGGGAAAAAATCCCTGAAGGCATCACTGAAGTATTTTTGAGGTGATTGTGTTTGTTGACAAAGTGAACATCTGTGTTTTGATTGTTGACAATGCAAACCATGACATACAAATTTGTTGACAAAGGGGGTTTCATGATGGAATGTCGAGTTCAAGAGCTATGGTCAACGATACATGTTTGATTCAAGAACGTCGATAATGGAATTGAAGATCTGGAGGTGGTACAAGAAGAACAGATACATGGTGGCACCGTTTTCTATTGTTTGCCAAATTTATGGGCCTGAAAATCGACAAATAAAGAAAAGTGTTTTTGGAAAAGGGATTTGTGCGCCGAGGACTTGGAGTATAGGAAACTTGCACGCCATATGTTTTTCAATATCAGATGATCAAGATATGGCAAAGGAAGCAGGTTCGCGCAAGTTTGGAAGTTGGTCGCGCAAGTGTATAGGAGGACAAAAGACTTGCGCGCCGAGACTAGGTCGCACAGGTGACTTGCGCGCCATCGCGCAGGGTGGTCAATTTTCTTATAAATACAGGACCACCCCTCCTCATTTCGAACTGGAGTTCAACACTTTGAGAAATCAGAGCTCCCGTCACGTAGGTTTGGTGGTAACGCAAGTGGTGTGTTGTCGTGCAGGTGGAGTTGCGCACCAGTGTAAGGAGTTGTGCGCCAGTGTGAGGAGTTGCACGCCAGTGTGATAAGTTGTGTGACGTTTGGCAGTTGCGCGCCAATGTTAGTTTGGGCTTAAAAGGAAGTGTGTCGTGCAAGTTTGGAGTTGAGGAAGATTGTGTCATGCAAGTGTCTGAGGTTGACTTGCGCGCTCGTTGTGACTTGTGCGCCGATACTTGCGCACCGAGATAGACTTGCGCGCCAATTATGGTTTATTTCCAGTAGTTATTTTCGGGCTGCGTGGAAGCTAGAAGTTTTCCCGATACCTTTGGCACAAAGAGATATTCATCTACGGGTGAAAGTTGTACTTCAACAGAGCATCTACTTACAGAGGAAGATGCATTCCTTCATGAAAATAAAGAGACCTACAGGTCTATAAACTATGAGTGGATCCTTTCCGACGCAGTGAGCAAAGGAAGAGGAAAAAGGTGATTCTCTCCACCAGCAGTGATCCAGAGAGAGAGAAACAGGGGGTAACCCTTGGGAAAGCATTGAGATGACCCGAAACCTTGTAAAGGCAGTGAGCCTAGGATAGAGTAACTGTGCCTGAACTTTGTAATCCACATCTAGTGAAGAATAGTGGAATTTGGTATGACTGTCAACTTGTCAGCGTATGAAATTGGATGTAGCCCTTAGCGGTGAACCAAGTAAAAATTGTTGTGTCCTATGCATGCATTACCTTTTATTTATATTGTGCAACAGGAAAGTTAGAGAAGAGTGTTTCTCTTAAGAGCGAAACAAAATCAGAACGGGCATTAATTTTAAATTAGTCATACCCTAATTCACCCCCTCTCAGGGTATTCCGCTTTGTGGACCTAAAGATTATTATCAGAGGGAAATGTTGGTATTAGTTCTTCTTTCAATGGAGGTCACCAATCATAAAGGGATTCCGATCTTCGATAGGAACAAGTTTTAGCCATGGAAGAATCGGATGCAACACTACTTCTGATCTTTTGGAATGGAAGTATTCAAAGCAGTAATGCATGGAATAACAGTTGATATTAATAGTGGTGCATCATCAGAAGCTGAACGTAGAGAGTTGGATGCAGATGCCAAAGAAATTAATGCATTAGGGAAATCCCTATCCAATCCTATCTATAAAAATGTGATGTCATGCAAAATGTCACGTGCCATGTGGGAAAAGCTATTGAATATATATGAAGGAGATACAAAGGTTAGAGAGGAAAAGCTGCAAGTGTTGTGGAATAAGTATGACGATCTGAAGATGAACCCGAATGAGTATGTTGATGCATTTTTCTATTGGGTGAATATTGTTGTGGAAGATATGTGAGGTCTTGGTGAAGTCATTGAAGACATAAAGATGGTAAAGTGCATCTTATGGAAGCATCCACCTCAGTTCAATCCGAATGTATCTGTACTAGAAGATAAAGATCCCAAAGAGCTGACACTGGACAACTTGCACAGTACCTTGGTTGCATATGAGATGAGGAATGATTACAATGAGGTTTTGGAAAAGGGGAAATCCAAAGAAGTGGCATTCAAGGCCATAAAGAAGATAACCATTGAAGATTATCAAGAAGAAAAAGAGACAGATGAGGTGATGTCATTCCTTTCTTCAAATATGCAAAGAGGAAGAGGAAAGTTTAAAGGGAAAATTCCACTAGCATGCTTTCCATGTGGACAGGTTGGTCATCTTGTGAGAAGATTCCCAGATAAGTTTCAAGATAAAGAAAATGATGATGATGAAGTTGAAATTCCCAGGAAGAAGACTTCAGGGTTTGTGAAAGGGAAGAAACAATTCAAGAGAAATTTCTTCATGAAGAAGAATCTTCTTTCACAAGAATTTGAATGTTTAGATGAGTATGAGGATGAGGAGGTTGCAGAGATATAAAATTTCAAAGATCGTGGGGTAAATGCCTTGGTGGAGATTGTTGGTAGTTCTCAGAAAAAGGAAGAAGATGACATTGAAGAAGATGAGGAAATTGAAGGGAGAGTCGATATGGAAGCCGAATTGGAAGCATCTCTTGAAGATATAGACGTTTTGAGAGCCAAAACGAAGAAAGCCAATAAAGTGGTTCATGATGCCAAACTCTATATGCAACAACAGGATGAAGAAATGTCTGAGCTATAAGAAGAAATTGAAAGACTTAAATCCTCAACACCAGAGAGCTCATAAAATATTGTTGAGCATAAGCTTAAAATTGAGGAACAAAAGAAGGAAATTGATTGTTTGACTAACACAAGAAAAGAGATGGTTAGACATATCAAAGATATTGAAGAAGAAGTGGTCAGTCTGCAACGAAAAATGAAGGATCAAGAAAAACTCTTGACCCTCAATGTTATATCAGAAAAGAAAGACATTCAGAAGACAGACATGATGAAATAGGAGGCTCGTAGTTCAGTGAGAGTGAAGCAGCAAGAAATCTCAAATGCTAAGGTGGATTGAAGGCTTGATAAGAAACAAAAATATGTGGTAGTTGATGTCAGACTGTAAGCACCCATCCCAAAATTGAAGGTTGATTTAGGCACAAAAGAGAATAAGAATATTCATAGATCCCAAATGGAAAATAATTGAGCTGAATTATCACGAAGGAATGCACCGTATATCAGGTATTATTGTTGTGGGAAGATGGGACATTCACAGTATGTGTGTTCCATAGCCAAGAGATATAGAAGGGAACATGAACAAAGGTGGTAGCCAAACAGAGAACAGTTTTCCAGAACATATTTTTAAGGACACTATTTTTGGTGCGGAGGATTTTGGCACATGGATAAGTACGTCACTTTGATCATTCAATGAAAGGTTACAATGAAGAATCAAAATGTTCGCAAGCAGCAAATCAATAAACCGAAAAGTGAGTTAAAAGTTCAGAACAGATTTGCAGCTCTACATGATGAAGCTGGTCCATCGCACTATGAGAATGATCATGAGTCTCAATCTATACTAAGTATGGAGACAAAAATATGGACCAATAGAAAGAGAGCAGAGAAGGCATTAGTTGCTGAAATTTCCCTTAAAGCATCAAATTGTTCTGGTGTGTGGATTCTTGATAGTGGTTGTAAATCTCACATGACAGGAAACAAGGATCTGGTTACAGGCATAAAATATGAAAAATAAGGAGTTGTCAAGTTTGTAAATGATGAAGTCCTAAAGATAATTGGATCAGGAAAGGCTAGGTTTGGGGGAAAAGAAATCAGACATGCTGATGTCTTGGTTTTAGAAGGTCTTAGTCATAATTTGCTTAGTGTCAGTCAATTGTGTGACTCAGGACATTCTATACGGTTTACCAAGAAGACCTATACTGTCACAGGAATGGATGGGGGTAGTTGTTCTGTAAGGAAAAAGGACAAAGAGAAATCTTTACCTTGTAAGTGGGGAAGAAGATATATGTCTTTTATCCAGAGAGGAAGAAAACTCGCTATGGAATAAGTGACTTGGTCATCTATTCCAACCATCTAGGGAAGATCTGGTAAAGTGTGATGCTTCTAGAGACCTTCCCAAACTATCACGTGATTGTACTCATACATGCGATTCTTGTCAACAAGGGAAGATCATCAGAAAAACATACAGGCCAAAGGAACAGAATTCATCCAGAGTGCTCGAATTGGTACATGCTGATGTTTGTGGACACATTTCAGCATGAGCTATAAATGGGAAAAGGTACAATGTCCTTTTCATTGATGATTATAGAATAATGTCTTGGTTATTCATCATTACGCATAATATAGAGGTGTTCAGTTTCATAATGTAGTATAGGAGGGAATCAGAAAAGATGCTTGGGCAGAAAATTCTGATGTTTCATACTGATAACGGTACGGAATTCACAAATAGTAAAGTTGAAAATTATCTCGAGAAACATGGGATAAGGCATCAAGTTTCATCAGTAAGAACTCCCCAACAGAATGGAGTGGTTGAATGGAGAAATATGATCATAAACAACATGGCTAGAACGATGCTTTTTGATAAAGACATACTAGAGAAATTTTGGAAGGAAACAGTTATAACATCGGTCTATGTTTCTAATAGGTCTTTGTTGTGTCCAAAGCAAGGGAAGATTCCTTATGAACTATTGTACGGAAAGAATCCAACGTTGAAATACGTTTGAATATTTGGAAGTAAATGTTTTATTCTCAACATAGAAAATCATAGGAAGTTTGTGGAATGAGGAGATGAGGGGATATTCCTTGGATACTCAGGGAAAAGAAAATCATATAAATGTTTCAACAAAAGGCTGGGAAAAATTGTTGAGAGCAATGATGTCACTATAGTTGAAAGTGAACAGAATACTAAACGACCTAGTGAACAATTTCTGGATGAAAGTGATGATGAGGTAAGCAACACAGGTGGAGTAGAAGTGGCAGAGGCTGACTCAGAAGAAGATTCTGATGATGAACAAGAATGTATCAAGTCTGAGTCTGCAAGGAAGCCAAAGAGTCGAGCTGAAATTGATAGGCAGAATATTATTGGTGATCAGACAGCTCTAGTTCAGACTCGAAGAAAGAATTCATTACAGAAAACATCATTTTGATCTCAGCTGGAGCTGAAATGTTTTTCCGATGCAGCTGAAGATGAAAACCGGGTTCAGGCTGTGAATGAAGATCGTGATCGGATTGAGAAGAACAAGAAATGGGAGATTGTTTCGAGGCCAGTAGACAAGAATGTCATCAGGACTAAATGGGTCTATCACAACAAGATGAATGAAGATGGAACAATGATTTAGAAAAAAGCACGACTAGTGTGCAAGGGATACTCCCAGATTGTGGGTATAGATGTTGATGAGAAATTTGAACCGGTTGCAAGGTCGGAGACAATCAGATTATTTTTTGCCATAGCAGTGCAAAGAAAGTTCAAAGTGTTCCAGATGGATGTCAAATCCGAATTCTTGAATGGTGTTCTGGAAGTGGAGGTTTATATTGAACATCCTGATGGTTTTATCATTCATGAGGATAGGAACAAAATTTGTAGGCTGAAGAAGGCGTTGTATGGGATGAAACAAGAACCAAGAGCATGGTACTCAAGGCTTGATCAGTACTTGAGGAATCCTGGTTTTCAGCGTGGTGGATATAATTACAATCTCTATTTCAACAACAGTAGTAATCAAAGGATGATGGTGCAGGTCTATGTCAATGACATAATATTTGGTGTATCAGATGAATCTCACTGCAGACAGTTTTTTGAATTCATGAAAAATGAGTCTGAAATGTCAATGATTGGAGAGCTAACAATTTTCTTTGGATTACATGTGACACAAGGAAGTAATGTCACTTTCATTTATCAATCCAAATATGCCAAGGAGGTTCTAAGAAGGTTTGGAATGGATAATTTCAAGGAGATGAAGACTCCAGTTTCTACCCAGATGAAATTATCAAAAGATGATGATGAGAAGGCAGTTAATATCATAGAATAAAGGCAAATTATTAGAAGTTTGTTGTAATTGACTACAAAAAGGCCTGATATTGTTTTCGCCACATGCCAAGCAGCGAGATATCAGAGCAATCGCAAGGAAATCCACATGCTTGCAGTGAAAATAATACTTCAGTATATCAAGGGCACAATGGAATTTGGCTTGACATATAACGACAAATCTTAGACCGAATTATTGGGATATACTAATGAAGACTGGGCCAGTTTAGCGGATGATAGGAAATCAACATCTGGAGGTGCATTCTATCTTGGTGGACTATGTATATCTTGGTTAAGCAAGAAGTAGGATTTCATTTCATTAAGCACCGCAGAAGCTGGGTATATTGCGGCCACTCAAGCATGCACACAGTTATTATGGATGAAGTAATAGCTTGGCGATATGGGAGTTGAATTGAAGTCTTCGATCAGAATATAGTGGGATAACTCAAGTGCTATCAATATTAGAAGAAATCATGTTCATCACTCAAGGAAAAAGCACATTGAGATCAAATATCATTTTATCAAGGAGAAAGTGGAGCAAGGGCTTGTGAAGTTGGAGTATGTTCCTACAGAGTTCCAGGTTGCAGATATTTTGACAAAGGCCTTACCCAAGGAAGCATTTGAAAGGCATCGACTAGCTCTAGGAGTTCAGTCGATTCCCTGCACTTAAAAGCGTGTGGATGTGACACACCCCCACTCCCCAAGGTATGATGTTTTTTCCCTATTATGCCAATATGTGTTCTCTACTCTATTACAAACTGAAAAAAAGTGACCTTTGGGTTCGTTGACAAAGGGGGAGAATATAGTGATTGTTCAAGTGGGAGACAGTGTGGAAATTTGATAAATCCTGATTGATACAGGGAGAAGCTGGCAAGTGAAGCAGCGAGATAGGGGGAGAAATGAGAAAGGGGGAGAGTTTTAAATCTGACGATGCTAGAAGTGATCGATCAAATAATAGAGATCACGATAGCTGTGGATCTTGATAAAATAAGAAGAGTGGTGTTGGAGAGTGGTAAGAATATTTCCATACCAAACATTGGTCTTCCAACAAGTCCTTCAACAATTGGTATCAGTTTAGTACAAATTGGTATCAGTTTGGTGTCAATAGTGGGAGTCAGAGAAGAAGTGGTTCATTAATGAAATTTTCATTTACTCTTGTTTCTCACGCCGAGAATTGCTCATGTGGTCTTAGGGTATGTGTTCAGTAAATCCTTGATCGCTATCATAATCACAAAAAGCGAATGGTGGATGAAGAATTAATGACACATATTTTTATGGAAGAGTTGTCAACAAACCCAAAGGGGGAGATTGTTGGGAAAAAATCCCTCAAGGCATCATTGAAGTATTTTTTAGGTGATTGTGTATGTTGAAAAAGTGAACATATGTGTTGTGATTGTTGAAAATGAAAACCATGACATAAAAATTCGTTGGCAAAGGGGGTTTCATGGTAGAATGTCGAGTTCAAGAGCTGTGTTCAACGATCCATGTTTGATTCAAGAATGTTGATAATGGAATGGAAGATCTGGAGGTGGTACAAGAAGAATAGGTATAAGGTGGCGCTGTTTTCCAGTGTTTGCCAAATTTGTGGGCCTAAAAATCAACATATAAAGAAAAGTGTTTTTGGAAGAGTTACTTGCGCGCTGAGGACTTGGAGTATAGGAAACTTGCATGGAATATGTTTTTCAAGATCAGAAGATCAAAATATGGAAAAGGAAATTGGTTCGCGCAAGTTTGGGAGTTGGTCGCGCAAGTGTGTAGGAGAGCAGAAGACTTGCACGCTGAGACTGGGTCGCACATGGGACTTGCGCGCTGTCGCGCATGGTGGTCAATTTGCCTTTAAATACTGGACCACCCTCCTCATTTCGAACCAGATTTCAACACATTGAGAAATCCGAGCACCTGTCGCGTAGGTGTGGTTTTCGCACAAGTGGTGTGCGGTCGCGCAAGAGGAGTTGCGCGCCAGTGTGAGGAGTTGCGCGCCAGTGTGAGGAGTTGCGCGCCAGTGTGATAAGTTGCGCACCTGTTGGCAGTTGCGCTCCAATTTTGGTTTGGGCGTAAAAGTAATTGTGTCATGAAAGTTTGGAGTTGAGTAAGAATGTGTCGCGCAAGTGTCTGAGGTTGACTTGCGTGCCCGTTGTGACTTACACGCCGATAATTGCATGCCGAGATAGACTTGCGCGCCATGTAAGGTTCATTTCCAGCAGTGATTTTCATGCTGCGTGGAAGCTGGAAGTTTTCCCGATACCTTTGGTGCAATGAGATATTCATCTATGGGTGAAATTTGTACTTGAACAGAGCATCTACTTAAAGAGAAAGATTCAATCCTTCATGAAAATTAAGATACCTACAGGTCTATAAACCGTGAGTGGATCCATTCCAATGCAGTGAGCAAAGAAAGAGGAAAAAGGTGATCCTCTCCATCGGCAGTGAACTAGAGAGAGAGAAATAGGGAGTGACCCTTGGGAAAGTAGTGAGGTGACCCTAAACCTTGTAAAGGCAGTGAGCCTGGGACATAGTGACTGTGCCCGAACCTTGTAATCCACATCTAGTGAAGAATAGTGGAATTTGGCATGACCGGCAACTTATCAGTGTATGCTCCTTGGACATAGCCCTTAGCAGTGAACCAAGTAAATATTTTTGTTTCCTGTGCATGATTTACCTTCTATTTATATTGTGCAATAAGAAGGTGAGAGAAGAGTGTTTTTCTTAACAACGAAACAAGATCAGAACGGGCGTTAATTTTAAATTAGTCATACCCTGATTCACCCCCCTCTCAGGGTATTCAGCCTTGTGGACCTAACACATATAAATAATTATGTTAAGTTCATATATTTTATTTTTACTAATTATATACTTTTTTATTGTCATTCATGAATGGTTATTGTGGAAAATTAATGTCATTGCGTTGTAGAGATGGTAGGTCGTACATACGCACGAGCGACGGTATCATTCCATTAATGTTTAAAGGGTAAATAATTAGATGGAATATTAAATATATATAATCAATATCATTTCATATTTTTTTTATTTATATCCATTATATCCATCATTATCCCCATACAAATAAAGTGGTGATGAAAAACAAAATACACAACTACGTTAATACAGTAAGTCGTATAAACCCATGCCTGATGATTTATTTTTTCATAGGATGGATACAAGGATGAATATGGTTGTACTATAATTATAATAACATATAATAAAATAAATCATAGTAGATAAAATAATTTATATTGTAAAAAATAGACAAATTGTAATTATAAGAATAAATGAACATTGGTGAGTATGAAAAAATTATTACCTCTTCTTCAGCAGAATTAATTAAGATCACTTTTTAAAAGATCTAGGGTTTGACATTTTGGAAGACCAAAACCTCTATATAATCTATAACTATGTTTTAAAGATAAATGGGTAGGAATTGGTTGAGTTATAAGCCTCAATTTTGGGTGAGGAAGTGAAAGAGGTGGTTCCCTTTTATAATTGAGGTGAGGGGAACTTTTGAGAACTCTTAAAATATTAAAATATAATAAGAATATTTATTGGGTGAAATATTTCCAAATCATCTATAAGTGAATAGGGAAATACATTTTTACTATATATTTTCCCTATTAAATTAATTAATTATTATTTTTCAAAATAATTTAATAAAATATTAAATCAATAAAGTACCATTATTGTAAAGTTTGGTACTATTCATTTAATTTAACTTTAAATATATCAATAAGTAGTGTTATTTGAAATATATATCTTGAAAACATATCTTATAAAACTTTTATATCTATTAAAATCATTTTAAACATTAAATCGTCCAACATATATATGAAAATTCATATTATTAAAATCAATCATTATATTTATCTCTCAATTAAATAATTAATTTTTTATATTTGAGAATATTTTAATATAATTATTTAATTTCAAAAAATTATAAAAGGATTGTATATAATGGAAATAATTTCATTAGGATTAAAATAGACATTTATTTTCATTCATTTATGGGATTTGTCCCCATATGGAAACATAAAATACATTAAATAAAAAGAGAGTGGTGTTTTGTAACAATCATTTATTTAAATAATATATAATTTACTTTCATTGATAAGTATCAACGAAACAACTTCAATTAGTTTCTAAGGTAATAAGGGTATAATATTCTTTATCCAATAATTTTTTGACATGTTTTTTATACTCTTTTAATCCTTATCTTATTGTTTTAACCCTTATTTAACCTCTTTAACTCTTATGGTTATATCATGTATTTTATACATTAAGGGTTAAAATAATTACTATAAAATTACAAAATAACTACTAAATGATTCAATGATGATATTTTTATACAAATCCAAATATTTTTTCTGAATGTTATATTTTTATATATTTTATATCAATTTAATAAATATTGTTTATTTCAAAATATCAATAATGTCAATTTTGACACTATTCACTATTTTATCTTATAAAAAAAATAAAAACAACAAGATAAAATAGAAAAAATATTTATAAGACATTACTAACATGTCAATGACATCAATAAAGTTCGTGGATGTCATTAAATCTAATAAATGTTTATTTATTTTAATATTTGTATTATCATTTATTTGATTTTTCAACATATTAAGAAATTACTACATCTAATTATGTCACCATTAATATAATTATTTCATTTTTAATTTTTTTAAATAAATATCCATGACGTAGGTAAACAATTTATCTTTCTAAATAAAATTTATATTCTAATATATATTTTATATTAGTCTTTATTAAAAACAATTCTTAAGTTAGAAACATATGTTTGAAAAATTGACTTTTCCTTGAATAAAACATAAATAGTGTCATACTATCATCCAACTATATTTACAAGGTTATAATAATAGAAAAATGATAATTTTAGTAAAAAAAACCATCCAATGAAATTAGGACAAGTGTTGTGGTTATTTTATAATATTTATAATATAAGTTTTACCTTTAATTACTTAATTTATCCTTAATAATGGTAATTTAAAAATATTATTAATGTTATGGTTACGACCACCTCCCCACAAGGTATACCACTCTTGGGCTAGCAATGGGATAAAAGATATATTAATGCTTGAGTCCTGCCTCTAGAAGGCCCTGGGTTGGCGACTAGAACCGAGGGTATAGTAAACACATATATGTGAGGAATTACCCTCTAAGAGAAAACATACAGAAGAGTGTGATAAGGCAAACACCAACCAACTCCAACTCTGATTGCAATATAACAGAATGTTAAAATAGTAGTGACTACGAAGCCCGAGCAGCTCCTGTAACCCAAGATAGTAGTAACCAATTTGAACTCCAACCTTTTCTAAGTGATCAGAAAAATAGTTTATATATACATAGGGTGAGTATAATAGTATACGCAATAGGATACTCCCTGAAGCATCTCGTGCAAAAGTAATTAAATAATGCAGAAGAACAGTAAAAAAAATGTGAAACTAACTCATCACCTATAAAGGTATACTAATTTCCTATCCTAACCAAGCCTACTCTCACCATGTATTGCATACAAGAGTATATATTATGATATAGAATATAAAGGGTACCCCACTGCAACATCCTCATTGATTTTCCACTTTTCCCCAATGATGCATGTCCTATGAATCTCTCTCCAAAAAGGTCAGCCTGAAGACACCTGGGAGAGAACTACCACATGTACCTTATAAAACACAAAGCTTTCCCACAAACACCTGGTCGAAGCACCACACCATCCACACAACCTAAAACATAACCAGGTTGTTTCTGGGAGCCCCCATAGCCGGAAAATGTGCATCAGACGTCAAGTATTATGTCTCAAGACATTACAGCCCATATGCCAAGTAAGTATCTTTACGACTACATAGCCTATACACGTTATACCTTTAGTAGAAGAAAGGAAACTATATCCATAATATATGTTCGTGAAATAACCACAATCCATTATAGCCTTCTACACACATATATGAGGAAAACTAACCATTCTAGCTACCATCACATGTAACTACCAAGATAAGAGAGGAGGGACAAAGGGTTGGTCATCCATCCATCCTCACACTAGAATGTTTTGGAAAACACCCTAGGGCTTAGAATTCCTACATTGTCAGTTTCCCTAACTAACAGGGATCAGTAGCGTATAGGAACACAAATATTTCAGAATATACTATAACTCACAACCAAACTATGAGAATAACCTAGTCTTAGACTCAACTGCAGCTAACGTCTCTTGGACTCTTGACTTCCACTACAAAGACTATGTATCCTATAATAACACCACCATTTAAATATATTTTGAATATTAATTCCATAACTTTTTATCAGTTGCACTTTATGTTAGTTAAATCATTAAACATTAATTATCCATTAACAATTCCACATTATATTTCATTATGATCACACCAATGTTCCATACCATCTAGGAATAACTAAACAAAGTCCACAACCTCTCGGAAATATAACCTCAACATTTCATCCTAGAAAGCTCCAACCCCATTGGTTAACATCACTTATTCCATTATGTATTAACAACATTATTAATTTCCCATATTCCTAATAATTATAGAAAACATTCTAAGATACCAAAAACATGGGTCTCAACACAGTGAGTAGGTGAACTACCCATCCAGTCTTTTCTACATATAGTAAGAGTGTAGTCCCATACTCCCTTAAGAAGCTATACATAGAAATATTGTGGAATAACCCCTGCATCTTCACCTCTTTTTGAAGGAGGGTAAGAAGGACTGGATGCCTTAAGTAGTTGGAAAATTCAAGAAAATAAACAACCAACAAGATTCAAAAAGCATACAATCATTCACATCACACACTTTTCATCATCTAGGGTGTCCACCCTGCTACCCAGATGCATAAACTGATGCATACTTCCACTATATAAATCAACTGATGCCAAAACCAATGGGCCTCCCTGCCCCCACATCTCACAACATCCAACGAGGCTAAATTCACAACAAAAAAAGCAGGAAACAAAAATAATATCACTGGGCTCTTTCCCCTTAAACAGAGCATTCAACCATTATAAATAATGAGCACTCATAGATCCAAATAACAAGGCACTTGGCCTTACAATCAAGAGGGTAACTCAGAACCCTACTCGAAATTAACATTTATAAAACAACCAGTTCTTTAATCCGTATTGAATTAACTGATTCATTATTTGTAGTATCTATCTATGAGAATCCTAAACTGCAAGCTATCATAGCTATGAAAATGTAATTAAATAATTAATTTGACAAACCTTAAAAAAACTATAATCAACATGATTTAGGTTTAACAAGTAACTTGAATACTCATGCACATCTGCATCAATTTGATTAACATTAAATAACAACAACAACAGGATTCATTAACATTCCCCTTTATCTTTACCCATTTAATTATAAATTAATTTCAGCTTCATATTCTTTACCAATTTCATCAATAACAACATACTAAAAAAAATAATAGATATCACACTATCTAGAACATCAAGAGAAAAACCATTATCATGGCACCTGAAATAACATATTATCAAACTAATTCATTTAATATAGTTTTAATATTTAATTATTTTAATTCCTTTACAATGAAAAGGCTAAATCATGAAATTTCTAGGATTTAATGTAAATTAATATATAATCAATGAATCCCCTACCTCAAAATGTTTCTGACGTTACTCACTTGAGAAAGGATCAAAGCAACGGATCAAGATTTTCTTTACCGCAACAACTACATCCACCTGGGGATTTCGCGACACAATATCATCAATAAAAACCAAAAACAAAATCCCTTAGAACCATAGAGATCAAACAACATAACATGGAAAAGATAAACTGGAGAAAATGAATTGAAAAAACCACATGAATGGTGGTAGATCTTACCTCAGATCGAAGAAATATCGAAGAAAGCAGCCCAAGAACAATCCAAGACGAAGAGATCTCTAAAACGCCATGGAGGGGTCTCATGGGTCACCTAGGACGAGATGGAGGGGAGCCTTGGCCATAGTGTAGGAAAAGTCCTGAGAGGCTGGTATGTCTTTAAAACATACAGCGGCGGGTTAGTATATGACGTGTACTTCCCATTCACACTGTGTACTGCCTTGAGTTTGGGTTCCTCAAAAAACTACACCACCTCAGCATTTATTTTATTTTTTATAAGCTGAAAAAGTACATGTCATATACACCTTGGTTACATCATATAGCCCCCTGTTTCAAGCTTCTCATGACCAAAATTCCCCAGACTTCATCTGCGCCTTCTCAAAGCACCCCAGTCATTAGAAACACGCAAAGGGTCGATCCTCGCAGATCTAGGTCCTTATAGTTACTATTCATATTGTCCAAAAAATAAAAGGGACATATTTATATAATTGGTATATTATTATTCAAAATAGAGAATACATTTTTTAAAATTTAAAATACATAATTTAGATAAATTAATTGAAATTTATCTCATTAACGGAATGAGAAAAGAGTTTTTAAAGTAAAAACGTTAAAAATATCACAATAATTATATATGAAATTACAATGTGAAATTTATTCCAATTTTCTAAATTGGATTAAACTATAAAAAAATTATCTAATTATACTTTCAAAACATATAAATATATAATAAAATACTAAAAATAAATTTGATAAAACATAGTTTTCAATTAAAATTCACTATTTTCCCCAATTAATCAAAACATGAAACTTATCATAAAAATACCCAAAATTAAAAATAAGAAAATTTTGATACTCTTATTTCATATAAAAACTTTATTTCTTCAAATATAATTTAAAAATTATTAAAAAACTAAATTTAAAATATGTGCGCCATCAAAAATCTATTTGAGTGCCTTTAAACAAATTTAGCCTTTTAATAAATAAAATTGAATTTATTTTTACTTTTAGACTATAAATTAATTTTGAAGAATTTATTTTTTATTAAATATATAATATATAAATTTAAAAATTTGTTTAATACTATTCATTTCCACTAATGTAATTTCTCTGTTATAACAACCGTGTTAAAATAATGATATTTAATTTTATATAATTGTTCAATTAAACCTGGTATTTTGTGCAGTGTAAGCTATCAAATAGATTTAACATAAAAAGATAAATTACATAAAATAGTGGGTTGTTACAATAAATATATATTATATAATTATTAAATAGAATTATCCATTCCTGGAGACGTTAGGTTGTACAAACTTATGAACGTTGTCTCCGTTTTATTATCATTTTAAAATAATGAAAGTAAATGATATATTTGGGGTTTTATATATATTATAGTTGAAGTATAATTTTTATTTCATATATATAAGATAAATTAACTAAAAATATATTTAATAAATTCCATTAATTGTTTTAATTAATCTCATCACTTTGAGAATGCGATATTCCACAGTTCCACAAATGATGTAATCATATTTTATTAAAATTGAATGTATAATATTTTGTGTTATAAAAGATTTAAATATGAATATAGTCATAATAAATGTCATAGATATTTTATGTTACGAGTGTGTCCTCCATAATTTCCAACTATGATAGGTTTTAAAGGAAAAATGAATGACATAATTTTGTGATATGGTAGTTCGCCGTACACTTAAACTGTGTGTTCGTTACCAATTAGATGAAAGTGTGTAAGTATATGTAAAACACTTAGAATACAAAATTATCAATATATTTATGATAGTTTTTTAATTTTATAATAATATAAAAATTATAATTAAATATGTGTAGAATGTAATAAAAATAAAGAGATTGAGGAGGTTTGTTACCTCATATTTGGGTAACTCTGTTTGGTTTTCTGCCAAGGGATTACATGGATGGAATTATGACCCAAGTGATTCATAGATTTTTAATGTAGTTATTTTTATGATATATTTTGGTATATATTGGTCGATCCAATGTTTCTTGCGATGTTTGAGGAAGTGGGAGGGGTGAGTAGCTTGTTATAGTAGATGGAAAAGACCCACTTGGTTTTTTTGAAATGAATTGTGTGTTCTCAAAGTATCACATGTTCCAAAAGTAACCAAATGGACTATTAAAGAACATTATAGGTGGATTGGACTAATTATTTCCATGAAATAATTTTGGGATCATTCTATAGGTAATTTGGCCCCTTAATATTAAGGTTCTGTCCCTTATTAATCTTAATTTTACGTTGATTGATGTAATTACTTTTAATTAATTTAATTAATATTTTTGATAAAAAAATACATAGAACTTATTATAAAGTATAAATCTTTCTGAATAAAAATTTAGAATAAATATTTCCAAATTAAAATCACATATGTTGAATAAATTAATTAAAATTTAATACCACATATGCGATGATTGTGCATGTTTTAAAGTAAAAAATGTTAAAAGGATTGCTACGTTTTTTTATTCAATTTAAAAGTGAAATTGATTCCAATGAATTAAATTGGATTTATTTATATAAAGAATAAAATTAAACATAAAAAAATTGAAAAAAAATTTTCCCTAGTAAATAAATTAGAACAAAAAGTAGTTTTGAATTAAAATTAAGTATTTTCACTATTCATCAAAAAAATTAAACTTTATAGAAAAATAAAAAAAATAATCCCTTAAATAATTTTTATGTGTATATTTCAAAAAAATTTGTTTATTTTGACATAAAAAATTTATCAAACTAACAAAATTTATATTTCAAATATGTTCTCCATTAAAAAGTGTTAAACCAACTTTTATTAAAATATAGGTTTTTGGGTTTAATATTAGGGATGCTGTCACATTATACCGATAATATCAATTAGATGAATATAAAAACTAATTGATTAAATATATAACATATGAATTTAATTTATTTAATTCAGTTACAATACTTAATTTAAATTATTAAAATAAAATTCCTTTTTGAAAAAAAAATTAGTTTTTGTAAAAACAGTCACATTATATTAAATTGGTTCTTATATAAATTTCAAATTAAATTGTAACCAATTAATTTAACAATGCATAATTTCCAAAATAATTTCTTGTTTATTTATTATTATAATAAATAATAATATTTATATTAATATATTATTTTTTGGAAGAACTTGGTCATGGGTGTTTCGCAAGCCATCGAGGAAAGTCGGTCTTAAATGTAATTCTTGAGATAAATACCCTATTACATTGAAAAGAAGCGTTCTTTTGGAAAAATATATATATATTTAACTAGATGTTAAGTAATATAATATTTTTAATTAAAATATTCGTTATATTATAATGATAATGGTTTCCAAAAACAGATTATTGGGTTCCCTTGAAAATAAGAAAGAGTTTGAGAAATTCCCTTGAATCGGGCCTGCATGTCGGGAATGATTTTTAAAAGATCCTTTTAGAACATATGGTACCCATTAAATGAAATTAAAATTATGGTTGGTAAACATATATAGAAAAATAAAGCATAATTTTATATGAGTAAAAAATAATACACAATAATTTTATTTAGGTAATTAGATAATAAAAATAACAAGAATGAAAATGGAGGTTTAGGTGACAAAACCCTTACCTTAAGTCTAAATGTGTTATGTTCTTGAGCTTAAGTTCCTAGAATATATAATTAGAATTATTAATAACTTATTTCAGAACCTATTATACATGATTTTATTTTTTCATAATTTTTTTAGTTCATTTGGGTCCTTATTGTTATGTTATTATATTTAATTCCATCATTCCAGCGTGCTTGTTTTCTGGATGTACATAAATAGTTCAGTTGATTTTAAGTAATGGAGTTAATGTATAATGTATGTAAATATCTATAATTAAAATTTAATATTACTCAAGAACATAGAAAAGTGTTAATGGAAATTTACATCATTTTTTACATGTAAATAGGAAGAATCATTAGATGAATTATTAATGACATTCACTTAGACTATTTTAGCGGTATTTTGATTATTAGGAACAAGTTTGGTCATATTATTTAATAATATGTACATATACTACTTCTTGAATATTAATTAGGTTATAATAAATAGATTACAGTCGGGTTAAACAATAAAAATGGTTTTTATGACTAGTAATTAAGGATAAATTGAATAACTAAACTTCATCTTCCATGAAGGTTATAAATTGGAACCTCATGGATGTTGATTTCGTTTATAAAATAAAAGGGAGAGAGTAAGAATATTGATGATTGTTCATACATTAAAATGATATAATTACAGTATATAGATGATAATAGAATTTTGATTTCAATTTGGACCAAGGATGTGAGTAGAGGATAAAAAAAGAAGATAAATAGAAATGAAACTAAATGAAAAATAAGGGGGCTTTACCTCTTGAAATATCCTCCTTTAGAACCTCCTTAAGGGAAGGGGTTTTGGCCTTTTGGAAAGACCATGAGATTATTGTATGTGAGGAGTGACTATGGAAGGGTATTTTGGAAGATAATTGTGGAGCTTCAAGGCATAGAGGAGTGAAAAGTAGAGGGTGTGATGGGGGGTTTTTATAGTGGAGGAGATGAGTGAGTTGTGAATATTTTATTCATTATTTTATTAATTCCCTCAATACAACCAATATTGTTGTTTCATATGACCACTAATAGTAATAAGTGCATTTTTGTTCGAACCAGGTGGCCTTACATCAGTCACGATGTCATAAATAGATTATTTTACTTATAATTTGTATATATGGTATTTTACTATATTTTACTATTCAGAAAAAATTCAGGAATTTTAGAAAAATCCTAAGAATTAAGCCCTACCATTTTTTGACATGTAGAATTAAAAAATGAACTCTATTTTTCAAAAATAACTTTTCAAATATTATTAATTTAATTTTTAAATAAAATCATAGGTAATTAGAAAATAACAATTTTAAAGGTATAATTAGTTTTATATCACATTGAAAAATTAATTAATCCATCTATTCAATGGGCTGAAGGCCTTCATTTTATTTTATTGTGATATTACACCTTTCAAGATGTGAGGTGAAACCCTCAAAAGGCCCGTAGGTGTATGTATTACATGGGTCGTAGGCCTTAGAGGAATTCATTGCTCGTAGGCTTCAAGCATTACAAAAAACCGAGACTAACTACTTGAAACTGCTCCTCCCAAACATCTTCATCATGAAATCAGCTCTCCATCTTCACATGGCTATTCAGATAGGCTATCCCATTCATGCACATTCTTGTCCTGATGGCAGGTGCCATACCATCTCATTCTTGCAATCCATGTAGCTTCTGCTGTGGTGAAAGCTCCTTGATCATCCTCAAATAAATCTTGTTCCTTGTAGGTTGTCTGGTTTCCATCTGCACTTAAGGAGGCCCAAATTTATTGGGGTTGCTTGAATCCCTTATTTTCCTAAAGGCATGGGTGTCCTAATGGCCTTAAAGGACTTGTGGACAATATCAGTGGCCCGAAGGCCCGAACGGGGTAAAATTCCTGGCTACTACAGTGCCAAACAGTGCCTGATACAGTCCCGCTACAGTACCTACTATAGTACTTCACAATTCTCACTACAATACCAGCTATATTAATACTACAGTACTGGAAATTTGTGCCTCCACTTGTATTTGATCCTGGGATGCCAGGATGCACTGAAGAGTCCCCACCAACCGGGCTGAAGCTCATGTGCTTGAAAAAATAATTAAGATCTCATTATCTTATTAACTAAGTAAAATAAAATAATAATATTATTTACTATTAATAAGGGTCATATTACTATTCATAAGAGTATGTTACTATTTACGAAAAATCATGTTTTCCCTATCAGACTTTATTGTCTTACTGATCAATACTCTAGATGACCATTTTTTGAAATTCAAAACATAGAAGAGGTAAAGTTGTGTTTAACAGATAGAATATAAAATATGTTGTTTTGTAAGGATATAGTGTTTCATGAATTCGATATTTATTTTCGAAACCATGGGGTGTTAAATTCTCCCCTACTTACAAAAACTTCATTCTCAAAATTCACAAAATGTTACCTAAAAATATTCTGTTAAGTCTTAAATAAAATCACCTCAGGATCCCATGTTTCTTCCTCCATCTTATGGTTTCCCCAAAGAACCTTTACCACCTGAGTTATTCGATTTCTCAATACTTGTTCTCTAGTATTTGAAATCTTGATAGGCTCTTCAAAATAAGACATATCAGGATCAAGTTTAATATCTTCATAGGTGAGTACATGTGTTGGGTTTGGCATGTATTTCCTTAACATTGTTATGTGGAACACATTGTGATCCTTGGAGAGGCATGAAGGAATTTCCAAATGGTACACTACAGCTCCAATTCGATCTAGAATTTTATAAGGTCTGATGTACATGGGACTAAATTTTCCCTTCTTACCGAATTGTATAATACCATTACATGTAAATACCTTTTAGAGAACATGATGTCCTTATTGAAATTACAAATCCTTCCTTCAGTTATCAACATAGCTCTTTTTCCTACTTTGAGCTATTTTGATATGGGTTTGGATAATCTTCACCTTTTACGTTGTTTCCTCAATATGTTCTGGTCCTATGATATTTCATTAACCAACATCCTCCCAGCAAGTTGGTGTAAGAGATCTTTTTCCATATAACGATTCATATGGTGCCATCTGAATACTTGAATGGAAGAAATTGTTATTGGAAAATTATATGAGAGGTAAATATTGATCCCACATACATTAAAAGTCATGTGAACAAGACCTCAACATGTCTTCCAAAGTTTGAATAGTCTATTCTGATTGTCCATCAATTTGTGGGTGGTAGCCAGTGCTCAAACGAAGATCAGTTTAAAGAGACATCTAATGACTTTTCCAGAATTGTGATGTAAAATGAGTATCATGATTAGAAAAAATTGATAAGGGTACACCATGAAGTCTTAAAAATTCAATAATATATAGTCTTTCTAAAAGTTCAAGTGGTAAATCTTCTCTTATAACAAGAAAATGTGTTGATTTTTTAGGATGATCAACAATGACCCATATCTCATCATTCATTATTGGAGTCTTTGGAAGTCCCATGTCAATGTCCCTCGTAATATCATTCCATTTACACATAGAAATAGTAGGGGGTTTCATGACTCATCCAAGATGTTGTCTTCTAGCCTTCACCTGTTGAAAAACCAAACATCTCGACACATAATGAGTAATCTCCCTCTTCATGTTTCCCAAAAAAATGTTTCTTTAGATATATATACATCTTTGTGCCACCTAGGCATACATAGAAATTTGAACTATGAGCATCATCCAATAGTTTCCTCTTTAGTTCTGGAAAAAATAGAACACAAAGATTATTTTCGAATTTCAAAATGACACCTTCGTATACGAAGCCAATAAACATACCATCATTTACTGCATTAATTTTCGTTTGAAACTCCTCATCATCAGCCTAACAACTTTTTATCCTTTCCAACAAATATGGTTTGGAAACCATTTGAAAATGTAGTGATGTGTTACCTTACATGATAATTCCCATATCCATATTTACTAGATCCATGAACATGTGATCCCTTTCAAATCTCATCTTGTTCAGAATTACATGGACTTTTCTACTCAAAGCATCTTCCACCTTATTTCCCTTCCCCGTGTGGTAGTGTATTATGAAATCATAATCATTGTGTATCTCAGTCCATCTCCTTTGTCTCATGTTGAATTTTTATGTGAGAATATATATTTCAAAATATTATGATCTATATATATCTCACATTTTTTTCTATAGAGGTAATGTAATTGAATCTTTAGTGAAATGTTTACCAATTATAACTGCAAATCATGAGTTGGATAGTTTTTTTCATGAATTTTTAGCTGCCTAGATGCATAGGCAATCACTCTATCATTCTGCATAAGGACACAACGATGTCATTTCATTGACGAATCACTATAAATCAGAAATCCTTCATTTGCGGATGGTAGAGTCAAGATTAAATCATTCACTAGTCATATTTTCAATGTTTAAAACATTATTCATGTTCCTTTTTCCATACGATCTTAACCCCTATTCATGTGAGCTTGGTTATTGGGTTTTCTAGATAGGCAAAGTTATGAATGAAATGCCAATAATAACCTCCCAAACCAATAAAACTACATACCTTAGTTATGGTTTTTAGATTATGCCATTCTTGAATAACCTTTTCTTCATGGGATCAACCGATATTCCATCCTTAGAGATAATGTGGCCAAGGAAGGAAGCTGATTGAAGCCAAAATTCACACTTTCTGAACGTCCCATATAATTCATTTTTTCTAAGGGTTTTCAGAATAGTATGTAAGTGATTTTTAGGATCTTAATCTCTTTTAGAGTATACCAAGATATCATCCATAAACACCACCACAAAGACATCAAGATATTCCTTGAAAAGTCTACATTATATCCATTAAAACATATGGTGCATTAGTCTTTCCAAAAGGCATTACCATAAACTCATAATTCCCATACCTTATTTGAAATGATGTTTTTGGGATGTTCTCCTTCCTCACAAGAAACTGATTTTATCCATATTAAAGATCAATATTCAAAAAATATTGGGCCTTAGGAAGTTGATCAAATAAATCATCAATACGAGGTAAGTGATACATGTTCATTATTGTTATTGCATTGATCTCCATGTAGTCAACGCAAAACATCATAGACCCATATTTCTTACTAATGAAAAGAATAGAGGATCACCATGGTGAAACACTAGGGAGAATAAATCCTTTAAAACTCAATTCCCCTAGTTGTTATATTAGTTCCACTAACTCCACAATGGCCATTATATATGGGGTCTTTGATACGGGCCTTGAACTAGGAATTATATCAATGGAAAACTCAATTTCCTGCATTAGAAGATATACATTTAAATCTTGTTGAAAGACTTAGACATATTCTTTCACAATAGGTACATCCTATATTTGAACATTCTTCTTCTCACCCATAGTTATTTCATTCTCTTCATCCCCAATAATTAAATTCAGTGGAGCAACTAGGGGTGGATCTAGATGAAAATTTGATGGTGATATTTCTGCCCAAAAGATAAGGGATTCCACCTCATCCAAATCCTTTTAACTTCATTCTTCTTACAATAAATTTTCACATCATGGTTTGAAATCCAATCTATACCAAGGATTATATCAATGTAAAAAATTGGTATGAAAATAAAATCAGAAGATAACCCATTTTTATATTATATAATTGGGACTTCTTGATAGAATTGTATTTCAATGATACTACCCTTAGGTGTTTTGATTGAAAACTCCCTTAATAAATCAAATTTAAAATATCTTATTTTCATGGAAAACAGGGAAGACATGAAAGAATGTGATGATCCAGAATCAAATAAAGCATCAGCTATGTTTGATGAAACAATTAATCTACCTGCCAATAATTCATTAGGGACTTCAACCTTGGCAGTTGTGGCCGCAAAATCTGGGACTTTCTCCCTTAGCCTTCTATGGGGAATGTTTCCCCGTTGCTTAGGAAATTAATGTGCATATTGTCCCATCTCCATGAAATTGTATCATTGAATATTGTAGCTTCTTTCTTACTCTTAAAATTCTATGATAGGTGGATTTTTTCTCCACACTTGTAACAGACTCCCACTCATTTCAAGAATGTTCCATGGTGTTTCTTCCCATAATTACATCAGGATTGAAGTTAAAATATTTCCTTCTTCCCATTTCATCATTTCTATTTCCACATTTTTCAGTATCCCTCTTCTTCTCTAGTATTATTTTAATGTCATAAGACTTAGAAAATTCCTTTTGTGTCTTGATGGAACTTGAGACTATATCATCATATGATGATAAACATTGGGAGACTAGATCCATTTAGAGGAACTGTTTAAAACCATCAATGAATCAATCAATTTTGATCATTAGATTACGTATATAGTATGAAACATTCCATTATAGCCTTGTAATATTGGATTCATACTTGGGAACATTTTCATCCTTCTTATACCTTATATTAATGAATTTCCTCTTCATATCTACTTGCTATTCATGATGGAAATATATATTTTAGTAATATTTCCTTAAAATACATCTATTCCATCTCTTATATTTCTTCCTCCTCATTTGTTTTTTGGATTAACAACCACCACTGATCCACATATTCTAATAGAATAAAAACAACCAGGACAACCATCCCTGTTTCGTTACATCCCAAAACGTGAAATATCTTCTCTAGGGAACATATCCACTGCTCGACTACATTCATATTTGTAGTCCCACTAAATGATGGTGGTTGTTGTCGCAGAAAGTGATCTTACATATATCCTCCAATTAGTGTATTTAGATGTTCTTATGAGTAAGGATATTATTCATAACATTATTAAGTTGTCCCAGTATAGTTATAAGTTGCTTTGCAACAGTCACCGCACCAAATCCAATATCCTTATCTTGCATCAGAGGGAAATCCCTACATGGGACACTCACATTCATGAGGATTCCATTCCTTAAAATATGTGAAATTTATAAGTAATGACATATACTATATTATGATATGAATCATAATGTAAAATATCAATGTAGAAAAAAATATTTAGCATAAATCGAAATTCTATACACAGGTCATTTCATAATCATAAACATCGTATCTTTGAGGAAAAATTTACATTTAAATCCTTCATAATGTATTTTAATGAAAATGTGAATTATCCAATGCATATCTCCTAGGATAGTCAATATGTATAGTGTATCAAGGCCCATTTTCGTGAACATGGATACCCCGGGTCAAGCCCAAAAATCCTTCTCAGTGTATTCACTCTTAAGTACATCTGTGCCAGAGCCACCACTACCTGTTTGTATCCAGATATGGTATTTTTTTCTAAAAAGATACACATAATATATTCTTTAACATTATTCAAGGATGTTATTGTATTTTTTTCCTCAAATACTACCTTAGTAATTTGTTCCCTATTATACATTCTCTAATAAAGTATGTATGTTTGCTGCTAAACTTTCTCTGATACCAAATGTAAGGAACTGACCCAGTTGCCCAAAGACGGTGCCATATTTGATTACATTTTCATATGAATAAGGAATATTCATCCTAATGGACTGATTGGATTAGTATTATTGGAAAAAATATACATATACAAGTTGAACATTACATCTTGAAAATAAATACAACATAGAAACTCTTTAGACAACATCCATAACTCCTAGGTTATTTCAGCATGTCATTCATAAAAAAATTCTTCATGTCCTAAGAAAATGAAACATTAGAAAGGGGGAGCTCAAATGCTTAGTTTGGTTAATAAATATAGTGGATGATATATAAACATTATAAACGTTTAATAACGGAAAACATATTCCTTTAACTAAATCATGATCACATTATGGAATGAATAAGAGGTGAGTATGTAATGCCATCATAAAACATAATCATTGGTATTCTACTAGTAGAATAACCACATGAACCATTAATACTATTTCCATAATGAGTGAATTAATAATGAGGGACATTATCACTATACCCTCAAGGCCTCGTTCCAAGACCATAAATAATCATTTTTTAAGGCCTTGTGCAAAGACCGTAGTTTGTCTCCTGAGATATACAGATGCACTGAGGGGATATAATTGAAACCACCCAAAATATTATATTTCCAATTAATTTCATATATTAATGGGGATAAATATCAATATAATATACATTCATATTGAAATTAATATATGAAATTAAACTAACATTCCCTGAACATTAAATAGAAACACTAACTATTCATTGTAATTTGGTGAATGGTTTTAAGATAGCACATCCACAACCAAAATAATCATAAACAATTAAATTAAATATGGTATATTATACCATGATATATTAATCCTATTCATACATAATAATCAATAAGAGTGTTAAAATATATGAAGATACTCTTATAAAATCATCAAGTAACTCTTGAGATAAATACCTTTTTACTTGAAAAGAAAAGTTATGTAAGAAAAATATTTATATAAAACAAAAAGTAAAGTAAGATAATATTTTAATAATAAAATGAGTTATTTTATAAATATAATGGTTTCAAAAAATAGATTGTAGAGTGGCCTTGAAATCTTTTATGAATTTTAGAAATCCCCTTGAATCAAGCTTGTATTTCAGGAAGGGTTTTTAAAAGATCCCTTTAGAACATATAAGTCCCATTAAATTAAAGTAGGTTTCTGGTTGGTAAACATATATAGAACACTCAAAAATAATTTATTATGAGTACATAATAATCCAGAATAATTTCATTGAGGTAATTATACAATTAAAATAACCCAAATGAAAATGGAGCTTCGGGTGGAAAAAACCCTTACCTTAAGTCTGAATGTGTTCCGCTTTTCAACTAAAGTTCCAAGAATATGAAATTTCAACTATTAATAACTTATTTATTAACCTATTGTATTTTATTTTAGTTTATCATAATTATATTCAGTGTATTTATGTCCTTTTTTATGAGTGATTATTTTTAATTTCGTCGTTCCAGAGGGTTCATTTTTTTTATGTTCATAAATGATTCACTTGTTTTTAAGTAATGGAGTTCATGGGGAATGGATGTTAACATCCAAAATTAAAATTACATATTATTTATGAAAATATATAAGTGATAATGTGTATATTTATCATTTTGTTATATGTAAATAGGATGAATTATTAGATGAATTATTAATGACATTAACATAGATTGTTTTGGCTGTATTTTGATTATTAGGAACTAGTTTGGTCATATGACTATATAATATATACATATAATGGGTCCTAAATATTAATTAGGTTAAAATAATAATATTATAATCCGGTTCAAACATAAAAAATGGTTTTACGACCATCAATTATGGAGAAGTTGAAGAACGAAACTTCGTCGTCCATAAAGGTTATACATTAGAACCTCATGGATGTTGATTCCATTTATAAAATAAAAGGGAGAGAGTAAGAATATTGGTGATTATTTTTCCATTCACCTGAAATAATTCTAGTATATAGATGATACTGAGTTTTTCATGGAATGTTTGGCAGAGGATGTGAGGAGAGGATAAAAAAACAAGATAAATTGAAATGAAACTAAATGAAAATGAAGGGTGCTTTACCTCTTGAAATAACCTATTTGAGAACCTCCTTAAGGGAAGGGGTTTTTGTCATTTTGAAAGAAAATGAGCTTCATGGACGTTGGGTGTGATTAGGTAAGGGTATTTGGGTAGTTTATTGGGGATCTTCAAGGCATAGAGGAGTGATGACAAGGGAGAGTAATGGGGGGGGGGTTAGTGGAGGAGAGGAGTGAGTTTTGAATATTTTATTCATTATTTTATTATTTCAATTAATACAACAAATAGTGTTATTTAATGTGACCCATAATAGTAATAAGTTCATTTGAGTTCAATCTAAGTGTCCTTCAATCACTCATGATGTCATGAATAGTGTATTTAATTGATAATTTTTATATAACGTATTTTACGTTATCTAACTATTCATAAAAAATTCATGAATTTTAGAAAAATCCCAAAAATTCACCCCTACCAGTTTTTGATGTTTAGAATTCAAAAATGAACTCCTTTTTCAAAAATAATTTTCTAATATTGTTAATTTAATTTTCAAATGAAATCATAGTTTATTTGAAAAATAATTATTTTAAAGGTATAATTAGTTTTATATTACATTGCAAAATTAATTAAGAATTAATTATATTACTACCTTATGAAAATAAAATAACATCATTATTTAATATTCATAAGGGTCAAATTACTATTCATATTTCTATTTATAAGGGTATTTTACTATTCACCAAAAAAATAATGTTTGGTCTATCAAACTCCAAATGACTTACTGATCACAACTCTAGATGACTGTTTTACAAAATATAAAACATTGAAGATGAAAATATGTGTTTAATAAAAAGATTATAAAATGTGTTATTTTTTAGAGACACAGGGTTTCATGAATTCAATATATATTTTCAAAACCTTGGGGTGTTACATTTTATCCCTAAATTAATACCAATAATAGGATTTTAAAATTTATTTTCATTTTATAAAAATAATTTTTAAATATCTGAAAAGTAATTTCAATATTATATCATAAAAATATATTAAAATCATTCATATAATAAATTATTCTATTAAATATAGAGTTCTTATTTCGTAGGAATTTATGATTACATTTTTATTAATTATAACCTTTAAATATGTTTTTTTGTAATGTAGTAAAATATTTGCATACACTCAAATTTAAGGGCTAAGATAGAATGGTCATATTTAAATAATAATATTTTCATAATATTTCATCACACTTTTAAACTCAGTGTTACGTGTTTTATAAGATATAGAATGTAGTTTTATTTTGAAATATAAGGTTTTAAATTATACCCCCTTTGATGAATTACATCATAAAAATATAATCCTTTAGTTATTAATAAAGTATTTGGAAATTTGAAATTCCCTTAAAACAACATCTTTATAATGATTAATCAAACTTTTTCATAGAAGAGGGAAATGGAAATACAATGTTCATCTAGAAAACAAATGACTAGGATTCTATGTATGAAAAAATTAGCTATATTTGAAAGTACTAACCTAGAATAAAATCATAAGTAATTATGGGGAGTGATATTGATCATTTATCATAATTTTTTTGATCAAGTGAACATTAAGAACCATAAAACCATAAATTTGGGAGAAGTTAATAGACAATTGATTAATATAATTTGAATGTAAGAAGATAACTTCTTTCATTTAAGACCAATTTTCTAAACATAATGGATGTTTTCTCTATCACGATAGAGATAAATATAAAACAAATTTACATGAAATATTGTTTATTTCATTGACAGAATGCCAGATGTTTGTTGTATTTTGTTCAATTTCCACTTCAACCCTCACTCTAAGGAATGAATATCCAATAATATTTTTTATTCATAAAGAACTAAATTTTACATAAATTAGACAAAAATATTCATAAAAGATTTACTAGATATTCATCTTATATTTATTAAAAGAAAAATTGTTTTCACACAGTAAAATAATACCAAAAATGTATATGAATATATTAGTATACAAAATATCACAATAAAACCAATGTTCTAACATCTATCATTCTGTAAAAAATAAAACTATATAAAAAATAAGATAAAAACATCAATGTGAAATAAGGTTTTTACCAAAAATAATATCTCAATCCCTTCATCATAAATCTCTAGAAACATAATATTCTGCTTTCCAAATAATCCCTCACTATAAACCTAGATGATATATATATTTCTTAACCCCATGAATAATTTTCCAAAATATCATTAATGATGTTATAATACTAATTATTCGAAAATATTTGATCATATAATACGTTTCCCCAAAATAAAATTAATATTTACGCACCAAATAATTTAAGAAAATACAATGTGAAACTAAACAATACATTATGTAGGCTAGTGGTAGGCACTGAACCCATATCACACATCCGTTGTGGGTTTAAGCCTCATGGAATTTCTGGATACGATGTGATGACATCCTATATATGGTTTTTCATTTTTCAACAAAAATATTATCATAATTACAATAAAATTCCAAAAAATATGATCAACATCATCAAAATAACATTAATAACCTTATCAGTTATTTACCACCAAAATATTATATAAATCTTATTTCTTTCCAGAAAATTAAATAATTCTAATTGAATATAATACCTCTACATTTAGCACATATCAATGATTATACATTCCAAAATCATGTGTCTTTACATAAAATATCACTCATCTATTAGAAATTTTGTATAATACATTTGTTCCACTAAATATATTCTTTAAAATACAATAAGAAATTATACTAATGAAGAATCGATAAAAGTTTCTGGATTCTTATAATCATCATACCACTTATAAGAATACATAAAAAACATGATTATTGAGTTTCAACACATAAAAAGATCAATAAATCCACTTTAATGATTTCCATAACACATACCCTTTGGAATTAATCATTCTATTATGTCATTGAATAATATAATGACTATATTACCAATGTTTACGACATTGATCTATTATTGGTTCTTAAGGTTGATCTTTATTTCCATGAATCATGTTAACCCAAATCATCAGTTCTCATTGGTAATTATCTTATTTGTGGAACCATTTCCATCACATAAATATTCTTCTAGTTCTTTTATGAAATATTACATAGTGTATCTTCCCACATTTTTTACATGTAGGAAATGGAATTTTCTTTTCATTAACTTTTCTAACACTTGAACTCCCACAAGAATTCATACTTCTATTATTCGATGTGTCTGGGAATTAAAATATGTTACAGTTTATAATCATAATTCATGATACCTCAATTGTAAAGATCATGATATTTCTAACTTCCATTAGTATTTTTTTAGATATATCATTAATAAAATCATTACATTTACCATCTCATTGTTTATTTATATGATATCTATTAATTATTATTATTAAATAAAAATAATAAATGAAATAGGATAATAATGCATTAACATAAAAAAGTGAAAACATATAATCCTATATGTAATAACCTATAAAAAATATCTATATCTTGAATTTTTAGTATATAGGATTCAATCAACATCATCCATGGTAACATTTTTTACTAGGTTTTCGAACCTAAAATTTTTTAAGTCCTTTATAATGGTTTGTAAAGAGTTTTATGAATTTAAAAATAAATTCCCACAATATTTTCAATCTAGGATTATATAAATTCACTTTTTCATTCACTATGTGATGATTGATTAAATATCAATGCTCTATTTTCTATGTTATTAACCCTAGGAACAACTATTACTGACCCACTTCCTCTTCAAGTGTCTAGATAGGGATGAAATTTCTTGTAACCCACATGATATATATTTCAAAAATATTCAATGATATATATATATATATATATATATATTACACAACCATATCTTTACACACGTCCTTATACTTATCCCAAGGGTTCTCAATAAAGTTTCCTCATCATAGATTTGAAATTTCAATCAATCCTTTTATTTGATTCAAATTATATAAATCCAAATTTTTACTCTTATTGTTACATGATTTTGAATATTAATATATATTAAATAAAACCCAAATATTATTATGCCTAATTTATTTGTAATATATGGTTCATAATAGAAAAAAGTGAGGTTAAATTAAAATAATGTAATTTTATTCTCTATAGAGATACCTTATTCATTCGATCTCCTAAAAATACAAGGGGTGACTTGATGGAAACATATACAAAAGTTGTAAGCTAGAAACCCTTTTAAGAGAATAAACATGATATGGAAAGAAAACATGTGAGTCAAAGGTATAACGTATTATTATAAAAAGAGAACACCCATGAGTAATCACATAGAAGTATAAAAAAAAATAACATAGTATCATAAGATCATGGAATCATATTAAACATGGAGGAAATATATAACCTAAAATAAACCTAATAGAAGTATAATGATCCAAAAAATATCACATGGTAGGAAAATACAATTATTGATTATATTTACTCTGTAATTCCATAAATAAGACCTAATGAGACAAAATAATTACCCAATGCATTAGAGGTATATATAATTCTAGATTCACCTATAACATTTATAACATATACATGAATATGTGTTCTAAATAAGTAAATCAATCTTAAGTCACAAACAAAAATATTATGTATATAATGAAATGGGTTGCATAATCATGTCTCATATCATAATCAAAAGAAATTTGGTGACGAATGTGTTTGATAAATGAATATAAGTCATGTATTACCCAATCAATGTAAGTTAGAATAAGAAAATTATATATTAGAGTGAAAAAAATAAATTATTTATGATTATACCCTAACATAAAATTAGATCTAGTCGATGAAAATTTCAATAAAATATTACATGGAATACATCATGAAAAAATAACATTTTCATTTTGAAATAATTTATAAAAATATAAAAATATCAAAAATATTATAGAAAAATATTTCTTCATAAAGAACCATATAAAAATATGAATTATTATTCATATTTTTGAGTTTTAATGATAGTGGATAATTCCATACATGTGGCATTGATAAATTAAGCATTCTTTTCACACTGTAGTAAAAAGGATAAAAGGTGAATCTTCCTGAAAATGAAAATACGATTCCTTTAAAACAAAATAATTAAAAGAAAATTTTTTTAAAAATGTCTTTAATGAATCTTTTTATGTTTTTTTAAAATCATTAAATATTTTTTATAAAACATGGATCTAGAAGAAAAATTATTTTTAACCGAAGAGTGAAATGATATAAGCATTTAACAAAACAATATCAATAATATTAAGTGCAAGATAAAGGGAAATTGTAATATTATAATAAACATTCATGAATAGAAACAAGGAAATAAAATTAAATTATTTTTTTAGTCAATTATCAAATAATTTGTTACAATAAAATTTCAACCATTAAAAAACCAGATTAAAATGAAAATGAAACATAAACTGTTAGTAAATTGAATTTTTTTTAATTATAAATACATAAAAATGAAGTAAATTTGTTATAAAATTCAATATCATGATGAATTAATTATTCATGATATAATATGAAAAGTTTTAGTACATGAACCATTTAAAATAGATCAGGTTTATAAAAGAACATGTGTCTTAAATAAGGATGTTTTGCGATGAAACCATTTCTTCAAGTCGAGACATTATCATGTATCTTAATTAACTAATTTATAACAAAATTATATAAATTATTTTCCACATAATAGCCTAGTATAGTTTTAATCCTTTATTTTTAAACAATTTACCTAATTAATTTTAAAAAAATATTTAATTACATATTTAGTTATGTCCACACTATGTGTTTTAAGGGCTTTCAATTTATAATTTGAAAATAGAAATGGTGTGTGTACCATTTTAATGGGGTGTAATTGTTCCGTAATATCAAGAATAATAAAATTTACCTAAATATAATTTTTATAATACAATTATACTTTGAAAACCAACCATAAAATATTGTTTTGAAAAATGAACTATGTTACAATCATAGAGATAGTAGGCCATACGTATGCGTTATTGATATTTCAATTATTCAATGATCATTATAAAAAAGGTATATATTATGTTATATTTATATAAGGATAAAAAAATCATAAAAATCATATTATTTTTTATATACTCTAACATATACCATCTATATGATGTGGTGTATAATAAATTAATCACATCTCTTCGGGAGGCCGTAGTCCACCTTACACACAAATAAATATAACATTTTAAATAGATATTAAGGAAATAAGGTATATGATATGTTTAAATTAATTAACTATTAATAATTAACTAATTCAATATATAAAAATTAAATCCATCATCCGAGACATTTATGAGTGGTAATTATGGAAATAAATTACATTGGTTTGTGATGTGGTTTTCCGCTGTACACACATGCGATGTCATCATTTCTTATTTGATGAAATATGAGGTGGATCGATATCTCAACATAAAAATAAAAAAATCACACACCTAACTATTTTATAATATTTTTTCATATTATTATTTTTAAGTCATTAGTGATAAAGAAACAATAGATGTAAAATGATGGATGTGGGGAAAGATGATGAGATTATCTTAAAAAGAACCTTCTTTAGATCTCATTTAAGGTCCCTAAGGTTGTTATTTTTTATATAAAAAATCTATAGAATGTTTTCAAGGATTTTGGGGATATAGTTTTTCCTAGTTTGGTTAATATAAATGTATTTTAATGTGTGAATAAATGAGTGGATGGGGATCCATTTCCAAATTGTGGTCGAGTTCCAGTTTTGTGAATATAGAAAACTATTCAACAAGGATATGTCACACTCAATCCATGTTTCAATAAAATTTATATATAATAAATTTTAGCTTTTATATGGCTGATCCACACCTCCAACATAAAAAATAAATATTTTCTAGAAATGTTCATACATTTAATACTATGGTGACTCACTTTTTACTATTTTATTTTATCAATATGGAAATTAATTTTTTATTATTGTTAATGTTAATTGTGAATTCAAATTAATTTGACCACATTGAATAATAGTAATTATTCTAATTAAAAATTTTCAATCAATTTTATAAAATTTCAATAAAATATGTTCAAAAATAAATTTAAAATTAAACTCCTAAAATGTGATGAAAAACAGAATTTAAAAAAATAATTTTTTTCAAATGATAGATGATCTATGTTAACTCTATGACTAGCCACAATAATTATATTAATTTTAACCTAAATTATAATTTATAAATATATAATCTATAAATTTCGTTTATATTATTCTTCATTATGGGTTATATTAAATAATATAAATCGAGTAACATTATAAAAGTTAAAATAGTTTAATGAAAAAATTCGTTTTAAGCCAAAAAAGTATAATAAAATATAATATAAAAATCATTTAAATGAAATTAATTTTATTAAACATAAAAAAATATTTATTTTACTATTAAATGAAATTAATTTCATTATAAGACTTTAAAATTACTAAATTTATTAAAATAATTTTCATAATTATTGAAATTAACAATTTTCACTAATCACTGAAAATTCAGTATTTTCAAAAAAATCAAAACAATTTCCCTTATTTTAATACCGATTTGATAATTTTAAAAATTAATTTCATTCTATATAACAGCATATCTAAAAGTTCAAAATTTTGACAATAATATTTTCTCACAAAAAATAAATAAAAATCAATATGAAAATGAAATTTTTGTCAAAAAATCAGTCATTATTTAATAATAATTTATAAATATTTGTATATCAATTAAAAAATTTATAAAATTATCATAAAATATTTAATATTATTTATGCCATTCAATTTAATTTCTAGGTTATAATCATCATATTTTAATAACAATATTTCATTAATATGTCACATTTTATTTAATATAAGTGCATCTTATTGTATGCGCTATTGAACGTAGTGTTCTTTTTAATTACTCAGGGTGTTAAAACAATACCTAATAGAGAACAGTAAAATAAAAAAATATTGTTAAGAGAGAAGTCACCTCATTATCATAAATCCATCTCAATCATAATATGAGACATAATTATAATATCACAGATAAGGACAAGGTATTACAAATGTCTCAATATAATTCCATAACCATACTTCACACAAATAATTATAGTTGAAGAACCAATGTAATTTGAAACAGGGAGAACTCACTGCATTAATATGATAACATAGATGGTGAAAAACTGAGGGTTGGTTCTCATTCAGTCACTCATTTATTAAGTAGTTACTTAAACATAGAAGATATCAATTCAAAGATAAGGGATTTCACCTTGGGCTTATGAGGTATAATAAACCCTATATGAAATAGACCTCTATGTAGGGGATCTTATACCAATGTTCTTTTTTACGAGGATTTCTAGAACCCCTCCAAGAGGAGAAGTGAATGATATTAGATCACACTTTAGGTCCCAATGAAGGATTTCATAACTATAACCAGGATTAATCCTATAAAGGGTGTCACATTCTATATATAGGATGTGACGTGTTATAGTACCCTCATGGGGATGGACCAAGGGAATATACCCTAAGGAAAATAGTCTATACAAAAGATTATAAGGGCCTCAAAAAAACCCATGAAAATGTAAATGGAATGTATAGGGAATAAAATGTGTGTCTTTGATGTCCTAGGTCTACCTGTGTACTTTGGTCCATGTCTATGTACTTTGGGACATTTTCAGGTACACTAACCATGCCTTTTTACCAAGACATGTTCATGTTATGGGTTTTTCCAAAATAGAGGCCTCAGACACATACTCTGGTCATGCCTATGTACCTATACATGTTTGAGTGCCATAACATTCTCACGAACTCTTGTCTCCCTCATGTTCCTAGATGTTTCCACACCCATGAAACTCGAGGGTACACACAGAGTTTCCAGGCATGTTTCACATGTTGTGTGGGAGGTCCCACAACATGTGTGATATTTTATTACATCCAAAACACAAGACACCACAACTATGGGACTACACGGTGTGTGTTCTTCATAATACATGATTTGTAGCATGGTTTTTTTTACAAAAAACGAATTTTTCATCTTATAGTTCTGCCTATATAACCACTACCACAAGATCATCCATCAATCTCACTAGTAATCATCGATCCTGTACAGAATAAGCCTTTCAATTACTGGTGGATAGATTCTAACCACCTAATCCACTTGGGAATCCATCTCCTTCACCTCAACCCACAGCCATAATGGAAAACCCAAAAACCAAGGTTCCTAATTAATTTTGGATCATTCAAAATCACTTCTACACTAAATTAAACCCTTAAAAAAAATACAAAGCCTAGAATGATGATGTGTTGCACCAAATAATTGTTATATAATGATTATTACATGGTAAATTGTCAAACCACCAATGAAAAGGAATACTATTGATGAAAACATGAATAATGTTGAATGAAATTAAAAAATTGAATATATGGAATGATTTTTTGGCTGTTGTTTGGGATAGACTCAATAAATTTCAATTAGATGGATGAAATAAGAGTAAAACATAAGGATTTATTATTAAAATATAAATTCTTAACTTCTTGGAAGATAATTAAATACCCTTAATTGAATATGCAACATAAAAATAAATTATTTGAAGTATTTTTCAGCATTCTAGAAAGGATAAATATATGTTTATTAAATCAGAAAAAATTACCTACATTGGGTTTGAATTAATCATTGATAAAGAAAGGTTAGACATTGATGTTATTGGAGAGATCACTGGAATAATTTTTCACTTTGATTACCAAAGAAGGATCCATTGTTCATAATCTACGAATTATAATACAATATCCCCTCTCTCAATCCATTGGTTATTATAACCAAGCATAGGGCTTCACAACATCTCAAGTTAATTAGAAGAGGAATTTTTTCAAGTTCATTATATAAATAATAAATAAATAAAGAATTTATTTATTTATTAATCCACTCATGATTAAACATCTGCAAACTCCTCCCATATACAAATATTATGTCATACCTAGAGTAATACCACCATTCCCGATCTAATGGAAGTCTCATATTTCCCATCTGAGACTCATTTTGAGATCTAATACATTATTTTATTAAAACATCACATCATATCCATGATATAATATATTTATTATTATTTATATAAAATCATAATCTCCCATGGACCCATAATCCAATGATGACATAACACCATTCGCCAAAAATAATATTAAAATATTCCATTTTTTTAAGGAAAAAATAGCATCCATAAATAATCCCCCCACAGATATTTCCATCTAGATGAGAAAATACCAACTAAAAATATAATGATTCTAGTCATGCATCTTGTCCTCATGATCATAGGTTCTCTTTTAGATATTCATGTGCTGCCCCAAGACAAACATGAAGGGAATAAATCACCCCTATGGATCTTCTCTTTCCAATCCTCGATCTCTAACTTGTACTCGGTGATGTTATGTCCATTCTCAATCAACAACTCTCCCTAGTTTAGAAAATTTTATGGGTCATGCAAATACCTCTTTTGATGAGTTACATGGAAGGAATCATGTACCTAGTCTAACTATAAATGTAAGGCTAAGTATTTATCTGGAAAGTATTGAAAAACCATAGAGGTAATATTCCACCATGGACAATTCTCTCTAATCCTAACTGAGGTGGAACCCTAAAGAACACTTGATATCCCTCATTAAAATCCAAATTATAGTTTTGTTAATCCACATATGATATTTGGAAACTATTGGTAGTATTCACCCACTCCTATATGATATTCCCCTTCTATATTGTTTCTTTCACTAACCACAGGACCATGAGTGCAGAAACCATTAGACCAATACATAATAGTGGTGAAATGAAAGGTCTTCCATACAAGGCCA
The DNA here is from genome assembly GCA_963277665.1 of Viscum album. NCBI lineage: Eukaryota > Viridiplantae > Streptophyta > Magnoliopsida > Santalales > Viscaceae > Viscum > Viscum album. Next base: position 104,582,822 of record OY728141.1, read on the forward strand.
CTAATGGTGTGATAACAATGGTGGAATGGTAGCTATTATTGTATGAAAACTCCACCAAAGGTAGATTCTTCTCCTAACCATGGCCAAAGTCCAGCATTAAATCCGAATGAATTACCTCTAGAACATGAATGGTTCACTCAATTTGGCCACCAGTCTATGAAAAAAAGATATGATAAAAAAAAGACACCAAAATAAGTGACAAATTTCCCTATTTAATTATTACATGAAGTCTGAATCATGATATTAAATAATATCTAAATGAAATTTGAGAATCCAAACTATTTCATGTATATAAAGGGGTCTCATTCACTTGATTGGACCCTACTCTCAGATTACTAGGAAGTATGTTGACATAGTGAGTCAGTCTATGATAACTAAAATATCACTGTTTGATCTATAAGATATTTTAAAAACCACCATGATGTCAAAAATTTTAACATCCCAATTCCACTCTGCTACCTGAACATGTTCTGCTAAACATATTAGAACCTAGCCCTAATCCTTCACCTTATAAAAAGTGAGGCATTGAGAGAAAGAATCTAGTACACAACACATTATTCCCAGCTAGTATAACTGACATCTATGGTCCTTTTACTTGTTCTCCACACCTATATTTACATCTAGGAGGGTTGTATAAAAGTCTCTCAAAACATCCTCGCACAACATCACTAGTTCCAAGCTTTTCCTTGGAAAAGTAAGATGGTCCCTATAAATTCAGAAAATCCTTTAAGAGAACAAACACTGGATATCTGAACATGAAAGGAATCAGATTTTTTTTCTTTACACTAGGCCTCCCAAACATGCCTTATAAGTATAGTCCTAATAATTATAGACTACAGGTAAAATTCATTATCTTATTCCATGATGGAAAATTTTAACGAGGCTAACTTCTCTAACTCCACTTTCAATAAATGAAAATATATCTTTCTAAGAGAATATTCCACCATGTTATCCTTTCTAGGAGTATAGACAATCATGAAGTCATAATCTCAGAGGACATATAGCTACAAACTATTCCTTATTTTGAGATAATGATATTTAAATATAGATATGAGAATATTGTGGTTAAAATATATGATGTGTCATTCACACATAAGATAGTGTAATCCCATATTTATGGAAGATAACATAATCGCCAATAGTAGATCATGGGTAGTGTAGTTTTTCTAATTGGGAATTATTTATCATTACCAATAAGAAATAATTACTTTCCTCCACATTATAACACATCCAATTAATGTTTTGGAGGAATTGAATAAAACTTCTTACTAAAAACCATGGCATGGATGTATCAATAATGGGGTACTCTTCAACATCCTCTTTAAATCCTAAAAATCATTTTGACACCTCTCAGTGCGCACAAAAGGATTCTAGTTTAAATTTAAATGAGTAATGAGTGACTAAATATATGAGAAATTAGGAAAAAATATATGATATAATATTGATACCAATGAATTATCCATACCTTAGCAACACTCTTTGGTGTATCCCATACTAGAAGCACCAAAATATTTAATGGGTCTACTATTACTCCCTCTTCGAAGAGGAAATATCCTAGAATGTGGAATTTCTAGTTCCATAAATAAAAATCGGAGAGATTACGATTAATATATTTATTTCATAATATGTCAAAGACTATCCTTAGGTGTCTCTAATTCTCCTACATAGACATGAATTACACTAGGATGTAATCGATGAAGACAACCATGCAGATATCTATAATGGACTGAAAGACCTGACTCATGTATCCTATTAACATAGATAGGGGTTTCTTTATGGATAATGTCATCACCAATAATTCATATCAAATCAAGTGATTAAACTAACTATGTCTAATATTCAGGAACATAATCACCCCTTGAAAATGGTCAAATAGATCATTTCTAATCAAGAAGTGGATAGTTTTTCTTGATAGTCCCTTAGTTTAGTTGATGGTAATACACACACATTATCATGTTCACTTCCACCAAATAAGAGGACAACAATTGGATTCCTAGGGTGAAACATTGGGTCAGAAAAATCCATTCATTTATAAATCCTCCAACTATATCATTAACACATGAAGCTCTTTAGGAGACATCATATATGCAAGGGAAAATATCAGAGAAGTATCTAGGTGAATTTATATTAATTAAACCTCTTAGTGGGGAGGTAAGATTGGCAATACCTTAAGGAAGACGTTCTTATACTATACTACCAGTACATGAATATGATATCTCATAGATTCCCTGTCTCTAATGGTTATACTGTAAAACTAAGGATTAATAAGTTCTATCCTTTCTTACATGATCTCATTATACATCACTAGTGATTCCATTTCTACTATTAAATAAAACATCATCCCATCAACGTTGGTACAACACATCCCCTAATTGAAATAGTTAATTAGTGAACGAATTGTGGATATCCAGTCGACACCAAATATGAAATCATATGGAATCATTGCCACTATATATAGATCATAAAGGAATCTATCTCCTAAAATATTTATTTCATACTATTAGTAGAAGTGTGTGATAATTGAGTATAACCCAGTAGGTGTCTCTAATTCCATGGGTTAAGCCAAATGATGAATTGGAATATTTATATCATGAAATGGAGATATGGAATGAATTAAATCACTCATTATTGTATCTATAAAATCAAAAAATAATATAGAAATGAAATAGGTCATGACATTAATTATCTATGTAAACTTTTGGTCATAGGACTCTAATTAATAAAGATGTCCTCATCCTTAATATTTAGCTCTTAGTGCTTGGTGTAGTCAACCATGGGGTTGTAGTAGAAATAGATCAAACATTTATCCACCCACCACTTATATCAAACACCCTCTACCATTTACACTACCCTAAAAAAAATCCCATAATTGACTAAAAGCACTATCTCTATTCTATATTGAATGTCTCCCTATCTACCACATGAAATCTCAGACAATTCCATGAAAGAATCCCTTAACTATCAAAAGATTAGACCCACTACTCAACCTGATGGATCAATCCATCATGATATAATTGATCTGAAGGAACATTATCTGGAAAATATATCCTAAATCATATCACATGACTAAATCTATATTTCTAAAATATTCCACTTGTTGAGAAAATTTCATCATGTGAGTTCCCACTACAAGATACAATTTTTGATATATAGCCACCAGAAATATCTCCACAACCAAAATCTTCTATCATATAAGCTCTAATTTAATCCTCTTCATGGGTGGTTTATATTCTTTATCTCTATATACCTCATTATAGATCATAAAATACCATGAAATACTCCCTAAACTACATTAACTATAGAATACCTACTCCATTTGATTGTTTAATCAACTTTGATAACATTGAACTGAAAATACTATAACCCGAGAATATCTCTTAAAGCTTATCACATGTGTGAATCCTTAAATCTAGTATATTACACCTTTTTTAGAAGCATCAAATTATGTGTTCCCACTACCAACAACAAATTTTTGCATCTAATCGTTCATAAATATAACCACTACCAAATCCCCTTCATGTAATCTAGATCATGTAGGAATGAATAGAGATATCACTTTATCCTAATAATGTTGGAGTATTCCATGCTTGAAGGGACATAAAAAAAAAATAGGATCCATATATGCAGAGTGTAACCATATTCTGGAATTCCTTAATAAATACTCATCCACACTCCTATTTCCCAATTAATGCTATAGAATTATCTAGATACACCCCAATTTCAATGAATATGGGAATAACACCACTGGATAAAGTATCTAAAACTCTATCAATGAAAGTGTTTTATCATCATATGTTAGAGTAACCAGACTCCACCATCTCCCTATATTGAAATGATGAAATGTCACTTATAGGAAAACCATTTATTTCGGAGGAATCCTAAAAATGAGGGAAAATCACTTAAATTTCTCAAATGAGTCCTCATATACAGGAGGATATTTATCTTCACGAAACATAATTTTTTCTTAACTAGAATACTCATGAAGTGTTCACAGATTATGTTCCTCATCTATTGGTACAAATAGTACAAGAGTCTTTTCAATGGGTAGTAGTAATATTGGTGAACCACTTGGTTATACAACAACATATACCGGAACCTACCCTAAAACCAAATCACTCGTAGGATAATACTTATGATGCTGTTTTGGAGTTTAAGATGGAATTCATCTTGGATGAATCCTAAAATAGAAACATTTTTCCATGATCAAGAGTATATATTGGAAACAAACATAATAAAGATATGACATCCCCATAATAATCTAATGTGATGAATGTATCAATTTTTTTCCCTATAACCAGTTCCAAAATATACTGAGTTACAAAGAAGGATATCATATTATGAGGGGATGGATATGTCAGTTACTTCACCAATACTTTATTTATTAGTATTGGAGTCATGATTGAAATACTTTAACACTATTTCCCTAGTTTCAAAAATAAATCTCCCTACAATAAAATCTCTAAAATGTAGTCCTAAAATGAAACCCCTATCTTACAACTCTATCATAGAGTGACCCAACAAAGCCTAACTGCCTAGTGGTAAGACAATTGGGATACCTTAATCCCACCCCTAATAGTATAGGGGATGGATATCACCTCTTACAAGGTATATCACACACATGAGAGGAGTTAGAATAAAGTAATTGTAGACATGCACAACTCTCAAAATACCCTTACAATATTGAAAGGTAACAAAACTATTACCAATATTGATGCATGCATATATATATATTGACCACATAAGAGTATGAAAAAATTAATTAAAAACCCAACATAAATTTAGAAAACCATCAAAACTATAAAATAATCAAAATTTCTTGGTAAATAGGGGACTACTGTAAATAATAACATCAAATATGAACTATGTCCTATATAGATCTACTATTATCCCCCTTCTCATAGTCTACATTGGATTATATTGAATTGAATTACATATATATAATAATAAATGACATGTAAAGGAAGTTTCAATGTGTGGGTGAATATAAAAATACCAATTAGGCCACTTTGAATTCAACAAAATGAAATCATTAATAGAGAATTCAACTCCTCATCATAAATGAATAACAATCAGAATATGAGAAATAAGCATTACAATCGAGATATACTCAAGGTAGAAACCAATTATAATGTAAAATCCAAAACCAAACTACTAGAATTGGATTCTACTTAAGGATTACATTTAACATTTTTTGGGAGTACCCACTCCCCGGGTTTGATAACACTGATGAAGCTCATCCAAGAGTTCATGCTCTTCAGGTCTCACCATGGAGAAGTTCACACATGGAATCAAAATATTTTTAAATATTTATTGGGGATCAAATCCTATAATCAATATTTTATTCATTATAACTCTGTCATATAGATTGGGAAAGGGAACAAACCCTAAAGAAACTATTCTACACTGAATAGAAAAGGGACCTTAATCAATCCAAGATAACGTACATGCCATGTATATGGAATATATAGTATGTATTTACTACAAAGAATGTTTCCATGTACATTAAATCATGACCTTAAATATCAGGCCCTGATGATGTACCCTTGCCATGATAGTGCACCATGCCACGTCTGGTTTCCTGTTTGAGCTCGAGTATTCGGTCATGCAGATGTACTATGTCCTTTCCCATATTCCTAGAAATGTCTGATTACTAGGTTTTTCACATGTAATCCAACCATTCATGAGTATGTATCGATGTTATTTTTCATATACCGTGAGGATACATAATAAGTCACTTGTAATGGGTCACATGACATGTGGTAGGTCCAATATTGATGGTGGTTTTTTTGAAATTATATTTGTCAAATCTAAGCTACTGTATGATGTGTGTTCTTCAACCTACATGTTATGTATTCTAGATCTTTCAAGAAACAACTGGTCCTTAATTTTTTTCTTACCATTCCTGAATCATCATTAGAATAGCCATGAATCTCAATGATAATCACAGATCTTGGTTTTATTGATACTGTCTATCACAGGTGGAAATATTCTAACCACCCACTCACTTGAGAATCATCCACTATCACCTTCTATCATTTCCACAACACAAAACTGTGTATCAAAGATCCCTGATATATTCTTAATCTTTTTTGTAACTTATAAACCTCAGTCATTATGTATATCACAATAATAAACCTATAGTGATGATATATTGTTCCAAACAATTATATTTCAACAATATAAAATCATGTATTTTTGAAATTGCTGAAAAAATGGAATACTATTGTTGAACACATGAAGTATGAGGAAATAAATGAAAAAAATAATAAGATGAATATAAAATCATTCATTTTTGGGGTAAGGTTCCTTCTATTTCATTCATAATGAAAAATTAAGAACAAAATAATTTGGATTCATCAAAACAATATTCATCACAAATTTTTAGGGAGGTGATGTAAGGAATTTAATTCGACAGTCGACATAAAAAAAAGTTTTTTTGAAGGATTTATTATATTTTCAAAAAGGATAAATAGAATGGGAAAAAACTGAATAAAAAAATATCTACCATAAGTTTCGATTAATAATTGATGAACAACTGTCTCACGTCTATTTCATTAGTGATATCCATAAACTCATTTGGAAAACCGATCACTAAAAAATGATCCATTGTTGATCTTTATAGAGTTTTCTTCCAATGGATGTTCTCTCAATCCCTACAGTTATTAGGATAACCCTAGGTATTTTACATAATGGGTGATAAATTATGAGATTAGTTTATTTTATTTTTTTAAAAATAATTTATTTATTTATTAATCCTCCCATGATTACACATAATCTAAATAATCACTGCACAAAAAATTATGTAATTCCTAGGGTAAAACATGTATTCAAAACAAAATAGGGGTCTCATATTTCTCATTTAATACTCCACTGTATTATTATTACATTTTTTAGGAAAACTAGTCATGAATGATCTAATATATATATATATATATATTATTTTTATTATATCATTAGAAGGTCTCGTTGGGCCTCACAATCCTACAATAAAATAGTGGCTAGAACTAAAAACATTAGTTTAAATAATCAAAAAAAATTAATTTATTAAAATGTGTCACTTTTTAAGAAAATGAACACTTATAATATTGGTTTTTTTGTTTATTGATTATGTGTTATGCCTGTACAGTTACATATTTCCCGTTTAGTTCTGACTGATATTATCACATGTATGTACACTATATTTAGAGGCTGGGTAGACGAAATTTCTATTGGTTTACTACTAATTTGTTCTAACATCTTACATGGGAATAGATGGAAATTGGTATATGTAAGAAACCAAAACATATTATAGCTATAGTATAGGTTAAGGATTTGGTTTTATTATAGATTGGAATAGCACAAATTGCGTCTAGAGATCGGGATAAGTTGATGTTTGGTGTTATGGAGAATCTTGTACAATTTTCATTTTCAAATTTGTATGTTGGATTTAACTTGTGGTAGATAAATGTATGTATTCTAGTTGTGACTGTTCATTGTTTTATTTCCACATTCTTACCTTATTGATTGAATGTTATTAGGTTTATAATTACTCTTATTGTATAATTTTTACAAGACTATTAATTTATTGTAAATTTGTAATTTGATGGAGGGTATAGTCTTTCCAGGAATCCGCCATTAACCCTAACTACTTTTTAGTAGCCTCTGGAATATAGTTAGATGTGGATGAGGTTATTTGGAATTCTAAATTCAATCTATTGATTCAAACGAGGATGATACAAAATTGTAACCAGGAACATGATTCTTTATTTTTATCTATTTTTTGGTGTTAGTAGATATGTGAAATAGTAATTAAATGAAGCTTATTATTATTGTAATTTTTTGCATCTCAATCACTATTTATAAAGAATTTTGAGGTTACCAGGGAATAAAATTTATGTTATTATATTCCACCATTATGGTTCCAATTTATTTTCAATTTATGTATTACACATGGATTTTGTGGTTTGTGATTACATAGTTATTAGTCCCTTGAGGAAATATGAATGTGGTGTATCATTAATCATATTATCCATGTAGGATTCAAATGAGAAGATAGTTTCTTGTGTGTGATAATATGAATGAAATTAGACTAAACTACATAGGAGTCAAAAACTTTAATTGTGTTTTCAGATATATTTTTTTGAGTGCATTCTATAAGTTGAACTCATATGTGCTTCTACTTATATTAGATGTTCATGTGAGAAACCTATTTCCACCACCTAGTTGATAATGGTGATTCTGAAATAAATAAAGACAATGATGTTGTAGTGATGACGATATAGTTACTCTATGAAATTATTATGTTGTGTCCCTTGTTAGGACATTTTATGGAATTAATTACCTTAATAATGATTCTATAGAGAATATACCTTAGATATGTCCAGTAAATCTAGGGGCTCAGTATAACTATGTGTAGTTATCCATTTTTTAGATATGGAATTCTATCTAACAAGACTTGGAATTCAAGGCATTCTAGTGGTTATTCTGTAGATGGAGCCATTATGAAATGAATTTGGAGATGTTTATAGATAATTTTTTGTGACTTGCCACCCAATGTGAAACCTTATTCTTGTTATGTGTGAGACAATGTGGCCTTAAATCTGAATGTAAATAGTAGTGATCTGGTTCTTGATCTACTTGAAGGTAACTAGAGTGATGATATTCCATGTAATGAAATTGTCATGGATAATGTTGTTGGAGTAGTTTCTATTTATGATAGTGTATTTCACATGCCATTAACCTTTGAAAATATTAATGGAAGGAAATAGAAGTTTCCTTACAACAAAGTATTATACAGCACCTATAGTACTTGTACTTATGACTCAATGTTGGTTTTGGAGAAACTGATGTATTATAGATCTGAGGTTTGAACTATGGATTTTATGGCTTATATGTTTGGAAATAGGGAATTCCAAACATTGGAGTGGGTGGTGATATGACTGTTGAAAATGAATCTAGTTCAATGGATGAACTTGTATGATGTGTGGATTGTAAGTCAAATACATTTTTTTGTTCAATTAAACCCTTTCATATTTGAATTAGCATATTTTTTTAATGAATCCTAAAGGTATTTTTTTCTAGAGTTGGATTATTGAAAATATTTATTTATGGCGTAAGATGATATATATAATGGATTATGGTATTACTATACGGTCAACTCAAGTTTTTCAACTATGAAGATGTCATGTATTTGAATTTCATGTTTCTTAAGTGGATGAGACCAATTTTACCATGATTAATAACATATTAATATGATATTGGATAATTTCACACGCATTGATAACTTTGGATATCGTGGACTACATTATGGGTAATGCAAGATTGTGCAGTTCATGGTTTGTTTCTTGTAAATCCAATGTGAATGGATAGTCAAGTTAGAAATTGTGTTGGGAAATAGACTAGTTGGGAGCTTGGTATATTTATTTATGAATAATGAGGTTACTAATAAGGATAATATTATTCTAGTAATTATCTACCTAATCATGATTAAATGACTTTCTAGTGGGAATGTTCATGTGCTTTCAAAAGACTAACCATTGAATAATGGTAGAGAATACATATGGTTGACATGTTTTTTACCTGAAATTAAATTTCCCCCTGCTGAATATATAATTTTAATTAATACATATTCCTATATAGGGACTATATTTTATTTTATATCTTTATACATGGGGAAATTTTTAGAATACCATGATGGAGTTGAACAATTTGTGCATCGAAGAACAATTGTAATCCTTGTGGCCAGTGAATGATATTTTTTAATGAACTGGTAAATTCAGTAAAATTGTGGCCGGAAATTGGGTAGGAAGATAAGATTGATTTAACATTTCCTTTAATGAATAAATAATATGGATTGATATATTTTAATGTAAATTGTTTATAGTGGGTACCATTATAGGTAGATGAAAAGAAATGTACTTAGTGTTGTTTCTATGTGAACATAAATACAGTGGTTGGAAACCACACTGTGTGCATGGTATTAGATATGACTTGGATATTAATTATTGGATTGGACATGTACATAATAGTGGAATTTAAATGGTTTTTTTAATACAAAGACTTACTGGTTCTTATTAAACCATGGATGATATTCTGATATCGACTTTTAACTAATGTGTTGCATTAAATTAATCTCAATAGAGCCAAACCCCAATGGGTGTTTCATTGGATTTTTATAATCTAATTAAATTTTATGATTACTTTGGTGGTATGCATCTTGATTCATTGGAAGAAATTAGTTGAAGAATTAATATTGTGTTGTGTTCAAATGATTTGGTGATCATAATCACTATATTGGATGACCATTGTCTTTTGGCTTTTTTTTATGAAATTATTCATAGAGTCAAACAATGGAATTATGATGGATATTCCTAAATGAGTGAATCCACGAGGTGGTGGGTGGGTATTGAGTATTAATTATAGAGAAATAATTTATTATGATGACTGAGGATGTTTAAGAATTTTCATTTACATGATTTCAAAACATATCAAGGATCGGAAGTGTTGTGGTTCAGATAATGTGACAATCCACACCATTTAATTTAATAATTTCTAGATACATCGAAACAATTTCTCCATTATTTAAAACCTTGGAAGTTTTCATGGATTTTTATGGAAAATGTATGGTTTTTTGATAATTTTAGAGGCCATTATAAAGGGTGGATAGTTTAATATTGGTTATGGAAAACCATGTTGTTTTACCTAGTAAACTGTGTTTATTGAGTGAGACAAACCATAGTGGTGCATAATTATGGATCATGGTTTAAAAAATTGAATGACATTTCCTTAAAATTTGGGAGAGATATTCTTGTATCCATTTTCATGTTTTCCACATGCTTTGAATAAATTTGTAAAAAGACTTGATAATTAAGTTGAAGAGGCAGTATCCTCACAAAATTGATACATGTTTTGGGAAACTATTTGACCAAACAATGGTCAAAAGAAATTAGTGCTCTCAACATTATTAATTATCCTTTAATATACTGAATTTAGACTTTATTATTCCAAAACCTTGGTACCTCAATGCTATGGACTGAAAAAGATTATAAAGTGAATTCATTCCCATCCTACTTCATTCATGCTGGATCTGGGTATGATCTATTGGTGAATCTACATTTAATCATCCCTTCGTTATTAGTTTTTTCCTATTTCCTCCTTGTGTTGTTGTGGACAATGATTCCATTAATCATAGTTGAATACTTATGGAACTTCTTTTATCATGTGATAATTAATGTATAAATTATCATTTAATCCTATTATATTAGTTATATTTATAATTTAAATACTATTGGTTAGATCTCAATTAAATAATTGGATGAAAATTAAAGTGGTTCTTTATGGAATCATCTTAAAACAATGGGAAATTGGATTAGCAAGGCTATATGATGTACTGCAACTGTCAAAAAGTGTATTTGAAAGGTATTTTGATGATGGTATACCCTTGCACAGTTTATTATATGGTTTTTGTTCAATATGAATGAATCACACATCATAGTGTAAAATTTATTTTAGGATTTTACTCATATTAGAATATGTAGTGTACTAAGTGTGGATTAAACACCAGTGGAAAAAACATCAATTAAGGTACATCACTATTTTTTTTATTCCAAATGATATAATTCAAATATACAAAATTATAATTTTTCTTATTAACATGTGATGTGGAATTTTCTATAAATAAATTTGAAAGTGTGTGACATATCATTCATGGGTGGTTGGTCAGGGTTCTTATAGGCGATGATATCTGGTATGTTTTTTAACTAGTTTTTATTTCTCTACTGCAGGAAATTATAATGTAAAATTTTTTAATTTATTTTATGATAGTATTAGTTAATTAATTGTAATGATAGGTAATGAGTTGAACCTCATGGAAATCTATGGAGGCATAATGTATTGTGTTGGGCATATAATTTTTTCAGGATTTTATTTGTTTGGAGTTGACTCTGTTTTATGTAGGTGGTCCCATATAATAATCCAAATGGTATTATTAACGTTTTTTGAATGGGATATAAGGTTTATAAAAATTGGAAACTTACTTCTAAATTCATATTGAGTTAATAATAACAATCATTTCTCAATTAATTAATGATCCTTGTTATTAATTAATTAATAGAACGATGCCTAATCTCATTGGATAAGGTGCTAAGGACCATGATGAACCCTTTTCCACTGGAATGATACTATATTCAGATATATGATATTGATTAAAATAGTTTTACCTAGTTTATAAGAATACCCTTAGATGTTTTTCTATGTTATTGGATTTATGTAGTTACGATACCATATTTGATGCTCTGACCTCACATGTGTGGATGTGAAAGATAACTGACCATATTGATCTAATCATATCTATGTGTGTGATTGGATTTCATCAGTAGGTACAAATGTAATATTCTAGGCCTCAATATGATATAACCTATTTCATTCTGATATATTTGGTATATGATATATGTTTCTATTCTAAGAGTTGTACCAAAGTGTTAGGGGGAACTATCTTATATTGGTTTCCTTTGAGGGAGAGCATGTTTTGATGCTACTTTTGATATGATGAAATGACTAAGAATGATAATTTTCCATGATTTCCATGAATGGAATTTTCCAATGATAAGATAATAAAATGTGATTGGACAAAATATGAAAAGATGGGGTGTGATTTTTATATGTGATTGGATCTAGGAGGAAATAATGTGGCATGATTGTATTATGTGATCTAACCCATGTGATACCAATAATGAATGATGATTTCATGTCCCTTGAATTAGATTCCTCTTTCCTATACTTCTATTGAGAATATTTGTGGCATGTAACATCAATTATGATGTTTCATTGAACACTTAAACATTTTTCTAGCATCATTACAAATTAGTTACAACTGAGGGTTGTGAAATCTTGTTAAAAGCATGATCAATTGATATATAGGGTGTTTTATTTTTGTTTGTCCTTTGTAGATTAAAAATTACAGTTTTGTAGTAATGTGTTTTCTCATTATTCAATTTTAACCTTATGAAAATTACAATGACTAAATTTACTAGTTTGGTACTCAAAATAATGTGCATTATTCTACTAATTTTTAGTATTACCCTTCTCAAGCCAGCACAATACTTATGTGCCCTTGAGGCCCTCACTTATTAGGAGTAAAGGTTGGGTAGATGAAATTTTTAGATTATTGAGTATGATATATCCCTACTATTATATAAATTTAGATGAGTTGAGGCTTGGTATTATAGAGAATATTGATATTTTGTACTTTTCTTATGTTTATATGTGATCGACATAGTGGATGATTCTAATTGTGATAGTTGAGTATATTGTTTTTTCTTTTATAATTTACTTATTACATGTTATTTCTTTTATTTTTTATCTTATTTTATACTACTTACATGTTTTTTTATTTATTGAAATTTTACACTATGACATATGACATAAACTCCCCATGGATCCACCTTTGACCCTCATTGCTATTCCGAAGCATCTGGAGTATGGGTAGGTGTGCTTAGGGTCATGTTAAATTATGGATCCAACCTGGTGATTCAAGTTAGTATATTACACATATCCATTTTATTGAAAATCCTAGGGAATGTATAAAACAATAGAAATGAATGAGATATAATGGGAAGTAAGGGATAAACAGTTAAAAGGGATCATTAATGAACCTCACGGGTTTAACACGAAGCATAACATAAGAACCTGAATATATAAGGTTATGGAATAACATAAGTATATGAATATAAGAACCTAGAAAATTACATGGAGGTGTGACCATAACATAAACATGTGATAGTCATAATCATACCTTAAATTTTAATTACCAATTTATCAAAAAAAATATTACCAAGGTTGTTCATTACTGTATCATAAGGAATTACCATGACATGTTTCCATGTTATCATTAGAAGGTCTTCTATATAGATTAAATGTTTACCCAATATATTATAGAACATTCTTGTAACACCCTTTAGTTTCTTAACAAGCTCTTGAATATGGTTTCCATATGAGGATAATATACAAAAATCAATCAATAATAATATTATGAACCTATGAAAAATAAAACAGTGTCCAATTAATGGATGTAAGTATCACTTTAAGAAAATACCATTCACTCATTATATTAGATTATTTGGTATTTATAACCAATAGAATGAATAGTATAAATATTATTCTGAAATTTACTTAGAAAATTGAAGTGGTAATATTATATGATTACTATTAAAAAAATAAATAACAACATATAAGCGTACCCATATGTGAATGGAATTCAAAAAATGTTATGCAATGCAGATTGTAAGGAATGAAAAAGGCGGTTGTAGATCATTCTAAATAGATATAACATATCCATGTGACCATGTATACATAGAGATATGAAAATATAGGAAAATAGTTAAAATAATGAGAAATATTAAGGGGAAAGGGAACATGAAAAATGAATACAAATTGGGTGGGAAAGAAACAAATTCAACAGATTAATGTAGAAATATGCGTGAATATCTAATAATCAAACCTGGAAACTATAATTAGAGAATAATGAAATGGGTAATACCTAATTAAATGGAAGTTAAAAATATGTGGCATTGGATACATTCATGAAATATAGATTTCAATTAAAACATTATAATTATCCATATTATCCATTCTCTCTTTTGTATTTTAAAATTAATTAGAAGTTTACAAAAGAAAATCCTATTGGAGTATCAAACCAGCTGTGAAATATGAAATCTATCTTGTTCACCTGATGAACATCAAATTAATAGACAATCCAACAATTATGGATATATTAACCTCATTTAAATCTATGACATATCTTACATTCACTTTTCTTTATCATGATTGGGTTGTTATAACTAGGACCAGAACACACACATTCCTTTAGCAGATCTAGGATTGTTTATGGATATTAAATTTTTTGACCATTACAACATCATATAATGTTATTATAATGAGTTTGAGTGGTGAAATATAATTTATAAAATAATAATTCAAATATGAAATTGATGAATAATGTCCTTTCTAATTGATATGATATGGAATTTTAAAAGTCATAAAAATTAATGAGAATTGAGTGGTGAGGAACAGTTATCCAAACATATTAACAACACAGATAAAGGCTATAATGAGATATATTAAATAAATTATTAATTAAAAAATATATAACATAATATAATATTGTGGAATAAAAATAATAATTTTATAATAAGAATAATGTTTAAATAAAATATATGATATTTATTGTACATCAAATTGGTAGAGGAGGATTGTGGAAGCCCATAATTCTATTGAGACTATTAGTATAGTGTTGACCAATAGAACACATAAAAAACTCAAATGAATGAATGTAGAGAAATAAAAAAGACTAATTGAGAGAACTAAAATTAGGTTAATTGAAATATTGTTTTTGGGGAATGAGAAGAAGGGTTGGGAATTTATATTTGAGAAGGGGTGGTGTTAAGGGTACAAAAATGGTTATTTTGTTAACATGGCCAACCAACATTGTGTGAAATTAATTTAATTGAATTTGGTTGAAAATTAATGTTAAAATGTTTTTTATGGTAATTAAAACAAATAAAAACCCATCTAATTATGTTTTTTTGGTATGTTATGCATTAACCATTTAATTTTCAGTTTTTATATTATTTTACATTTAGTGGGGTAACTAACTTTTTTACTAAGTATATAATTTTTAGTTAAAAATGAAATATTACTGATTAAATAATTTGGAAATTATATTTTAAAATATTAAATCCTTTTTAATTGATTTATTTTCTATAATTTATAAAAATAAATTCCAATTATAAAAATTAAAAAAAATAGTTTTTTTTGAAATATATAACATAGGTGTCAAAAGGCATAATTTTGTTTTATATAGAAACATATTAGTGTGAAATGAATTATAGTAATATATAAATTATTTTTTTATGAATAATAATTATTCATATATATGAATTTCTAGTCATATAATTAAAAGGTTAAAAATGATACGATTTTAATGAAAAAAATATTTACACATTTTTGCAATAAACATACTTTTATAGAATATCCAAAAAAATAACCCTCAGATAAATTTTATATGTTGATTCTAATAATGAAATTAATTTTTTAAAAATTATTATTTATAATTTATAAATTTATATTTTAATAAAAATATGTATTTCTTGAAAAATAATGGTTTTTATGTCATGATAAATTTTCCATGGGTCAAGTGATTTTTTTAATTGGATGATTTATTATATAAATAATATAATTATGTGTTATCATATTTTACAATCCCCCTTTGGGATAAATATTATATGTTTTTTAACAGAATGATTATATTTTTATTTTTTTTATTTTTTAAAGTTTTTTTCTCGGCAGTGATAATCCATGGAGAGCACGATGACCCATATTTTCATATATGGGTTGTTTTAAATATTTATAGTTATGTACATGTTGTAATAATTGGTATGTTATTATCTTTGATTGATTAATAAATTTATTTCTCATAAATAACGAAATTAACCATTGTTTAATTATTATCATGAAATATTTTAGTTATCTATTTCTATAATATATTTTCATGTAATAAATTATATACACAGAATTAGGTAATTTCTTTTTGAAATAAAATGTACTCGATTTTAAATAATTATGTATTATTTTAGTTTATAACTTTTATTTAATAATTTATTTTATCATTTTTTGAATAAAATAGTGCATTACATTAACTATAATGTTTACAGGATAATATTTTATGATTATGTAAACCTGAGTAATAATTTGTTAACAAATAAAATAAAATTGATTTTAAACCACGATGATCTAAAGATCTATCTATTAATAAAAAATAATTTATCTTTAAAATAAATAAATATATTTAATAATAACTGAATATATAATTAAATTAAAAAAAAACATATGTGAAATGATGGATTTTGGATGAAGGGAGACAAGTATAAATTTCTACATAAAAATTCTATTATAGTTATCATATTTTTAACAATTTTTTAAATCCAAAATTATCAATAGGGTTCATAAATCATACACATAAAAAAAGGGAAGTAGAAAGGTGATATAAAATAACACAGAACTAGTTTTCCTTGTAGGAAAACATTTCTGGGAAGTGAAAATATAGACATTTAGGTGAAAAATAACACCCAAGGATAATTTGTGATTGATGGAAAACATAGTCAGGATAATATTAATAAAAAAATCATAAATCCATAATGGAAATAATGGTAATAAGATCAACATTTCATTTAGAGATCCTTTTCATAATGATAAGGGATTATATTAATATAACGATATATAAAAATATAAAATATATTTACTTAATATAATTTTATTTCATATGCATAATTTCATCCTTTGATTATGCATCAATCAATTTGTAATTCATTTCATACTCTATGAAGTGAATATCCCAGATTAATTTCTTTATTCTTGAATAACTAAAAATAACAACTAATATATCATAAGATCTATAGTATAGTTAATATTATTTTCAACAATATCTAAATATTTTTCAAATCCAAAGTATTTAACATATGTTATACAATTGAATAAATTAATCTCTAAAACCAAAAAAATATACCCATTGTTACTCTGAATCTATTACTTCAAACAATTACCTAATAACTCCTCTATAATATGTATAAACATATTTAAATATCAAAATATAAAATATTTGGTCAAAAATTTATCCAAAAAACAACATAATGTACCTCAAGATATCATATACCAAACATATAAATACATTGATTATATATTCTCTAAATAAACAATAATATCTTGAATCACTATAAAACATTAATGAAATCACATGGTATTGAATATATTCCATGAATAATTAAACTCATTAAACCACATCATAAATTACATTTTCAACAAATCGCTAACCTTTTTTATGGCCCCCAACACTATCACATTTACTTCTTCATTGTTTATATTATTTTTATCTGAACTAAACCTTAATAACTTGGAATCTAAAAAATATTAAGGGTTATCTTTCCATTATTCATGTATTAACCAAAAATATAACCATACCAATAAATCACAATTCATGATTATATGTATTATTCAATTTATTCTTTTAAATCATTAATGAAAAACTACACCAGTAACATCCTTAAACTATTCATGATTCTTATAACTAGAATATCATTGATAAAATATGTCTAAAATACACAAGTAATTTATTCAAAATTGGTTATAGTAATAACATAATAATTAAATTAATCCCCTAGATTATTCCAAGGTATATTCCCTTGATTTTGGGGAAATTATTTTCATATTTCCCTATCTCCAAATAGTTCAAACATTGAACATTAAATTTTAATTTTTATAATTTTATTCACAGGCATGATGACCTTTCACTCATCACATGAATAAAACCGCCATTCCCTTTAGGTAAGCAACACAGTGCTTCATTAAAAAGTTATTATATACTGGAAAACCATTATTTCCTCTCTTCCCATATTCCATTTTTCTATTTTATAATCATTCTCTCCTACACTTTTTCAATAAAATAATTTTTGGAGAATTCATTCCCCATATTGATGGAAGATGATATTATATACTCATATGATGAATTCTGTCATGACAACAGTCCCTTCGAAGTATTGGATCAGTCCAATCAATTAAATCTTTAATCATTCCTTTTGTATTATGAATGAATTACGCATCAAGACTTTTATACCTTGTAAATTTTTCTTCATACATTATAATACATTAAACATAATTTTTTCTTAGGATCATGATTTTTCTACTAATATTAACTCATTTCACATGAGGAATATATTTTTCCAAGAAGAGTGACTTAGAATCATTCCACTCTATTTTTTCTAATTATTCATCATCCTTAGTGTTTTGGATCAATGAGAACCATTCAGTTTCTTCCCTTACAAGATGATAATTTTCCCCAACAACCTTATCACATTAATTACACCCCATAGAAAGAAATATATTCTCTATGGATCTTATCTATTTCTCATTTACAAATGGATTTTTAGTACCATTAAATGATGTAGTTTTTGATCATATGAAGTGTTCTAAAATTGTAACATTATGTTATGTATTATTAGGACTTTACATACGGTCATAGTTATTGGTTGTAATCTCAGTCATCTACCCCAATGTAGTTATAAATTTTCTAGCTCCTACTGCTGCTACCTGTCTAACATCATTATCATTCCCATGGGATAAAACACATGGATTATATATATTTATATAGTTTCTATTTTTATCAATATTAAATTTCTAAAATATGAATACAAAAGATTAGATTATGACATTTTGAATTATAATATATATTTTTATGACTTGTAAAAAACATAACAAGAATTGAAAATTTATGTATATATATTGTTATAATCATAAAGATAGTATCATTGGTAGTATTATCATGGCATAGAAAACATTAAAATCCTACACCACTATTTTTAAAGAAAATTTTAATTTAAATAAGTATATCAACAAGGTGTGGCAAGCCGGTCATGTTTCAAAATCTGTCGTCATACACTAGGTGATGATTGAGTCAATTCCCAATATACCCTTTTGGGGTTATTACCCATAGGTAAAACAATACCCAATCCAAATCCTTTGTTATAATCTAGACATGTTATTATGTTATGTAAAACAACATACTATATTACTAAACAAAATATAAGAATGTTATCACATATATAAACTTAATCTTTAAGTCAGTTATAGGATTATATTTCGTTATATATGTTTTCGTAAATTTATTTCCTATGTTTTCTACAAAACATCCTATGATACTAACTATAAATATTTTAACCCAAGTATCCCAAAGCCGGTGGATACATTATTACATATGTTCAAGATAAAATTTATCAAATCACTAAGGATAAAATGGTTTATTAGTACTGATAAAATAGTAACATACCTAAAACTATCATTACCTTTTAAAAAATTAAATTAAATATTGCATAATATATTGAGAAACAAATATCAGTATCATATCCCTCTATATGAATAACAAATCATTTTTGTAAAATCATGGGGTAAAAGACACATAAAAAATGGGTGAGCACAATTGATTAGTAATGGTAAGTGTACAATAAAATTTATCGTGAATAAATAAGGAATAATAAATATAGAATGGTAAATAACTGAAAACACATCCATCTTAATCTTGAACCTAATAATGTTGATTAATATGGTCGGAATAAATGATCATCAAATATTTACAAATAATTAATCACAAATTCTAGAAACTATTCCATGTATATCATTAATAGAAAAATAATAACATGAACATTGGTATCTAATATCATAAAGAGGTAATGCATAGTTTCAGACATCATAAACATTTTTAAAATGCCTCATTCTAAAGAATATTATATAAATGGGAAAAGATTTTGACCAATACCCAATCAATATTATCTCTTGAGAACAACCGATGCATTGAGGGGATATAGTGGGACCCACCCATAACATATTAAGTCCAATGGATTCATCATATTAAAGGGGAGAAATATAATCAACAAAAAATTCATTATGAAAATATAGCTTAAAATCTATTTATAATTCCCTTAATCATTAATCATATTCTTAGAGTATATCGAGTAATTTCGAGATTGGTATCAAAATAATACATCACTAGTAAAAATGATCATACAAATATATAGAGAGGTGTTGATGGCAGTATCATTACATACTATTCTGAATTAATCATAAATAAAATATGGTATGTTTTCATTTATAAATATAAACCCAATAAAAATTCCATTAAGAAAATCTTGAGGAAAATACCCTCTTCACAATGAAAATCACTTTCACGAACAAAAACAATCATTACTATTATGTAGTAATATTTCATTGAAATGGATTCTAGAAACCTATAATAGAATCTTCAAATCATTTATACACAATGATAGTGGAAATTACTATTTATACAAAATAAGTTATAAGGAAAAAATTATTTCACAGTTTTGTAAAAAGGTAAAGAGTAAATAATTCAGAAAATTATTGGAAGATTCCATTAAAAAAAATTTAGGAAAAAATTCATGGGAAAATATATATTAAATATTATTTGAGTAATAGTAATTTTTTTGAAATAATTTAATGCAGACTTGTCTTTGGAATAAAAAATCATTTTTGACCAAAATTAGAATTAAAGATTTATTTTCTTAAAATGATTTTACCAATCATATTATCTTCCAAATAGAGGAAAATAATAATATTACATGAAAATATCATGAATAAACTATGTAGAAGAAAATTCATAATTTTATTTACAGATATATAATAAAACAACATCATCAAAATCATAATAAAAATCAATCTTGATAAATACTGAGATAGATCATAAAACCATGACCACGTTGGTAACATTTGAATCGTAAGCACCACGATAAAAATTAAAAAAAAAAGAAAAAATAAATAAAATGAAGATAAATAGATTCATGATATAACATATTAATGTGGAATTATATATACCACATGATATAAATAAGTTATGAATATGTTATACATCACACAAATGTAAATGTGAGATGAGAAATCCTTACCATAGATATTATTTTCTTTGTTCGCATCCAAACCACCTAATAATAAATTTATATTTATTATAAATATATTATAGAAAAATTATTACATATATATCATACAATATAATATTTACATATAAAGTTTTACCACCCATTTATTAACAAATATTTATGAAAAACACTAATATGTGTGATAACTACTTCATTATTTATTTTTATTCTGGTTCAATAGTTTTTTCCTCGTAATTTTTTCATCATAGAAAAATATCTAGAATATTCATAATGATATAAGTATTAAACATATTCATTTTATATGTTTTATACTAATCAATATATGTGTGACTAAAAAAGTAATTACACCATTCATGGAGACAGGAGGCCACACATATGCATGAATGTTATTTCTATTATTTTCACAAATAGAAAAAAATAAAGGTAAATAATTATTAAAATTTATTAAATCATTATAATTTCTGATATATCATATATATTAGTTAAATATTTATTTATCAACGTTTGTGTATGAATAAAATGAAAAATATATGACATCACTTCAGGGAGGTGGTAGTCTACACGTATGCATGAGTAGAGTTTTTATTTTCCAAAAAAATTGATCATCTGAAGGTACATGTTATTATATAATTTCTATAGAATAATTGTTTTTGTAGTATAATATATAAAAATTGAATCCATTATTATTTCTATCAGAGGGATATGGTGATGGGAAATGAATTACATCGTCTCATGAGGCGGTAGGTTTCCATATACATGATTGACAAGTTTGTTTCTCATTTGAGGGAAAATGGGATTAACATTGGTTATTAAATTAAAATAATAACATATTAATATATGTAGACTAATTTTGTTATTATTTTATCATATTTTGAGAATATATTAAGGATTTAAAAGATGAAATAATATTAATACACATGGTAAAGAACATTACCTCTTCTTCAGAGGACTTTATTATGTTTAAAAAAATTACAACCCAAAATGGTTTTTAGATCAAACTATAGGATCTATGTAATAAAGATGGATGTTAGAAATGTATTTTAAAAAAAGGATTTTTATATTTTAATAACATTTGAAAGTCGAAATCATTTTATATATGATGTTGGGACACACATGGAATTTTTGAAAACAAATATAGTGGCCATGTTTTTTGAAAGTAAAAAAGTCTCAAACAATGTCTCATAAGAGAAAAATAAACAATATAAGTTTGTTATATGTCCATATAGTAGGAATGTTATGAGTATTAAAGTCATGAAATCCATTATCTATTTGGTTTGACACCCTAGTAAACTCGTTTTAACATTAATCACGGTAAATAATATTTATATATTTAATTATTCATTATGAAAAAAATTTAAGTTGAAATTATTACATTACATTAACTGTTATGGTTAAAAATATTAAATCCATTTTTTCATATTCAAATCATAGTATTGGAATAATATTATTTAAAACTAAAATAGAAAGTCGAATGAAGAAATGTGTTTTCAAATGAAAAGTAATCTTAAATAAAAAAATATTTTATTCCAAATATATATATATATATATATTTGATTCTAAAAAGATAAATTTAATTTATTATAATAAAATATATCTAGTTAACCTTTTAAAATTATTTATTTTTCAAAAATTTAAAACATTATATTCTTTAAAAAATGATGTTTTCAATAAAATCAATACTATTCAATATTTATCGAAAAATATATATTTTAAAAAAATTATAAAAAATGAACTCTAATATAAATTGGACATTTTAATTTAAAAATTAATAATTTTATTTTTCAAAGACACTTTTATATGTCAATTAAATTAATTTCAAAAATAAGTTTGAGATAGAACTGTTTTTTAGAAAACTAAAGTTTTAAGCATTAAGAATGTTTATTCTTATCCCACGCATATAAAAATATTAGATGAATAATAAAATATTTTACTGAATTTATCATTCACCAATAGTTATAAATTTTAATTATTAATACAAAACACATTGCATGTATAATATTTTTTTTATGAAGAACATGTCTTTCATAGTAAATTGATTTATATTTTTACTCTAACACAATTAATAATGGATGAATTTATTTTATAAATATGAAAACAATATCATTTTCATGCTATATATTTTTCTTTTAATACTTTCTAATCCAATGGTTAAGGGATAAATGTCATATTAAAAAAAAATAATATTTTAATATTATAATTTAGTTATTTTAAACATGGTGTTGTGTGTAATTTAATCTATCAAGGAAATATATATATTTTTAAGGAGAGATATATTCTAAAATATCAGGGTTTCCCGTTATAAAAATATATTATTTTACTAAGTATTTTTATGAAATATACTTATCTAATTATCATGTTTTCTCTCTTTAATATTTCATAACCCTTTTATTATTAGATGGGGTGTTTTTACCCTACTAAGTATTACATCTCATCTCTTTTTTTAATTATTTTCTCTATGTGAATTGTATAGGGGAGTATATTTATAAGAAAGTTTATATAGGGATTCGTTACATGATATGATTAATAAATAAAAAATAAATATTAGTATATTGTAAGGAGTTAAATTTGTTATGAAATTGATATAGGATGTAGTATTCAAATTCACCAAACCATAATTTCTAAGGATAATGAATTATTGGCTAGAAAAAGTGTTTAATATTTCAAACTGAAGTACAATTTTGATTCATTCATCTTAGGTCAAATCCCATGGAATCATATTTAATTTATTAGTTATGTTGATTTAGCACTAGATCTGGGAGTGTAATTCGGGGTTACTGTAGTTAACCACAAAACCCAGTATAAGGTGAACATGGTTTTTAAATATTTTCCCAGATTTCCTTAAAATGACATTATAGGTGATGAGAATTTCATGGTGGGTATAATTGTGACATACCCATGTCTCTAAAATATAAAAAAATTTATAATTATAAATTACTTTAAAGTATTTAGAGTTTTTAAATTTGAATTTTAATTTTTAAGGGTTTTCTTTGTTTCTCTATTGCTGGACAGTTAGGTATACCCATGCCTTAAAACCAAATGTTTGAGGGGAAAAATTATAAGTGAATTTTTTATTTGGGGAACTATATAAAAAACATATGAATGAAATATTATAGATATTTTATTCTTAGAGAGATCCATACAGTTAAAAATTATAAATTTATGAAATTATCATTCAATATAGAAAAGGTTATAGAGAACCGTATGAGTAAAATATGTAAGTGGTGAATCACATTACCATTCTAGCTATATAGTTGGAACATGATTTGGTAAATTATGCATAAAAAATAACACCATTACAAATTAATTTAAATTTGAACTTCTATTTATTTCCCTTATCAATTTTATATGTTCCATCTCATCTATATACTAATTCATTCAAGGTTTTCTATGGGGAAGCACATACCTTTATTTTTACTCAGTACTGAGATTATGTTTTATGGACTCCCACCAGTGATCAATGGTAAACCCCGTATTCTAATTAATTATTTTCTCCTGTCTACATATATCCATTTCTCACTGATTTTATTTTCTACCCGGTACCCTAATGACATGTGATTCAAGTATTGGGTTAAATATGAATCTAATCACAAGGATTTGATTATTTTGTGTTTGTATCGGTGTATTATATTTATGATTTTTTTCATTTCCATTAACAATGTCAAGTGTCTTATCGATTAAGTTAGTTTTTTTATTAAACATTTAATGAATTTTTTTTCATTTCTAAATTCTATCATATTTAATGTTTTATCTATGTATATTAGACAATATTTATATAATAATTACATTTTTAAATAATTCACTTGTATATATTTCAAAAAAATTAGTACATATTTTTTACCAAATTGGTTGAATTGCACACATATATAAAAAATATGAAGATTATATTTATAAATATTTTAAAAGTAAAAATTAACTGTATTCATAATATTTTTAAATATAATTAATTCCACCCATATATTAATAATACATTAAGTGAAATTTTTTATTGAAAAATTTTATTCCTTGATAATTGGTGATAAAGGGAGAAACTAAGAATATAGATCATTCCACTATAATTGATTTGTATATATAAATCCATTAATTTATTGGATATTAGATAAATTATCATCATTAATAGGTTTATCATGGAATGATAACGATTTATGAAAATAGAATTATGTTTGAAGATAAGTAATATAACATTGATAATTAATCAATTAGTTATATATATTTGTATGAAGCAATTTACAATAGGGTATATGTAATGACTTGTGAGTTTAAGTGTTAGATACTATGAGAAGGATCAACAACATAGGATTCTGGAAGATGGTTGAATACATAATATGTATTTGATATTTGATGAATTTTAATTGATATGCATTATGAATGTGTAGAGATCTTTTTTTTGTTAGTGATTTCAGTGAAAAAACATCTTAAGTGAGTAATTTGAAATTAGTGGTGATAAATGGAAAAGGTAGTAATATTTATCTACCAAGAAGTATCCATTCAAAAATAATTAGGAACCCTATGGAGTGTTTATTAGATTATTCCACATAGACTAGCCATCATATATATTTTTTCTTTTTATCGTGTACTTGTATCATTACTAGGTACATGTTTATGTTCTCATAGTGTAACACATTGAGATTTTGGGTAATAATTATTTTACAAAATAAATTTAATATACTTACAGACAACACAGAGTTTATATTTCATTACATGAAAATCTGATTTTTTATTTCAATATACATAACACTAAATGTATCATACGTTATAAACTACATTGAGTTTAATCAAAATGTGACATACTAATAAAACAAAATTATTTAATATAATAGTTATCACATATATGTTTTGAATAGAGAGTATGAATAATATTGACTAAATAATATGAATATATGGATTAATCATGTATATATAAAATATTGTTTGGTGATGAATTATTTATAAATTAAAAAATACATTTTGTAAATAATGTAAATCATTTTCTGAAAAACTATTTTTATAAAAATAAACACATTTTTCCTAAATAAATTAATATAATGAATTTTGGTGAATTATTTTAATGATATATATATATATAATATTATATTAAATAAAATGTTTAACATTATTCATATGTGTTTCCAAGAGAAGAGATAAGAATAAATCCAATTATACACAAAAAAGTGTATAAAAAACAGTTTAGTCAACATTGGAGTACTTGTTTAACTTATTTTTGAATATTCTAGAAAAAAATTTGATAAAATAAAATTGAATTTTGAAATAATAATTTCAAAACTATATTAGGGTGATCTTTTTAGATTTTTTAAAAATGTTTAATTTTTTGTTAAATAGTGAAAAATAAAGAATTTTAATCAATGTGTGCATTTTATACTAATTTATTTATAAAATTAAATTATATTTTAATTTTTTTAAATGTAAAAATATTTCAATTATATATAATGTTATCTAATTTAGTACATTGGAATAAATGTGTTATTTAATTTTGAAATAAAAACTATGTAAACTCTTAAACATTAACTCTTTAAAAACCCGCTTTCTCATAACCTTAGTGAGATTAGATTTAAATTAAAATAATCTCCTTCATTGATTTGAATATTGAAAATATTGATTCCATAATTTTAATAAGAAAAATTTATATTTTTTAATGATTTAAAATTAATTTTTTACAATAATTTTTCATGAATAAGAGGAAATTTATTATCGTGATTACGGTTAAAATGCGGGTTTTCACATTACATTCATTTGTATTGTAATAAATTTTAAAAATAAATGATATTATTATTTAATAAAGATTATTTTATACTAATAATAATTAATTATAAATGATATAATAATTGAAATCAAAATTTTAGTCTTAAATTATAGATTACCAACTTAAAAAAAGATTCTTGTTATCATGTTTTAAAAAACTAGAAGGGAAAATTCAGTAATCTTAATGAAAAATTAATTACAAGAAAAAATCAATTTCTTTTGTTTGGTGGAGGTGTGTCTTGATAACATCAACCCTAAACTTAATTATTTATTTCTTTTAGAGGCACATGAGGTGTGTGTGACATCCCAAAAGTGAAAGCCATTGGGTTTTTACAAGATTACCTCCCCTCCTCAATTATAAAATGGCACTCTCACCCCTAACATACTCAAATCTAATGACATTTGGATTTACCCAAAACAACCCAAATAACTTCTAATATAATATATTATCAATAAATAATTAATCATTTGTAATTATAGACATCCTAGGAAGGATTTTGGTGTAGAGGATAATCGAAGAAGTGATAATGTCCATCAATAAGAGTATTTTTTAATGATTATTCCTCCTCGTAATTCCATTATTATTATAAAATAATGATATAATAAAATTATTATATTATATATATAGACATGTTTTTTATATCTGTTTAATTACCTAAAACCATATCTACTTCCATCAAATGGGTTATGGTATCATCATTTGTGTGTACGATAGACTACAACTCCACGAACTGATTTTCATTCAATTTTCAATTAACACCATCCATGGTTGGGAATAATAATGGATTTCTTATTTATATACAATTATTTTGATAATATTATTCATCTGTAATTTTTTTCCTACAAACATATATTCCTTCCATTTTTTGGAACGTAATAACGTCGCAAGTGTGTCAGCGGACTACCGCCACACGAAGCAATTTGATATGCTAACGCATTTCATAAGAAGGTAATAAGTATGGTTTTAATTAAAATATGTGATATATATTAAATAAAATATATTCTATAATGATATTATAACATTTTAGTTTCTTTCTTTCAATATTAAAGTAAAATGTAAACAACCTTCATGCATACCTATAATCTATAGTGTGCCTGAACGGTGAATATCATTTTTTATCTCTAGAAATTTATATTAATAAAATATATATATATATATATAATGAATATGTATGATATTTAAATTAGTATTAAAAATTATTTATGTGGTTAAACATTTTCTATGTAAAAGAAAAATAAATAAAATGTGAAAACATACATGAAAAATAAAGTAGTTATTTCCTGAAACGTGACTTTAACATGGTTTTGATAATAAACAGGAAATTGAGGGACGTAAGACAACCATGTATGGTATGATATATATGAATTATATAATTTAAAATATGAATAATAAACTTATATTTTATTTAAGAGGTTTTACTGTGTATGAAGGATGTTAACACTTAAAGAAAGGGATTTCCTTCTTCATTTTTCACTTATGTGAGAGTAATTCCATATTCACCACTTATTTCATTTTCGAATTGTTTATAATTTCCTGAATTTATTTTAACTTTAATATAACTAAAATTATGGTGATTTTAATATTCCCTATTATGATATCTCATCTATGGGTTTATCGTTCAATAGTTAACAAATCCATAAGGGATTTTTGTCTCAATTTTCATTATTTGGGATAGATGTTATGTTACACAACTATACTATTATTTGAAGTGTATATACTACCCCTTTTAAATGTTATAATGTAAAAATAATTCATCCAATGGTATTTTAATATTTATTTAATTTCATTATTTCATGGGTCTTATGATTCAAATTTACTAAAGTGGTAATAGGTTCATGTGAAACTGTAATCATTTTTCAGTATTCTTTATGATTATTCTTCCAATGATTAAATATTATTATATATCACTCAATAAACCCATGTAATTTATTCTCTTGTGGATATTTAATGATAAAACATGATTCAAAATAATTATTCATCTCTTTGTGTAAATATGTGTTTAAAATATTTTTTTTAAATCCAATTTTAGGTTGAAAACACTTTTTCTTCCAAAACCTTGTTTGCTGAAAATTATTTCAAACTTTTTTTAAATTTTTTTTTCAAAGATGGAATGTCACATTACCAAATAAATGAATGATATGATTTTTAATAGACTACCTTGTATTATTTTACATTTATTTTCAATGAAATTTATTTTAAAAATGCTATTATGTTTTAAATAAATGATTTTCAATTTTTTTTTCTGTAAATATAGTTTAAATTATCATTAATTTTTTTATCTTATTTGACATCCATTGATATTATGATGCATTAATATCATAATTAGTGGAAAAATAAAATTATTTTTCAAATGCAACACATTATGACTAGGGTTGTCTTAGTTGAAGAGTTTTCTCAATTATTCACTAACTTATTCTATCTCGCCTAAACTACGTATTTTTGTTGTTTTATATTTAATGAATATAATTTAATTTAAATACATGAATATAAAAAATAATAAACATATATTAACATTAAATGAAAATATAATGAAATTATGAATAATGCACTTTTCCTTTGTGGTTTGTTTAATGCGTTCTATCATTCTCTTTGTTTTTATTTAGATTAAGTGTGATAATTCGATTCTGAGATGCAATTAATGAATTACTATTATTTTATTTACTGTTTAAAAATATTGAATTTAAATGTAAATATCAATTCAACCTAATATAATCAAGGTTGATATAACACCTCAATCGAGTGTGTGATATCTCCTAGGATATAGCACCATCATATGCCATTTCATCTATTGAATGGATCAACTGCATCATATGAAGATATTGTATTCAGAATAAGGGAGGGAAAAGATTTAACAAAATAATATAAATGAGTTTGAGATATTTTTCATGGTGGATTCTCACCACACCCATGCAATTTTCTCTTTCTCATCACAAACATAATAAAACATAACAATTTAAGTGAAGAAGCAATAGAATTGACAAACACCCCCCCCAGGCCATACCTCAGTTTAGCTCTTAATTTTTTAGGATAATAGTTAGTGGTGGAATGTGAATAAAAGAGAAGAATTGTTTTAGTTTTTGTTGAGAAAGAGAGATGGAAGAACATTGAAAAATTTAATTAAAAATATTCAAATTCATTAAATGATAAAATAAAACTAAAATAAAATGAATGATACAAATCCTAAAGATAAGGCATGGACCTAGTAATTCTCTCTAATGGTGGTCAAGGAATATTACTTTATCATGGGAGAACTCCTATATATATTATCCAAGTGGTATCCATCCATAATTCTTAAAATTTATGATTTTTTCAAATCTATATTTAATATTTACTCTACATTTTGTACACCTAAATACTGATCATGGTTGGACAAATTAATGATGAAATATTAAAATGTTTCTTTCATGAAAATTATTTCAATATTAATCCTCTATCTCTCCATAAAATATCAACATTTTTGGACTCCTCATGTGTTAATCATGTTTTAATGATCACAAATCCTATACATTGTGTAAATATTGTTAATACTTTTGAATCGATTGAAAATATTATGTACAAATGATTAGTTTTTTTAGGCTTTAAATAAACCTATCTAGGATCTTAAGTGCTATTTTTAATGATTGTAAACTATTTTAAGCTTGTGTTATAACAGATTTACTTGATAAATGATTTTTTCTAATCCATTATATGAATATCATTATTTATGCCTATGTACAGATATTTGGATAAGTCTGAGAAACTATGATTCTGCCAGTGGTTATGTTTTTCTGGAAAAGGAACCAGACACCGTGACCCAGACAATGTGAAGTAGACACCATGACCCAAACACAATGTCACAAACACTGTTACCCAGACACTGTGACCCAGAAACCGTGTCCTAGACACCGTGAACCATACCCCATGACCTAGACACCTAGAACAAGAAGCCATGACCCGTACACCGT
Source organism: Viscum album (assembly GCA_963277665.1). Taxonomy (NCBI): domain Eukaryota; kingdom Viridiplantae; phylum Streptophyta; class Magnoliopsida; order Santalales; family Viscaceae; genus Viscum; species Viscum album. The sequence continues at coordinate 104,613,973 of OY728141.1, forward strand.
AACTGAGAAACCATGACCAGACATCATGACCAAACTCCATGAATCAGATACTGTGACTAAACACCATGATCCAAACACTAAATTTGTGCTACTGGTTCCTAATCTCTATAAAATTGTGCCATCATAACTGTCTCACTTCTCAAAGACAAATATGGAAACACAATTTCATTGAGACACCGCTTCGAAGTGACACCGCATTTGGATAGACCATGACACCATTCTTTAATCTATTTTGTCGTTTTTTTAATTTAATCTCAAATAGTCCTATTTGAAGATTTTAAATACACTGACATAATTAATGTTTCTTTATAGACATGTCACTTCAAATTATGAGGAACGAGGTACAAAATACATGCATATTGTCGGATCCAACACATGCACTCCATGATTAAAAATAATAGGATGGCTAGAAACTAAGTAGTGACGATAGAGAAACAGGTTTGTGCGTGATAAAAAAGAAGCACGAGAATTCTTGAAAGAAGAACCAACACACGATACTCGACACTTCTAAAGAACACAAAATGTATACTCAAATCCAAGAGTTAAGGAAATTTTCGCACTATCAACTCCAGTAAGAACACGAGCTAGATCTAGCTAACTTGTGATACTCTGTTTTATGCAAGAGGACTCGATTCCTGCATCAACTTCATCCTAGAAGTCCAGAGATGCATAGAATAACACTAAGAGAACTTATAACGTAATATCATCAAATTGTCTCTATTTTGTATTGTTTTTGGCTTTAGAGCAGTGTGTGCGTCTATATAAAAACACACACTGTCTTCTACTATAAGATGAATGATATAAGATATCTCATCTCATACATCTTTTTAAACTTTTGTATTCCCACTGATAAGTGTGGAAGAGGTCCTTGTGTGACCTGAAAAAATTCATACCCACGAAGAACTTTCGAAGAGGTTGTGTGACCTAGACAATCTTCTGCATTGTTGGTTACCCTGATCTAGGGTGTGTATCATGTTTATTAATATAAACTGCTTTGTGGAAGGTGATCACAAATTAGAGTGGATTAGGTCTTGGCTTGATACTAAACCACTTGTTTTGTATCTGCTGTGTTGTTTAATTTAGTTTTCCCTACTATACTGTATATTTTAGAAACCACTAAATTTACATTGATAGTTTTTATTTTAAAGAAGTTGTAATTGTTTTTACTTATTCTAATAGCTTCGAAAGTAAAATTGATAAATTATATTATGATTACTAGGAACTATTCAATCTTTTTGAGAGGTTATTTAAACAGTCAAACATTCATAACCGTATTACTTTGATTAACTAGGTTGTATTTAAATTTATCAGGGTATCTTTTTAATATTAAATTTTAAATAGAAATTTTTAGAGATACTCAATTCACCCCCACTCGAGTACTCTACTCCGACCAACATTTGGTATCAAAAGGGTTTTTTATTCCAATTAAGACTCTATTTTTGACCCTATTCCACTATGATTTTAGTTTTACATTAATGATATGTAAATTTATCTAAATTCTAAATTTTTATCTCTTTCAAAGTAATTCTTCATCTTAGATTATAGATTGAAATTTGTTCTCCCAAATAGACCACCATTATTTAATGTAACCAATTATGCATAATGGAAAATTGAAATGAAAATGACTTTAAAATGTATTAGTTTTGAAATCTAGTCGTCAATTATAGATGAGTATAAGATTACTTCTACTGATATAATCACTTTGGATGACCCAACCGAGAGTGCCTATAATAAAAATTTCAGATCCATGAATTCTTTATATTTCTTTTTAGGATATGAAGAATGTAATAGAATTTATGCATGTAAAACTGCCCATGAAATTTTGGATACCATGTATGTTTCACATGAAGGACCTTCAAGTGTGAAATAAATGAAACTTAATTCTTACACTATTAAATAAGATAACATTAAAATGAAACCTGATGAGCCATTTCTAACATGTATCTAAAGTTGATCAAAATTTTCAACACAATGGCTTCTTTTAGAAAATTAGTTACTACCAAAGAACAAATCATGAGGCTTCTCAAATGCCTACCAGATAGAAAGATAGGAACTTTTATCTCTATTAGAGAATCATGTGACATCAGAAAGTTACTTGTAAAAGAAAAAATTGGAAAACTGATGATGTATGAAGAGGAGTTGATGGTAATCATGTAAGAGGAGGATGAACCCAAAAGAAAAACAGTTTTGTTTAAGACCAACACCTCTAAACCCAAAGGGAGAGGAAAATTGGATGTCTTTATAGAAATTTCCAGCAGTGAGAAATCATCACCTGACAATGATGAAGATATTTCTCAATTAGTTGGATGTTTTAAGAGATTTTACAATAAGAAGAAATTTTTTAGAAATCCTAACTTTAAGGGAAGATATGATAAAAAAGGAAGATGGAAGAAAAATTGGAAAATAAGTCACAGTTCTGATGAGATAGTCTGCTATTAATGTAAGTGAAAGGGACATATAAAGTCTTACTATCCCAAGATAAAGTAAAAAAAGAAGTATTAGGACAAATATCAAAAGTATAAAAAGTAAATGAATAAAACATTGAGTGATTCTAAGGACAAATAAAGTGACTCATAATCTTTACATGATGAATAGGCTAACCAAGCCAATAAGTGTTTTATGAAAAACACTTCTGAGGTAACACTAGAATCAACTATACAAAATCACTATTGTTCTAGAGATGAGAGTGACTCTGAAAATATTTTTAATGATGAAATGTTTGAATATAGTAATATTCTTGAAGAGACATGTAATGAAATAAAAGATAAATACAAATCTTTAGGGAAACAACATGATCTTTACTCAACTATTGAAACTGAACTCACTGTAGAAAGGGAGAAAGATGATCAATTAAAAAGTGAAAAAAATTATCTAAAGCTATCTAACAAGAAATTAAAATAGAATATTAAAAGGTTCACTAAAGGTAAAGATACATTGTTAAAAATACTTGGTAAATAGATTTCTCTTAAATATACCACTAACATTGGCTATCAACCAAGTAAAATAAATTTTGAAAGTAATAATTTTGTTTCTAAATCTAGGACATATAGCTTTACTCCTAGTTCTGGAAAACATTAACCTAGTTCATGTTATGAAACACTCCTTATTGTTTCATGCTTTTCCGGAACAAATAGTGTTTATTTTTCAGGTATATTACATAATTCTTATCAGAAACCTATGAGGAAAATATGTGTTTCTAAAGCACTAGTCACAAATATTAATAGACCAAAACACGTATGGGTACCAAAATCTGTTTTAATTTGAAAATTTAATATGAATGTTTCTTAAAGAGCTCTTATAAACTCTTATGGTATGTGGTCAGTGGGTGTTCAAGACACATGACATGAGACTATTCATTATATAAGAATTTAATAAAAATTGATTGTGGATATGTCCCCATTGGTGACAATGCCAAAGGAAAGATTATTGGCTTTGGCCAAATCGGAAACTTTAACTTAGTATTGATTTTAAAAGTACTTTTTTGATGGATTGAAATATAATATTCTTAGTATTTCACATTTATGTGATGATGGATTTCATGATAAATTTTAAAATAATACTTGCAATGTTTTAGATTCTAAAAATGAATTAGTATTTTCTACTTTAAGAATTGAAAATGAAAATTCTATTAACTTAGATTCTTTAGTTTCTCAAATAACATCATGTTTAATTATATATCACAATGAATATTGGTTTTGGCATAAGAGACTATGATATTATAATATTCAATCCATTAGAAAGTTAACTAGAAAAAGTTTAGTCAATGACCTACCCAAACTTGAGTGTCCAAGTGAAAAATTTTGTAATCCTTGTCAAAAGAGAAAGGAACACCAAGTTTACTTCAACCAAATAAATATTTTTTATCTTATCAACCTCCATAATTGGTTTACATGGACTTGTTTGAACCATCTAGAGTTTCTAAATTAAATGGGATGAACTACGATTATGTTATTATAGATTAATTTTCTAGATATAATTGGACTTTATTTTTGGATCAAAAAAGTGAATCATACTATCATTTTACAAATTATGCCAAAACTGTAGAAAATATTAGTGGAATTAGAATTAATTCCTTAATAAGTGATCACGTTTGTGAGTTTGAAAATCAAGATGTTGAATCCTTTTTCTCCCAAAATAGATATAGTCATAATTTCTCTACCCCTAGAACACCTCAATAGATTTGAGTTATTGAAAGAAGAAATGGAACCTTATAAGAGATTTATAGAACCATGATTAGGGAATATGACATACCTATTTATTTTTGGGCCGAAGCTATAAATATAGCATTCTATATTATCATTAGACTGTTGATTAAAACTATTCTTAAAAGAACTCTTTATGAGTTATGAAATAATATAAAACCCAAATTAATCTACTTCAATGTTTGTGGTTGCAATGTCTATATCCTTAATACTAAGGAAAATCTTGAAAAAGTCTCATGTAATAGTGATAAAGAAATATTTTTAGGATATTCAATCTCTAGTAAATCCTATGGAGTGTTTAAAAAAGAACTGAATGTGTAGAAGAATCTTTCCATATCAAATTTGGTGAAATAGATCCACATGATCCTAAAACCACTCTAGAGAACCAGGAGGATGATGTATCAAATCTGGAAATTAATTTAAAATCCCATAACCATCCTATGAAGGAATCTGTGAAAACATTGAGTTCTAGAAACTCCTTAGATTCAAGTCACAATGAACTTGACCCTGTTGAAGAACCTAAAATCTCTAGTCCATCTTTTTTTAGAGTTGTTATAACACTTAAGAACCATAATTTAGATGTTGTTGTAGGATTTTTACATAATGTAACTCAAACTATAGCTTCTCTTAGAAATCAAGTTGAAAATAAAGTCTTCTTATCACAACTTAAATTTAAGAACATTAATGAGGCTATTAGTGATGAATTTTGGGTGATGGCTACGCAAGAAGAACTTAATCAGAATGAAAGGAACAAAGTTTGAAAACTTGTGGACAGACCCATAGACCAATTCACCATAGGCACTAAATGGGTGATTAGGAATAATGTCGAAAAAGCATGTAATATAGTTAAAAATAATTCTATATTGGTTTCACAACGATATAATCAAGAAGAAGTAATTAACTATGAAGATACCTTTGTAACAATACCTAGACTTGAAGCCATCAGAATTCTTCTTACTTATGATGTACATGTTAATTTCAAACTATATCAAATGTATGTTAAAAGTGAATTTCTGAACGGGTATATAGCTGATATATCTTTATTGATCAACCCCCTATTTTAAAAATCCTCATTTTCCAAACCATATTTTTAAATTATCATAATCTTTATATGGTTTAAAACAAGCTTCAAGAGCTTGGTATGATAGATTAACTTGTTTTATTATTTCCAATGGTTTTAAAAAAGGAATAGATTATCCCTATATTTTTATAAAACAAATTTATAATGATGTTTTAGTTGTTCAAATCTAAATATTTGAAATTAACTTTGAATTATTAAAAAATTATTTATGTATTGAATTTTCTGAAATGATGCAAAATGAATTTGAAATGAGTTTAATGGGTGAAATAAAATTATTTCATCGATTTCAAATCTTTAAAAATAATGGTCGTATTATTTTAAATAAATTCAAATATACTAGAGATCTTCTAAAACATTTTGATTTTGATAGCAGTAAAAGTAGTGAAAATCCAATGAGTACTGCTTGTAAGTTGGATCTTGGGGAAGATAAAAAATATGTTGACCAAACCACATACAAATGGATGCTTGGAAGCTTACTCTACTTAACATCTAGCCGAGTTGAGATTATGTTTAGTGTGTTTATGTGTGATCATTTTCAAGAAAACCCTAAGGAATATCATTTCAATTTTTTAATAGAATTTTTAAATACCTTAAGAATACACCCAATCTAGGACTGTTATATCCCAGAGGATAATCACTTGAGTTAGTTAGTTATTCTGATACTGACTTTGGTGGTTGTAATTTGGATTAAAAAAGAACTTATGAAACAAGTCCCTTTTAGGGATGTCACTAGTATCATTGTGTAGTAAGAATAAAAACTCTGTTGCATTATCTACTGCAGAAGCTGAATACATAGCTGCAGATAGTTTTTGTGCACAAATTTTGTGGATGATACACACAATACTAGATTATGGATATCAATTCAAGCGTGTACCTATAAATTGTGAAAATACAAGTGAAATTAACATCTCAAAAAACCCTGTTTCACAGTCTAGGAAAAAACATATTGATGTAAGACATATCATTCTGAGGGTTCATTATCAAAAAGGTGACATCACTTTGGAATTCATTGGAACTGAATATTAGCTCACTGATATATTCCCCAAACCATTAAATTCTGAAAGAATAAATTAAATCATACATGAATTGGGAATGATAAATCTTAAGTAGTAAGTATACTATTGCAAAATTTACTATTTCATAGTTTACGGTTTCACAAGTCACTGTCCGGCACTTACTGTCTCAAACAATATGGTCACACAGTTTTGAAATCACACTGTTAAGGTCTCACTCTGAATTTCTATTACGGTCTCACCGTGAAAGTTAGTTACAGTCTCACTATAAAAACTCTTATTTTTTTATTTACATATTATAAAACTTATCACTATAATTAATTCTTTAACCCTTTTACTTTCTCGCGCTTTTGATCCTCTGATGCTTGATATCATTAAATGATAAAATGAAAGAAGTTTCACATCATTCTTCACCCGAGCTCTCCTATCTCAAACCGTAGACCCCATTTTAACCCTTATCTCTCTTGGACCACTGTTGAATTCCTAAGAGGAAATTCCCATCATCGACCCCTGAGAAGGGAAGTTCAAAGAAGATGTTGAAAATAGAACCAAATATAGCACATGAAGGTTCTTTGAATCCGAACTCGGTGAATAGAGTTTCCATCCCTGAAAAGGAAATCCTCCCCTATTGGATGATATTAAGTATGTATCTATTATTAAAAGTAATTTGAGAGAAAGGATGGATGTATTGGTTCAAAAAAAGGATAGGTTGATTTACCCATAATTAGTTGCACAAGACTATTAGTATGTTTAATTTTATTTTGATATAGTAAATCTATTTATTATGAGAATTTGGAAAAATGGCCATAGATTCATGTTTTCTTTGAGGTTATGGGATGCATGCATTAGGATACCTCATAATGGTATTTTTGTGGACTTCCAAAGAGGTCCTCCACCTCTAAGTGATATATTTGTTTTGGAAGAAACATTTGGAAGCTTACCTAGGAATGCAACTATGAAAAGAGATATAATTGCTAAGATGGATCGTGAAACCAGAATTCTGTTTTAATTTTTTCAGAATCTGATTAGCCCCAGTAAAAGTGATTTTTCTAAACTCAAATATTAGGTTATATTCTTGATATATCGTATAAAAATATATAAGGATCAACCTATGAAAATATGTTATATTCTTTATGTGTGAGTTGATCAAAAGAACATCCAAGTCAACCTCCCTATTCTATTCAAGGATTATCTCAGTTGTGCTTCATGACAAAGGGTTGAGTGGATGGGATGAGTAAACCATTAAGGACTCTGAATTCCATTTCAAAAAAATTATAGTAAAGAGAGTGAAAATCAGTTGGAATCCATGGAGAAAAACATGGGTGGATGATAATGAAATGGTATATAAAGAGTTCAATCCAGTGGAACACTCATCCTGAACTAAAGAAATTTTTAATCATAGTTTGGAACCAAGTGAGATTGTTGAGTATTATGATAAGGAAGAAGAGGAAGAGGTCGTTTTACCTAAAAGGGAAACTGTTTTGGATGAGAAATACAATAAACCTGTTCTCCAAGACTTAACTGAGAAGGCAATGTAGGTTCCTCAAGAATTTTCTAATCTGGAGGAAAAACCTGCTTCTAAAGAAGAATATGTGGCTAAGATAAGTGAAAATGATATTTTAGAAGTGAATATAGAAGAAGATATTTCTTTTGTGCATGAAGTTTCTCTTGAGGAACACCCAGAGGAATAAACTGTTCATAAACATATTCCATCTGTTGAAGAGATAATGGAGAAGAATTTCAGTTTGTTAGAAAGGAAAAGGGTGAGAAAATTAGGGATGAAATCATAGAAATAGATCAGGGATCTAAATCCATTATCCATAAGAATGATACACCTATTGAGGGGGATCATCCACCCAGTTTGGAAAATCGTGAATTGCCAAATCCAGTTGATCCAAGATCAGTGGACACATGGTATAAATTCACTTGTTATATAGATGTAAATAACTCTTCAGAGGCCTCAGTGAAAGGTATAGATCTATCTACAATGTATCAATTTAAACCATAATCTACTCTTGATGTTATAGATTCCAAGGAACCTGATCCCATCTCATATCCTATATTCGATCCCCCACAAAAACCATTAAACATGGTAAGTAAGGATGATTGGAAATCTTTTGGAGCAACCCTATTGGATGGAGTTGAAAATCTCATGAATACCCAAATGGCTCCTATAATCATTTTAAGTGAAAACGATGCTACCATGTTGTTAGAAAAGATCAAATGGATGATTCATCCCAAGATGCTTCATGATATTCAAGAGACTAGAATTGAGAACAAATAGTTAAGTGATGATGGAATGACTCTCAGAGGCGTGGTTAAAAAAATGCAGAGAGTGATAAATTCAATACCAAAATTTATTTCTCATCTTGTTGAGGATCTTGTTAGTCAGATTCCATAGGATGTTGCCTCCCGAATTCAGCTTAATATATCCTCCTCAGCTGACAAGGTATCTGAAGGAATCAACAAAATTGTTCAAGAAATGCATGAGCTTGTTATTGGTCTTTACAAGTTGAATGATGAGTATAAGGGATACCTTCAAAAAAATTATAAATCAACTAAAGTACCCTACATCAGCTGTTACTGCTTCTCATGCCTCTGGAAAATCATCTCAACCATCTTTTGATGGTGATCTGCTCAGAACTGTTGTCAATGAAGATCATCAGGCTATGCTCAATAGTTTTGACAAAGATTCTCTATATGAAATTGTCAAGAACAGTGATAGAGTTCTGGATTTTTTGAGAATTTATTATAAAAAAAATCAAATGATGCTCAGGAAGAGTTTACTAAGAATGTGTAATTATCATTCAGTAGGATGTTCTCGAAGCATGACATGACCAACCACTTCAAGTACCTTGTAGAAAATATGAGAATCTCTCATGTCACACAAGCATTCATAACTCAAGTCCCAAAGATCAATGATTTCACACATCTATTGGACAAGTTTATGGAGAACAAAGATTAATTTGAGAAATCCTTGAAGTATGGTGTTGACATTATTTCTAGATTCATAAATCTTTTGTGGCCTTATCTTCATATACAGAGTAATCCTATTATGGCTCATGTAGCTACACCCCTGAGATCTAGTTTTCCTACATTCTTATCCTCTACCCTTGCCTCTACATCTATGTCTTTCTCTCATGATCTGAGTCAAATCATACCTTCTATCCTTGTTCAATAGTTTCCTTGTCCTTCCACAACACCTACCTTGTCCCCTTCTGTTTTTGAAGGCTTCCCATTACCTTCTCTATCAACTAGTTCACTCCCTTCCTCCACTTCCACCTTTGCTCTTATGGCTTCCTCTTCTCATGCTGCTGCCATGGGAAAAGATAATACAAGCTAGTGCTGATGAAAAGTGACTAATATCTTTTGAGAAGGATGATTTCTATATTCTTGTTGATTACTATTTATAATGACTCCTTTTTATCTAATTCATTATGAACTCTTCTTATCTATACTCCTCTTTACTTCTATGATTTTTTTGACAATCCAAAAAAGGGGAGAAATATGTATTATATATGCACACTAAGAAAGTGGCAAATTCACTATGAACAGATATCTCACTCACATGATTTGTGAACTTCAAATGGGGGGATTGTTGGACTCCTCTTGTGTTAATATTGTTTTAATGATAAAAAATACTATACATTTTGTAATGCTTGTTATTCCAGCTTAATCGATCTAAAATCATGTGAATAGATGATTAGTTTCTTTATGTTTTAAATAAACCTACCCAAGAACTTGAGTGCTATGTTTAATGATTGTAAACTATTTTGAATTTGTGTTATAATGGATTTCCTTGATAAATGATTAAGTCTAATCCATTATATGAATATCATTGTTTATTTTTGTGTACAGATATTTGGAAAAGTATGAGAAACTATGAGTCTGCCACGGGTTATGTTTTTCTAGAAAAGGAACTAGACACCATGACCCAGACACCGTGAACCCGACAACATGACCCAGACACCATGACCTGGACACTTTGACCTAGAAACCTTGACCCAGACACCATGAACCAGACACCATGACACAGACAGTGTGACACAAACATCGTGACCTAGACACCCTGACCCAAACACCGTGAATTAGACACCGTGACCTACACACCGTGACCCAAACACTATATCCTAGAAACCATTACCCAGACACTTTGACCCAGACACTATGAACCAGAACCCGTGACCTGAAAACCATGAACCAGACACTGTGACCCAGACACTGTGTCCCAGAAAATGTGATGAAACATCGAGACTAGACATCATGAATCAGAAACCGTGACAAGACACCGTGATCCCAACACTGAATATGTGCTATCAGTTCTTGGTCTCTATAAAACTGTTCCATTTTAACTGTCTCATTGCTCAAAGACAAGGAGGGTGACACTATTTTATAGAGACACCACTTCTAAGTGACTTCATTTCCAGATAGACAGTGACTCCATTCTTTAATATGTTTTCTGATTTTTCAATTTAATATCTAACTGTCATATTTGAATATTTTAAATACAATGACATAATTAATGTTTCTTCATAGACATGTCACCTGACAGGACGAGGTATGAGGTGTAAAATACATGTATCCTATCTTATCCAACAAATGAACTCCAAGATTAAACAGAAAAACTTGGAAAGAAATGAAGTAGAGATGATAGAGAAACAGGTGTGTGTGTGTTAACGAAGAAACACAAGAATTATTGAAAGAAGAAATGACACATGCAGCTAGAAACTTTTGAAGAACACAACAAACATAATCAAATCCTAGAGTCGAGAAAATTTTGGCACTATCAACTACACGGAGAACACGATCTACATCTAGCTGACATGCAATACTCTATTATCCACAAGAAGACTTGATTCCTACAACTGATTCATCCTAGAAGCTCAGAGTTTCATAGACTAACAATCAGATCACTTCTAACCTTATCTCATCATCTCTACTGAGTTGTGTATTTTTTAGATTTTGAGAAGTGTGTGTATGTGTCTATATAAAAACACACACTATATCCTATATTAAACTGAAGGTTACAAGATATCATTTCTTATGAATCTTTTTAAACTTGTGCATTCCCATGGATAAGTGTGGAAGAGGACCCTATGTGACCTGACAATGTTCATACCCATGAAGAACTATTGAAGAGGTCGTGTGACATGGAAAGTCTTATGTACTGTTGTTTTCCCAGATCTATTGTGTGTATCAAGTTTATTAATATAAACTACTTGGTGGTAGGTGATAATGATGTGGAGTGGATTAGGTATTTTCTTGAGACTAAACAACTTTTTTATCCATTGTTTCGATTTATTTATTTTTCTCTATTTTACCGCATAATTCCGAAATCACTAAATGTTTTTTGTAGTTAACATTGGAAAGATGTTCTGATTCTTTTTTCTTATTACAATAACATTGAAATTAATATTGATAAATGATATTATGAATACTAAGAATTAATCAGTCTTCTGAGAGGTTATTTAAAAAGCCAAACATTTATAACTTTATTACATTGATTAACTGGGATATATTTAAATTTATTGGGGAATATTTTTATGAATACCTTTTAAATAAAAATATTTATAGATACTCAATTCACCCCCTCTTCAGTACTCTAATACGAAAAAAAAGAATCATCAGACTTGTGTATGAAATTATATGGCATATTAATTTCTAATATTTATTCTGAATGAGGGTTTCCTAAATATACTCCAATATTTGAGCATCTTACGGCCTGATTAATTAAGTCTAATCTCAATGATCTTCTTCAATAAAACGACCCTTTAAATTATTTTTCAAATCCATCTAAAATCCCTAAAATTGAAGTTCTATAGATTGATTTATGACTAATTTACTGTGGTGGGGTCCACAATGTCATCTGGAATTCTTTTCCAGCTTGTTTGATTTTTCTAGGCCCTTATATGGAAGAATTTTCTCCAATCATTGAAGAAAAATCTATAGCCAATACATCTATGTATTGTAAAACAAATTATTCACATAAATTAGATCTATATTTTAAATGATATAATATAATTAAGAATGTACTTAAAATTTATTAAACATCCAGAATTAAGCAATTTCCCAATTTTTTTCCCAAAACACACCATAAATCCCAAATCGATGAAAATAAACACATGTTAGTAAATTTTAGGGCGTTTAATAATTAAAAAAACATATAAAAAATGAGGAAAACATCAACTCGATCAATTCTCACACACTTAAACCAAGCTTTTCCCCAAGAATAAATCCTCACCATTGAAAATCTGAGGGCAGTAATTTTACCAATATTCAAATTTAAGAGAAATAACATCAAGAATATTTCAATGTCAAATACGAGTATAATATTTAAATAAAATATCAATATTATTTTTCATTTTTAAAAGAAACAATCAATTCATAAATTTTACTTTCCTTTATTTTTAAACTACGGAACTTTTCTTTTCATCAATTCATGTTCTTTAATTCAGTATTATTAGAAATTCCAAATCATAATATACCTATGTTTTGAATGTTTTCTCTCATCAATAAGTATAAAATTCATGTGAATTTATTCTTATACAACGAAAATATTATCCTTATCCATAGGATTGTAAATGAATTACATTCCCCTATCTATAAATAAATCATACAGAAAAAATAACTAGTACTTATAGTAAATGTTCAAATTACTATTAGGATTATGGTTGGTAAGATTTGATAATTTATAAATTAAGTCAAAAAGAGGAGTTTTATCTCTTAATTACAATGCATTATATAAAAAATAAATTCTTAATGAAATTTTATTATTCAAAGTAGAAACTCTCATTTCCCCAAAACTGAAAGTAATAGTTATGATCAAATAAACCATAATTAATGATTTGTGCACCCTCCTGAATATTTTGTTTACTTTTGTAATTTTATTCATTTTCAATGAACCTTTCCATATTTTATTGATAACTTTATGATTTTAAAAAACCTCAAATACACCACCTAATGGCATGTGATAAAAATCATAGGTCTGGTAATGGTGATTTTTGGTATTCCTAAATCATAACACATTTTTGTCATTTTTGGTTTCTTTTTGTCATTTTTCATTTTTTATAATTTAAGTGGGGAAACCAATGATGTATAATGAATACATAAAAAATAATTATTTTTCCCATATAATGCACCCACATAAGTTTTTATTATAATTTAAATCATCCCGTATACCATGATTCCCTTCACCCCTATACGTTAACTTTAAAATATCATGAAAATACCAAGAGTTTGGTAGGAATGGATAAAATGGCTTGAAACAAGGATAATACCTTAATGGTCACTGATTGTGTCTATCATATAAGGAATGATTTATGTAATGGTGGACTTTTAAGGATAAGGGGTTTATCAAAACATGATGCAATCAGATAAACTGTGTTTTTTCACATTCATAGATTTTACAAGTTCTAATTCATGTTCTGGTAAGTGAGATTCCCCATGATTATTCAATAAATATGTTCAAGAATAAATAAGACTTACTTGGTCTTGATATACTATGATCAATGGGTATATGAAATTTGAAAATCAATCAAGACGTGATAATCAATAACAATCCAATTCATATAAATTTCATAAATTTAGAGAATGAAAAATTATTTGGGATATTTCAATGTACAAGAATTGAAAAATTTATTAAAATCATGAGTATTGATTTTAATATAAATTCTATAATTCATCCATAAAATTCTCTATTTTACTTATTCAATCTCATTAACCTTGAAATCAAAAACATGGAATCACTGGATTCCAATGATACTCTTCTATCCATGATATGTTAAGTAAAGCATGAATTCAAGCATGGAAATGAAATTTTTTAACTTTAATGTTCAAATAAAAATTTAAATAAAAATGCAAGGATTTTAAAAGATAAAATTGAAGAGTGAAATCCCTATTTAATCTAAGATTTTTCATATATGTTCTTGGCTATTTAGGGATACCTTATTTCATTAGGAAACTATAAATTAAAGTACTCAATTAAGAAAAAGTGTAATTTCTTTTTTTCACAAAGATAATTGGGAGTTGATCGCATGTTGGACTAATTCCAAAGAATTAATTTGAAATATAGATTCCAAATACTGAATATGAAAAATAGATTCATAATACTGAATATGAAATTAATTGAATGAATGTAAAGGATAAATGTTAGTATGATTCCCCAAGAGGCCCCTGAATTTATAATACCTCTAGAATATAGTACCAACTGTTATCCATAGTTTGATGGTTGTTAGGGATTATTTGACATGAACCACAACATGTCGATTTTACTGACATGTGTTTCTTTTTTCTTATTGAGGAATTATCCTATAATAAATTACATCAGATCCACCATTTTGTGATGTGGTACAACTTTCATGATGGGGGTACAAAGTAGTATAGAACCTCCTCCTCCTCCATTTCTTCTTTTGCAACATCTTCTTTACAATACAATGGTTTATTCAGATGTGTATCATTAAAATAATAATGAAAGGATTACTCATAATTTAAATTTATTTAATTAATTTAAAAGTCATTCCCTTTAATTTTGGATTTTTTATCTCTTGTTTTTTAGGTAGAGCCACATGGTTTTCTTCTTGTGCTACCTTAAGTAAATATTCAATATCGTCAGGGAGCTCTAGGTTTTCCTCAACATGTGACATTTATTTTTCATCATCAACATCTATGAAATAGTAATAGACAAACAATTACAAACATTTAAAATATTTGGGAATAATAGTGAAAGTAGATTTAATAATATTAAATGATATTGAGTTCAAGAATGTATAACATCCCTACGTTGGTCTGACTTGAATCTCTTCTTCGACGAAATTTTCCTCTAATAATTAATCCTCAAGGTATGAAAGTAGGTAGTCAGGATCCTCTATATTTTATTAAATATCAAGGATGAGTGGTGAAATTTATTCCACCACTAGTATAGGTTCATTATAAGGAGTAGGGAGATCAATTTTTTATTCACGATAATTCTATAAGTAATTAATATCTTGTTGATTCCCATATATAACTCAGGGTTTTGTTTTTGTTGGGAAATGTGGACATATTCTATTAGCCTTCCTATTTGACCCCATAGCCCTTATAGGGAATATTTAATTTTCTTTAATTGATCTCTTTTGTACTATAAACAACTTCTTCTTATTCTTTTTACACCTATGAGTAGTTATTATATGCAGAGTAATAGCAGTTTGGATACATCACAGAAAAAGAATTTTTTTAAAATTTTAAAAACAATGAAATCTATCAAAAATTTGAAATTAAAAAAAAATTAAACAGGTGATTAGATCATGGGAAACAATTCCAATTTTTACATATGCTTGTCGTAGGGCATGGAAAAAGAAAAATGCAATCCTAATTTGGTACAGAGGCTGACTAAGGTGGTCTTACTTGTGGATATTTCTCATTTGTTCACATTATTATTATATATCACCTAAACAACATTTTTTTTATATTTTATGAAAAAAAGGAAATTTAAAAACATGAAATATAAAAAATACTAAAATTATTTTAAATATTAATGATACTAAAATGAAATTATAAAGAAATAACTCAACCTTTTTGGTTTTGGTAATCGGTTCCATAATTCTATTGCTGGTATTTAGATTCGGTTTGATAATTAAATTATATTATCTCATTAATGAATTACTATTATTTTATTTAGGGTTATGAAATATTTAATTACTATAGAAATATAAATTCAACATCCTCCTATAATAATTATTGACAGCACACCACAATTGAGTGTGTACCATCTCCTTAAACCTAGAACCATTATATACACTTTCATCTACTAAATGGATCACTTCCACTGTTTGAATATATTTAATCCAATATAAGGTAGTAAAAATATTTAAAAAAATAATATAAATTAGTTTTAGATTAGTGTCCTGGTGGTTTCTTTCCATACCCATGCACTTCACTCTCACTCATCACAAATTTAATAAAAAATATAAATTTTTATGAAGAATGAATATAATTTACAAATACCTATCATGAGATAAGAATCAAGTTAGAACCCCTAGGGTAAGATTTTATGTTTGAATGTGAATAAAAGTGAATAATTAGATTATGTTTTTAATAGAAAGAGAGATGAATGAATATGGAAACACATGAATTGAAAATATTCATATGCTTTACATGAAAAAATAAAAATAAAACCAATAAAATGAATGAAATCCTAAAGATGAAGCATGGACCTTGGGCTCCACTTTAATGGTGGTGTGGTACTATTATTTTAGAATGGGTGAAACCCTCCTAATATTGGCTAAGTGGGTAATATCCTTTGGTCTTCGAATTTATGAATTTATGAAACTCCCTTTATCATTTTCTCCATATTCTGTTCAACACAATAATGATAATTGATTGAATATATAATGAACTAATTTTGAAAAGGTTTTTTCCAAAATGTTCTTAAAATATTCATCATTTATCTTCACATGAAATTTTAGCTTCATTTTACTTGTTTATAAAATGATATGACATATTGATTCCAAATATTTATTCCAGATGAGTGTTTCCTAAATATTCCCAAAGCATTGAGCGTCCAATGGAATCTTAAATGAAGTCCAATATCGAGAAACTTTAACAGAAAAAATGATCCTTTTAATTATATTTCAAATCAAGTTGGAATCACCCCAATTAGTGTTATTTATACTATGTTATGATTAATTTACTGAGGTGGGTCCCACATGGTGATCCTGAATGCTTTCGTAACTTGATTAATTTTATCATCCCATATATGTCCTAATTTGCTCCTAGTATATAGAAAAATTTGTATCCCATAAATAAATGTATCCTAAAAAAAGGAATCACTTGAATTGTATCAATATTTTATATGATACGCTTGAATTTCCATAGAACATAAAATCTGTTAAATTTACAAAATTAAGAAATTCTAAAATTTTATCCCAAAACAAAACAAAAATACTAAATCAATAAAAAAACCCAAATTGATAATTTTTAAGTGAATAAATCATTAAAAAACTTATAAATAATGATGGAAATGTTAACTCTATCAGTTACCTATGATTTTCTATGATATGAACCAAGGATAATATCATTTTTCTCTCTCTGAATTGTTCATAATGAAAAGATTTTTATGAAACTCATTTTTCTTAAATGGGTTATAAAACAATAAAATTATTGTGAAAAATAATTCTTCTTTTCATGGTCAATTATTTAATGAAGTGATGAAATGATGTTGAAACTTGTATGTTTTACACATGTTATGTTATGTTCAATATTTTATGAAACCCATTTCCTTTCATGAGTGATGATATGATTGATATTTATGATCTTCTAGAACACATATGTATGATTATTATTATTCTGTGGATGATAGAACCTGTATTTCCCTCTAATGAATTGGTAATGATAAATATTATACAAAATAAAATGGTATATGTTAGGTTACCCCATGTTTGAAAATGATGGTATATGGTTGGTCATCCAAAGATAGAGAACAATTGTACAAAGGTAGTCAGCACAATACATTAAAAGAGGGTACACTAGTACTTAGCCCAAGTAAAAACTGGGTTACCTGGGAGGTCATCACAATATTGAATAAGGTAAATTGGAGGATATCCCATTCTTATCAAGTTATAAATTCCTTGGTGGGTATCCTTGAAAAAAATTATTAATGTTTTTGCACATTCTAGAATTTCATGTTTTATGTCAATATTATGCTCTCAGGGATCATGTTGTTTGATTTACTTATGATTAATATCTTATAAACTGCTAATCTATCTTCCATGACTCAAGATTCTGATTTTTTTTTATTTACATTGTATGGGTTTATAGATTTTATTCTTATGTCATACACCCTTATGTACACTTTTTGATTAATTATATCCTATGTTTACCTTGATTGATCATATAATATCACGCTTTCGTATGTTTCAATTCCAAGGTTATGAAAAACTGTTATTAGTAGAATATGATTGTGAATAGTAATAATGGGGATGAACTTTATTGGAGATGTTATAGAACATTCACCAAATTAGAATATTGTGTACATGGTCTCCAAATATACTAACCTATTACAGTCTAGAAAATTATGTTTGTATAGTCTGTTGATTATTCATCCAATGAGATGTAATATCATTGTATGAAATTCCTAGGTCCCTATAGCTATTATCAGAGGAATGGTTTAGTTAACCTTTAGAAATAATGATGATAAAACATTTTTAGGATCCCTAGGGATGTTTCTATGGATATATCCATGGATTTCTCTATATATAATTCTATGTATTAGTAAATTTATAGGAAAATATTATAGATTTTTTTAAATAATAGGCTGATTAGTTTCCAATAAGTTACATATATATATATTAGAAGTCTAGGTTGATATTACATAGAGATAAGTTTGGGTAATAACTCTGAAATTACTGCATTGAGTTGGAATCAATCATCACCTGGTGCATGAAAATGGGCCAACATTCACACATGGTTGGAATCTCCTAGGGGATATGCTTTAGAAATTTACAAACACTTTATTAACCATAATGAATGATTTAAATAGATGGGGACTATTAATAAGATATGTTTATTACCAAGAAGGTGTCATGATTTGGATATCATATAAGATATTTTTCATGATTATGTGGTTTTCTCCTACAATTACATTTTTTCACAAAATGTTATTTGTTTTAGACATAGGATAGAACCAAAAGGGATAATATAAAAACATTTGATGGACTTTTTTTGGAAATGATAAATGATTTGGTTGATAACTAGAGTGACCGATATTGTGAGTATGCCTAAATAATTACCATAAATCTTGATTAAAAAACAAAATGTTAACTAACTATAAGAATTACTAAATAAGATAAGTATATAGTTCGATGAGAGCTCGGGTAATGAAGACTACGGTGGAAAGAAGATTCAGTTTCCTATATGTTGAGAAGATGAAATACATCACTAAAGGGAATGTTTTAGAGGAATGAGAATATGATAAATGTGTGGAAAATAAAGTCATGATGCATGTAATTGGTGATAAAAACTATAATTTTTTTCCAATAAAATAGATGGGAATATTTTTTTCCTAAATATATCATCGATGGTCAAATTCTTAAAATGTGTAATGTTTGGTCAATATGGAATGCATTGTCCCATGGAGAAATCTTATAAAGATAATGAGAATTGGCGTATGAGGAATGGTTACATTTCTAATGATGAAGAGTTTGTGAATGATATATGAAAGGAAATAGGTATTTGGGAATAAGATGATTAGGAAAAGTTAATGGATTAAGTATGAGGTAGATTAATTGAATAATATATGTATTGTAATTCAAAAATTATGTTGTATGAGTGATAGAATATATATGGAATGTTCATTATATGTTTTTTGTTAAGTATTTTCAAAAATATTTCAACTAGTATTGATGAATAAGAATAGTGATCTAATTTCAAAGTTTTATTTGGCTGAAGGTAAGATAACTATAAATATTATCAATATGTTGAGGTAATAATGTTGGGAATAATATGTGATTAATATGAATTATGTAAATTGGATATTATTGATGATGTTGACCATATTTATATTTTATGAACAATGTGTTTAATGTTATCATTGTTGGAAATTAAAAAATTATTCAATTTATAGTATATAATAATTAATATTTGGATTCATTCAAGTATTGTGTAATTTTCTATGTCTTCATAGTGGTTTTATTGTAATTTGGGAAATTAACATGTATTAATAGAATACAAAATGATGGACTTTATAGGTATGATATGTTACATTAATACCTACATCAATATTTTTGGGTGATTAGGGATATGTTGATTTTTGAAATTTTGTAACCATATTTAAAATGTCATGGAGTATAAAAATTTGGAAAGTTCCAATTGATAAACATTAAATGTTTTATATTGAATAATGGAAGACACTTTAGAGATTAGTTTATTACTTCAACATATGAATAGTTATGCATATTGGAAAACCTATGATAACAATTTTGTGGCGATGATAACAAGAGATCGATTGATTGAATTATCATTATATTTATGGGTAGTATTTCCCATTAGTTATTTAGGAATAATAAACCCAACACTATTTAATAAAGTATGATATAATGGAGAGTTTTATCAACTCCCAACCAAAGGCTTAGATTGAACATATAAAATGGAAAGAAATCAAGTAAGTGTATCTTACTATAAATATTCTCCATCTCTAAGAAAGGGATCTTAAGACAATTATATCCTAGTACCATTATTTTGGATGAAACAAATAATCTACTAAATAATCACATATTTATGGGTTTTTGTCCTCACCTTATCTGGATCACCAAATTTATTGTGGTTACTGATCTATATAACTGTATATAGTTATTTAAGATTTTCTTCAATTTATAATTATTCACTTCTCACCTATGTTGTCGAATGTGGAAACCCAGTTATGAGTTACATTAGGTAACTATTATTTTTAAAAAATTCCATTTTAAGGGAATATTTATTATTATTTTTTCATAGTATCGATTTTTGGGTAGTAATTTTAAAATTTTAAACCATTGATGACCAATATAAACTTAGAGGGAAAAAATCATTTTATGTGGGGTAGAATGTTACATCATGAGTTATTTTGAATTTATTTTCAAAATAATTTAGTGATTTTTATATTTTTCATTACACTAAATAACATATTTGGCCTACATTAAAAGAACCACTGAGTTTTTCTTAGGTTATACAAGACACTTTGTTTATGATTCATTACATGAAATACCAAGATACAACAAAATGTGATATATTATTATAATATTATTATTTAATATTTTAGTTATCACCTACCAATGGGAATGAATGTTTTGAATAGTAATAATTACATTATGAAAATAAATGTTTTAAATATGTATATATATTGAATTATTTTGTGAGTAATTAATTTGAAATGAAAACAAAGACCATTTCACAATAATGGATTTTTTTTGAAAAAATTGATTTTTTGAACATAAATGTTTTTCACTTCACTAAAAAAATGAATCAATTTTGGTGAATTATTATAATTAAATTTAGATATTAAATATTCAATAAATTTTTTACCATTAATATTATGTATTTTCTAAACATTATATTAGAATAAATCTAATATTCCACTTAAAACTACATTTCTGAAAAAATAGATTTGTTTCCTTTAGTGTACTTATTTTAAAATTAATGCTTTTAAAAGTTTATATAATTAATTTGATAAAAGAAAAAAAAATATAAATGATAATGTAAAATTTATCTTGGGGTGAATTATTGTTATTTTTCTAAAATGTTTTATATTTTTGATGATTAGGGAAAAATATAAAATAATAGTTTAACATTTCCAGTGACATTAATTTATTTAATAACATAAATTATATTTAATATTTTGTTTAAAAAAAAATTAGTTAAAATATGTATAAATTTGTCCAATTTAGTTCATTAGAATCAATTTTATATTTAAATTTGATATAAAATATTTCTAATCTATTTAACATTTTCTCTATAAAAATCTCCTTTACTATCACGTCTTCAAGATTAGTTTTACATTAAATTATGCCACTTATTTAATTTTAATTAAGAAAATGAATTAAATATTTTGAATCAATATAGTTTATATTATCTACTATTTTCAAATTAATTATTGGCTAAATTTTTTTATGAAAAGGTTAACAATATTTATCATGATTACGGTTAACATGGGGTTTTGCGCAATACATGTGTTTATATTAAATTTAATATCACACACATATGATTTTTATTTAATAAATTTTATTTAATATATATTAATAGTATGTCTACATTATATAATAACATTCATATTAATATTATTATTAATGTATGGATTACCTATGTAAATAGAAATATAAAATTTACAATGGTATAAAAAACTAAATGGTAAATTTGAGTAAACATACATACTTAGGAATAAAATAAAAATAATGTGATTATTTTGTGTTTTGGAGGTGTCTATAATCCAAATAAGCATTAAAATAAATTATTTATCTATTTTTGGGGTTCATTAATTTACTGTGACATCCTACTATTGAATACTTTTGGGTTTTTAGAAGAATGTTAGTCATACGGAATTATAAAAGGCCAATAACTACCCTAAATTACTCACAACTCTAAAACCATTTGGCTAAAAATACCTGAAAAAAATTTCAAATAGTAAATAATTTAATCCTATAAGTATTATTTTGGATATAAATTCAAACAATAAATGCTTTTGATGTAGTCCTATGGAGGATGCCCGAAGGAGATACAATGTTCATCAATTAGTGTTTTTGTTTTATTTCTTCCTCAACATACTGAAATTATTATTATGATAAAAATATGATATAATATAATAATTATATTTAATATAATTATATGTCTCTATTTCAAATAACTAACTTATAACCATCTCCACTTCAATAAAATGGGTTCATAAATCATCAATCTTGTGTATTGAAAACTACCGACTCATGAACCGATGGCATTCATTTTCCCATTAACACCTATAATTGTTGCGAATAATGTTGTATTTATTTTTTATATGCTATATTTATGATTTTATTATTATTATATAATTGTTGTATCATAAATACTTCCAATATTTCCATTTTGTGGGAATATGATAACGTCAATCATGGGTATGGCAGACTACCACCTGACGACAAGATATGATTCGTTCAAGCTTTACATGGTAGATAATAATTATATGATTGATAAATTTAAGTGATATATATAATATATAAATTAATCTATAATTTTAATATATAATTTTTCTTTCTTTCTTACAATTCTCCATGATAATTGAAGCATTATTCATGCATATGTATGGCCTGCTGTATCCAGGAAATGATACATATCTTTTTTTATTTCTAAATATTATCAGTTTCTCTAAATATTTAAATAATTATTATATTATATATATATATATATATAATTCCAATATTAATAAGATTATGAAACCATTATTTAACTAAGATAAACATAAATATTATGTTAAAACAGACATGAAAAACAAATTAGTTTTTACTCAAAATGAGACTTTAATGTGGAATTGATAATAAAAATGTAATACAAGTTAATAAAAACCCCTATATGGTATGATATATATTAATGAGTTTTTAATATATTTATAATAAAATTGTATTAATTATACAAGTGTTTTTAATGTGTATGAAGGATGTCAAGACATAACATAGGGAATTTCTGTCTCACATTTTTCTTTTGTGAGACACATGCCACAATCCCCAAATATTTAATTCATGTAGTCTATATAGTGCTGTAAAATGTATTATGTGAAATTTATATATAAAAATATAATAATATAAATATATATTTTAGTATCTCTATTCCATTGGGTTTAAGGTTCCATATTTTACAAATTGATAAGTTATTTTGGTTCCAATTTTCCTTTTGCGAGACATAAGTTACATTACACACCAATCCCCTTTTATAAGGTGTATTTACTTCCCATATGATGTGTTATATCATGAATATAATTAATTTAATAATATTTTAATATTAATTTAAATTTTTTCATTAACGGGGCTTACGATTCAAGGTTACAAATGTGTTATGGGTATTATGTTACAAACTTATCATTTATCTAGATTGTTTATGATTATTCTTATAATGACGAAATGTTATGATATATCTCTCAATAAACTCACCAATAATATTATCCTCTGGTAGTTTCATGATAACTAATGATTACCATTAATTTTTCAATATTTTATTTACTCAAGAGTTCAAATAAATTTATTTATGAAAAATAATTTTTGCGGTTGGAAACTCTTTTTCTCCCATATCAATTTTTTCCTAAAAAAATGTTTAAAAAAGTAATTTTCAAATATAAAATAATAATTTACACGTTAAATGTTTTATGTTTTTTTATAGTATTCTTTTATAATATTTTAACCATATATTAAATGAAATTGAATTTAAAAAAGGTTCTATGTTTTAAATAAATGATTTATAAAGAAAGGTTATCTTCCTCAATAAAAGCTATAAATGAACATTAGAAATTACTTTTCATCTACGTTTATATGATTTTTTGTTTCTTATAAATATAAATGATTAGAACCAATGATAACCTAATTATTATTTCTCTGAATGGTTTATTATTAAAATATGTTTATGAAACCGCTTTCTCTACCATGGGTTATCCAATGAAATAATTCTTGTGAAAGTGGCTTAATAAACATTGGTTAGGCTATAATGAAATAATGAAATTGTAACATCTCATGTAAATAAAGAATAATACATTTTCATAATTATTAATATTTGTGAATTAAATATTAATTTTACTTTAACTTGTTTTCTATGTTTGATGGCGTACCTGATACGCAACAACGTGTTCCTTTGAAAATCTTACGTTGTACACAATGCTGATTCATACTAATAATAATAATAATAATATAATATTGTTATTTTAAATTCTAGTTAATTCCTAGCCATTGTAATAGAGGGAATTAACGGAACAAAATAAAATATTATTATACAAGTTTTATAAATGTTTTCACATTTATCCAATAAAAGTTAGAGGCATAAAATGTGAGTTAATCTAATTTTAAACATAAATACTTTAATATTATTTATAAGGTTGATTTCCCACCTTTTAATGGATTACCCTCATTAAATATAGTTTTGGTCACTCGTATATGTTATATTTGAAACAAAATAAAATTATTATTTATAATCAGGACATCAAAATTTACTTCTGTAAATTTTTGGTATTTTTCTGATAACATTCAATTTTTAGTGAATAGTGAAATATACAGTATTTTAATTCAAAACTACCTTTTAATCTAATTTATTTATACGATTAGATTATATTTATATTTTGCTTTAAAGTGTTATAACAATGTATTTTTTCCATTTAATCCAATGTTGGTTATGGGAATTAATTTTACTTTGAAATTAAACATAAACAAGTGTCAAACTTTTGATAAATATTAATTCTTAAAAACACGCCTTTTGTCTTGACAATAGGAATTAATTTTAAACTAATTTATGACACTTCTATGTTTTGAATTTTTAAAAATAGATTCCATATTTGGAATTAGGCGGTCAAAATTTTGTAAATAGGAAACTTTTATTTTTAGACATTATTTATATTTACTTCAATAAATATTTTATTTACCATGGCTAAAGGGTAAATCTGGTAAATAAGGGTAAAAAAGTATTACTATAATAAAATATGATTACTCTAACATGTGTACTCATCCTACTGGTTGATACACTTCCAACCTTGAGCATCCTTGAGTTGATTTTGGCACCGCATAGGGCCACTTGGGAGTGATAATGACAATTTATTTTAATTAACTTTAAGAATAGACATAAATAACATAAAAAATATCTTTTTGTAAATTAGTTTTTAAATAGGGTTATATAAATTATCTTTTCGTCTATAAATATTTTTTAAAAATCTAAAATTATTTCTTACATCATGGAATTTTATTTATAATTTTTAGACATCAAATAAATAACATTATTTATGACACAATAATGATGCAGTGTTTACCTCATTAATAAATGATTTAAATAAATAATATTATAAAGATTAAAATAATACCAAAAAATTGTCCAATTCATATTGGATGATTTTATTTCTATCATGAGTCATATTATATATGACTTCAATCATTATTGGACCTTTAGAAACTGAATATAATTATATAATAAAATGATATTTTCACACTTTCCAAAAGAGACCCTCCTCCTCCTTATAAAAAGCTCTCAACTATAACCCATTACTCACACCTCTCAAGCCCCTTGTCTCATCCAACCTATACCCCATTAAGCTTCATAAAAACCTATACTCTTCTTAGAAGCCTCACCTTAGGCAGAAGGCACTTCAAGAAGTCCTTTTACTTCAAACCAAGGGGAGTAACCCGATTTTAAGGTAACACCTTCTCTTAAGTTATTTTGATTATTTTACTCCTCCAACCCCTAAAATTGTTTTATTATTATATTTTAAAACAAAACAAGTATCCTTAATGTACTAGGATTTTTTTATGAGAATTATTTAAACTAAAATTTCACACACCTCTACCAAATGGGTAATGAACATACTGTTTCTGTGGATGACAAACTAAATCGTCAGGAAACGATGATTGTTCTATTATCTTCTACCACCTCTCATGGATAATATTATGATGAAACTATATTTACATATGATATAAATTATGTTTATGTTTTTTTATTCTTCTATATTTTCCATTTACATTATACCATTACGGTTTACATTATGGGTAAATGTGATAATTTCATTTGAGGAAGTGTGGACTACCGCCCCCTCAAAGTGATATGACTCGTTAATGCCATATGTGGGATGTATATAGGATGGTGTTAATGAAATTATATATGATAATATAAAGTAATTATAATATGCTTATGTATCAATATGTTTTAATTCTATTAAAATATTAAATCTAATTGGAAGTAGCGTTCATGCGTACGTAGAACTTACTGTCTCCATGAATGGTGCATTTCATTTCATACCTCTAAATGTTATGTATTATTATAAATAAATTTACATACATTATATATATGTAATATATGATATCTAAATCATGAATATCATTCTGTATATAATGGAATTTCAACCACATGAACAACCTGTAAATATAAGAAGTTCATTTTTGACTCAAGTACCAAATATCGACAAAACAATTGTTATTAACATAAATGATTACATAATATTTATCACATGGTAATAAGTGATATAAAAGGAATAATAAACTTAAAAAAGGATCTTAATCAAATATAAATTAACCTTATTTTATTTTTCACGAGATTAATGAATGAATGAGTCATGTTAGACACGAGGTAAGGGACTTGGTCTCAATAACCTTTCATTGAGGCATATTTGGTTTTATACACGACATTCTTTTATAACCTGTATACACACCTTTTATATTTCATTTCATTCAAATGGAATCTTTTTCTACAACGCATTTTACTAAATAAAAAAAATGTTTCTTTTTAATGTATTCACTGACAACGACCTTTCCTCCGTCGCAAGTATTATTTGATCTTTTGATTCCTAAACAAGTATAATGTTTTTATAAGGAAAATAAATACTATATACTCTTTTACGTATTTTGGTTGTGAAAATTGTTTTTATAATTGATTTGTTATGTCAGTATATTTAAATGATATATTTTGATTGAAATGTGGAAATTTTATCTTTCATTTATGTATGTCTTAGGTGTTATGATTATGTTATGGTTCTTAGGAATTGTTACATATATGTGTGGTTCCATGATAAAACTACGGCGGGTGAGCCTGAGATAGCTCTCTAATGCATTGGGTAATGTAAAAAAGGAAACATGAATATTTATCCTAATAGATTTAGGTAATATACTGTGATTTTTATTCCAAATGTAACTCCCTACATAGAGATGATAGCAACAATGTAAATATGCTATGGTTTCCCCAAGTTACCTTTTTGATTTATGATTTCTATGTGTTATTTATAAATCTTATGATTTCATGAGGTATGTTAAAGAGATCATGTTATGTATGTAATGATGAAATAATGTTTTATTTATTTGTTTAAAAACTCTTAATGAGATTTTTATGACAATCCCAAGTTTTGAAATGCTTTTCACCAGACCTAAAGATAAATATGGTCATGAATGGGATCATGGAAAAGTCATGCTATCTAAAACATGGGACTATACATGACTTTTTTTTCAAGAGTTTTTATTTTATGAAAGAAATAAAAATTGAGTCGAAGTGTCTAACTTGTAATTTTTTAGATGTAATGTAATAGTTATGTACTAATTCTCTAAAACTCTAAACCTGAAAAGATCCTGAATGTGAATTATTCATTTAATTCAAGATTATGTTATTTTTAAGGACGAATCCTTATATTTGGTATCGGTGGTCGGTTTAAGTAAATTTTTGAAGATAGGATATTGTAAAATTAATGTCTATTAACTAATTTATTATATGATTTATGTGATATTGAATTTACAGATTACCATGTTGCTCTGCTTAAGAAATTTTTGTGTTCAGAATGGTTTTCCACAGAAGAAACATGGTAGCTATGTTGGGATGACATCCAGAAGAAGACAACCTTCCAAATCAGAAACCTGAGATGGTTGGAATTAGAACAGAATAGTTCATTTTTAGTGATGATAGAGTTGACACTGGCTATATATAGTGGTGGTATCCATGCATGAGATCAGCTAGATCAACAATAGAGGAACATGTCAGTAGTGGAGCATTTTATTAAGCATCTTCCCCCATCTTTCAAGGGATCATCTGACCCTATTCTAGCGGAAGGGTGGATGAAAGCAATGTATAAATTTTTGATTCCATGGGGTGTTCATAACATCAAAAGGTTAGTCTCGCTATTTACCATTTTTAACGTGAAGCTGATCTGTGGTGGTTGATGGTGAAAAATATCTGCGATAGGGAGGAGATTGGTGCTCTTGATTAGGATGAATTCAAAGGTATGTTTCTTAGGAAATATTTTCCTAAGGTGGTTTGTCTTAGGATGAAAAACAATTCCTTGAATTGAGGCAGGAGGATGACTCTGTGGCTACTTATGAAGAAAAATTTACTTGACTGGCAAGGTATGCTACCAATTTCATATGAGATATTGATAGTAAAATCAACCATTTTTTACTCAGGATTAAAGCCAAAGTATCGAAGGGATTTTGCATCTCGTGAGTTCAAAAGTTATGAAAAACTTTTTCGATGTGTAGAGAAGGTGGAAATGGAGTTTGCCAATGATCAGGTGTTCTTTGACAGACAACAGAATAAGAGGTCAAGGTGGCAGGTGAAATGGAAAAACTATACAAAAAAGTCTTATATTAAGAAAATTCTCTTTATAGTTTGTGAGAAGTGTGGTAAAACTCGTGTAAGGGGATGTCTTTTTAATTCTAGTAAGTGATACCAATGTGGTAAAATAGGACATAAGGAATATAATTGTACTAAAAAAGATCAGGATAACAGTAGACAAAATCATATTTACAATAAACAAAAATATTTATGTGTAATGAAATGGGTCATTAGGCAAATGAGTGTCCAGTGATGAACTCAACTAAGAGAATGAAGACAGAATAAAAGTAGAAAGGGGTGGTGAAATCCTTTGAAACTGATTTTGCAGATGTTGGTCCATCAAATGAAGTAGTATTATGTACACTGTTTGTTGGATCAGATTATGCCAATGTGTTGTTTGATTCGTGGTTTGCACATTGGTTCATTTCTGAGAATTTTTCTTTTAAATTTGGAATTCCATATCAAAATATGATTCTTGAACTTATGGTAAAAACACATGGAAAAAATGTTGAAACAAAAATAAATTATAAGAACCCTCTTTTCCTTTGTGCAGAAAGAATCTTTAAATAAACCATAGTGTTTTGACTCTGGTAGAGTTTGATGTTATTTTGGGTATGGATTTGCTTTCTTTTTATCATTCTAAGATTTACTGTAGATAATAAGAGCTTTATTTTCAGAAATATTTTTAGTCAGTGTACAAGAATGTACCCTTACTTTTGAAAACATATCATTAATTTGAGAAACTAGTAAAAGATGGAAATGAATGTTACCAAGAACATATTATTGAAAACAAAGGAACTGTTCATATTAATGATGTGATAGTGGTAAATGAGTATCATGATATTTTTCTTGATGAGTTTCATGGTATAATACCTGATCAGGATGTTGAATTTACTATTTACCTAGTTTCTGATGTTAATCCAATTTCAAAAAACCCTTATCGAATGGCTCAAATTGAACTTTTATATTTAAAAGAAGCATTTACAGGAGTTATTATAAAACGGTTTCATTTGACCTAGCATATCACCATGGGGATCCCCTGTCTTATTTGTTAAAAAAAGATGGTTCAATGATACTTTTCACTGATCCTAGAGCATTTAATAACATCATTGTTAATAACATGTATCCTTTGCCTCATATTAATGATTTGTTTGATCATCTCTATGGAGCACAGTATTTTTTGAAGATTTATTTGAGTTCGGGATACCATTAGTTGAATGTAAAAGTATCTAACATTACAAGGATTGTGTTTCATACTAGATATAGTGATTATGAATTTGTAGTTATGTCTTTTTGTTTAACAAATGCACCGACTGTATTCATGGATATTATGAATTGAATTTTTTATGGGTTCTTGGTTAAGTTATGGTTGGGTTCATTGATGATATTTTGGTTTATTATAAAAGTAAAGAGGAGCATGAATGCCATTTAAGGGTTTTCTTTCAAAACTAAAAATAATTGTAACTAGTTGGGAAATTCTGTAAGTGTGAGAATTTATGTCCTTGGCCACTTTGTTTCAAAAAAATGTAAGAACTGTTTATCCTTCTAAAACAAAAGTTTTTAAAAAATAGCCAAGACCAACAAATATTACCAATATGTATAGTTTTCTTGGTTTGGAAGGTTATTACAGGAGGTTTGTTGATAATATTTCACGGTTATCTAGTCCAATGAAAAAGTTAACTCGAAAATGTGTTATGTTTTTTTGGACAAAAGAATGTGATGGCTGTTTTCAAGAATTCAGAAAAAGATTGGTGAATACTCCAGTTTGGGGACTACCTTCCATAAATTGTGTGTTTTTTATCTATAGTGATGATTCCTTGAAAGGACATGGTTGTGTCCTTATGTAGAATGATCAATTAATTTCTTATGCTTCACATCAGTTGAAACCTCATGTGTTAAATTACCCTACACATGATTTGGAATTAGCTGATGTTGTGTTTTGCTTTAAAAATTTGTTGGCATGCATTTTATGGAGTAAAATGTTAATTATATACTGACCCCAAAATAATGAAGTATATATTCACTCAAAAAATTTAAAACGATACAAAGGAGATGATTTTAATTAATAAAGGATTGCGATTTCATGATCCTTTACCATATGGGAAAAGAAAATAAAGTGGTTGATGCATTGAGTCAAAAAAGTAATGCTTCATTAATTATTCATCGTTTGGAATGAGATCCTTTGGTTTTTGATTTAATGAAATTTGGCATAAAAGTTTTTAGTGTAGGAAATTTATCTGTTTTGTTTCAGGAGTGAGTGAAATATTCTCTATCAAACAAAATAAAGCAAGCACAGAAGGAATACTGTGAGTTGTAGAAAGAGGTAGAGTTAATTCAGAATGATCAGTTGCCTGATTTTAACATTGACAATGATTTTGTTTTGAGATTTGGAAAGAGATTATGCATTCTTTGTGATTCAAGGTTGAATAATGAGTAGTTATGTGAAGCTCATAGTTCCATGTTTTCAGTTCATCCTAGTAGTACTAAGATGTAAAAATATCTTTAGGAGTATTACTGGTGGGATGGAATGAAAAGAGATATTGCTGACTATACTGTGAAGTGTTTGAGGTGTCAGCAGGTTAATGTAGAGTGTAAGTTAACGAAAGGGATGCTTTAGTCTTTACCGGTGCTAGAGTGTAAATGGAAAAATATATCAATGGACCTGGTTGTGGGATTACTAAAGACATGTCAATGTAAAAATGAAATTTGGGTTACTGTTCATCGATTGACTAAATATTCTCATATCCTTCCTCTTCAAGATATTTTGTATCTAGATTAACTTTCTCGGTTGTAGATTAAAGAGATAGTAAGGTTGCATGGTGTTCCCCACTATATTGTATTTGATCACGATCCCACATTTACTTATAACTTTTAGAATGGTCCTCAGAAGTTTTTTGGTACCGAATTAAATTTTAGTACATCATTTCATCTGCAGTCATATGGGTTGTCCGAATGAACAATTCAGACCATAAATGATTTTCTACGTGCGTGTTCACTAAATTGCTAGGGATGTTGGTACCAACATATTTTTTTGGTTGAATTTTCTTATAATAACAGTTTTCATTCCAGTATACAGATGGATCCATTCCAGGCATTATATGGGAAGCAGTGTCGAACTCCAACTTTTTGGGATTAAATAGGTGGAAGAATGTTGATGGGACCAGAATTGGTAGATGAGATGGCAGAAATATTTTAGTTTATTCAAAATCATATGATAATATCTTAGAGTAGGAAGAAATGTTATATGGATAACCAGAGGAAGGATATTTCTTTTGAGGTAGGTGATCATGCCTTTCTCAAAGTTTCTCCATGGAAAATCGTGATGTGTTTTGGTAAGAAAAGAAATTTGAGTCCAAGGTTCATTGGACCTTATGAAATCCGGGTGAAAGATGGATCAATTGCATCCAAAGTGGATTTACCTCCATTTTTATCCTAGGTACATAGTCTTTTTCATGTTTCAATGTTGATAAATTATATTCTAGATCCATCTCATGTTCTAAGTCCAGAGATAGTTCAGTTGAAGGAGAATCTCTCTTATGAGGAACCTCCAGTCCAGATTCTTGATCGAAGAGAGCATGTATTTCGGAATGAGGTAATTCACTAGGAAATGGTTTTTTGGAAAAACCATATGTTTTAAGAGGAAACATGGGATTCTGAAAATGATATGATGGATAAATAACCCCACTTATTTTATATGTGAATAAAAATGGAAATGACACAATTTCCAATAGGGGGATGGATGGAGCATCCCAAGTAAATAAAGAATAATACATTTTCATAATTATTAATATTTTTTAATTAAATATTAATGTTACTTTAAATGGTTTTCTATTTTTTTGTGGCATACCTGATACACAACAACCAGTTTCTTGAAAATATTACGCTGCACACAATGCTGAGTCATACTAAAAATTAATAATAATATATTATCATTTTAAATGGTAGTGAACACCAAGAAATTATAGTGATGGGAATGAACATAAATAACTAAACTATGATTATAAATGGTTGTTAAATGTTTTTACATTTATCCTATAAATGTTAGAGGCTTAAAATGCGAATTAATCTAATCTTAAGCATACATACTCTAATATTTTTTAAAAGGTTGATTTACCGCCTTTTGATGGAGAACCCTATTTAAATACTTATTTAGTCACTTTTATATGTTATATTTGAGTTCTTATTTGGAATCATGACTTCAAAATTTACTTTGGGTAATTTTTTTTGAATTTTTATTATAAAATTCAATTTTGGATGAATAGTGAAAAATACCGTGTTTTAATTCCAAACTGCCTTCTAATCTAGTTTATTTATATGGTTATATTATCTTTTTAATTGGTTTTAATGTATAATTAGAATATATTTTTACAATTTAATCCAATTTTGGTTGTTGGAATTAATTTCATATTTATATTGGACATAAACAAGTGTCAATCTTTTGATAGTTATTATTTCTTGAAAACACACCTTTTGTTTTGACAATGGGAATTAATTTTAAATTAATTTATTCCCCTTCTGTGTTTTTAATTTGTAAAAATTTATTCTATATTTTGAATTAGGAGGTCTAAATTTTGTAAATAGGTAACTTTTATATTTAGACATTCTGAATATTTACTTCTGTAAATATTTTATTTACCATGGTTAAAGGGTAAATATGGTAAATAAGGGTAAAAAAATATTAATATAATAATATAAATTAACCCTAACGTGTGTCCTAATCCTATTGGTTGATACACTTTCGACCATGATCATCCATGGGTCAATCTTGGGACGTCATGGGGCCACTTGAGTGTGATAATGACACTTTAATTTAATTAACTTAAATTAAAGACAAAAATGACATAAAAATTTATCTTTAAGTAAATTAATTTATACATATGTTTATATATGTTATATTTTCTTCTATAAATATTCTTTGGAAGTATATAAATATTTACAACATCATGGTTTTTTATAGTTTTTAGAAATGAAATAAAAAACATTATTTATAACACAATAATGATGCGGTGTTTACGTCATTAATAAATGATTTAAATAAATTATATTATAAAGATTACAATAATATCTAAAACCTCTCCAATTTTTATTGAATGATTTTATTTCAGCCTTTATTCATCTTATATTAAACTTTAGTGAGTTTTCAATCTTTAAAATCCGAAAATTATTATATAATAAATTAACATTTTCACACTTTCCTAAAGAGCCCCTGCTCCCCCTTAAAAAAAGCCCTCACCTCTAACCCATTACTCACACCGATCAAGCCCCTTGTCTCATCCAAACTCTACCCAATTAATCTCCCAAAATCTTTCCCCTCCTATTAGATGCCTTACCTCAGACAGAAGGACCTCCAAGAAGTCCTTTTGGTTCAAACCAAAAGGAGTTACCCGATTTAAAGGTAACGTCTTCTCTTAAGTTCTTTTGTTTTATTTTACTTCTCCAACTGCTAAAATCATTTTATTATTCACTTTTATAAAAAAACAAGTATCCAAAATATACTAGTATGTAGTTATGAAATGGTTTTGAACTACACTTTCACACACCTCCATCTGATGGGTAAAGAATATATTGTTTCTGCGGATGAGGAAACTAACGCCTTCCAAAACGATGATTGTTCAATTATCTCCTACCAACTCTCATGTTGGGAATTATGATGGAACTTCATTTATATATGATATATATTATGTATATTTTTTATTTATTATTCTTTATTTTCCATTTATTGTATACTTTTATGGTTTCCATTATGGGTAAACGCGATAATTTCGTTTGAGGAAGTGCAGACTACCGCCCCATCAAAGTGATATGACTCATTAATGACATATGTGGGATGTATAAAGTATGGAGTTAATGATACTATATATGGTATTACATGGAAATTATAAAATATTTAGGTATAATTATGTTCTAATTCAATCAAAATACAAAATAGAAATTGAAGTAGCATTCATGCGCACATACGGCTTACCATCTCCATGAACGATGCATTTAATTTCATACCTCTAAATGTAATGTACTATTATAAATAGATGAATATACTAGATATATTTGATATATATGATATATAAATCAAAAATATCATTCTTGATATAATGGACTTTTGACCACATGGACAACTAGTAAATATAAGAAGTTCATTTTGGACTTAGGTACCAGATATCAACCAAATGACCGTTATTAACATAAATGATTATATGATTTTTATAACATGGAAATAAGTGATATAAAAGGAATAATAAAATTGAAAAATAATCTTAAGTAGGTAGAAATGAACTATGGTTTATTATTCAGGAGATTAAAGAACAAACAAGTCAAGTCGGACATGAGGTAAGGGACTTCTTCTCAATCTCCTTTCATTGAGGCATATTTTTTTATACACGACATTCTTTTATACACTCTATAAACACCATTAACATTTAATTTAATTCAAAAGGAATATTTTTCTACGAAGCATTTTACTAAATAGAAAAAACTATTTCTTTTCAACGTATACAGTGACAACGAGCTTTGTACTGCCACGAGTATCATTTTATCTTTGGTTTCCTTAACAAACCCTAATGTCTTTAAAAGGAAAATAAATACCACATACTCTTTTACGTATTTTGGTATTGAAAATGGTTTTTATAATGGATTTGTTATGTCAGTATATTTAAATGATATATTTTTATTGAAATGTGAAAATTTTATCTTTCCATTAACATTGTTTTATGTGTTATGAAAATGTTATGGTTCTTGGGAATTGTTACATATATGGGTGGTCCCATGATAAACCTAGGGAAGGTGAGCCCGAGATAACTCTCCAATGTATTGGGTAATGTGATTGAGGTAAATGTTAATGTTTCTCCTATGGGATTTAGGAAATATACTGTGATTGGTATTCCAAATGTATCCTCCTACATAGTTGTGATAGGTACAATGTAAGTTTTATATGGATGCCACAAGTTACATTTATGATTTATGATTTCTATGTGTTATTCATAGTGTAACATCTTGACCCGACTAATCTCTAAGACGGTGGCTGGACCGATGGGTTATATGACCTCAAGCACACCTCCCTGAACATTAGAGGCTACCGACTAGCAGTGAGAGTCTTTTTGTGTCTAGGGGAGAGACTATACCCTCATAGGTAAAAGTTATTATCATAGCAAGAAGTAAACATCAATTAATAATAAATTGGAAAGGTATGCAAATGAATAAACAACAATAGAATAAATATGAATAATCTAACTAAATAATAATCAAGTTCAGTAGATCACCAAATGATGGCATTCTATGATTTATGTCTAAACTAAAAGTATAGAAAAATGTACCCAAGCATGCTATCAACTAAAAAGGAAAGAAACAAAGTGGAAAAATGGCATCACAATAAAAGATTGGTACTCTTCCCCAGTCTCTATCTTAAGTAGCAACAATCACTCAGAATCAGAAGCAGCACGCTTCCCTTTTTCAATACCTGCAATCATATAGTCTACTTGGGAGTCAACGACGCATGAGAAGGGTATGAGAAAAAATCTCAGTGGGCTGGCACCCAAGGATTCTAGAACATTCCATTTTGTGCAATTATAAAATGCAGTGTGCCATTATATAAAAATTTGAAATTATTAATTAAGTATAATGGAATAAATCTGTTGGCCCAGGATCTAAATGACACCCATGCCTAATCACCTAATTCAGCCTAATCTAGTAGTCTGAAAGGTTACCAGTCAGTAGAATGAACGTAGATGCATATATATAAAACCCAAAAAGAAACGAGGTAAATGAAAAAGAGGTATACCCCATGATTTTTCTTTAACTTGGGGTCTAAGTCAAGTGCCAACCAGGTGCACTTCCACATATAAGAAGAATATCTCAATTCTCAGGTTACTCAAATTGTAATAATATATACCATAAGTGCATCCTTATTATAGTTCATGTTAAGAGTTGGAGTCTGATCCCATCCCAAAGGTATCGCTATGAAACATTAGTCAATTTATCCAATTCCCCCAAGCCAATCCAAGGTAATATTTTGAAAGGCCAAGTATCTATAGAGGCATTTCATTACCCTGAGTCTATCCTGATCTTGCAAAAAGGGGTCGAGTGTCATCCGAGGCTGGCTAAGTAACATTGCCAACAGATCCATCTCGATGATCCCTTTTGGAACTGGTATCACTCATAAGTATTAGAAGGTCCGGGGAAGTCTCATTCTGGAAAACCCAATGACACCACCCCCGGCACATAGAGGTAACCATTCCAGAATGGAGGGTCTTACTGTGGCCCTAAATAAGATTCCCACCTCCATTCCCCACCCTGAGTAAAAATAATGTTTTCATTGCATGATATTTGAAAAAATAAAGATATAAACTCAAAACTTAAAAAGTAACCAGATACACCCACACATCACAGGGTAAAAATAAAATATTGTAGCACACTGATATTAACAAGGAATGATAGTGAATTAATATAAGAAAATATATTAAGTTTTAAATAAATAAATAATTTATCACAAACAACTACCAAGAATCCAACTATTCCCGGTTGACAACTATTCTAAATTATTTATTTAAATTCAACACAACATAAATAGGCTGCACAACACATGTAGTTAACTTAATTAAATGCTCAGGAATGCACATTTAAATATTTAAATAATATAATATAAACAACAATCAATGATCCAACAATTCATGGTTCATATTTATTCTAAAATAATTATTTAAATTAAACACAAAAAATAGGCTTTGAATTACATGCAGTTAAATGAATTAAATACGTGGGCTAACTGAATTTATACCGACCACACAGGCACACCCAAAGGGGTGTACAACCACATTTCAATATATTAAAAAATTAATTCATTATCAAAAGTGTTGTAACAACTAGATGAATCGCATAGCTTAAAGAGTTTGTGTGATTTTGTACAAAGATGATAGGCACCGACTAACGACACAATGATGTGTTTTTATAAATCACAATGAAATGAAGGGAAAGAGAGTAGACACCCTACCTTATGGTTATAGATGATCATATGATCTGCTGTAGGATTTGATTTGACCTAAAATGTTAGAAAGTTGAATATTTTAGAAAAACTCCAAAATATGGTAAATTCCTTCCACGACGAACTGTGCAAAGGATTTGGAAGGAGATAAAATGATTATTGGTGTGTAGGATAAGACTTACTGAGAGGTTCATAGTGCACCTGACAGAGAAGAAAATGGACAACTAATGGTGGCACGACGGTCTTCCAATGGGGAAACAAGGTTGTGGGCCACCTAGGGAGAAGGGAGAGGCGCGTCGCAAAGGAGGAGAGGAGAGGAAGAAAAGAAGGAATGAAAAATAATAAAAAAAGAAAAAAAAGAAAAAAAAATAAACATAAAAGAAAAGGAAAAAAGGAAAACAGATGAAAAATAAAATAAAATTAAAAGGATTAGAAGAAAAAAGAAAAATAATAAATTAAAATGGAAGTTTCCCATTTTAATTATTTTTAAATTTTCCCATAACACCCTTCTTAATTTATTTATAATTTATTTTGATCCCTTTTTGTTTTTTTTAAATTTAGTTAAATATTTACTTATATATTTTCAATCCTTAATTAATTATTTTAAATCCCAAACATTCGCACTAATGCACGACATAAATTTTTTTATAAAATGTTTGCAGATATTTAAATTAATTAAATAGCCACCTAGGACCCGCAACGAGGCGCACTGACGCGTGCCCTAGGTCACTTTAAAGAATTAGAATAACAAAAACATAAATGGACCACCCCTTTATTTAAGTAGATACATTAAATTAAATAATATACTTATTATTTAATATAACTCATCAATGGAATGATTAATATTTTCAAATAATAACCATAAAAAGTTGATAGCAGTTATTAAATTAATATTGATTACATATTCTTATTTAGTTAGAACAATTAATGATATTACATTTATTACATTACCCAGTTATTATCTACACCGCGACCCAATTTATTAATTGTGGTAGTGAATTTCAATTTGTTCACATCAACGAAAATAAAAATTTTAATAATAAAATTATTATTATTATTTCTAATAAACAAAAAAAATATTTATCCCAATTAAAATATCGTAGGGTGCGATATGACCTAACGTATGCCGCTCAAAAATGTTATTCCCCACCTTGGGTAAACCTCATATCTCAGAACTCTCAGTGATGTTAGATTTCTCATTCAATGCACCATTTGTGAGAAAAGAATTACTTATTATATAAAAAAATGGAATATTTAATTAATTAAAAATAATGATGGAAGTATCATGTGTGAGGATTCCAAACACCCGATGCGAAAAATGGTTATACCCTTCCTAGGGTAAACCCAACGTTTCTGACCTAATGGCGGTCTTAGATTTCTCATACGATGCACCATCTGAGAGTTATTTCTTTTTTTTTGAAAAGAAAAAAAAAACGTGTATCAATAAAATAAACATAATATTTTTATTCCATCAATGTCGCAGTGTCAACTATCATAATGAAAAGATCTGATACTCAGTTTTTAAAACTGAGCTGCCTAGTTAATGAAAAAAATTAATTTACTTTTATTTTTCATCTAGTTTAAAACACGGGACATTACAACCTTCCCACCTTAGAACTTCTCGTCCCAGAGATTCTTCTAGGAAAAACTTATCCCTTACCTGGTCTACAGGGTCATGAAGTCTCCTACAAAAGGTTTTGTTGCATATCTAAACTCCCAACACATGCCCAAATAGTGGTTAAACAAGAGGCATATAAGCTATTACGATCTGATCCAATGCTCATTTTCCAACTAAAATGCCAAGAAAATACAAATCCAAACATGTTTAGCTAGAGTTACTACCATGTCGTCATATCATTAACTTCTTTCCAATGTTACATCCCACCTTAGGTTTTAAAGTTAGAAAGAGGCAAATTATGGGTTACGTCACCTTTCTCCGTCAGAATTTTCTAATAGACATGCCCTTAAGAATTCTAGAGAAGCTTCTCTCTTTATTTCTGAGATGGATAAAACAGTAAATTCCCCATTTCCCTTAAAGACCATATTGAGCCAGATTTTTATGAAAATCCCTAGTCAACCAAAACCGCACTTTTCCCACCTGATTAAGTGTTCAAAAAAGTTTCTTCATTGGACACTTCATAGAGGAAGAGAGAGAACCAGTCAAGCCACTTCGACTGACCATTTAAGAATATTCTCAGCTTAGATGGAAGGTTTTTTGTATACTAAACATTGATTTATTCTTCAAAGGAATCTCACATTTATCGCAAATAGGCCAACCGAAGTTCATACCAAACCTTTAGTGATGTTCCTTCATTTAGGCATCCCCGATCTCGATAACAAGTCCAGGGCAACCTCAGATCAGTACGACATGAGTGAAAGGAACTAATTTAAGGGAGTACATACTCCTTGTTTACAAGTGAGACGTTGGTACAATAACATGATGTAAAAAACAGTTTGTTGACTGGGATGAGACCGACATCCACGTGGTGGCCACGTTAGAAGAAACAAATGGTGTACAAGAGTTCGTCCAAGTAATTCCTACACGGAAATCTGAGGGTCCCTCAAGACTAACCAAATCCTTGATAAGAACAATTCATCAACGTGAAACACTAAGAAAACCACCCTAAACAAACCCAACAACCTTTAAAACTTGAGCATGTCCTATAACTGATTCTCTCTTAGTGTATCAAGTATGAAGGCCAGATATTGGACATGATTTTCACTTAAGGAAGAGTACACTAAGAGGATTTGGAGATTACTAGAAAAAAAATTTAAATAATTGGCATGAAAGACCAACCAAAACGACAGGTGTGTCAAAACACCTTTGTCTCTTAAAGTTCTCTTGAGCATTGGGATGAACTTGTTTCCTTTTAGACAGAAGTTATTGAACTATAGAGATGACCCAAAACATATTTAATAACACAAGGCTTGATGATTACACTGAACTCAACTAGTTTGTCACCATGTTAAGAACTCAACGATACCATGTACATGAATAGATACTAACCCGAGGTGATACAGAAGCAAGTTGACTTCTAATATGGAGGATGAAATATTGAATCCCCTATCATTGTAGAGAATATACGGTTGAAAAACATATGAAGAAACTGACCATTCATAAGGAATTCTTAACCTGATAAAATTGAGCATTTCATAATGCTCAAGACCAAAACAAAAGTCAAGGGAAACATGATCACCCGTCTGAACAGGGGTGTTATTTTAGGCATAGTGGTCCGACTAGGGACAATGGCATACAAATGGTTCTCTTATAGAGAAACTCAAGAAGAAACTCAAACTACCTTATACCAGGGACTTAAATGGAGTATATTGCTACATGTTCCATATCAAAGCCTTTTATATTTAATCACATTTAATCATAAATTATTAAACGATTTATTCAAAACATCATGTATTATTTTTCAAAACAAAAAATAGTGTACATGATTTTAAGCAACGCCTCAAGGGGAAAAAAGAATGTTTTATAAAACCCCATTTTAAAACATTTTACATTAATTGGCATCTCGTCCATAATTAGGCAATCAATAACATAAATTCCTTTTAATAAGATAAGGCGACCTACATGGGTCACACTAATCCGTCTTTGGTTCATTAGAATGCAACCCAAAAACGGTTGTTTAATCATTAAGATTCAAAACACATACTGGGTTATCTCATAAGGAATACACACCAACTAGCCAACTTGGTCCTAGTTGTTCATTTTGGCAATTACCCAATTAATTTGAAATTATAACCTGATCAAACACATATCAGTATTGATATATGGGTGGATATAAACCAAATAAGTGACAATAAACTTTATAGTTTTTTGAATTTGGCTCCCATTCAAAGGAAACCAATAAAGTTTAGCATGGAATCCAATTACATAACCAACAAGCTAGTAGGTTACTACAAGAAGTTAATAGAGAGATATATGCTGTAATCACGGATGCATCACCTTTTAATCACAGAGACATGATAATAGGAATACAAGTATGACAATAGACAAACATGGTATTAAACAAGAAGCATGGAAATAAGATATCATTGATAAATATATCACTAAAACATGTTATCTAAAAGAACAATGCTAAATAATTATAGGACATTGAATACATTCAAGGAAAAAAATATGAATCAGTAAGCAGTCTAAAATGAAATAAAATGGCATGGAAATATTCATTGTATGTGAATTCCTATGTGCCTATTATGATGCATTCAATGATTCATCCTTACATTAATAGGCCAAGGGTAAAATATCCTACATTTTATAAATTCATAAGAAGCAGAAATTACAACAATCACTCAAGGTGAAATCATATCAATTGTAACATCGAAAAGCATGAACAACAATCCCAAACCTCTCCAGTTGGTCATTTCCCATACACGGGCTGATTTTTCCTAGGCCCGACTATTAACCAAGCACCGAAAATTCATAGTCTCTTGTATACCAACCCAAAACAGTAAGACAATGTGAAAAAAATACCACCTATGATACCACTTTGTAACATCTCGACCTAGCTCATCTTTAAGACGATGGCCGGAATGGTGGGTTACATGACCTCAAGCGCATCTTCCCGAATGATAGAGGATGTCAACTAGCTGTGATGACCATTTTGGGTCCAAGGGGGAGACTATGCCCTCATAGGTAATAGGTATTATCATAGTAGAAACAAACATAAATTAATAATAAATAGAGGAGGCATATAAATGAATAAATTATAGCAGAAGCAATAAGGATAATCGAACTGAATTAGAATCAAGTACAGAAGCTCACAAAATGAAGTCATACCATGATGTATGTCTAAATTTAAAGTATAGAAAATATTACCCAAGAATGATATTAACTAAAATCAGCACGATCAAGGCTCGACCTCCTTCCTTAGTCTCCATCCTAAGCAACAATAATAAATCAGGAATTCGAAGTAGCACACTTCCCATTATCGATACCCACAATCATATAATCTAATTGGGTGTTAACAATTCCTTAGCAGGGTGTGAGATACATTTTCAGTACTCCAGCACCCAAGGTTTCTAAACCATTCCATTTTGTGCAATAATAAAATTTCATGTACCATTATATAACAATTTCACATAATTAATTATGTTCAATGGAATAAATAAGTCAGCTCGGGTTCCCAATGGAACCCATTCCTAATCACCGGCTTCAGCCTAAGCTGGTAGTCTGAATGGGTACCTATAGGTGTAATTCACGTACATGTATATATATAAAACCATAAAAGAAACATGGTAAACATGAAATAGGAATACCCCAATCTTGTGCTTTAACTTGGGGTCTAAGTCAAGTATTAACCAGGTGCACTTCCA
Source organism: Viscum album (assembly GCA_963277665.1). NCBI lineage: Eukaryota > Viridiplantae > Streptophyta > Magnoliopsida > Santalales > Viscaceae > Viscum > Viscum album. The sequence continues at coordinate 104,657,311 of OY728141.1, forward strand.
CATATCAGAAGAATATATCAATTATCAAGTGACTAAAACGGAAATAATATAATCCTCAAGTGCATCATTATTAAGGTTCATGTTGAGAGTTGGAGTCTGAGCCCACCTTGAAGGAATAGTTATGGAACATCTGTCAATTTATCAAATACCACCGAACCCGTCTAATGAAATCTTTTGAAATACCAAGTATCTCCTGAGGCATGACATTACCTAGAGTCGGTCCAGATCTCAAAAAAAGTGGTCGAGTATCATCCGAGGCTGGATTAACCACATTTCTAATAGATCCATGCTAATGGTACCTTTTGGAACTGGTATCACTCATAAGTATAAGAAATCCTGGGGAAGTCTATGTTTGGAAAAGCCAATGACCCTGCCCACTAGCACAATGAGGTAACCAGTCATGAACAAAGGGTCTAATTGTGGCCCTTAATATGAGAACCACCCCTTTTCCCTACCCTAAATTTATTTATAGTTTTCACAGTAGTAGATATTACATAATCCACATTTCAATTCACAGCTTGAAAACTAACCAGATACAACCATGCATCACAAGGTACAAATTAAATATTTCCGCATAAAAATATTATCAAGGAAATATACTGCATCAACATAAGAAGATAAATTTCTTTTTAAATAAATAAATTATTCAGCACAACCAACTACCATGAACCCAACCCTTACCTATTCATAACTAATTTAAATTATTTATTTAAATTCAACACAATCAAAATAGGCTGCACAACACATGAAGTTAATTATATAAAATGCCCAATAATTAACATTAAAATAAATAAATAATTTAGCACAAAAAACTCTCAAAGATCCAAAAATTCATAGTTCATAATTATTCTAAAATAATTATTTAAACTAAACACAAAAAATCTGATGTTCAATACAAACCGTTAAATGAATTAAATACGCAGGCTAACAGAATTTATACCGACCATGTGGGCACAACAAAAGGGCTATCCGACCACATTAAAACAAATTAATTCATGATCAAAAGGGCTTCAACAACTAGATTAAATGAATAAATTAAAGAGTTTGGGTGAATTTTCATAATACCGGTAAGCACTGACTAATAGCACAATGGAGCATTTTTATATATCACAACCAAATGTAGGGAAAGTGAGTAATCACCCAACCTTATTTCCGTATATGATCCTTTGATCTATGGTAGGATTTGATTTGACCTAAAATTGTAGAAAACAAAAGATTTTAGAAAAACCCTAAAATAGGGTAAATTTCTTCTATGACGAACCACGCAAAGGATTTAGAATGAGATCTCACTATTCTTGGTACATGGGATAATCCTTACTGAGAGGTTCACAATGCAACTAATGACGAAAAAATGGATGACGAATAGACGAGCGATGGTCTTTCGAATGAGAAGCATGGCGGTGCGCCACCTTGGGAGAAGGGAGAGGTACAACACATAGTAGGGGAGGTGAGGAAGAAAAGAAGGAATGAAAGGGAAGAAAAAAATAAAATAAGAGAAAATTAAAATAAAATGAAAAATAAAAATAAATAAAAAATAAAATAAAATAAAAAAGAATGGATGGAAAAAGAATAAAAATAAATAAAATTGAAAATTTCCCATTTTAATTATTTTTACATTTTTCTATAACCCTCTTCCTATTTTTTATAATTTATTTTTATCCCTTCATGCATTCTTTTAAATTTATTTTAATAGTTTATTATCTCTTTTAATTCTTTATTAATTATTTTATATCTTGAACATCACGCTAAAGCATGACATAACATTTTTTGTAAAATGACTGAAATTATATAAATTAATTAAATAGCCGCTTGGGACCGGCAATGAGGTGCACTGACACACATCCTGAGGTGCTTTAATGAATTAGGAAAACATATACATAAATGGCCCGTAAGTTGATTTAAGTCGATGAGTTAAAAAAAATTAAGATTTTTTTTTCATATAACTCATTAATGGCACCATTAATATTTTAAATTAATAACCATAAAAAGAAAAATATTAATAAATTAATAATGATTGTGGATCTGTATTTAGTTGGAACAATTAATAATATAACATTTATAAAATCGACAAGTTATTATCTACACCAAGAAACAATTTATTAATTATGGAAGTGCATTTCAATTTGTTGACATCAACTTAAAAACTAATATTTATACTAAAATTATTAATATTATTTATAACGGCCAATAAAAATATTTAACCCAATAAAATTATCTTCAGATGTGATATGACCAAACATCCACGGATCACAAAGGTTATACCCTACCTAGGGTAATCCCACCATCCCGAATCTATCGATGATGTTCGATTTCTCATTGGACACACCATTTCTGAGGAAATTATTATTTATTATATAAAAATAGAATAATTAATTAATTCAAAATAAAGATGGAATTTTCAGGGGCGAGAGTGCCAAACACCTGAAGCAAATCAAGGTTATACCCAGAATATGGAAAACCTGGCGTTCCAGACCTAACGACTATCTCATATTTCTTATATGATGCACCGTTTGAATGTTATTTATTTTCTTTTGAAAGAAAATAAACATGCATATCTTTAAAATAAACTTAATATTTTTATTCTATTAACGCCATAGTTTCAACTATAGGAAAGAAAAGTTGCCACACTTGGTTTTTAAAACTCACATACCTAGTTAAAGGAAAAAAATTAAATTTCCTTCTCTTTTTCATCTCGTTCAAAAAACGGGACGATACACATAAATAATATGATTTCATTTGGTATGTTAAAAAGCTTATGTTATATATTTAATGACGAACTAATGTTTTCTTTCATTGTTTTATAACACTTACTAATCTTTTTATGCTCATCCCATGTTTTGAAATGTTTTTCATAAGACCTAATGATGAATTGGGTTAAGGATTAGATCATGGAAAAGTCATGTTGTCTGAATCATGGGACTAGACATGACTCTTTTTTTAAGAGTTTTTATTTTATGTAAAAAATGGAAACAAAATAGAATTGTATTACTTGTAATTTATGAGATTTAATGTAATATTTATGGCCTACTTCTCTAATACTCTAATCCTAAATAGATCCTCAATGTAAATTATTCATTTAATTCATGATTATGTAACGTTTAAGGATGGGTCCTAATATAAAGGGTTATGAAACGTGTTTATTTTATATAGGTTATTATAAGGTGAATGTTTTAAAAAAAATAATTTTTTCATGGGTTATGATATGATGTATTTATAAGATTTCTGAGCTGGTTTCCCAAATGTAATAATTTTTTTTACTTTTTAAAATGTGAGGATCCAATTCATTTTTTTTGGGTAAATTTATGTTTTAAAATAAAATCGTGATTTAAGGAAATGTTTTTGAAATGTTATTTTGAAAAACAAATATTAGTATTTTCAAGAGTATATTCATGTGTTTTTTTCTAACCACCATTTATGGATAAGTATTAATGTGGTTTATATTCAATGTTCTGTAAAATAGTTTTTTTCTTCGATTTAAAAATATACACAATTAGGCTTTATATTGAATATTTGTTAATTAAGTGTCACTTTAGGTGCTCTAAAATTTATTTTCAAATGTTTTTATGATTATTTATAGACAATATAGTTTTGTTTTACTATAATATTGTATACTTATTTCTAATGATATATGTTGTTATAGGAATAAAAGGATAGTCAATACCTTTTTTGATTTAATGGTCAGATAGTATTGTGATTAAGGATGTGATACTTTTGGTATAGACCCTTAGGTACCCAATTATATAATTTTTTGTAATGTTTTGAGCCTTGTAATATTAGATTTACTATGAACCATTCTGATTTTTTGGAGATGTTTGAGATTATTAATATTTAACTTATGGACAGTTTGGGGCATTTTTATTTTATGACTCTAAATTACATGAAAAATAGAATCTTGGATGACCACATTGGCTGAGGATAGAGTTTTTTTCAATGACCTTTAGTTTATTACATTGGATTGATTATCGATTTTTAGCTTTAATGGATTCATGATATTTTGTATAGACATGATGATGAAATATGAATGATAAAATTTTATCCTTTAAAATATAATACAAGTTGTTTAGTTTCCTTTATATCTTAAATTTACTAATTCTACATGAGAATGTTTTGTTCAGCATGTATAGTATGAGGTAATTATGCTCATGTGTTACCACTTTATGTAGTACTAATTCCCATCGGGGGTTAAATACATGATGATCATTGTAACTGATGTAATACATACCAAGAATCAATACAATTGTATTTGAGTAAATATATTATATTTTATCTTCCTAAATGGTATACGACTCACTATAGGTGTCCTCTTACCCATGTTCTCTTGAATGTGGAATGATATTTGATAGTAAACTATAAATTATGGTAGCTAATCCTTGTGAGGGTAGGTGGACCATAATGAAAATGAAAACACTATTAATCCTAAGTACACATATAACATATAAACCATTGAATAACTTAAACATTAATAATTGATAATGGTATGATTAACCATCATAGATATAATGGTTCAACTAGATGCATATACTATCATTAAAGGGGAGAAAAACATTGTGAACTTTTCAAAAGAGGGGATTTAGGTAGGGGGTATTTGTTGGTAGTCTAGTAGATAGTTCGAGTGAGGATAAACTTGGTGGGATGGTTTAATAACATTTTATTTTTTGATATATTTCATTTCAATTAAATTAAATCTCTTAGATAGATTTTGATACATGAGAATCTGTGTAAAAATTAACTATAATATAGTAACTACTACAAACTAGTACTCAAATTAAAAGTATGAATAGAAATAATAAAATTTTAAAAACATGTATAATGGTTGTAGATAAAGAAAATATTCATTTATAAATTAGGTATATTACTAATAAAACCTTTTCAGTAATTAATTTAATGGATTTGTTTAAGAAATAATATATTCTAATTTTAAAACTTTTAGAAAATTTACTTGTAAAATTAAACTTTCTTTTTGAGATTAATATGTCCAAATGAACTTATATTAAACATTTTAGAGTTTTTGGAAAAGTTTAATTTAATGATGAATATTTTAAAATAATTATATTGATTTAAAAAATCATATTTTTATGGAATTTACAAGTATATATTTTTTAAATTTATTTAAAAGATAAAATAGTTCTCTTATATTATGATTAATCCAATTTTGGTGATGGGAATAAATTATATGTTGAATTTTGATTTGAAAACGTTTTATAAATGAGAAATATTTTTCTCTGGAAAACCACTTTTCATCGTTTTTATAGGTTTAATTTTAAGTTATATTATGTCAATTAAATTAATTGAATTTGATAAATTTTATTCCATATTAATAAAAATTATATTTAATATTATATAATAGGTTAAACATAATTTTTAGTTTTAATTAATATTAATGACATTTTAAATTTGTTACCACTAGTATGTTTAAAACAATATTACTAGAGGTTAAAATAAAGATACAAGGGTTAAAATAATATAATCACTTTTAAAACATCTATTATATACATATATTTAGACTATATATATTCTATGAATCTTTAATGGAACATTTTGGGGATATTTTTTGTGAAAAAAATGTTAATATAGTTCATTATTTTTAAAAATTCAAACTGTGTCCTATCCATCACTTTTAAAATGACTCCCACTCTCTTATCATCTCTAAAAATATAGATCATTTTGGATCATCCATTACATACCCATATAAATTACTTAAGCCTCTCACTAAGACTTAAATGCCCCATTTTAGTAATAAATCAATCCTTTGAATGTGATAGGTTTATACCTAAAGAGGTTATTCGTAGAAGAGGTATAATTATTAAATGTAAAATTTTATTTAATTTCTTCTTATTCATCATAAAAATAATCTTCAACCATGAATACAAAATAAAATAAATATATAACATAAGCATAAATGTTATTATTCTAATTTAATTACCCATATATTTCTCATATCCCATTAAATGTCAAGTGAAATTGTTGATCTTGTGTACAGAGGACTACTGCCAAACGAATCGATTTATTTTATTTTCAATTAAAATATAACATTTTTTGATATAATTAATGATTTAATATATATATTTTTATTTATTATATTTATTACATAATTATACTTATGAAATTATAATATCACATCAAACTCCTCACATTGCAATCCATTGAAAAATGGTAATGTTGCTCGTACATACATGTGGATTTCTACCCCTACTAATAGATATGAATTTTTATTCTTTTACTCTTTAAAAATATGGTAATAAAGAAAAATTTTGTGAAAATATATGATATATGTGATATAATAATGGATCTTCGGTTGTGAAATAATAATAACATTTATTTTATCTCATTATTTGAAAAGTAAAAAATATATTCATCTGTATATACAAATTACTATCTGAAAAGAATATAAATACTTTTTCTATCTATATATTTTGTTGATGAACATAAATATAAATATAATGAACATATATAATATTTATATCATCAATAAAATTCAATATAGTAAGGAACCATGATCAAAGTACAAGGATCAAATAAAAAAATAAGATCCCTATGTAAAATGAAATAGGTAACACCCTGAAATGATGATTTTAATAAACAATTATTAATAAATAAATGTTTAAAAATTATAAGTGAATATTATAAAAAAGTATATGTATGTAAATCTTTTTTACATGTGATTATAATAAATTTATATCTATTATAAAAGAATTTAGATTATTTTCAAATTGAGTGGAATAAGAGGTATATGAATTTCATCTCACTTTTACTTCTATGAGAAACATGACATATTCACCAGTTGTTCATTATATATGGTTTATATAATTCCCATGAATTTGTTTTATGATTTACCTAAAAAAAATTATGTTCTTATACATATCTATATAAAGTTATCTCTTAATTGTTTTTTTTAATTTGATAGTCACCAATGCGGAAAGGGATTTATGTTACTGTCTCATTGTTTAACAAGATTTTTTATGACTATGATGATGATGAATAAATATTCAGATATACATATAATGAAACACATGTTCTTTATTACTCAATTATTATATATACAGATTACATTATTGACATTATTTTTTTCTCTTTAAGTATCTAGTAGACAAAAATAATTTTTTTATGGAATACCAACATTGTTTTACGATTCGATCAGGAATATTTATCTTCCATGTTCATGCTTTATTTAATATAATTAACTTTTTTTTATATTTTCCTAAAAATAATTAAGGTCATATTTACATATATTTAAATTTTAAAAAAATTTCATCAATAGAATCAACTTTAATTTTTACATATGTGGCACTTATTCTACATTTCACAAATGTGTGAATGGAATGTTTTCAAATTATATATACAATATGAGTGAAATTGTCTACACCAATTAAATTTAAAATTTTTGAAGCATTATTTACATGATCAAAACATATTTTTTCAAATAAGTTTATTTCATTAATATGTTTGATATTTTATGATTTTAAATAAATAATTTCAGTGTGAAAATTTTATTTTCCTTAGGAAAGTTTCCATGTTATATTTAAAGTCATTTTTCATCTATGATAACATACTTATATTTTAAATATGTTTTATGGGGGATATGATGAAATGATACCTTCCTTATTTATTCTCTTAATTTTTTAAGATTATAATGACATGATTTCTATAAAACACATATATTTTACACAAGTTATGATATGATTAAATGCATATGAATCAAGATTATTTTCATTGAATACGTTGTAATGAATATTGTATGGTCAGTTGAAATATATATTTATGTTTTTTATTATCTGATAGGTAGTAATAGAATAATATTTTCTTACAATGCACTGGATAAATGTAGATATCTAAATAGATAAACAAGAGAGGAATGGAGATTAACTGAAGTATATTAATGGACATGTCTAACTATTATATTCACGTGAGAGAACATAGAATACTATAATGGTTTGGAGAGTGATCGCAATCCACTATGGTGGTATCAAAAGTAAGCCTTGAAAATTAAAGAAATGATTCCCTTTTATTATATGTATTTCTAAAACTCATGTCTTATGACTATTTTATACTCTGATGGATCTTGATATTTGGTTCTTTTGTGATTCACATGTTATGAACATCCAAGACTTATTGCTTAAAAAGATTATTATATATGATATACATGTTATAGTTTTCAAATTTGATGTTGATTTTATCATACCCTTATACATCTTATTTTTAAGTAATAATTTATATATCCATTTTTTACACTTAATGAGTATCAGATCAAACCCTTTCTTATGTTCCAATTCCTTAGGTTAGGATCAATGGTATTACATATGATATTTATAAGTTGTGTGATTGTTATGAAAAAAATAGTGGAAAATAAAGTAGTTCACTTAGGAAACAATTTTTTATGTATCCATGTTTCCAAAGGAACTAGACCTATATGATTTTGGTTTATATTATTACATTATGTAATGACTATCAATATATTAAGATGTGATAAATAATTATGAAAATAATGGTTATCTATAGTTTCTATCAAAGAATGGTTTATCTAACCCTTATAAAATAGTATTAAAAACATTTTTAAGGACACTAAGGATAATAATATATGTACTATAAATTCCAATATTTTGGAAAATAAATGAGTGAGTTGTTCCTAGAAAGACATTCTAATTTTGACACTATATGTGGACACTATTTTTTTATAGATGCATCTAGGCATAAAACCCCTGAAAGGAGTTGGTCAAATATATATCATCCATCATTCTGGTTTATAATGAGTTTGCCAATATTATACACCTTGTTGGACACTCTTGATTGATATGATTCATTTAATTCAATTTTTTTTGAAACATAATTAAGGAATTGAATAGATAATGACAATAAATTTCCAACAATAAACATATGGTGTTAATGATTGAAAATAAGGTTTCATTAATTAGACATAAGATACTTGATTTTTCATGACCATATGGGTTCAAACTATAATGATTGTTTCACAAACTATGTTTTTTGGTTTTAGTAAATATGTGAGACCAAAAGGAACCACTATAATACCAAATGTGATGGAAAATGAATCAATTATCCCCTAATAAACAAATTTTATGGGATTTAAAATGACAAATATTGTTTCAATACATAAGAATACTTCTCAACAAATTAGTCGATCTATGATTCAAAATTAGAAAATAATGAATTAATGTTCTTTTGAAATGTTCATGATGAAATAAACATATTATTATCGTGGATCAATTTATCAAACATATTCTGAGTAATGGACCAGTACCACTAAAACTATATTTACTATTCTCCATTATTAAGAATATAAAAAAGATATTTTTGTTGTTTTTCATTTGGAAGGTGAAATAGAAGAATGAAGAACTCATATCATGAAGACATGGAAATAATAAGATGTCAAACCGATGGAGTGGTATGAGTTCAAATGAATAATTTTCAATTTATTCTTTTCTCTTATTCGTTGTTTAGAAATGGGGAAGGAATTAATTGAGATAAATCAAAAGGATGATAAATCTATTGGTACCTGTGAGGATACTTTTACCAGGATTGTGAGGTAAACTTATTGTATTGTCATCCATTATAAATGTATGATCAATAAATTAAAAATTGGGTTTAAAAAAATATCTAAATGGGGTTATCTATATGTGAAGTTGGTAGTTATGAAGAAAATGTTTGATGTGATATCAATGTAAAAATGAATATTATGGTTACCAATACATCTAATAAGTTTTATATGATATATAAAATGAAAATAGAAGGATATAATAAAATGAATAAGAAATAAGATGAGATTTTATTTTAGGTCAAATTGTGGATGGAAGACAGAATATTTTTTTAAGGGAACTGGTAAATGTGTTGTGTGTTAAAAATATGGTCATCTTGAAATTGAATGCCAAAGTGATGGAAGGATGTTATCTAATGATTATAATAGATATAAGGCTTAAAATAGTGCACCTACCATACTCATGGTTTTAAAATATATTGATTATAATAATTATAGTAAAACATTACCAAATATAAGGGTTAATCATGATAATTTCTACTAGTAACCCCTGAAGTTGAGATATAAAGGGAAATATCATGTTATCACTACTACAGATGTAGATAATGATGTGGTTAAAGATACCCCTACCATTAACTTTAGAAATTATCATGCCCTATTAAATTCTAGATCATCCAAATACTTTTTAACTGAATAATTTTTTAAGACTATCAAAATACCACCTCAGTGAATAGATATTGAATTAGAAGTGAAAATCCATAGTTTAATAGTGACCACAACTCATGTTTATTATTCTTCTTCAGTTGAATATTGTCAAACTTTTCTTCATTAAAATCACAATATTCTATATTTAGATGAATTTTATGCCATATTAGGAATGTATTTGGTTTCTTTATATAAAAGAAACATCAATTTCTATGGTTGGGAAGTCATGTTTTATTTTTCTAACAAACATTTGATCTACTATTTGTTTGATAATAATTATGAACATATTATAGGAATAAAATCCATTATATGGGTCATGATTCCATTTAAAAATGGGTTTTAATATCAAATGGTTTGGGAGAAAATAAACATTAAATATATTATTATTTTGTAAGAGTTTTTTAAAATTTTTATAAAAGAGTTTCCTTACCTTCCCATGAATCTTGATTTTGAGTTATCTGTAGAACTCAAAACTGGAGCAAAAAAAATTTAAAAAACTCCATAATGAAGTACATTGATTGAGTTTAATTAATTAAAGAAGACACTCTTGGAGAATCATGAAAACCAATTTAATTGGATATGTGTATCATTTGTAGTGCTCACCATCTTTTGGTTAATTTGAATGATTGATCAACTTTAATCCTCGTTAATTATCAATAAAATCAGAAGATCAATAAGAATAACAGGTATCCTCTACCCCATAATGACGACTTGTTTGATAATATATGTTGATATCATTATATTTACAACATTTATCATCATTTTAGATATAATAAATTTTGGGTCATGACGTAGTATATATCAATGCCAGTATTCTATACAGAGTATTAAAATTAAGAATATTTACTAATTCTATTTGGTTGTACTAATTCCCCTTATATATTTAGAGATATAATGAATAATTTATATATGTATTACAGTGATCTATTTTTATTAGACTTTATAGATGATATTTTTATATATTCAATGAATAAGTAATATCATTATGAAAACTTGACAATTTCTATTAAAGACCTAATAAAAATATAATCATTAAATGAAATTTAAAAAGTTTATATGTCAGATAAAAAAGTTATATTTTTTTGTTATATAATTTCATGTGAGTGTATATTAGTGGATAAGTCAATGATTTTAGTTATCAAAAATTATCCCAATACAACCATTACGTTTGTGATCAAAATTTTATTTGGTTTGAGTAAATATTATAAACTCTTTTGGATATTTTTTCAATGATATATAATATTATAAAAATGATAACTCAAAAGGGATAAAAATCTCTTTAGATAGAAGAATATGAGAAATATTTTGAGGAAAAAAATATCTGGTCATTTAGAACGCATGTTATTACATTACACTATAGTGGAGAAGAGATTATGATAATTATTAATGCATCTAAGATGGAAATGGGTTGTTTTATCATATATAATGGTATGATGATAGCTCATTCAACATGAAACTTGATTGTTCATTTGAAAAATAACCCAAATAATTATTTAGAGTTAGCTATGATAAATATTTAAGTAATGGTATAGAGTAATAATATCTAAAGATAAAGATGATATATATATATATTCTAATCAATAATTTTTAATGTATATTTTCATATAGGAAGAGATGAATATGAACTAGAGAATATGATTAGAGGTGATGAAGGACTGTGACTGCTCAATAGATTACCAACATAGGAATCTCAATAGATTTGAATATTATTTAAGTCAAATAGATAATGCTAATGTAACATTTATAAGTATCACATAAGATAATATATTTATGGATTATTATTGAATGGATCATGAAATATTTAATTAAGGGAAGACGCAATATATTTCTCAAAAGAGTTTTCCACTATATATATATGTGTTGATAATATAGGTGAATAAGGATGATTTAGAGATATAAAAGAAGGTAAGAAATGTTCCCAAAACAAACCAATATTTTGATGTATTTATACAGTTTTGGAATCGTGTATGTTTTCCATCAACAACTGATTTGATGGAGTTTTTGTATAAGGCTCAAAGTTCATTTTTCTCTATTTATACAGAATGTATGAATATATATGGAGATATGAATAAGCATTCTAGTGGTAAATCATAAAGAAAAATATTTTAGAGTGTGTATCTTGGTTCTTGGTAGTCCTCATGTTAAGGCTAAAAGATAGAATTCTAAGAGGATATTATAACCATTACACATATCAGAATTAAAATTGGAAAACATAACAATGGATTTTTTTCAGAATCCCTAAAATATATAAGGGATATAATTCAAATTTTTTATAGAAAATTTCAATAAACATTTAGAACACATAATTTATAATATTTTTTCAATCCATAGATTATATTTTCAAGATATTTGTTATTAAAGTGGTACATTTTAATGGAGTACTGCATTCTAGTGTCTGCAATTGAGATCCAAGGATTAACTCGATGTTCTTGGAAATCATTCTATAGGATCTGTATATAGATTTAATATTTTATACTACTTAAAATAATTAGAAATATGGGTATTCATATAGAACCATTCAAAATATAGAGGACATGTTGAGGCTTTATTCTGTAGACTTTAAATGTTGTTTGGATCAACACCTTCACCTATTATAGTTTTCCTTAAACAATTGATTTTTTGAGCATCTAAATGTCTCCCTATAGATACCACTCTATAATGAGGTGTAGAACTTCAACATTCTTGGTCTATATTATAGAATGAAAGCCACTAGGACAAGATCTAGCTATGATGTGGAAGAGAAATTTAATGTATTTCAATTGAATATAATAGAATATTAGAGTCGATATAAATGTTCTGTTGAAAATCAAAAGATTGATCTATAATTTTTTATTATTGAAATGGAATTCTTATGAATTTCACTATGTAATTATGTTATGAGATTTAGAAATAAGGGAACGATGAGCCCCATGTATATTATCTATTTTCAAATTCCTAATTTATTTGTACAAGTAGTTTATCACATGATGCATCCAAGAAAGCACTATCAAGTTCAAAATTTTTTCCATGTATCCTTATTGAGGAAGTACATGACTAATCCTTCACATGTACTAAAATAAGAGGATGAAATATTAAATAATTATATTTCTTATGAATTAAAATAGGAAAAAACCATGTCTTGTATAAATAAAATGTCATGGAACAAGACTACCCCCTAGTTAGTATTCTCTAGAGGAATTATAAACCTCACGAAGCTATATAGGACATGATGATGCAATGAAATATATATATATTTAGTTTTTTCGTCAAAATAACATACTTTTTAGTGCTAGAATCATTTTATAGAGATTATAATGTTAGAACCTGAGGTTTTATGACAAATTTATTTTAAAATAAATTTAACTCCTCGATAGCTCGAAATACACACAACCCCATGTCTGACTAGACTACAATGTAATATATCCTAATAAAATAGACCTAAAATTGGTGGTATTAACATTTTTAAACACACTATATAGATATGTATAGAGGATTTAGATAAAGTAAATATTCATTTTGTAATGTCTTTAAATGCTTCTTATGGTTTCATTCACAATGGAAATTATTTTATTCTAGGAGAAAATGTCTCTAAAAATCAAGATGATTAGATTTTAGGGAGATAGATTGAAAAAATAACAACATTCCTTCATTTTTCTTCAATATAGAAAAAAAATTAACATAACCAAAACCAATATATGAGATAAAAACATAGAACATGGATCAATGAATTTCAATAAGGGTCAAATAAAAATGAAATGAAAATTATAAAAAATATTCTTGATGAATATATATAAAATGATCATCCATTAAGAATATAGATTATAACCCCTCAATTTGATATGGAAATAATTATGAATATATTAAAAAAATATAAATCCCCACCTCAATGGAGACTAAAAATTGATTGAATCCTTTATTTCAACTATAGGTTGTTTACCTATAATCATTTTACATGATCATAGATATTATTGTAGATTTGATCAGGAACCTATTGTAAAATGATGATTCCACATGAATTAATCACTTATACCCTCTTATACTTTCTAGGGTCCTTTTAATCACACAAAAAATCCTTATAGAAATTATATAATTGGGATATAATTTATGAATATTCTACAGTTTTGTATCCAATAATAATTTAATTAATGTTAAATTTATTATATTAGATGAGGTCATTGGGATGGACTATCCTGGGATTTAAAGTATGAATATAAATTATCATATTCATGGGGCAGAAACCCCCCATGAACACAACTATGGATGCTAGTTTTCCATATAAAACTCTATTTAACTAGTAATTAATACTTCTATAGAATAAATGTGCTTCATCTAAAATTTTTATTTTTTAATTATATATGTTTATTGGGGCTCTACCATGACCATAATTTCACATCATCTCATCCTAGGGGTAAACACATCACCATGTAATCCACTAAATCACCAATTATTTTTCCTTATATTTTATGGTTTCTAATATTTATGATAATACAACTAGGTTGGTATCATGAAATTGAAACCCAAGAATTTTATACGTATTTTCCAATAAGAACCTAGGGAAAAACAAGTTTTGTGAATATTCTAAACATTTGTTGACCATTTTTTATGTTTTTTATTTGGCATGTGTCTTTTATTATTTTGGATAGATTTTGATAATTAAAATATACTATATGATTGTTTATAGTTGTTTTTATATTTAGTGATGCAATATACATAAATATGTTTATAATTCCATAAATGTTATATTTTTAGTAATACGTTTCCTATAATTCACTACAATAATGTAATTTATGTGTCATTAGGTGTAATTTTAACATGGAGGATATCATTGTGGGTGTAGTTTAGTGTAATACAAAATCTAAAATATGTATAAATGGATTAGGTTGTATTCCAAAACAAGGGAGTTTAATGGAAATATAAAGGGTGTAATTACACTATTAGATAATAATGGAATGTTATTTAGTGTTTGGGTTAAAATCTATCTTTATTGTAATTGTTAGAATGAAATTGATAGTAATGTCATGTGGGATGTTGTGGATAATATGGGGATAAATTTGGGTGTAATACCGACCTTTTTGGTTCATGTAAGAAGAGTTTAGGGTAATGGACACTATTTTAAATTATGATATGAAGCATGATTTTACATCCAACTTGGGATGTCTTAGTGGCATGAGTTTATGTTAATGTTATCCAATCATTACACAAGATATTTATCTACGATTTTTACTAAAAAAATATTTTTGATCTATGTTAGATAATTTTGTTTAGATATCCTGATGATCATAATTTTATATATATAAGTTAATACTCAAAAATATCATCTTTAAAACATGATTTGGTAGATCCTAGGTGTTATAATGTGTCATATTTATGTGAAGATTATTTATTATTGATTTTCTTATGATTATTGTCATGTAACATCATCATGAACTTATTTATTTTAGATTTTGATATTGAAAAAATTTGTTCTTTCCAACAGAATTATACTCACACCCTATATAGATATCATATTATACGTATATATTTCAATGTTCATTGAAAATTATGAAAAATTAATTGTGGAGATAAAAATTCAATATAAGAGTTGGGAGATGTCACTATTATAGTTATTAATACCTATTTGTTTTGGATGTCTCCACTCATTTATTGTTATTGAATTTATTTTATATGGCCAACCCATGATGGATATTTTTCACTATGTTTATATTATGTGATGTTATAGTAGATATTTTTATATATATTTCTGATTTTGGATTAAATATTGTTTTCACATAGATATAATATAAATTTATAGTATTTTTTTTATTAATTATTTATGATTTTTTCTAATGATAATTTCTATTATCTGTTATAGAGAGAGTGTATAATAACTCAACATTATAAATAGATCCTTATAGGTAGTGAAAATATCTTTCATATAGGTATATATATATATATATTGTATATAACAATATAGTTGGGTCATTGTAGGGGTAAAATCACATAAGGAAATATCAATGTGGTATCATACCCTGGTCTATTTTCATTCTCATTAGGATTATTAGTTGAATGCATGATGTTGTTAGATCATGTGGTTGACTATGTGAAATGGTATTAGATTAACCATTTTTATTTAATGACTTTTTTAAAAGGGATGGTATTGTTTATTTTTTTATGTTATGACTTCTTGATTTTAAATAATATATTTCATGAATTAGTATTTTTTTAGTTGTATGCAATGGTGGAAGGGTAGAAAGTGATCCAGCATAATAATTTGAATGTATTATTGAAAATACATTAAAATTATTACCTATGTTTGAGATTATTGATTATGAAATATCGGTTGATTATTTAATGTTTCAATAGAATACAATAATTTTTTTTACTATATAACATATTACGTTCATTATACATGAAAAAATAAATATTCTTCTGAAGTTATTATTTGTCATGAATTATTATATAAATAATATATGAATTTTTGTAACCTGAGAGTGGGAAAATGGTGATAGAGAGAGTAAATGAGATATCAATACCCATACATTATACAGTTTTTGAAAATAGAAGTGTGAAAATATTCAAAGTACTTCTTCCTCAAAATTGAAATTTCAGAAAATTCAATAGAAATGATAACCAATTCATATGTGTTTAATTATAGTGACATAAAACCGTGTTGCCTTATAGTTTATTTCTATATTGGCGGAGGTGACCACACACCTTTATAATATATACCTCAACCCCCTAAGGAATGATTACCAATAATGGAAGAGAATCTTTGAGGGAGTGTTCTCTAGGGTTTAATGTCTATTGATAGACAGGTTTTATGAGTTTGGAAAACTATTTCTAAATTGATGTGGGTGTTTCGAATGAAAACACTACCTCTATTTATATGTGGGTGTGAACCTAAAGATACCGTGTTCAAGGATAATTCTCTGATGACTTTGAATGAGTATATGGAGATGAAATATGAGAGGATGATGAATCCAGAGACATATATGTTTCATGTACATTATATGGATTGGTGGGATGTGTTGTTTTTGGTGGACTAGAATTTATGGTTTTCAAGGATAGGTTTGATGGAATATTTTTATAATAAATTCATCCTTGAGACATTTATAGATGATGTGTCCAGAGAATTATTTATTGTCTATTATATGGTTATATCTATCAAGGATTAGACAATTTATTTCATTTAACATATTAATTTTTATCTAATGATGGCTGGTGATGAGAAATCAATTGATAAACATTTTCAGGATCAATTTTATTGTAATTTATTCTTTTTAATTGATTATTTTCTTGCTCACATAATTTTTACTTTTTTTGTATTATTTCACCATAGTTAAGAGGAAAAATAATTGTGAAAGGTTCTATAGGATGTGGGATTATTTAATCATGACTATTAGTAAGTATCTAGAAATAATTAATGAATAATTTGATGGTACTTTTTAGGGTATCTATTAAAAAAATGGCCAGATTGTTTTATCTCTTATACCAAGTAGAAAATGTTCAATTTGTTGTTACCAATAGAGAATGACTCATCATGTGTGACCTTAATGAAACTAAATTTATATGGAGTTTAGGTTATATTGGTGAATTTAAAATACATAAGAATTGGTATGAGATCTCTATAGAAGGATAATGGTATTGGTTCTAGGATGTTACCAGGATTTAGAGCATATCTAGGAGTAATATAAAAAATGATAGTTATTTTCTTCTAGAATTCTACATAAAAAAAGATGTGATTCCTCTGGCTAGTTCAAATAATTCCAGTAGGGAGATTCCTCATTGAGTGTTAGGAAATAAGGTATTATGGTTTCGGATTAGATGAGATAAACATTATTGAGGTGACTCCGATATACTATGATGTTTCACCCTCAATGGTTTGAGATTTTTTGCATTATCTTCCACGATTCTTTTTTATTCAATATGAGCGAATCATATTAATTCATATATGCGGATTTTTTTATTTATAATGACTTGATCATATTATATATGTATGTGGTGATATCGAGTGATACATTAATTGGATTAAGGGTAGATAATATTCATAGATTCCTTCATTGTTCCCTAATGGTTGATACATACAATAATCAGTGGTATTTTTATGTATTGTCATCTGAAACATCAATGCAATACATCTGATTTATTGGTTTTAATAGTATTAAGTATACATAATTTGTATTCATTTATGGGTTTCATTCACATATTCTGATCATAATTCAAATACAATGGTCAAGAGTTATGATTATAGAATTTCTACTTGGGACCCAGTAAATAGAAGTAAGTGAATATATAATTTTAATATTTTATTAATTCTCTAGGTGATGGGGGAAAAATAATGTATTTATTTCATATCGTATCCCACTTAAATGATTTTTTTTAATATAACTCCTTAATCTTTCCTTTCAATATAGTGGTCTAGTTAATGATCATATTCTTTCCATGTTTGGAGACAATATCATAGCTGCATATAATATATCTCTTAAATTGAGTAAAAAGATGATTTCTAAACTATATGACCTTAGTGAAACTTTTTTTTACCCATGTACATCCCCTAGGGTTTTCTCATGTTATTTACCATGTAGATGGATAATACCTTACTATTGTCAGTGTATTACCAGAGGTTAAATTTTGGGATGGAAAATCACCCATATTAAATTCATTGTAATGAAACAAAATTATTGATTTTAGATGGAAAATTGATTTTATACATTCTATGTGTGGTATAATATTCATCATTTTATGGTGAGGATATTTAATATTCTTTCAACCACTTTATGAAAAGTAATAATATCTCCGAGTTTCTAGTGAAGTAGTTCTTATTTATAAACATTTTGGTGGGAGTTACGGCCATGATGAAATGGTTTTTCAATGAATAATAATATTAATTCATTATTTTATATATTAATGTTATAATATTTTATTCCAAATCATTATTGTATTATTATCAACATCTATATGTGCTATTTAACACACTAAGAGAGAAATGAAATTATTAGAAGCCTTTTTATGTTAGTTTTGGATTAGCGAGGTGATATTATTAGGGAGTGTGTTATTATAGGTTGGTGTTATAGTGTTATAAAATGTATTTGAGACCATGATTTGATGGAATTTACCCAATAACATCTTCTAGGTTAAACACTTATGGATATTGTGATAGTAAAATTTTATATTTCTTCAGATCATCCCCTAGACCAGAACAACTAAATAAAACCAAAACAAGAAGGGTTAAGAGTTCATGTAAACTATTCCTTGAGAAATATCCTTATTTTATGTAATTGAAAAATTCACTTCTTCAATTATATGGATAGTACATGTGTTTATTAAGTAGTATACCAAAAAAATTTGGTATCATGGGTTGGTTTTTGATCCTTTTGAAGTCATAGTGGGTGTCTATTTTCCACAAAATGGATGTTGAGTTTTAAATAGAGATACTTGATAAATAAATATCTATAGTATGTATATATTATAGTCTCATTGATATATTAAAATTTATATCATTTATTGATTTCCACTTGGTATATGAAAAACACATGATCCTAAAGTTAATTTATTCGTAGTGCGGTCTTATCATTTTCCAATAATGGTTGGTCGATTATCTGGAATAGGTTGAAAAAAATATTGTATATACCACGAGAAATTTAATTTCCATGGATGAGTTTCTGAGTATGATCGTTAAATATGATGTTCTCTTGGAGGAGAACCTTTAGATGTAGTATATGGGCTTATCCAAATAAAATATATCTCCATGTCTTGAATATCCAGGTTGGGATGTTCTGTTTATCATGGTCATTGGCACCTCACTCTATGAATGAGTAAAGTAACGTGAAATCTATGGCCTAGAAGTATTGGTTTTGATAGATTTTTTATTTATTTGGAATCTAGAAAAAGATTATTAAAAAAATGATGAAGGGGTCTTATATTATGGAGGTTGATTTATAGTCTAAAAATGACATGAAAGGTGTTGATATGATATCTACACATCATAAGATGCGATATTCAACTAATGATTTATTAGACAAATAATTATCTCAATAGGAAATATTAGTTTTTAGTTATTAAGGTAAATTGGTATTTATCTCATAATATATAACATATTATAAAGTGAATATTAAACTATATTGACCCAATGGTTGTATTTATCCACCACCCTATCCAGAGTGGATGTTGGTTGACATGATGACACATATTTTTATTGTGTAATTTTCTTCAAATATGAAATATTATTATTTAAATTTTATAGTTCAAATTTTGAATAATATTGAACATTACATTAAAATTATAGTGTTATATAGTAGATTATTTAGCCATTATATATGTTTGGATCATATCATGTCTCCCTTGTGTACCTAGAATCATAGCATCTGATCATGATACCTATTTTACATTATAATATTGGAAGGGTTTTCCAGAGTTTTAGGATTCCCAATTTCATTTTTACATAATATTCCATCCTTAAAAAAAATTATGTTTTTTTACACTATCGATTTATCAGATGATATTTTTTGGCTTATGGTAAGACCTTGTTTCTGTACGGATGTGAAAATACTAAAAGAACTTGAATTTTGAATTTATTATATACATAATTTTTTTATGAATTTAAATTTTTTTACATGGAATAATACAAAAAAGATGGTTCAGTCATGTATGTAGACAAAAAAGTAATTTAGGTGGCATAGAGATGTCTCATTTGAGGTTAGGTGGCTCTTATAGAGCAACCATCTATAAAGAGACCACCATGGACCCTTTATATGTCCTTTGATGGGAGAATATTTACCATTACCTCAATATCAATTTTTGTGGGATTTTTCCCTAATATCCCTTTCTCTTGCGCTTGGCTGGGGTTCTCTCCCAATTTGTTCTCCCAAAGTTTTTCTTGAAAAATGTGCAACTCAAGTAATATTTTGGTGATGAATAAGGTTTGATATACTAACCATAATCATGTATCTTTTCATTTTTATTCTCAGTGAAATATTATACTTATAGTTTTAGATGGAAGTAGTGATATAATTATAAAATGTTCAAATATTTAGATTTCTAAGGTTCATTAATGTATTCTAGGAAGATTATATCCCATGTTGACATCTACTTTTTCTTATTCGATAAACAATGCTTTTATGAAACATAATTTTTTATTATGATCAAGAGTAAAATTATTTTTAAATGCTTAGGTTTTTAGAAATTTTATTCAAGGATTCAAGATGGTGTAGGGATGAGGGAGTGGGAAAAATATTTGGGGTTCTACGAGGAATGAGTTCGGTGCGAAAACAACATTTTATAAGATTTTGTATATTAGTTATTTTAGATAAAATGATATAATTAATTATTATTTGTTATTATAACTTATTTTCTATGGATTGGTGCAACTTAAGTGTTTTTCGAGCATGAGTGGAATCTCATTGTGTAAAGACCTATAAATTTCAAGAAATTTTTTTTCATAAATTCTTTGGGATTTTACAACTATGCATTTTCTTGACGACACCTGATTCTGAGGCCCAGAATATCGGGAATCAATTTCTTAAGTTTAGCTTAGGTACATTCTGTGAACAAACGAGCGGGTTTTTCTATCTTTTGAACCGGTGCTCGGAATTGAAATCCAAGGGCACCAATGAACTCACAGTGCCAATATTTATTTAAGATGAGTTTTACTATGGATACGTTTGCTCGGGATAAGAAGTTAAATTTTTGGGTTTAAGTGAGAAGTAAATAAAATTTGTGTACAATATTATTTTAATATCCTTGGAATTTGAACTCTCTCATGGGAAGTTGTTGGTGGGGCCCACAACAACCCAACTTCCCATGTGTGGTTATGAGGGAGGTGGGGCCCACTCGAGCACCCATCTTTTCACATTCCATAACCCTTAACCCCTTTGGAAACCCATGATAAATACATGGAGACTCCCCATTAAATATTGGTATCCTTTAATTGTGTAACTCTCCCCTCTCTCATCATTAATCATGCGAAAACACTTAATCAATTAAGTGAGTTATATGTTTTTAAAATTGAAATGCATGGCTTGAAGTAATAAAATAAGATATGTCGTATTTTAGTTTGGGGGGTTAGTTGTTATGTGAAGATTTTGGGGAGAGAGAGCTCTAGTTCCTTCTGTGAAGAACTTCATCCTCTTCGTCTAAGAATGCCAAATCCATGAAGGATGATGATGCGCCTCCTTTTCTTTTCTCCGTGACAAAATTGGGAGACACCACTTTCTCCTCGGATGCTCTCCGTCAACGTCTATGGAAACTCACTTCGTGACGCTGTTTTTCAGAGACGCCCGTCGTTCGACAACTTTTTTTGTGGTAGGGGTTATCTTCATTCAAGCATAATTTAACATACTTCGTTGATTAATTTGGCCTATTTTTACCGACGTAACGGGAGGCGATCGGAACGCACAAACACGGCCGAATTCTCCTTATCGTTTTCTTGATGATCAATGTTGACGATCGAGGCGAAGGTGGAACGGTGTCGTTGCTCCGCGCGGGGACAAAGAGGAACGCGGCTGGAACGGGCCGCGGTGGTGTTGCGCGGTGCCATTGCGCCGCACCGGAGAACCCAAGGGAGGCCGTGGCCGGAGCGGGCCGTGGTAGAGGGGCGCGGTGTCTTCGCGCCACGCCGATCAAAGAAGGGCCAAGGGAAAAAGCTGCGGCGGTCCAGCATGGGCGGCCGGAAAACCGGTCGTCGGTGCTCTGGAATCTGGGACCCCCACGGGTCCCATGTAAGCTCAACCAGTCGGCCATAATGGCCGTCCTTTTTCCAGAAAAACCGGGGGTTTGAAACCCCCGACCAGTGCACAGGGCGGATGACTTAGGGTCCGCCATTTCGGAAATAGGGGGCGACGCCCCCCCCTTCTAACCCTGTGCGGCCGGCTTCTGAGCCACAGGCCGGGCCACGTCTAATTGGGCCAGACCCAGACCTGGGTCGGGTCGCCCGGTTCAGGCCGAACTAGGGGGTATCGGGCCGGGTCGGACCGGGCCTAAACCCCCTATTTTTCAGACAGATTCGTTCAAACGCCTATATCATGGGATACTGAACTCCAATCGATGCACAACAAGTTGCGTTGGGATCCTTATATTTAGATGGCAATTGTAGTATATTACACTAACGATTTTGGTAATGTTAGGGTATGGCTAGGTTGGTTCGATCCCGAAACCTACCGGATCCTCAGAACAGAAATTGTTATAACTTGATTTCTGGATGTCCGATTGATATACGATCGACTTTGTTGGTTTCCTATTAGTGAGATGGTTCTTTTTCATTACTACACTTGAGGTTTGGATGCAGCTGGTGTACGGTCGGGTTGGTTTTATCTTAAAAACCAACTAGACCCTTGGAACGGAAAAGACAATATCTCTTAGACCGGGTGTCTGATTAATGCTCCGTCTGTTGCATTGAGTTTCTATTGATGAGACGGATCTTTGAAATACATAAACCTTGGACTTCATGATATTTTATGTATCGACCCCTTGGATCGTGCAGCGGATCCTCCCGGAATCGAACGTGCTGTATACGGGAACCTTAGAGCTAGCTGCGACTACGACGACGGTGATGACTGTACTTGGATCCTACCTGGGTTCGGCAGTGAGGACGACTGTACTTGGATCCTCCAAGGGTTCGGCAGTGATGATGGCTGTACTTGGATCCTACGTGGGTTCGGCATCGATGGTTACTGTACTTGGATCCTACATGGGTTTGGCAGCGATGAATTCTGTACTTGGATCCTATGTTGGTTCGACAGAGAAGATGATTCAGAGGCTACATCTAATCATCTCCACCCCTCTTTATGAGTATTATACCTCTGTGTGCTGAGTCTTGACTTTCATTCATAATCTTCTATATGATTGACTTGCTTTCCTGTGTTAATTGGGTTGTACTTTCTTG
The DNA here is from genome assembly GCA_963277665.1 of Viscum album. Taxonomy (NCBI): domain Eukaryota; kingdom Viridiplantae; phylum Streptophyta; class Magnoliopsida; order Santalales; family Viscaceae; genus Viscum; species Viscum album. Next base: position 104,681,340 of record OY728141.1, read on the forward strand.
TGTGGATAGGGTTGGACTTGGGCTCGTAAGTTGGAGCCGAAATGGAATTTTTAACATACGTATATGTATGGGAATATACCTAAGTAGTGTTGGTTGATACTTCGTATTTGTATATTTCCTTTTTGGTTTACCCTTTGTGGATTCTGGGAGGCCATTGGGGGTCTCGGGGTCCCTATTGAGTATCGTATACTCACCCCTGCACGGGCTATGCCTGCACTACATTGTGTTGGATGCAGACGATGGACAACGCTGATCGTGGTTGAGACTTGTGGAGCAGGATGGTATCCAGAGGTGGACTATCAGGCGGGACATACACGGTGCGGATGGATGAATTTCGAGGAGCAGAGTGGACCATATGTACCCACCCTTCAGGTGGGGTTTCAAGAGGACGACGTGATGGTTTCTGCTTTCCTTTCCAGCTGTTGTACATTATTTTCTTAGTTGTACTGTACTTTCAGTTGAGTTTGTATACTGGCCCATTTACTTTATAGAACTTAATTTTGTACTTCGTTTACTTAGTGTTTACTTTAGCATGCATACTCTGGGGTGTTTTTTTCTTATATAAAGGCAATTCCTTCCAATTTTATTGGGATTTATGCTTTCGGTGCTAGTCGCCATCCCTTGGCCTATGGAAGGCGGGCTTGGGATTTTAACGGAATGGGCCCCGAGGATGGGTCATGACAAATTGGTATCAGAGGATTCAGTTCTACCACAGAACTCATGACTCTGATAATTTCTTCTATGTGAAGAAATAGTGTTCAGGGTATTGAGTGTGGTTATAAGTCCAGGGAGTCCAGTGTTGGTGCGGCGGCCGATGTATCCACACACCAGGAACTTGACTACTGATTCACGACTCAATGCACAAAAACATTGATTACATGTGTGTTTCAAAAGTTTTCATTGTGATTAGTTTGTGTCAGCTCACCAGGTATACTTTATTAACCATGGAACACCTATTTCTTTTCAGGATGGCCCCACGATGGCAGCCAACCAGGGTTCCGAGCTTTGTGTGAGATGGCAGCCCACCGAGTGACGATGCCTCGGTGTAGGGCCCCATTACAGCATAGGGACCAGTGGTACCTCTACCCGCCGAGCCACCGATGCCACCAGCCCCAGTAGCTGAGAGTGCACGTCACCTAAGTGCACTACATGAGTTTCAATGTCAGTGACCGCCCACTTTCTATGGGGATACAGACCCTTAGGTAGCCGAGGATTGGCTGGAGGTTGTTGATTGAGGTTTCAGATTTGTAGGGACACCAGAAGATCTTATGGTGATCATTGTGGAGAGTCTCCTACACGCGACGGTAGGTAGATGGTGGAGCTTGATACTACTGGTGCATGACGAGGAATCACCGCTTTGGACAGATTTCGAGAGACTTTTCTGCTCGAAGTTCGTTCCATCCACCCTCCGTGCGGTGCGCATCTAGGAGTTACTACAGTTGCGTTTGTTAGCATGACATTGGCCCAGTACTCTGTGAGATTTACTGACCTCTCGCGCTATTCCACTAACATGGTTCATGACCCATTCTTCCAGGCCCGGAACATCGAGCAGGGACTGAGGCATGAGATCAGGGCATCAATGACATCCCCTAGTATTCCGACGAAGGATGGTGTACTGGAGAGAGCCCTTCTTGTGGAGAGCTTTCTTGCTGAGCCTACACCAATAGCAAGATCTACCATAGGACGACACGTAGAAGAGTATTCTGCAGCCAGTAGTATACAGATGTTGCAGAGGTCAAAGCGGACCATACCATCAGGCTCAGTATACTAGTTCGGTGGTGCGAGGGAACATGTAGTAGAACCAGTCATATAAAAGGTAGACAGTGCTATGCATGGGGCGGGTAGGGCCACATGGCTCGTGACTGCTTGAACTGCCATGAAGAGGAGAAATAGGCGGTTGGGGGACCACCCAGGCAGAGGCAGAGGTTTGACCGTGGTAGTCTGCAGGGAGCAGGTGGACGAGGTAGAGGAGCTGGCTGAGTAGTAGTTGGTGGAAGATGCTTCAGGGCTCTACCACAACCACCACCAGGAGGTCCACGCCGACTATAGGGAGTTGGCGGGAAGAAGTACGCTCAACTTCAGGCAGTGAGGCCTATGACCACGGTGCACCTGAGATGATTCAAGGTACTATCTTTGTCTACTCCACCCGTACTGTAGTACATATAGACACAGGAGCGAGTCATTCTTTCATTGTTGTAGCCCTTGTTCGGAACTCGGATATCCCGACAGAGTCGTTTGCTCGATCCTTACTGCTAGAGACACCTACAAGAGGAGAATCAACGATTATGCACTGGTGTCGGCAGTGTGAGCTTAATCTAGAAGGCAAGTGCTTCAGATGGGTTCTTCTTGTAGTGGTGTCGAGGCCTTATGATGTCATCTTGGGAATGGATTGGTTATCTACAGTCCATGTTCAGATCGACTGCATTAGGCGCAAGGTGCGGTGTGTCTGCATCGATGGGAGTGGGTTCACCATCATAGTTCAGAAGGGAGCCTTTGCAGTGCATGATGGACTCACGCAGAGGAGAGGACAACCGATCAGCCATCAGTTTCCTAGTCTCTTGCTAGGATCACTTGATGTGCGGAGTCTGAGTATTCCTGTTGTGGTGGATCAGTATGTAGACGTTTTTCCTGACGACGTTTCAGGACTACACCCTCGTAGAGAGGAAGAATTCTATATGGACATGTACCCTAGGACAACCCCTATATCTACTCCAGCATATTGGATGCCTCCCATAGAGCTTCAAGAGCTACATGTACAGCTGGAGGACTTGCAGGGAAAGGGATTCATTCGACCAAGTGGTTCACCCTGGGCTTCCCTGATCATGATCGCCAAGAAATCGGACAGAAGCTTGCGACTGTGTGTTTACAACCATCGCCTGAATCAGGTGACTGTGAAAAAAAAGTATCAACTTCTGAGGATTGAAAAAATCTTCAATCAGCTCAAGGGGGCACGATGGTTCAATATGATAGACCTCAGGCCAGGCTATCATTGGCTCAGTGTTCGAGATGAGGATGTGCAGAAGACAGCCTTCAGGTGTCGGTATGGCCACTATGAGTTCATGGTTATGCCTTTCGGTATAACCAACTCTCCAGTAGTGTTCTTGAGTCTCATGAACAGGATCTTCCAGCCTTACCTCAATTGATTTTTCATAGTCTTCATCAACGACATATTGATTTACTCGACTCCTGAGTAAAAGCATGCCTACCACTTGCGGGTTGTATTGGACACACTCCAAGAGCACCAGCTTTATGGAAGGCTCTCAAAGTGTTAGTTCTAGATTCAAGAGGTCCACTTCTTGGGGAACGTCATCTCATAGGCAGTAGTTATTGTGGACCCTATGAAGATCGAGGCAGTGCTAGCTTGGGAGCCACCCAGGAGCGTGACAGAGGTGCAGAGTTTCCTAGGTTTGGCTGGGTACTATAGGAGATTTGTTCTAGACTTCTCCAGAGTTGAAGCACCACGTTCAGCTTTGACGAAGAAGGGGAAACCCTTCGTATGGTCAGATAGATGTCAGCAGAGCTTCCAAGATCTGAGAAAGAGATTGACCAGTGAACCCATCTTGAGGCTACCAGAGGATGGAGTAGTTTACGTGGCTTACTGCGATGCATCAGGGACCGGACTCGGGTGTGTCCTGATGTAGGAGAGAGCAGTGATCGCCTATGGATCACGACAGTTGAGACAGCATGAGAAGAACATTTCTACCCATGACATAGAGTTAGCAGTAGTGTTCTTCTCCTTGAAGATGTGGTTGCACTATCTGATGGGCAAGCAATTTATAGTCTACTCTGGCCACCATTGTCTCAGGTACATCTTCTCGTAGAAGGACCAGAACCTGAGACAGCGGCGATTGATCGTGTTCTGACAGGACTATGACTTTGAGATAGTCTATAATCCTGGGAAGGGGAACATAGTAGCTGATTCTCTCAGTACGAGGTCGGTCATCCAACTACATAGAGAGGCGACAGAGTAGCAAACCGCGTTTCAGATATCCATCATGGATAGAGATAGGGTATCCTTTCAACAGTCGCTCACAGTCAGTGCACCATTACATCAGCAGGTCAGAGAGGCACGTCTTGGGGATGTTGACTGTGATATGCAATGTGCACAGATAACCATAGGACATGCACATAATGGATTTTCTGTAGGAGGATAGCATGTCATTCTTTTTAGAGGACGTACCATGGCACTAGTTGCATTATAGGAGGAGGTTATGAGAGAGTTTCACTCTTCTTCTTTGGCGGTACATCCAGGATTAGTGAAGATGTACCAGGATCTCAGATGATAGAACTTGTGTCCAGGTATGAAGAATGTTGTGGCAGAGTTCGTTTCACGATCCCTTAACTTCCAGCAGGTGAAGGCAGAGCACCAAGTACCAGTAGGCTTTGTACAACCCTTGGAGGTCCTGAAGTGGAAGTGGGACGAGATATCTATGGATTTCGTGACAGGGCTTCCACGTACTTCTAGAGGAAATGACTTCATTTGGGTGATTCTCGACCAACACACCATGTCATCCCACTTCTTACCTATCAGATATCAGTACTCAGTGGAGAACTTGGGATGACTCTACATTTAGGAGATCGTACGGTTTCATGGTGTTCCATCATTTATCATCTCTGATCGAGACACTCTCTTTACTTCCCAGCTTTGGAAGGGGTTGTAGGTGGAATTTGGGACACAAATATGCATGAGCACTGCCTTTCACCCACCAAAAGATGGCCAGATGGAGAGGACCATTCAGACTCTCGAGCACATGATCCGTGCATGTGTCCTCGACTTTGGTCACAGTTGGGAGGATCACCTACCCTTAGTGGAGTTTGCATACAACGACAGCTACCACTCCACCATCAGGATGGAACCATATGAGGAATTGTACGACCGACCTTGTAAATCACCTCTGTGCTGGACAGACCCTGGGGAGTCATCACTTGTAGGACTAGAGATGGTCCAGGACGTGACAGAGAAGGTACATATCATCTAGGAGTGGATGAGGAATGCTCAGAGCCGACAGAAGTCATACGCTGATAGGAGTCAGAGACCACTAGAGTTCGTGGATGGCGAACACGTTTTCTTATGAGTCTCACCTCGACGTGGATTATGAAGATTTGGCCAGGGTGACAAGTTATCTCTGCACTTCATCGGACCATTCCAGATTCTCAGCAGGATAGGCAAGGTGTCTTATCTCCTAGCTCTTCCACATCAGTTGCACCTGGTGCACGATGTTTTCCACGTATATCACCTGAGGAGATACGTGCATGACCCAACGCATATCATTGATCACTGGGAGCTGGACATTGATGACAGGGCCACTTTTGCAAAGGTCCTAGTGTAGATCAATGATCGATAGGAGTGGGTCCAACGTGGACAGTTGATTCCTCTAGTGCGCCTCAGGTGGCAGCACGAGAACCTCTAGGAGAGCACATGGTAGCGGGAGGCTCAGATGCGTGCTCAGTACCCTTATTTGTTCCCCTAGTTTGTGATATATCATTACGAGGATGTAAATACCTGAGGTGGGAGTAATGTAAAGACCTGTAAATTTAAAGGAAAATTTTTTCTTAAATTCTTTGGGATTTTACAAGTACGCAGCATCTGACGACACCTTATTCTAAGGCTTGGAGTGCCCGGAATCAATTTCCTAAGATTAGCTCAGGTACATTCAGTGAACAAATGAGCGGGTTTTTCTATATTTTTAAATGATCCGTGGAATTGAAATCCTAGGGCACCGATGAACTCGCAGTGCCAGTATTTTCTTAAGATGACTTTTACCCATGATCCGTTTCCTCGGGATAAGATGTTGAATTTTGGGGTTTAAGTGAGAAGTAAATAAATTTTGTGTACAATTTTATTTTAATATACATGGAAGTTAAACTCTCTTATAGGAAGTTGTTGGTGGGGCCCACAACCACCCAACATCCCATGTGTGGCTATGCGGGGGGTGGGTCCCACACGAGCACCCATCTTTTCACATTCCATAACCCTTTACCCCTTTGAACTCCAATGATAAATACATGGAAACTCACCATTAAATATTGGTATCCTTTAATTGTGTAACTCTCCCCTCTATCCTATTTAATCATGCCAACATACATAATAAATTAAGTGATTTATGTGTCTGAATTTTTAAATTTAAATGCATTTCTTGATTTAATAAAATAGGATAAGTCCTATTTTACTTTGGGGGGTTAGTTGTTGTGTGAAGATTTTGGGGAGAGAGAGGTCTAGTTCCTTCCGTGAAGAACTTCATCCTCTTCATCGAAGAACGCCAAATCCACGAAGGACGACGACACGCCTCCTATTCATTTCTCCGTGACAAAAATTTGAGACGCCGCTTTCTCCTCGGATGCTCTCCGTCGATGTCTATGGATCCTCACCCCATGATGTCGTTTTCCACGACACCCGTCGTTCGAAATATTTTGTAGAGGTATGGGTTTTCTTCGTTCAAGTTTAATTTAACATACTTCGTTGATTAATTTGGCATCTTGTTGCCGACGTAACGGGAGGAGATCGGACCGCACAAACAAGGCTGAATTCTCCTCCCCGTTTTCTTGATGACCAACATTGACGATTGAGGCTTAGGCGGCGTAGTGTCGTTGCACCGCGCGGAGACGAAGAGGACAACGACCAGAGCGGGCCGCGGGGGTGGTGCGCGGCGCCGTCGCGCCGCGCCGGAGAACCCGATGGAGGTCGTGGCAGGAGTGGGCCATGGAGAAGGGGTGCGGCACCGTCGCGCCGCGCCAGTCAAAGAGGGGACACGGCCAAGGGCCATGGCAGTCCAATAGGGGCAGTCGGAGAACCGTCAGCCGGTGCTCCTGAAGGCAGGACCCCCGTGGGTCCCACGGCGGCTGAACCAGTCAGCAATAATTGTCGGCCATTTTCGAAAACAACCGGGGGTTTGAACCCCTAGGACAGTGCACAGGGAATACCCCTTAGGTTACGCCATTTCGGAATCAGGTGGCGGCACTGCCCCCCCCCCCCATCAGTCCCCACGCGGCCGACTTCCATGTTGGGCGGCAGGCCACATCCCGCCGCAGGCCGTGCTGCGCCCAGACGGGCCGCGCCACACCGAACCAGAAAGTCCGGGCCACGCCTAATTGGGCCGGACCTGGACTCAGGTCTAGTCGACCTGGTTCGGGCCGACCTTGGGGGTGTCGGGCTGAGTCGGACTGGGCCCAAAACTCCTATTTTTCAGACAAATTCATTCAAAAGCCCATATCATGGGCTACAGACCTCCGATCGACGCACCACCAGTTGTGTTGGGATCTTTGGATCGGGAAGGTTGTTTTAGTATATTACACTCAAGGTTTCGGTAAAGTTTGTGTATGACCGGGTTGGTTCGAACCCGAAACCAACCGGGCCCTCAGAGCAGAATCAATTATAACTTGAGTTCCGGACGTCCGATTGAAGTACCGTAAACATTTTTGGATTACTCTTAGTGAGACGGTTCTTTTGGCTTACTCCATAAGAGGTTTTGACACATGTGGTGTACAGTCGGGTTGGTTTTATCTTAAAAACCAACGGGCCCCTGGAACGGAAAAACCAATATCTCTCAGACCAGGCGTCCGATTGACGTGACGTCTATTACGTTGAGTTTCTATTGACCAGGCAGAACTTTGTGATACATCAACTATGGACTTCGTGATAGTTGATGTATCGACCCCTTGGGATGTGGAGCGGATCCTCCTGGAATCGTGAGAGTTGTATGCGGAAACCCTAGATCTGGCTGCGACTGTGACGACGATGGCAACTGTACTTTGATCTTACGTGGGTTCGACAGTGAGGATGACTGTGCTTGGATCCTCTGTGGGTTCGGCAGCGATGATGACTATACTTGGATCCTATGTGGGTTTGACAGTGATGGTAACTGTACTTGGATCCTAGGTGGGTTCGGCAACGACGACTTCTGTACTTCGATCCAATGTGGGTTCGGTAGAGGAGATGATTTAGAGGCTACATCAAATCATCTCCATCACTCTTCTTGATTAGTATACCTGTGTGAGATAAGTTTTGACATTCAATCATTATCTTTGATATAATTGACTTGCTTTCTTGTGTGAATTGGTATGACAACCCTGCTTTTTATTACAACTTAAGAATGCTTTATTACATAAAACTTCACATGAAACAACAAAGAAGATCGAGAGGTTTAGTGTCTTTGGGCCTTAGGATCATTACATAAAAACATTAAACATTAAATACAACATCTTTATTGAAAACTTCCTTTACATGACCACTACATTCCTTCGTACTTAGCATTGCATGGGATAACCTGAGGACATGCATAAGAAAAGGGTGAGATATAAAGCCCAGTAAGGGAGTACACAATGAATAACATGAAGAGTAAAATACATGTTAGGAAATTGGCATATCAATAGAGCATAAGAGAAACATGAACATAAAGGCATGATAAAGCATGATAATCATAACATGGAAATGTGGCAACAACACTTAACATTGAATTAGCATGAGCCAAGGCTCATTGCACATGGAGCATGAGTAAACCCTCATTGCACTTGAAGCACGAGTAAACCCTCGTTGAACATGAATTAGCATGAGTCAACACTCATTTCACATGACGTATCATGATACTATACTTTACCCAATGCATTGGAGTGCTATAAAGGGCGCACCCTTCTTAAACATTTCATTTCATGCATAAGTGTGCCACATGGATCCTAAAACATTGATTCATAAAACATAATCATTTATTCCACGATAAAGGAATGTGGAATTCATACATGAAACTTTACAATCAATAAGTAAATGTGCATAAAGGTGAATACCCTTGATGGAGAAATGGGCATGGTATTCACTACACAATGACATTGGCTTAGAAAATCGGTGCGATTTCGGCAGCGTAACTGCGTGACATAAGAACTCATAAAAAGGGTTGATGGGAGAGAAATGGGTTCCTAATCATATTTACATGTAATGTACAGTAAGTAGGTCATATATATACATGTCCCAACAATTGAAATGGAATTTAAATTCATGATACAAAAGTATTGCTTGAATGTAAAAGAAGAGAGAGAATTCCTTTCGGAATTTCGGCATAGTAACGGGTGTACATGGGAGGCATTTAATGAGAGATAAAGGGTTATCCCATCATTTAAACAATAAGAGGGAAGTATGGGGGAGGTGAGAAACCATACCCCAACATTCATAATTGAAATTAAAAGGGCAATACAACTTAAAGAAAATTGACAAAAATGAGAAAGGAAGAAAAAAACCCTTACTTGGAAGTGTGCTTCCAAAGGCTAGAGAGAGGCTTGTGAGAGGCTTCTTGGGAGCTTGGGGCACCGTGGGAGGATTCTAGAGAGAGTAGGGAAGTGGTTGGACGAACTTCAAAGGCTTTGAGTGAGGAGGAAGTGGGAGCTTGGGTGGGTTTATATAGGAAAGGTGAGAGAATTCTTTATTATTTAGGTTTGGGACCCCTTATATTAAAATAATCCAAACCACAAACCATCCCATGATATTTGCCCATGGTTTCTGGAAAAGGGAAGAGGAAAAAAATATTTTACAAGGCCAAGGTCCGAACTTATTAAAAAATTAGGGTTGCTTATGTGGAGGTGAGTCACACTCCCATGGAAATTAATTTTAAAAGGCAAAGTGTTGAATAAGTCTTGAGGGCTCCATTAATGCTTTGAAAAGTGAGTCAAACAAACCCAAAACCTCATTATTTTAATGATAAAACATATATTGGCCGAACATAAGGATTATGGTATTTTATTACATCACCATTGGGTCACTATGATGTCATAAAACACATTATATATTTAAATGGTATTTAATTTTTACCCAAAAATTTGACTGTCTCAGAAAATTATGAAAAATTCACTGTTGGATAATTTCGATATCCTGATTACAAAAATAATATTTATTTTATCTAAATAATTTTCTAAATATGTGAATTTTCACTTTTAAAATAAAAACTGACATTTATAAAAAATTCACGGGTTTTGACAGAAATGGATTTCAAACCTTAATAAAACTTTTAATTGAATTCATAAAATTATAAGATAATTTATATTTAATAAAAATTAATTTAATATTAATAATAATATTTTATTAAAATATTATTTAATTCAAAAAAAATCCTTTAAAATATAATTTTTTTAATTAACTAAAAACACCATTTGTACTTTAAAAAATAATTACAAAGTATCAAAAATGACTAGAAATTATATTTATTATTATATACAAAAATATAATGTACAAGAACATGGTGCTACTTATTTGTTACATAACCCCTTAAAATAGCCGCATAAGACCTAAGGGTAAGGTGTGCGATGGTGACAGACTCTTGGGTTTTCTCGGATAACATCGCTCGAGTGGTAATCTCTATCAACTTCCATTTTTCCCGTAGACGATCACGTTCGAGCATGACTTGATGAAGATCATCTTGGGCTTGGTCAAGGGAAAATCCCAAAGATGCCACCTCCTTTCCGAGCTCCGAGAAATGGGCTTCGTAAGGGGAAATTCTAATAGATGAGGCCATCGCTTCCTTTGTCTGAGTAGAAATGGGTTCGTTAAAGCCTTATATTTATGCTACTCAGATGATCACTGTTCAACGGCTATAAAAGTAACGGTCACAAATCTTAACGTAAAATTTAAAGAAGTTGACATCTTATAAAAAACATTTTTCATAAAGAAACATTTAACTGGATCAAGAGGGATTTTCCAGTAATGAAACATTGGGTCATTACAACATTCCCCCCTTAAGAAATTTCACCCTCGAAATTTTCCTTTTCCCACACTAAAACAAATGTGGGTAACTTAGCTTCATCATATCCTCCAACTCCCAAGTTGCTTCTTCAAACTTGGGGTTTCTCCACAACACCTTGAGGAGGGGCATTGTCTTATTTCGTAGAACTTTTTCTCTACGATCTAAGATCTTCACTGGTTGCTCCTCATAAGAAAGATCGTCTTCTAATTGTACCACCTCGGAAGAGAGTACATGTGAAGGGTCTGGTATGTACTTCCATAAGAGGGATACGTGAAAGACATCATGCACCTTGGCCATAGTAGGTGGAAGTGCTAGTCGATAGGCCACAGCCCCAACACGATCAAGAATCTCGAAGGGGCCGATGTACAGTGGACTTAACTTCCCTTTCTTTCCAAACCTCATGACCTTCTTCCACGGAGATATGCGTAAAAACACCATGTCTCCGACTTTAAACTCAAGGTCTCGTCGAAGATTATCTGCATAACTCTTCTGTCGACTTTGGGCTGCATTGATATGATGCTGAATGGTTTTCACCTTCTCCACCATTTCTTCGACCATTTCTTGTCCAAGCAGCTTACGTTCACCGACCTCATCCCAACATGCCAGTGTTCTGCACCTTTTCCCATACAGGGCTTCATATGGTGCCATTTGGATGATCGAGTGGAAACTATTATTATAAGAGAACTCAACCGGAGGAAGATGTTGATCCCATCCTCATTTAAAGTCCATTGAGCACGCTCTAAACATATCCTCAAGTGTTTGGATAGTCTACTCGGATTGGCCATCAGTTTGAGGATGATAGGTCGTACTGAAGTTCAGTTCAGTATTCAGAGCATGTTGAAGACTCTTCCAAAACATAGAGGTAAATCTTGGATCTCGGTCAGACACAATAGATAGTGGTACTCCATGAAACCGTACCACTTCCCTAATATATATCCGTGCCAGTTGATCCAAAGAGAAATCCTCTCGAATAGCAATGAAGTGTGCAGTCTTTGTAAGACGGTCCACAATAACCCAGAGTGCATTGTTGCTTTTGGATGTCTTTGGAAGTCTAGTGACGAAGTCCATGGTGATGTTATCCCATTTCCATTCTGGTATGGGTAATGGTTGCATCATCCCCTTAGACTTCTGCCTCTCTGCCTTCACTTGCTGACACACTAGGCACTTTGATGTATATTCAGCGATCTCCTTCTTCATATTATCCCACCAAAAGTTTTCTCGGAGATCTCGATACATCTTTGTGCTCCTTGGGTGAATGGAGAAATTTGAACTATGTGCATCATCCAAAAGTTCCTTCTTCAGCTCTGAACTTGATGTGACACATAGTCTTTTCCCAAACCGCATAATTCCTTCTTCATTAACATTAAACTCTGAGGATTTTCCCTTTTTGATAGCTTCCACTTTTACTTGGATTCTCACATCATCCTTTTGAGCATCATTTAACCTTTACAAAAGAGATGGTTGAGCAATCATTTGTGAAAGGATTGATGATGTTCCCTTCTTTATGATTCCCACGTCCATCTTCATCAAGTCTAAGATGATTGGATCCTTCTCAATTATCATCATTGATAGAATCGTTGGATCCTTTCTACTTAGGGCATCCGTCACCTTGTTCGCCTTCCCAGGGTGGTAATGTATTGAATAGTCATAATCCTTGATGAGCTCTATCCATCTTCTCTAGCGCATATTAAGCTCTTTCTGTGTGAATATATATTTAAGACTCTTGTGGTCAGTATATATCTCACATTTCTCTCCATAGAGATAATGCCGCCAGATTTTCAAGGCAAAGATCACTGCCTCCAACTCCATATCATGCGTTGGATAGTTTCGCTCATGGATTTTCAACTGCCTTGAGGCATAGGATATCAATTTATCATTCTGCATCAGCACACATCCTAAGCCCCTCTTCAAAGCATCACTGAATACCACAAAAAGCTCCCCACTTGTGGGTAAAGTGAGCACAGGTGCAGTGATAAGCCTCCTTTTCAACTCCTTGAAGATTTCTTCACATTCATCACTCCAAGAAAACTTTACTCCCTTTCGAGTTATCTTGGTAAGAGGGTTGGACAATCGTGAGAAGTTTCTCACAAATCGTCGATAATATCCAGCTAACCCCAAGAAGCTACGGATATCCGTTACCGATGTTGGCCTCGGCCATCCCTCAATTGCATCTGTTTTGGAGGGGTCCACGGATATCCCATTGCTTGTGATGATATGGCCCAAGAATGAGACCTCCTTCAACCAGAACTCACACTTGCTGTTCTTCGCATAGAGCTTCCCCTTGCGCAAAGTCTCCAGTACAGTTCATAAATTCTCCTCATGGTCCTCCTTGGTTTTAGAGTATATTAGAATATCATCTATAAAGACTACCACAAATTTATCTAGGTAATCTCTAAAGACTCTATTCATCATGTCCATGAATATTACTGGAGCATTGGTGAGTCCAAAAGGCATTACGATGAATTCATAGTGCCTGTACCTTGTACGAAAAGCAGTCTTGGGGATATCTTCCTTCTTCACCCTTACTTGATAATATCCTGACCGCAAGTCGACCTTGGAGAAGTATTGTGCTCCATGCAGCTGATCATACAAGTCATCGATTCTTGGGAAAGGATACTTGTTCTTTATCTGGATTTTGTTAAGTTCACGATAATCGATGCAAAGCCGCATTGACCCATCCTTCTTCTTGACGAAGAGGACTGGTGCACCCCATGGTGATGCACTTGGGCGTATAAACCCTTTATCCAGATTCTTCTGTTGTTGTTTCTTCAGCTCTTCAAGCTCAACAACAGCCATTCTATATGGAGTCTTGGATATTGGTAGCACCCCATGTATAAGTTCAATTGAGAACTCAACATCTATTCTTGGAGGAAGACCAGGAAGTTCCTCGGGAAATACTTCAGTGAATTCCCTCACAATAGGCATTTCTTCATGGGTGGTTTCTTCCTTGGACTCAATCATCTGAGCCAGATATGCATGCTCATAAGGTAGTAATATCCATTCTTGAGATGATGGAGCTAAAGGAGATTCATCTTCCTCCTGACACTTGTAAAGAATCGGGGGTCGATTCTCCATATGGAGTGTGATTTCCCTCTCCCGACAATTTATGTTAGCTCTATATAAGGAAAGCCAATCCATGCCAAGAATTGCACAAAATTCCACCAAAGGGAGTATAACGTGGTTCGCCGGGAAGTTCAATCCACAGATTATTACAGGGGAGGACTTATATTCATGGGATGCAATGATTGCCCCATTTTCCGTACTCACTGGCATCTTTACTTCCATGATTTGTGGTGGTGCAGGGATTGTTCTACTAAACTTTTGAGATATAAAATAATGCGTATAACCTGAATCAAAAATTATGTTCACTATTCTTGAATGAATAACTAGCGTACCTATCACCACTTCGTTTTCGGGGTTCACTTCGGCAGAAGTGATGGAAAAAGCTCTTCCTTGCTGTCTTGGAGGTTGTTGATTGCCTCCGATAACCCTTGGATTAGGGCACTAATTCGCAAAATGACCCAGTTCTTTGCATTTGAAGCATTGAACAACGCATTGAGGTTCAAACTAAGCGTTCCTCTCCTCTGTCACAGCCGCGGGTCCTTCTTGTTGACAATTAACAGCTAGGTTCCCTTGTCTTCCACACTTGAAGCATTTTCTTGTCCCCCTAAGGCAATTTCCAGGGTGCTTCTTTCCACACTTTTGGAAAGTGGGGTGCTGGAACTTCTTAGCGCCGTTGGATTTATCCATCAGACCACCAGCATTGAAGTCCACCTTACGCTTCTTGTCCCCATGATACCCCTGTGATTCTCCGATCTCCATTTCAACCTTGATGGCACATCGGACAATTTCCTCATAGTTGTCGAAGTCACGGATCGCTAATGCTTTCCGCAAGCTAGGCTTCAGCCCAACAAAGAAGCGTTCAACCTTGCATTCGGGGGTAACGACAAAGCCGGAAGCGTATCGTGCAAGCCTTGTGAAGTTTCCCTCATATGCTCCCACAAATTTTTTCATCTTTCTATTTGAGGGAAAGGAAGTCCCTTTCCATCTTAAGACGGAGGGTGCGTGGAAAATTTTTATCGAAAAATATCTTCCAGAATTCCTTCCATTTCAAAGCCTCGATCTCGTCCTCAGGCTTCGTATTTTTGATCAAAATCCACCATTGATCAGCTTCACCCACCATACGATAAGCCGCCAGGAGAACCTTCTCTTTTTCAGAGCATTGGAGGATGGAGAATATCTTTTCAATGGAGATGATCCATTGTTCAGCGATCATGGGATCGGATGATCCACAAAAAGTAGGAGGCCTTTGTTTCATGAAGCTTTCAATAGCGACTTGTTCTTTCTTAGGGGGGGGGTTGAATGTTCCTCTTGACCAGTGTTTCTATTCAAAAATTGAGTTAGCTGAGAGAGAAGTGTGACAAAGTTCGCGATTCCCGCTCCCATTGGATTGGGCATCTCATAAGTACAATCATCACACTGATCTTCACAACGGTTGTTAGCCCGAGTTCTCCTATTACCGGCCATTGGCTTGAATAAAAGGAATGTTAGGGGTAACACATAAAGGTTAATCCAAAGACAAAAGTTGATGACTTATAAATAAACTTTAATCTATTTAACTCATGAGTCTATAGGATTCAATCCATGCTTTTCATGATCTTCCTTCTAACATATATTCTTAGGGGAATTTTTCCCTTAATAAGGGTTCATACTAAGATTGTGAATTTATCAAAACATATCCCCCGGGAGTGTCATAACCAAGAGTGCAGCAAGGCTCGTTGCCGTGCACCAGTTGCCGTTCGAGTCTAGCTCAAAGTGGTGTTTTCGGGTTTTACCCCTAGATACATCTGTGCCAGAGCCGCCTCTACCTGCTCGTATCCAGACAGAGATGTATTTGTTTGATAAACCACTTACTTAGTATTTACCAAAACTTAGGGATGTTTTTATTATGCTTAGTCTTGTATCTAAGGCTTTACTAGGGTTTCCTAATCCCAAAAATAACTAAACCTATCCTCTGATACCAACTATGACAACCCTGCTTTTTATTACAACTTAAGCATGATTTATTACAAAAAACATCACTTGAAACAACAAAGAAGATCAAGAGGGTTAGTGTCTTTGAGGCTTAGGATCATTACATAAAAACATTAAACTTGAAATACAACATCTTTATTGAAAACTTCCTTTACATGACCACTACATTCCTTCGTACTTAGCATTGCATGGGATAACCTGAGGACATGCATAAGAAAAGGGTGATCTATAAAGCCCAGTAAGGGAGTACACAATGAATAAAATGAAGAGTGAAATACATGTTAGGCAATAGGCATATCAATAGAGCATAAGAGAAACATGAACATAAAGGCTTGATAAAGAATGATAATCATAACATGGAAATGTGGCAACAACACTTAACATTGAATTAGCATGAGCGAAGGATCATTGCACATGGAGCATGAGTAAACCCTCATTGCACTTGAAGCATGAGTAAACCCTCATTGCACTTGAATTATCATGAGTCAACACTCATTGCACATGACGTATCATGATACTATACTTTACCCAATGCATTGATGCGCTATAAAGGGCGCACCCTTCTTAATCATTTCATTTCATGCATAAGTGTGCCACATGGATCATAAAACATGGATTCATAAAACATAATCATTTATTCTATGATAAAGGAATGTGGAATTCATACATGAAACTTTACAATCAATAAGTAAATGTGTATAAAGGTGAATACCCTTGATGGAGAAATGGGAATGGTATTCACTACACAATGACATTGGCTTAGAAAATCGGTGCGATTTCGGCAGCGTAACGGTGTGACATAAGAACTCATAAAAAGGGTTGATGGGAAATAAAGGGGTTCCTCATCATATTTACATGTAATGGAAAGTAAGGAGGTCATATATATACATGTCCCAACAATTGAAATGGAATTTAAATTCCTGATACAAAAGTATTGCTTGAATGTAAAAGAAGAGAGAGAAGTTCCTTTCGGAATTTCGTCATAGTAATGGGTGTACATGGGAGAAATTTAATGAGAAAGAAAGGGTTCTCCCATCATTCAAACAATAAGAGGGTAGTATGGGGGAGGTGAGAAACCATACCCCAGAATTCATAATTGAAATTAAAAGGGCAATACAACTTAAATAAAATTGACAAAAATGAGAAAGGAAGAAAAAACTCTTACTTGGAAGTGTGCTTCTAAAGGCTAGAGAGAGGCTTGTGAGAGGCTTCTTGGGAGCTTGGGGAACCTTGGGAGGATTCTAGAGAGAGTAGGGCAGAGGTTGGACGAACTTCAAGGGCTTTGAGTGAGGAGAAAGTGGGATCTTGGGTGGGTTTATATAGGAAAGGTGAGAGAATTCTTTATTATTTAGGTTTGGGACCCCTTATATTAAAATAATCCAAAACACAAACCATCCCATGGTATTTGCCCATGGTTTCTGGAAAAGGGAAGAGGAAAACAATATTTTACAAGGCCAAGGTCCGAACTTATTAAAAAATTATGGTTGCTTATGTGGAGGTGAGTCACACTCCCATGGAAATTAATTTAAAAAGGCAAAGTGTTGAATAAGTCTTGAGGGCTCCATTAATGCTTTGAAAAGTGAGTCAAACAAACCGAAAACCTCATTATATTAATGATAAAACATATATTGGCCGAACATAAGGATTATGTTATTTTATTACATCACCATTGGGTCATTATGATGTCATAAAACACATTATATATTTAAATGGTATTTAATTTTTACCCAAAAATTTGACTGTCTCAGAAAATTATGAAAAATTCACTGTTGGATAATTTCGACATCCTGATTCCAAAAATAATATTTATTTTATTTAAATAATTTTCTAAATATGTGAATTTTCACTTTTAAAATAAAAACCGACATTTATAAAAAATTCACGGGTTTTGACAGAAATGGCTTTCAAACCTTAATAAAACTTTTAATTGCATTCATAAAATTATAAGATCATATATATTTAATAAAAATTAATTTAATATTAATAATAATATTTTATTAAAATATTATTTAATTCAAAAAAAAATCCTTTAAAATATAATTTATTTAATTAACTAAAAACACCATTTGTACATTAAAAACTAATTACAAAGTATCCAAAATGACTAGAAATTATATTCATTATTATATACAGAAAAATAATGTACAAGAACATGGTGCTACTTATTTGTTACATAACCCCTTAGAATAGCCGCATAAGACCTAAGGGTAAGGTGTGCGATGGTGACAGACTCTTGGGGTTGCTCGGATAACATCTCTCGAGTGGTAATCTCTATCAACTTCCATTTTTCCCGTAGACGATCACGTTCGAGCTTGAAACTATGAAGCTCAGCTTGGGCTTGGTCAAGGGCAATGCCCAAAGAAGCCACCACTTTTCCGAGCTCTGATAAATGGGCTTCATAAGGGGAAATTCTACTGGATGAGGCCATCCCTTCTTTTGTCTGAGTAGAAATGGGTTCGTTAAAGACTTATATTTATGCTACTCAGATGATCACTGTTCAACGGCTATAAAAGTAACGGTCACAAATCATAACGTAAAATTAAAGAAGTTGACATCTTATAAAAAACATTTTTCATAAAGAAACATTTAACTGGATCAAGAGGGATTTTCCATTAATGAAACTTTGGGTCGTTACAATTGGGTTGTACTTTCTTGTGTGGACTAGGTTGAACATGGGCTCTGAAGTTGGAGCTGAACTGGAATTGTTGACTTAGGTATATTTATGGTCATATACCTAAGTAGTGTTGGTTGATACTTCTTATTTGTATCTTTCCTTTTTGGTTTATCGTTTTTGGATTCTGGGAGGCCTTTGGGGGTCTCGGGGTCCCTACTGAGTATCGTATACTCAACCATGAATGAGCTATGCCAGCATTACGTTGTGTTCGATGTAGACGACAGACAACAGTGATCGTGGTTAAGACTTGTAAAGCGGGATGGTACCCGGAGGTGGACTATCAGGTGGGACGTACACGGTGCGAATGGATGGATTCGAGGAGTAGAGGGAACCATCTGTACCACCCTTCAGGTGGGGTTTCTGGAGGATGACTTATTGGTTGCTGCCTTACATTCCAGCTGTTGTATATACTTTTCTCAGTTGTACTGTACTTTCAGTTGGGTTTGTATACTGGCCCATTTACTTTACAACACTTACTTTTGTACTCATTTTACTTAGTGTTTACTTCAGCTTGTGTACTCTGTGGTATTTGTTTTCCAATATAAAGGAAATGCCTTCCCTTTTTATTTGGATTTATGCCTTTGGAGCTAGTCGCCAGCCCTTGGCCTATGGAAGGCGGGCTTGGGCTAGTCACGACACAGGCCCTGAGGACGGGTCGTGACACATTGAGCTTAGAGGATATAGAAAAGTTTAGGAAGCTTTTCTGGCCCTTGGAATTAACATAAAAAGACTCTAAAAAGGAAGGTCTTCTATAAGTATCAACCCATTGGTGATATATATATTTTTTATTTTCATATGGTATGTGTTAAAATTCTATATTATGTTTCGAGGATATTTAAATTGTTTATTTATTTTAATAAAAATGGATTCCTACAATCAAATGAATAATATGTTGAGGGCCCAGTTGACACACATTGGCTGGTAGAATATATCAGCAGAAGATTGTTGAAAGGTAGTTTAACCATGTGAAATTAGATGTAATGATAAGGGGTTTCCCATGAGTGATACTATAGATATATCTGTCTCTTGGATAATACACGTGGATATTCTTCCCTTTACGGAACTATGATGTTGTTAATTAGGTGGTGATACCCTGTGAGAACTTATGGTTGAGTTAGGTCTTCTGAATGCCCTACGATATCAATTAATTGGAATGGACATAATTTCATCTACTGGGAGTGTCATATCTATGGATCCAATAGGGAATCAATGATAACTACAATGACACTAGTAGGTCTCCCTATGGATTGTGCTCATAGTGATAGGGTAGACATGGGAAATGGTGAATATGGTATTGGGTGTCACCTTCAAAGTCATACAAATAATGAGATATTGAGGCACTGTTGAAATGGGTGATGGACTTAGGTGATAATCCAAAACCTATCTCAGGATTATCTTTTCACATAATAATTTTCTATTCATCTATATATTTTTAAATGTGGCACATTGTACCAAACCAATGGGACCGAAGAGACGTGATGGTGTTGTTTAGGATACGTAGACATGCTTCTTGAGATCCAGATTTTGAATGATATGTGATATTGGTGTGACAAAATAAAAATATGGTGATGTAATTTAGGATTACATAATGTTTAGAAGAATTTGATTGATTAGATTTCAATATTCAACATTAGGTCTATTTAGAAATCCATAGACAGAATAGGTCCCTGGGATTCCAGGTTTGTATAAGATCCAGCTGTTCATGTTTGACGATTTTATTATAATCACTATTATTAAGTTGTGATTCATATATCAACATAACGATATGTATGTTTGATCATTATGGAAGGAAACATACTTACATGGGTTATCTTGTATTCCTAGGATCTAACTATTTCACATAGTTACATGAATGATCAACTTATGGTAAGTGAAAAATAGATTCAAAGGTAATAGATTCAAGACATTTCTGATATTAGAGTTTTTTAGAGATTACGTGGACTCTTGATATCTAGTTTTTGAGACATTTATGGGGAATGGTTATCCTTTGATGTATAATATTTATGAATATTTTGTTACACTATAGGATCTAATATTTATATGTTAATAATTATATCATGATGTGTTCAGAGACACCTTAGAGATTTTTGAATCATGTAGGGAAAATTAGGGCCAGCATCATAAAGATTGGCCTTGGTTACTGGTACCATGGAAGGACTAGGTCCCCTATAGTGAGTGTGGTTTCCTTGGTCATCATGAAATTATCAAAGATACCCCATTACTATATGAAGAAGATATTATGGCGGTATTTATTGGTTTCACTATTTATTTCAAATTATCAAGTAACATGAACATACAAATAGGAATTCTAGAAATTTATGGGGAAAAGTTGTTTGTTCCATTTTAATATGTACTCAGATCATGCTAAGGTGGCCATTTAACTTGTGTATGCAAGTAGATCACTCACATGATTCTTTCATTTTTTTTGAAAATGGCCACGTATGATGTTGAGGATAGAGATATGCAATCTTTTGTGGGATTAGATATTAAGGATTTTGTGAATATCAGAGATATAGTTAGGCATCATGTATTTCTACTTTATTGTATTATTCTATCAATATTTTAATGTGTGATTTTCCTTGTGGAATATTTTCCTTTTATGAATGTTTTCTTCCACATAGTATGTGAGTACTATTTGAGTTTTTTTCTTTATCTTTCATGCTATAATTCATATCTTTGATGCATTATAGATGGTTATTTTATCCATTATTTTAAACTCTAATCAGGGTGTATTGTCTTATCATGAAACTATATAAGAACACTATTTCTTATTGTGAGGTTTTAGCATAAGTAGATGTGTTCCTATGCTCTTGTGTGTATCTGATATGGTTAACCAATCATATGGCTTCCAAGAAAGAAATTTACACATGTTTCTTTGATTGTGATTATTCATGGGTGAACTATGTTATAATTTTATATTCAAATAATAATAATAGTTATTAAGAATCTGTTAAGATGGAACTTATAATGATATACATAGACATATGATCCCGTTGAAATTTTTATAGTTATATATAGGGTAGACCCCTATGTCTTCTTAGTCCTATAAAAATGGAATTAGTGAATATTCAACAAATCATGACAAGGATAACACCTTATTAGAGTATAAATCATTAATATGAAAACTATAAAATCTATCCATATGAGATTTCATACAAAGAG
The DNA here is from genome assembly GCA_963277665.1 of Viscum album. Lineage (NCBI taxonomy): Eukaryota > Viridiplantae > Streptophyta > Magnoliopsida > Santalales > Viscaceae > Viscum > Viscum album. The sequence goes on from OY728141.1 coordinate 104,702,931, forward strand.
ATAGTATTTTAGATGTGATTTTCTCAATTATGAATCCATAATAATCATAGCTAAGTGAAGCATATTCAAATGATATTGGGTAAGTATGATTTACTTGAGGTGACTGATATGATGGAATAACTATTAGGCCTACATAGAGATACCATGTAATATATGATATGTTCAATTTATCTCATAAATAGAGATACAATTTTAAACAATGTCATTTAATCAATATCAGTGATATTGAATTGACACAATAAGTATCATCACAGTAATTACTAGAATATATAATCTTACAAATTTAAACGACTATATGAGGAATGATGGGACCTCCGTTACATCTAAAGTTGCATCATAGGTCTATGTAGAAGAGAACATGAGAGGGTGAGGTTAATACATGAGTGCAACATCTAGACCTACTTTCTAATCATACTTAGTGAAAAAATACATGGATGAGAACATATACGGTGGAGTATTTGTAACAACCAAATTATTTTGAAATATTATTATGTTAAATTTTTAATTAAACCATATCTAATTTGATGGTTTTGGAATATTCAAGGAGATAGTGGAGGATGATGATTAATACTTTGATGGTTTAGTACTGTGTGGGATGTATATTATTTTTTGGGATTAAAATGGATACCCTATGTAACTTTAATAATGGTGGTAAAATGTTGTTGGGAATATGTGTAGTAAATGAAACAAATCAGGGTATTCAATAGAGTTCCATGTACATGATGATATATGACTAACTATCCATTGGTCACCAAGGATTCATTTTAAACATAAATCATGTAATCTGTTTAGGTTAACAATTTTATTAAAAGGGGATTTCCTACAACTATAAAGATTCACCAAACAAACCCCAAAAATTCTCAATTATTTTTACAACCTACATATCCATATCATCAATATTAGTTTCCATAAAGGAAAAAAATGTAGTTTTTAGTGGTATATTACTACTTTATGAAATAATCATAATGCCTTAAATATTTTATTCCCTTATGAGATCACTATTTTTTACCTATTGTTGAATAATTTAGGTTGTTATTCTAGGTTATTAGATTTAACAAAATTCATTTCTATATCCATAGGTGGTCCTATGATGTGCATACAAAGCAGGATATTCCATCAATGGAGATATGAGTATGTTTCCTAGAACTCCCTTTACCATTTTGAAAATCCATCTATCTTGCGTTTTCTTGGGATCCCGGTAGGATGGTATCTGTGTTCCAAAGTAGAAAGAATGTAGTTTGACACCCAATTTTTCCTCACATATGTGTTGAAGAATATATCTCAAAGCCGTATTTTTAGTGGGTCTGTATTGCGGTTGGAGAGGATTTTAGTTAGAGATAAGCGGTATTATATGAATCCTAGAAAGATTTATGTCTCCCCTGCAAGCGTTTGGGCCATCTCGCCTTAGTGTGCCGAAGAGGTTGTGATTCCCAACAGGGACACCACATTTAAACAATTCTTAATTCGTTTTCTACAAAAGCATCTAAAAATCTGTTGATGGTTCATATTTCCACAGATACTCAACTATTGGGTTCTACCCTTCCAAAAGAAGAATGACCCCATGAGGTTTATCTGAAGAACACTGACATTTTTAATCATTTTAGTTTGGATATTGGAAAACCCAATTCAAATGCATCACCCCCTCTAGGGACTATTGGAGAAGTGGAGGGTGTTGCTGACCCATTTTATCCAATATACTATGCAGAGGCATTTAACACCAAGTCTTATCCACATGATTATTCTATGGTAGTGGAACCGAGTAATGACCTTGATTATGAGATGGTTTTGGAGTTAGCTATGGGGAGGAATTGTGCTATAGTTTTAAACTATTTACAATAGGATACTCCAACTAATTTGGGGGGCTGATGGAACACAAACAACAGGGAAAGGAGGTACCTCAGGCAGTTAAGGATTGTGATGCCTTTGATGATGACTTCAGCATAGAGCCTGATCTATCTACAAGGTCATTTTAGGGGAAGTATTTTTTGCTGGATACTATAGAATCCCTACGAGAAAAAGAGAGGATGGGTGAAGAAAGTGTCTTGGAGAACATGTACCCAAAAATCCTCATTAATAATACCTCATCCCTTTAGAAGGATGGGAGTGAGGGGATAATGAATGACTTGGAGATTAAAGTAGGCGAGGTGGTGTCTCTGTGCAGGAGGATCCCCCTCAAAGAAGACACAGTGGTTGATCAAAAAAATTGTTCTGAAGGTATAGTAGTTAAATAACTAACATTGAATCATGAGGAGTATGATTTTGGTAGTAAAAGATATAGCCAACTCTCAGTGGACAATTTGGAACGAGTTCAAGGGAAAGGACCTCGCAACCCAAGAAGGGAGAAAGGAAAAAAAGGAAAACACAACTCAGGGAAATGCATTGTGGTATAGGGGTAAAACCAAAGGGATGAAAATATTATTCTAACATGCTTAAAACTATTTAAACTAGTTTGAAAAAAATGGTGGAAATAAGGAAAGAAAATACCTATATAATGGGGAACGTGGATAACCAAGAAGGGACACTATAGCAATGGAATAAGAGGTAGGGGAGTTTCTGAAGCTCCTTATCCACTCCACAAAAGAAATTAATGAAATGGTTATCGAGCACAAATCCACTAATTAGGATATTAAAAGAATATATTAAATAAGGTTTCAAGTTGATTTCCCCAAGGAGAAAGAAGCATGGATAGACATGAAAGACCTAATCATGTCCAGCGGCTTCAACTATTGCAAAATAAACTCAGAGGAATTCCACCAAAAAATGGAAAAAATGGTTACTCACATTGAAGAACTCATTAGAGAGGTTCATGATACATAGGTTAGTACTTTGCATTGGGAATTATATTGAGTGTAGAAATCAAATAATCTCAATCTTGTGTTTAATAATTTTGTGATCTGTTACAACAAGTAGTGGTATTTTGTTTTGTGAAATATGGTTTCCAACTTGTCCATAACGTGGATAAATTAGAATTTATATTTTTATGGATATGATTTATAAGTGGTCTAGTTAAATTTCATGCAAGAATATAAATTATATATAGTAATGGGTAGGGAAAATATAAGGGTTGAGTTTGGAGTTGAGTTGGTTGTAATGAAAAAATGGAAATATATTAACATGGTGTTCAGTGTAATGGTACAAATTCTGTTTTATGGGAATTTGGTTTTTCTAGTTTATACCCATGAATATATGGGTATATTTCTATATGGATAGGTGTAATACTGATATTAAGTTAATGTTTGTAACATAGTTTGGTTAATGACAACATTTCCATTGGGTAAATGCTTTGGACAAGTGTAAATGCATTGGAATGAAGGACCCCAAAATACCCGGAGAGGGGTGGGGAGAATCATGGTGTCAAATTTTTGTTATATGGTGATGGATCTTATGAACATCTTGGTAGGAACTATTTAAGCCACTCTAGTGAGAAAATGTTGAAAAAAATCACATGAAAAGAGATAACACAACAATTTTATTGGGTTCACCAATAAGAGCTAATCCAAGGATCATATGACGAAACTCTATCTATCATACCAAAATCCCCTAATCTTTATAAGTTGTAGAAAAAAGAGTTCATACACAATCACTCTATTGCTGAAAAACATCCTTTTGATGCTTTATGGTATTGTACATTGTTTCCAATAGAACACTTTTGTTGACTCCCCCATGCTCACTTCTTCTAGAGAATTCCAACTCATTTTATCGACATGAATAATTCTTGAATGGATTGGAATTAAATTCTTTATACCTAATTAGAATGAGACACTTCTTGCACCTACATCATACATTATTTGAAACTGATAGCACTGGTCACTAAAAAAATAATGTTCAAAACGTTATTTCACGATTCTTTTTCAGGAAGCTCAACCCTTCACTTAGCTAATTTCCTTCATGGAAGAAAATGCCTTCAAGAAGCTCACTAAGTAAACCTTGAATACCCCATCATCAAGAAGAAAATATTACATAGAAGAATTGGAATTAGTCAAGACTAAATTAGTATTTTCAGATGCCTATGATCTCATAGATAACCTGATTCACTGAGCTCATATACTGTAACACCCCAAGCTTCTATGATACGCTTCTCTTTGAATAATGCAATAGCGTGTGTTGTACGCAACATCGAGTTCTAACACACCACAACCAATCAAACTAGCCGTTATGAATAGTAATACCCAATTTTTGAAATTGATAAATTTTATTTTTCATATTGGGCTTCATTTTTGGATTCAGAATATCGAAATAAGCCTAGGGAGAATTTTTGTTATTTTTTTGAAAAACTACATTTTTTTAGGAATAGTGAAACCACTAAGCGGAAGTTAAAAAAAATGAATTTTTCATAAAACATAATTTTACCTCTTATGTGAGTGGAATTTCTAATATCCAAGAGACACGTTTAATATCAAGGAGTAAAATTTGGTTCAATGAGATGAAAATATTTTTTGGAGAATAGTAACTTTTTACTTTTATTTACCACGGTTAAAAGTAAATAGGGTAATTAAGGGTAAATATGATATTAATATTACCCTAACACATGTCCTAATTCTATTGGAAAAGTGTATCTCGACCAAAAACAACCTTATAAATAAAATATTATCATTTAGGTCCACTTGGATTAGATTAGGACATTTATTATTATTTAATTTAAAGAAGAGTTAAAAGAGTTAAAATCAAATTTATTTACTAAAATATTTTTAATATAGGGTTATACATAAGATAAATTCGATTGTAAATATTAATTAGAAACATAAAAAGATTTCCTACATAATGGTATTTTATTTATAATTTTTAGACATTAAATAGTTTAATTTAATTATGACACAATGATGATGCAGTAATTACCATAATAGTAAACAATTAAAATAATTAATATTATAAATACACTAATAAATATAATTTGAGACTTTTTGTGAATTACACTAATTTTATAGGTTAATATGACATCTTAGGATTTATTTAATCAACTTTTTTCGAAGTAATCAGTCTGTTGTAATTTTTTAAAAAATCAATTATTGAATAGTGTCAAAATTGACCTAAAAGAGTTTTTTTAAAAAATATTATATTATAAATTAATATTAAATTTCTAAAAATCTAAGGATCGGCCAAGAGACTTATATAATGATAGGTGTATCATTAATGGACCACATTGAGGTCTCTTAGAGGTATATAGTAACTTTATTAACTATATAATATAAAAATACAAAGTGACATGGTAAGTGTCAAACTAATTAACTAAGAGTTAAAACAAAAAATAAGGTTAATATAATGACTCAAACCTATCTAAATTATACTGGTTGAGTGGTTTTAGACCCCTACCCACCGTATCCTTTAAATAATCCACTTTGGAGTTATTATAAACCAAATATGAATTTATTATAAAATAATATTTCTAGCTTTTCCAAAGGTGCCCCTCAACCCTCTTATAAAAGGGCTCTCACCATTCTCATTAATTCACACCGTCAATGCCTTTTGCTTCGGCCAAAACCTGACCAAATACTCTCTCAACATCTCTCACTACAACCTAGAGGAATTATTTTGATCAGTAAGTTATCCTATGGAGCCCTTTTGGTCAAATCAAAAGGAAGAACCCGAATAAGAGGTAATGTTTTCACCACCCTTCTTCAAATTCATTTCTTCTTCAACTTCTTCTTTCTTTGTTATTACCATTATAAAATAATGAATCCTGTATCTCCAATATATTTTAATATTATTATAAATATGGTACAACCATATTCAGTATTCTATCCATCCTTTTAATAACATGTAACCATACGTGCGTACGTACGACTTACCGTCTCCACGTCATGGTGTAATTGTTATTCAATAAATTATTATTTGGATGGGTATAATAATGATGTGTAATTAATTTAAATAATAAATATAACATTATAATGATTCTGAATATATGATATAACATCCAATTATATATTATTTTAATATCAAAAGAATGATATTGTCTCTCATGCGTACGTACGGACTACCATCTCCACGAACGCGATGAGATTCATTCTCCATCGTATCCATTCAAGTCTAATTCTCATTTGATGATTAATAATAGTATCTAAGGACTTGATATCATTCTGTATATGATTAAGATACAACCTATCCATGAAAAATATGGTTTATGTAACAAAAAATATAAATGAAAACGAGGTAGTTAACACCCGAAACGACGATAATTCTAAGATATTATTAACAATGCAATGTTAAAAGATCATATATGATATCATATTAATGTATATGATTTTTTTATAATTTAATAACAGTTATTTCACCATTATACAGGAGGTTAACCTACCCCAACAAAGTAAAAGTACAAGGTAAGAGTTTATTTCGCAATTTCTTCATTATCTGAGGTTGTTTATACATAATAATCTAATGGGATCTCTTTATCATCCACATCCATGATTCATAAAAATGTTTTTCAAAACATTATTACTATTTTACAAAATATGGGTTAAAGACATTTATACACTTCTTTGACTTTTTATACGATGTTTTTAATGGAATCTTTCTGTCATTATCCAAACAATGTCCTTCCTAACCTTTTCGACAAAATTAATGTAAGAATGTTTTTTTAACTTATAGGGCAGGTGCGGATATTTTCCAACGTTATAAAATTGTCGAAGCTTATATTACAAGATTATATGAATATTTTCAATGAAAATGTTTTATTTTATAAATATATGACTCTTAAATGATTTCAAAATAGAAAGAGATATTTCTCTAAAAAGTGTTTTGATTTCATCTATGTCAACATCCTTTGATGGATTTTACACTTATTTGAAGTTGATTTATTATGATTCAAAAATTCTATATTGTATTGAAGGTTTTGTGATATGTTTTACTGTGGATGTGTTATTTTTATACCATTCATGATTTAAGGATGAAGTATTTACATTTCGTATGCTAGTTTTATTATGAATGTTTATGTTATGTTCAATCCTTTTCATATGGGAATGCATTGGACTTCATATGTGATGGGTGGAGCCCGCTATAGCTCCTCGATGCATCTCTAGGTCTCATGAGACAAACTAGTGTCTTGGCACAAGGCCTTAACAAAATCTTATTTTTAGTCTTTGCACGAGGCCTTGGCTATGTGTTTATAATAGTCTGGCATTATGCATTCTATCATTATGAAAGTGGTTATTGATATTTCATGTGATTATTCGATTAGTAGAATATCCATGGGAATATGTAAATGGAATTATATCATTTTATTTTTTCCATACTATGTTGAAGTTCAAGTTTAAAAGGCTTTTGTTTTAGTTACATTTTGCCTTACATGTTTATTCATATTTATGAATGTTTCTGCTATATTTGTAACTTTATTGGGCATTTGAGCTCACCCCATTTCTATGTTTTATTTTTCCCAGGATGTGAAGAAGTAATTTATGAATGACCTACAGGGATAGAATGAGGGTATAAGAGTGTGTACTATAGAGACTATATTTTTTTAGTTTTCATTTTATGATGTAATGTAAACTTTATTAATGCATATAGTTATTCCAAGGCTACAAAACTAATCAGTATTTCGAGATTTGATATTTCTTGTGATCATGAAAATGTTATGTAATAACACACCGACTCTAGGTAACTGGGGTCGGGGTGTTACAGTTGGTATCAGAGGAAGTTTAGTACAAACCTTGGAAGCTAGATTTAGATAAACTATGATTAGAGCACATAGACCTAAGATGGACTTTGAGTATTAGTATAGAAGAACTTCCTAGAATTTTGGTATTGTAGAGATTTTGTGATATTTCCAAGAAATACATCCTTGTCTAGATACGAGAAGGTAGAGGTGGCTATCGAACAGATGTACCTAGTGGTAAAACCCGAAAACACCACTTTGAGCTAGACTCAAACGGGAACTAGTGCATGACAATGGGCCTTGCTACACTCTTGGTTATGACACTCCCAGGGGATATGCTTAGGATAACTCTCATTTTCTTAACAAATAATTATTAAGGGTTTATGAGTATATACATCCTCAAAGAATTTTTTTTATGATTATGGATTATATCCATAAATAGTTAAATTTATGTTATGTGTTTTATAAGTATGGAATTATGTATTTTGATTCATAAACTGATCTAGTTTATGACATTGTTTAGAAATGGAGCCTAGTGGAAGAAATGGAAACCATATCAATGCACGTACTCCATGTAGGGATTTCCCTCCTACTCAAGATAATTATAGTGGAGCTGGTGATGCAACAACTGCTGATCAACTAATCACCATACTGGGACAACTCAATCAGGTTATGAATAATAATCTTACCCGTATGGAGCACCCTGATCCACAGCGTGGATGATCAATGTTAGATCACTGCATGAGGAAACAACCACCAATGTTCAATGGGAGTACAAACCCCTTAGTAGCTGAGCAATGGATAAATTCCCTAGAGAAGATATTACATGCTTTGGAGAGTATTAAAAGGGAAGAAGACATCATGGCAGTTTATCACCTCACTAGAGATGCTGATCAATGGTGGTCATTGATTCAAAACATGAAGGAAGATGATGAAGTATCAAATATGGAATGGAGGGAGTTCAAAGATCTGTTTTTAGAAAAATAACCATCGAGAAGATATGGAAAGGCAATTTCCGAGTCAGAGACAAAAGAAGGATGAGAATGTCACAAAGTATGAGGCTAACATTACATGGTTATCAAGGTATGTTGGAGATTATATACTTAACCCAAGAAGTAATATTGATCATTTCTTTGATGGGTTAAAACCATTTCTCCATCGATAATTAGTCTCACAATCCTTCTCATTGTACATAGACATAGTCTCATGTTCTATCAAGACAGAAAAGGAATTCTCTATGTCTTATGAATTTAAAGCAAAGCAAGAGAAGAAGAGATCGGCTGATCAATCTGGGAATGGAAGTAAGGGGATGAAGGGAAAAGTTGAATATCCATCCTGCAGTAAATGTGGGAAGAAACACCCTCGTACTTGCATAAAATGAATGGGAGTCTGTTTCAAGTGTGGTGAAAAGGGCCACCAATCTCATGATTGTAAGGGGAAGAAGGAAGCTACCGATGTCTAATGCTACAATTGCAGGGAGATGGGACATTATGCAAATGAATGTCATAATTGTCAGGGGAACTTACCTTAGAAAAGGCCAAGGGATCGAGTCCAAGCTTATGCTATCACTAATGCTAAGGTAGAAGCTCCAAAAGACGTGGTGGCAGGTAATTTAATGGTTTCCTCAAGTTTAGAAAGTTCATTATTTGATTCTAGATCATCGCATTGTTTCATATCTTCCCAGTTTTCTACGAAAATTAGATATTTCCAATTTGATTTATCAAGGGAGTTATGAGTTAAAACTACAAATGGAAGTATCATTGCAACAATGTTTTGTGAATTAGTCCCCATTAGAGCGCATAAATGTTATTTATCTGCTGATCTCATTGTCATACTTATGATTGAGTTTGGTATAATCCTCGGTATGGACTGGCTTTCAGACCATGATGCGAATATTTATTGTAAAAAGAAGGAAGGATTTGGAATTTCTTGTCAGTGATCATGTTTTCCTGAAGGTATCTCTATGGAAGAGAGTCATATGTTTTGGTAAGAAAGGTAAATTGAGTCCTAGGTACATCAGACCTTTCAAAATTCTAGAATGAATTGCGGTTGTAGCTTACCGTTTGGCAATGCCGCCAAATATCTCCAAATTTCACGATGTGTTTCACATATCACTATTGAGGAAATACTTTCCTGACCCAACGCATGTACTCACCTATGAGGAATTTGAACTGGAACCCGATCTGTCTTATTACGAAGAGCCCGTCAAGATTCTTGATACGAGAGAACAAGTATTGAGAAACCAGATGACTCGTCTCATAAAAGTCTTGTGGAGAAACCATAAGATGGAAGAGGCAACATCAGAACCCAATGAACTTATGATGAAGAACCACTTGAGTATTTTCATGCGGTAGTATTCTATAAATTTCGCGGATTGTAACACCCCAAGATTTTACGAAAAATATTTTTTTTTAATTTCATTAATGTCTTGTGTTGTATGATACACCAAAAGGAGATTGCAAAACATGCATCCTTGACTTGCCTTTTAGTACACACAATCACAACCTTCCACGATAGTGTGTGTACTATGCAATACCGAGTTTCAATAAACAATGATATTCTATTAAAATATTATTAAAACTAGCCGTTATGAATAGTAATAACCACTTTTTGAAATTTTTTAAATTTTATATTTCAAAATGGACTTCATTTTTTGATTCGTAATATCGAAATTAGCTTAGGGTGAAATTTTGGTACTTTTCGGATAACTTTCATTTTCTGATGAATAGTGAAAATTACTAAATTTTAATTAAAAACAAATTTTTTAATCAAAATAATTAATAGTGATAAATTATTAATTTTAGTGGTTTTAAAGTATATTTAGAATATATTTTTACAATTTAATACAATGTTGTTCATTGGATTTAATTTCACATTTAAACCAGACACAAACAAGTGTCAATCTTTTGATAGTTATTATCTCTTAAGAACACGCTATTTGTTTTGATGACGGGAATTAATTTTTAAATTAATTAACGCAACAGATATGTTTTGAATTTGGTAAAATAGACATCATTTTTGAGTTCATAATATCAAATATATCTTAGGCCTAATTTTTGTTATTTTCCTGGAAACTTTCATTTTTTGATAAATAGTGAAACCACTAAGTGGTAGTTAAAAAAATTAATTTTTAATAAAACATAATTTTACCACTTCTCTGAGTGGAATTTCAAAAATCCGAGAGACACAATTTATGTGAGTAAGTAAAATGTGGTTCAATGAGATGAAAATAATTTTTGGTGAATAGAAACTTTTTACTATTTTTTACCACGGTTAAAAGTAAATAGGGTAATTAAGGGTAAACATGATATTATTATTACCCTAACACATGTCCTAATTATATTGGAAAAGTTTAATTTGACCAAAAGAAACCTTAGAAATAAAATATGACCATTTAGGCCCACTTGGATTAGATAAGGACATTTATTATTAATTTATTTAAAGAAGGATTAAAATAGTTAAAATCAATTTTTAATAAGTATATCATTTTTAATATAGGGTTATACATAAGATAAATTAGACTATAAATATTAATTATAAATCTAAAAATAATTCCTACATAGTTAAATTTTATTTGAAATTTTAGACGTTATATAATTTAATTTATTTATGACACAAATATGATGCAGTAATTATCTTATTAATGAAATATTGACAAAATTGATGTTATAAATACCCAAATAAATATAATATGAGACTTTTTATGAATTCCACTAATTTTATAGGTCACTATGACATGTTAGTATTTATTTAATTTACTCTTTTTGAACTAATCATTGTTTTATGATTTTCACAAAAATCAATTACTAAATAGTGTCAAAATTGACATAAAATAGGGTTTAAAACAAATATTATATTATTAATTGTTATTTTATTCTTAAAAATCAATGGTTCAGACAAATAACTTAGATAAGGTTATATAAATTAATAATAAACAACTTGGGGTTCTTTTGGCTTCTTATAGTAAGTTTATTAACCTTATAGTATAAGAACACAAGAAGACACGGTAAAAGTAAAATTATTTAACTTAATGTTAAATCTAAATGATAAGGTCAAACTAGGAACCTAAAATTGTCTAAATTATATTGGATGAGAGTATTTCGACCCATCCCCACCTTAGCTTCGAAATAAATCAATTTGGAGCTATTTAAGACCGAATTTGGCTTTATAATAAAATAATATTTTTAGTTATTCCAAAGGTGCCTCTCTCCTCCCTTATAAAAGGGTACCTCCTCCCTCTCTTCCTCACACCACATTGAGCCTTCAATCTCGGCCAATCCCTGCAACCTTCTCCTATCCACTTACCTAGAGACATACTATAGGTCTTGGTATTCTTCAAAGACCAATTTTAGTTCCCTAAAAGAAGGTCTCAAAGAATCACTTCAAAGAAGAGGTAATGTCCATTACCGATTCTTTCATCTTTATTTCTTCTTCCACTTATTCTTCTTTAGTTGTTTCATTATGAAGTAATAACAATTGTATCACTCATATAATGATATGTTATTATAAGTATGAAACAACCCTATTTCACCATCTATCCATCCTACGGAAAATGAAATCACCGCGCATGCGTACATACGGAATACCGTCTCCATGCAGTGGTGTAATCTATTTTCCACCACCACCTTACTTGGATGGTTATAATGGTGTAATTAATGACTATATATGATTATTTTAAAGTGATATTGATTCTTAAATAGTATACATACACTCCAATACAATTCCATGATCATGGGAACGATATCATCGCTCGTGCGTACGTACGGAATACCGTCTCCACGATGTGATGCGAATCATTCTACATGATCTTCATTGCATAATGATTATATAAATGAATTGAATGAATGAATATGATATATATTACACTAATACCATTCTTGAAATGTGTTTCTCTATATCCTAAAAAGAAGAATAAGAATTTATTCGACAAACACTCATAAGAACAAAAAAGTAATAAACACCCGAATAACAAGTTGTAATGAAATATTACTAATAAGAAGCTAAGAATATGACCATATGTGATATCATAACAATGATTATGGTTATGTAATAAGTCAATAACATTATTTAAATCATTATACAGGAGGTTCAGATACATACAAAGCATATCAGACCTAAGGTAAGGGAAATATCACAATCTCATTTTTATCCGAGATTGCTTATTCGTAATTATTTACTAGGGTTATTGTTATCATCCATGTCCATGTTTACTAAAAATGGTTTCATGTATGTTTAATTTCATTTTACCCACTTTTTAATTTTACTACATGGTATGTAAGGAATCTTTCTTTTGTTTACTTTACGAGGTACTTTTTGACTTTTCCGGCAAAAGTATGATAAGAATGTTTTCTTTAACGTATACGGCATGAAAGTATTTTTATGGTTTTATAAAGCTTTATTTTCATGAAGCTTCCTTCAAAATATTTCATGACTATTTTCAACAAAAACCTTTTCTTCTAAATTTTTATGACATTTGTGAAAAGAAAATGAATTTGACGAAAAAAGGATATTTTCATCAAGAATTCATTTCAAGTTTTTTATCAAACCCATTTTTATCTAAGATGAAATTATTTCATATGTGTGTGTTTTAAGTGTAATGTCTCTATGATTTACATGGTTTCACTTTTCTTATTATGAAATGATATCCATTTCTTTTATATGGATTATGTGATGATGGGATGATGTTTATGAAACCCATTTTATTTATTGGGTTATTATGAATGATGTATGTTTTTTTGTGGCATAAGTAAGAATGATTTCATTTTGAGATTGGTGGGACCTATATCTACCTCCAATGCATTGGGTAAAGATTTTATATCTCATGATATAGACATGGATGGAAAGGTAGGTTATACCGGTTCAGTGAAACAGGACTGAAACGAGGAGTGAACTCGGTTCAGAAAGGGACTTTGTCCACTAAGATAGTCTTGGCAATGAGTGTTGACTAATAAGAAATTATTCTCTATGATTATGTGTGTATGCCACAAAGTTTCATGTTTTATGTTATGATTATTGGGATTACATTTCACTACAATGATTTATCCCACGTTATGAAATTATGATCTCTTTTGCAGGTTAAGATTTCCAAAAGATATTTCTTATAAATATGACGTGATTTATATTTCTATTGTTTACCCTTACTGAGCATTTCAGCTCACCATTTTATGTTTTCTTTTCCCCAGGATATAAATAAAGGATTTAGGTTTAAAAAAAGAAGATCTTTATGGGAGATGTTGAAGATCTTTCACCACGATTAGAAGATTATATTCTGAGTTTCCAAAGACACTAAACTATTACGGTCCTTGTGTGTGTGTTTTTGTTATGTACTAAGTATTCCACAACAGTAATGTAATGTCAATGTACGTTATGATTTAGGTCTCTATAGTTGGTACTAGAGGAAAGGTTTAGTTAACCTTTGGAAACTAGGATGCGAGAACATTAGTGAGATCCCTAGAGATATTTCTAAGGTATGTCTAGGGATGTCCCTAAGGTTAAGTATACGTATAGGTTATAGTACTAGAATTACGCTAACGATCACAGAATTAAACATAAGATGTTAGATATTTAAGGTACTCCCCCTTTATTATTTTGTTTTCCCTAGAATTATTTTTTCCACTCACACTATTCTTTTTGGGTTTTAGACGATGGATGGAACCCGAAGGAACCGTGTTGATCAATGTAATGGACAATGCAATGATTGTCCTCCTGAACAAACAAATTTTATGGGATATGGAGTGCAAAATCTTATTTCTATACTTACACAAGCTATGAATCATTCTGTACTTCCAAATGAGCAGAGAAGGGAACAACATTCTATTGAGTCCTTCATGAGGCAACGTCCACTTTCTTTCAGTGGGTCTTTTGATCCACATGTTGTTGAACAATGGATCAGTACCACTGAAAAGATATTTTATGTTCTTCAATGTTCTGAACATGATAAAGTCATCTTAGCAGTATATCGTTTGGAAGGTGAAGCTGATCAATGGTGGAATCTTATCAAGAATATGAGGAAAAGAGATGAAATTGAGTCCATGGAATGGGATGAGTTCAAGAACTTATTTTTCAATAAGTACTTCCCCTGTATTCTTCGAACATAGATGGAGAAGGAGTTTCTTGAACAAAAGCAAAAGGATGATGAATCTGTTGGTATATAAGAAGCTAAATTTACAAGGCTTGCAAGGTATCCATCTAGATTTATCATCCAACCTGAAAGTAAATTTGATCGATTATTCAGTGGCTTAAAACCAAATCTTCGAAGGGCATTGGCTATAAGAGACTTCAGTAGCTATGAAGAAATTGTGTGTTGTGCTATCAAGGTAGAAATGGAATTTGGTGTTACTTTTCCATCTCATAGTTTTGACAAGAAACAAATGATGGATTTCAAGGAGAAATCTCAGAATAATGGTGAAAAGAAGATGAATGTTTCTTTATGCTCAATGTGTCGAAAGAAGCATGGTGGAGATTGTCTTAAAGGGACAAGTAAATGTTTCAAATATGGAAAGGAAGGTCATCAGGCATTTGAATGCCTCAATGATGGGAAGAAGATGTCTAATGATGCAAACAAAGGAAGGGATACACAGAATGAACCTACTACACTTCAATGCTTGAAGTGCAAAGAAATGGGGCATTATGCTAATAAATGCTCTAATCCAAGGGTTAGTGATGATCGACATGAGCAACCACTTAAGGAAAATGACAAAGGGAAGTCACATGTGATCACCATTGGCGATGTTGAATATGACAACGATGTGGTGGAATTATTAAGTGTTTATGTAATGGGATTCCAGAATAATGTTGTATATAGTATCGTGGAATATTGGAATATTTATGTTTTCGTCTATTGTGGTTTTCAATAATTTTATGGCATCAGTAACCATGAAAAGTGATTGAAATATTTTTGGGAAGAAGATTATATTCACATAATAAAGGGATAACGAGAATCTAATATGTTTGATAGTATTCATGAGCTCATGATTGATATAAGGACTGCGTGATATCATGATTTGAGTATAAAGAATTTTGAGGATTTTGGTTTGTGAAAAGTGTTAACCTTTAAATGTATTCATGTTTTCACTAAGGATCAATGGGTATTCATTCTTCAAGAGAATACATTATTAAGGTATTCACATGTTTTTAATTTTACTAACAAGATATATCTTATGATATATGGCGGATAAATGATGTCATTCATGTGATTGCTATGTGACATTTCAAGTAATAATTTTCTTTATACTATGATCTTGGACCGCAATATTTTAGATAAGCCTAAAGATTAGAATGGATTATGTTGGAAATAAGTTAGTATTGTTTAAGGATAGAAATGTTTTGTCAATATTATTGATGGGATGTTATAGTAATATTGCTTCAGAAAAAGGACAACCTACAGGACGGGCGACATCCCATCACGTCGGACAAGGATCTGGGAATCGAACCCACAACCGATGTGCGATTGACCTTTATCGCCGACCACTAGCCTACAGGAAGTCCCTGGTTAGTAGAAACTAGTCTTATTTTATTACGCAGTATGATATATGATGTATAGGTTCATTCTTGGAATCGTATATGATTAACCTCACCATAGATGGACTTATGTATATTTGATAACTTTTGCTAACCTTTTGTTTGAAATAGATGGAATAACCCATCATTCTATCACATGATCTATTAACACTTCCTGAATAACAAATTCAACTTCATTTCTTTAAGAGATGAAGTGGAAATTGTTCAATGCACGAAAAACAGTGAGATTGTACCAAAATAATGTAAGTATTTATTCTAATTAAAATTCTTCAACTTTTGGTAAATGATTTTGAAAACCAAAAATTTTGTCCTAGCACTCCTATATCTGATGAATCAAATGGTACCTTAGATCATCACAAATTTATGGCTTTATGATGACTGGCTTTTCCATATCCATGTTCTATACCACTCTCCATCAGAACATGATGTTTAGATTTCTCTTCCATATCCATATTTTCACCTATATGGAAACCCGGTGATTAGTTTATTTGGGTAACCGTTACATTTCATACTTTAGTTTTTAAATCCAAGTTTTGGTATTCCCATTTACGATGTGGGTTTCGATAAAAGAAACTTTGGAGTAGTAAACCATTTATAACCCCGATGAATTTGGAGGGCGAAATTCATTTTAAGGGGGGTAAAATGTAACACCCCAAGATTTTACGAAAAATATTCTTTTTAATTTCATTAATGTCTTGTGTTGTACGCTACACCAAAAGGAGCTTGCACAACATGCCTCCTTGACTTTCCTTGCATTACACGCAATTGCGACCTTCCTCGACAGCGTGTGTAGTACGCAATACCGAGTTTCGCTAAACCATGATATGCTATTAAAATATTATTAAAACTAGCAGTTATGAATAGTAATAACCACTTTTTGAAATTTTTTAAATTTTATTTTTCAAAATGGACTTCATTTTTGGATTCGTAATATCTAAATTAGCTTAGGGTGCAATTGTGGTACTTTTCAGATAACTTTCATTTTCTGATGAATAGTGAAAATTAGTAAATTTTAATTAAAAACAACATTTTTAATAGAAATAATTAATAGTGATAAATTATAAATTTGAGTGGTTTTAAAGTATATTTAGAATATATTTTTACAATTTAAAACAATTTTGTTCATTGGATGTAATTTCACATTTAAACCAGACATAAACAAGTGTCAATCTTTTGATAGTTATTATCTCTTAAGAACACGCTATTTGTTTTGACGACAGGAATTAATTTTTAAATTAATTAATGCAACTGATATGTTTTGAATTTGGTAAAATAGACATCATTTTTGAGTTCATAATATCAAATATAGCTTAGGCCTAATTTTTGGTATTCTTCTGGAAACTTTCATTTTTTGATGAATAGTGAAACCACTAAGTGGTAGTTAAAAAAAATGAATTTTTCATAAAACATAATTTTACCGCTTATGTGAGTGGAATTTAAAAAATCCAAGAGACACGGTTTATGTCAGTAAGTAAAATGTGGTTCAATGAGATGAAAATAATTTTTGGTGAATAGTAACTGTTTACTTTTTTTACCACGGTTAAAAGTAAATAGGGTAATTAAGGGTAAAAATGATATTATTATTACCCTAACACATGTCCTAATTCTATTTGAAAAGTTTAATTCGACCAAAAACAACATTAGGAATAAAATATGACCATTTAGGCCCACATGGATTAGATTAGGACATTTATTATTAATTTATTTAAACAAGGGTTAAAATTGTTAAAATCAAAGTTTAATAACTATATCATTTTTAATACAGGGTTATACATAAGATAAATTCGACTATAAATATTCATTAGAAATATAAAAAAGATTTCCTACATAATTATATTTTATTTTTAATTTTAGACGTTATATAATTTAATTTATTTATGACACAAATATGATGCTGTAATTATCTTATTAATGAAATATTGACATAATTGATGTTATAAATACCAAAATAAATATAATTTGAGACTTTTTATGAATTACATTAATTTTATAGGTTACTATGACATGTTAGTATTTATTTAATTAAGGTTTTTCGAATTAATCATTCTGTTATGATTTTCACAAAAATCAATTACTAAATAGTGTCAAAATTGACATAAAATAGTTTTTAAAACAAATATTATATTATTAATTTTTATTTTATTCCTAAAAATATAAGGTTCAGAAAAATGAATTAGATAAGGTTATATATATTATTAATAAACAAATTGGGGTTCTTTTGGCTTCTTATAGTAAGTTTATTAACCTTATAGTATAAGAACACAAGAATACACGGTAAAAGTAAAATTATTTAACTTAATGTTAAATCTAAATGATAAGGTCGAAATAGGGACCTAAACTAGTCTAAATTATATTGGATGAGAGGATTTCGACCCATACCCACATTAGCTTCGAAATAAATCAATTTGGAGCTATTTAAAACCGAATTTGTCTTTATAATAAAATAATATTTTTAGTTATTCCAAAGGTGCCCCTCTCCTCCCTTATAAAAGAGCACCTCCTCTCTCTCTTCCTCACACCACTTTGAGCCTACAAGCTCGGCCAACCCCTGAAACTTTCTCCTCTCCACTTCCCTAGATACATACTAGAGGTCCTAGTATTCTTGAAAGACAAATTTTACTTCCCCAAAAGAAGGTCTCAAAGAAGCACTTCAAAGAAGAGGTAATGTCCGTTACCGATTCTTTCATCTTTCTTTCTTCTTCCACTTCTTCTTCTTTCATTGTTTCATTATGAAGTAATAACATCAGTATCACTCATATACTTATATGTTATTATAATTATTAAACAACCATATTTCACCTTCTATCCATCCTACGAAAAATGAAATCACCGTGCGTGCGTACGTACAGAATACCGTCTCCACGCCGTGGTGTAATCTATTTTCCACCACCACCTTACTTGGATGGGTATAATGGTGTAAATAATTACTATATATGATTATTGTAATGTGATATTGATTCTGACATAGTATACATACACTCCAATATAATTCCATGATCATGGGAACGATATCATCCCTCGTGCGTACGTACGGAATACCGTCTCCACGATGTGATGCGATTCGTTCTACATGATCTTCATTCCATAATGATTATATAAATGAATTGAATTAAGTAATATGATATATATTACACTAATACCATTCTGGAAATTAAGTATCTATAAACTAAAGATAAGAATAATAATTTATTCAACAAACACGCATAAGAACAAAAAAGTAATAAACACTCGAATAACAAGTTGTAATGAAATATTACTAATAAGAAGCTAAGAATATGACCATATGTGATATCATAATAATGAGTATGATTATGGAATAAGTAAATAACATTATTTAAATCATTATACATGAGGTTTAGATACGTACAAAGCATATCTGACCTAAGGTAAGGGAAATATCACAATCTCATTTTTATCCGAGATTGCTTATTCATAATTATTTACTGGGGTTATTATTATCATCCATGTCCATGTTTACTAAAAATGGTATCATTTATGTTTAATATACTTTTTACCCAATTTTTACTTTTACTACATGGTATGAAATGAATCTTTCTTTTGTTTAAGTTACGAGGTACATTTTGACTTTTCCGGCAACAGTATGATAAGAATGTTGTTTTAATATATACGGCATGAGAGGATTTTTATGGTTTTATAAAGCTTTATTTTCATGAAGCTTCCTTCAAAAGATTTCATGACTATTTTCAACAAAAACATTTTCTTCTAAAATTTCATGACATTTTGTGAGAAGAAATTGAATTTGAAGAAAAAAGGATATTTTCCTCAAGAATTCATTTCAAGTGGTTTATCAAAACCATTTTCATCTAAGATGACATTATTTCATATGTGAATGTTTCAAGTGTAATGTCTCTATGATTTACATGGTTTCACTTTTCATATTATGAAATGATATCCATTTCTTTTATATGGATTATCTGATGATGGGATGATGTTTATGAAACCCATTTTATTTTTTGGGTTATTATGAATGATGTATGTTTATTTAGTAGCACAAGTAAGAATGATTACATTATGAGATGGGTGGGACCTATATCTCCCACCAATGAATTGGGTAAAGATTTTATATCTCATGAGATAGACATGGCTGGAACGGTAGGTTATACCGGTTCAATGAAATAGGACTGAAACGAGGAGTGAACTCGGTTCAGAAAGGGACTTTGTCCACTAAGATAGTGTTGGCAATGAGTCTTGACTAATAAGAAATGATTCTCTATGATTATGTGTGTATGCCACAAAGGTTCATGTTTTATGTTATGATTATCAGGATTAAATTTCACTACTATGATTTATCCCATGTTATGAAATTATGATATCTTTTGCAGGTTAAGATTTCCAAAAGATATGTTCTTATGAATATGACGTGATTGATATTTCTTTTGTTTACCCTTACTGGGCATTTGAGCTCACCCTTTTATGTTTTCTTTTCCCCAGGATATAAAGAAGGGATTTAGTTTTAAAAAAAAATTGATCTTTATGGGATATGTTGAATATCTTTCACCACGATTAGAAGATTCTATTATGAGTTTCCAAAGACACTAAACTATTACGGTCCTGGTGTGTGTGTTTTTGTTATGTTCTAAGTATTCTGCAAAAGTAATGTAATGTCTATGTACGTTAAACTTCGGGTCACTACAAGGATGTTATTATTTAAAGGAGGGGAGAATGTAAAACCCTAAGCTTCTACGGTACGCTTCTATTTGAATAATGCAGTAGAGTGTGTTGTACGCAACATCGAGTTCTAACACACCACGACCAATCAAACTAGCTGTAATGAATAGTAATACCCAATTTTTGAAATTTCAATATTTTATTTTTCAAAATGGACTTCATTTTTGGATTCGGAATATCGAAATTATCCTAGGGTGAAGTTTTGGTATTTTTCTGAAAAACTTCATTTTTTGATGAATAGTGAAACCACTAAGTTGTAGTAAAAAAAACTGAATTTTTCATAAAACATAATTTTACCGCTTCTGTGAGTGGAATTTCAAAAATCCTAGAGATACAGTTAATATCAAGGAGAAAAATTCGGTTCAATGAGATGAAAATAATTTTGGATGAATAGTAACTTTTTACTTTTATTTACCACGATTAAAAGTAAATAGGGTAATTAAGGGTAAAAATGATATTAATATTACTCTAACACATGTACTAATTCCATTGGACAAGTGTATCTCGACCAAAAAAACCTTATGAATAAAATATTATCATTTAGGTCAACTTGGATTAGATTAGGAAATTTATTATTATTTAATTCAAAGAAGAGTTAAAAGAGTTAAAATCAAAGTTTATTTACTAAAACATTTTTAATATAGGGTTATACATAAGCTAAATTATATTTTAAATATTTATTAAAAATATAAAAAAATTTCCTACATAATTGAAATTTATTTATAATTTTTAGACATTAAATAATTTAATATATTTATGACACAATAATGATGCAGTAATGACCATAATAGTGAAAAATTAAAATAATTGATATTATAAATACCCAAATAAATATATTTTGAGACTGTTTGTGAATTAAATTACTTTTCTAGGTTATTATGACATGTTAGGATTGATTTAATTTACTTTATTTGAAGTAATCCTTCTGTTGTGATTTTTACAAAAATCAACTATTGAATAGTGTCAAAATTGACATAAAAGAGTTTTTAAAACAAATATTATATTATTAATTGATATTAAATTACTATAAATATAAGGTTCATCCAAGAGACTTATATCATGATAGTTGTATCATTAATGGACCACTTGGGGGTCTCTTGGAGGTATATAGTATTTTTACTAACTATATAATATAAAAATACCAAGTGACATAGTAAGTGTCAATCTAATTAACTAAGAGTTAAAACTAAATGATAAGGTTAATATAATAACCCAAACATATCTAAATTCTATTGGTTGAATGGTTGTATACCCCTACCCACCTTAAAATTTAAATTATCCACTTTGGAGCGATTATAAACCGAATATTAGTTTATTATAAAATAATATTTCTATCTTTTCCAAAGGTGCCCCTCACCTCTCTTATAAAAGGGAACTCCCCCTTCTCATTAATTCACACCTTCAAAGCCTTTTTGTTCGGCCAACCCCTTCCCAAATACACTCTAAACTTCCCTCACTACAACTTAGAGGCCTTAGTTTGATCATAAGTCCAACCTATGGATCCCTTTTGATCAAATCAAAAGGAAGAACCCGAAGAAGAGGTATTGCTTTCACCGCCCTTCTTGAAATTCATTTCTTCTTAAACTTCTTCGTTATTTGTTATTTGCATTCTAAAATAATGAATCCAGTATCTCCTATATACTGTAATATTATTATAAATTTGGTACAACCATATTCAGTATTTTATCCATCCTTTGAATAACATGACACCATACATGCGTACGTACGACTTACCGTCTCCACGTCGTGGTGTAATTGTTATTCAATAAATTATTATTCGGATGGGTATAATAATGATGTGTAATTCATGTGAATAATAAATATAACATGATAATGAATCTGTATATATTATATACCATCCAATTATATATTATTTTAATATCAAAAGAATGATATTGTCGCTCGTGCGAATGTACGGACTACCGTTTCCACGAACACGATGAGATTCATTCTCTATCGTATCCATTCAAGTATAATTCTAATTTGATGATTAATAATAGTATCTAAAGACTTGATATCATTCTGGATATGATTAAGATAAAACATATCCATGACAAACATATCTTACGTAACAAAACATATAAATGAAAATGAGTAAGTTAACACCCAAAACGACGATAATTCTAAGATATTATTAACAAAGCAATGTTAAAAGATCATATATGATATCATATTAATGTATATGATTCTTGTATAAATTAATAACAATTACTTCACCATTATAAAGGAGGTTAACCAACCCCAACCAAGGAAAAGTACATGGTAAGGGTTTATTTCGCAATCTCTTCATTATTCGAGGTTGTTTATATGTAATAATCTACTGGGATCTCCTTATCGTCCACATCCATGTTTCATAAAAATGTTTTTCAAAACATTATTACTATTTTACAGAATATGGGTTAATGTCATTTATACCATTGTTTTAATTTTTATAAGAAGTTTATAATGTAATCTTTCTGTCCTTTTCCAAACAAAGCCTTTTTTAACCTTTTCGACAGAATTAATATAAGAATGTTTTTTAAACTTATACGGCGGGTACGGCTATTTTCTGCCATTATAAAATCGTCGAAGCTTCCCTTACAATATTATAAGAATATTTTCAAAGAAAATGTTTTATTTGATAAATATATGACTATTAAATGATTTCAAAATAGGAAGAGATATTTCTCTAAAAAAATTTTGATTTCATCTGTGTCAACATCCTTTGATGGATTTTACGCTTATTTGAAGTTGATTTATTATGATACAAAAAATCTATACTGTATTGAAGGTTTTGTGATATGTTTGACTCTGGATGTGTTATTTTTATACAATTCATGGTTTATGGATGAAGTATTTACATTTCATATTCTAGTTTTATTATGAATGTTTATGTTATGTTTAAACCTTTTCATATGGGAATGCATTGGACATAATATGTGACGGGTGGATCCCACTATAGCTCCTCGATGCATCGGTAGGTCTCATGAGACAAACTAGTGTCTTGGCCCAAGGCCTTAAAACAATATTATTTGTAGTCTTGGCATGGGTCCTTGGCTATGTGGTTATGGTAGTCTTGCATTCTGCATTCCATCATTATGAAAGTGGTTATTGATATTGCATGTGATTATTTGATTAGTATAATATTCATGTGAATAACTAAATGGCATTATTTCATTTTATTTTTGCCATACTATGTTGAAGTTCAAGTTTAAAAGGCTTTTGTTTTAGTTATACATTGCCTTAAATGTTTATTCTTATTTATGAAAGTTTCCGCTTTATTCTTATCCTTACTGGGAATTTGAGCTCACCCCTTTTCTATGTTTTATTTTTCCCAGGATGTGAAGAAGTGATTTATGAATGACCTGCAGGGATAGTATGAGGGGATAAGAGTGTAGACTATGGAGACTATATTATTGTAGTTTTCATTTTATGATGTAATGTAAACTTTATTAATGTATCTATTTATTCTAAGTATACTAAACTAATAGGTCTTTCGAGATTTGATCTTTTTTGTGATCATGCCAATGTTATGTAATAATGCATCGACTCTGGGTAACTGGGGTCGGGGAAATACATCTACCTTCATGAAATCAGAATAATTTTAGATTTTTCCATGAATAATTTCATTTAAATTGAATTTGGTGTAGATTTATATTTATAGTCTTGTCCATTTGTGACCCTCCACTTCCTCCAATTAATTTTTTGGATCTTTCAAAAACATCTTCATTGCACTCCTCCATTCACAAAGCTCCATTGATATTTGATGTGGTTGGGATGCATTCAGTCAAACCATTGGGCACTCACGATGATCCAATTCAAATAATCATAGAGAACACTATATCGATTAGGGATGCTCCATATCTTCCTGAATATCATATCATTCTTTGAAAAAACCCATTCCCATACCATTTTAATGAAGTTTTGTTCCAGAAAACACCATTTCAGGACAATAGCCTCTTCCTTGGATTTTGAGCCCAAAAATTTAGCAAATAGTGGGAAACGATGCCACCTTTAATAATATAGACAGTAGGAAAAGTAAGATCTATTTCCATCAAAACACCCATATATTTCATGTGAGGATTGAAAAAAAACCGAAACCATACTCCATTTAATGAACTGAATAACCATGGTTCAAATATGGAAACCATGGTTAATCATGAGATGAGGGTTGCTAGTGTAACACCTAGATATTTTTATGACATATTTCTATTTTAGTAGTTTATCTTATTTGGTTTTTTATGTTGGTAAAAACATCATGTTAAAATGAACCATTATGTAAAATTAATATTTTTAACCTAACATTTATTATCTAGCAATTGATATTGAAGGTATGGTTATGAATAACCATATTAAAAAATATATTAATTCTTAGGAAATAATCACTTATTTTTTTTCAAAATTTATTTTCTTCAAAAAGGATTTTATTATATTCTATAAGAAAAAAATTAATTAATTTGAAACATTTATAAAACTTATTGGTCTAAATAGTCTTAATTTTTTAATCCATCATGTCAAAATTATCTTAGAATGAATTTTCGAGAATTTTCAAAAAAGTGTTAAATTTTATTGAATAACGGAAAATAATGATTTAAATTGTCGAAATTAAATTCTATTAGAACAATTAAAAATAAAAATAATAATAGTTTTAAAAAATAATTAATTTATTTTTTATTAAATAATAATTTTGGTCTTTAAATTAATTTTATACATGTATTTACTATAACAACATTATATACCAAAAATAGAAAATTTCTAAAAATTGTTTTTCTTTGTATTTTTCTTGTTTCATTTTTATTAAATTATGACACTTATTTTTATTGAATTTTTAAAAATAGATTCCATATTTGTAAATAAAAGGTCCAAATGTAGTGTATAGGACCATTTAATATTTTTTAATTTGAATAATAAATTTGGTAAAGTTTATCATTTCATTAAGGGATAAATAAGATTAATATAGAGAAAAAAATAAGTGATTAGGCCATATATTTTAATTAAAATTTTATTGGATTAATTAAATTAGACCCTTAATACACATGGTTTGAAATTGTGTTATTTAACTGACAGTTGTCCCTGAAAATGAGTGAGAGATTTTTAAAATAAAAGAAGTTCACAAAATGCCACGCTCTTATTTTTAATAAGGATAATATTATTAATATGGGGTCATGTATATGATATACACAACTATAAATATTTTTCATAAATATAAAACATTAATATTATTCATCATAATTTATTAAAAATTTTCATGAATTAAATAATTACCCCAAATGATTACACAATGGTGATGTAATAATTATTTGGTTAACAGTGAAATAAAATAAATGATAATAAAATGGTAAAATGTAATATAATGTGAGATATTCAAGGTGGTCCATGAATTTTCTAGATTATCATGAAATATTTTAAATAAAATTTCTTATTTTTTTAAATTTTAAATTTTATTTTTATGTATTTAAATGTAAAAGTACTAAATAGTATAAAAATTGTTAATAATAATATTTATGGGATTAATATTTTGTTAAATTATTTAAAAATATTACAAATCATTAAAAACATAATTTTACAGTGAAATGATCTAAAATTTCATTAATTTTCCATTTATAGTACTTTTTAAACCATAATAGTAAAAATTATAGCCTTTTAATATCGACAATGTTATTACCATAGTTTAAATTATAATAGGTCAAATAAGGCTCAATTAAAATGAAAAGATTTCGAGTAAAAAAATGCCTAAATATTATTATTTTATATTTTAAAACCTTATAATATATTATATTTGAATCCATGGACATTTGGTGGTGTTTTGAATGAAAATTAAATTATTATAATTTAATATTTTTATAAATTTCAAATACACCAATCACCTCCCTTATAAATACCATCCTCACAACCCCTTATCCTTAATCCTTATATGAATTTAATACTTCAAAGTCTCTCCCAAACAAACTCCTTCCCAATTTCCCCACAAACATGAATTGATTGTCTCACCCAAATACCAATTCAAATTTCCTTGAAGTTTCCATCAAAGTGGTGATATTCAAGAGGACATTAATTGAAAGTGTAGAACCCATTGAGACATAAGGTAAAGGATCTATCCCAAACTCCATATTTGTTTGGGTTATACTCTCTTTAATATATTTCCCCGATTACATGCATTATATATTATTATTCCTCATGTTCATTCATGATCCATTGATTTTATATTGTCATGTTATGCCTCATAACTAATGTGATATTTTTCATTCCAATGTTTATTTGCTTAATAATATTTATATCTCATCCTATTTTTCTATGTATTCCCTAGGTTATATTATTCATTTTTATAAGATCAATGGAAATTAAAAATTTATTTTGGAGATAAATAAAATGTTTTTTTATTTTTATTTAATTTGTATTAATTATGTACACAATTTTGAAAAGTTAGTATACTTTTCAATCATAGTTTTTTATTTTATAGATAATTATACTTAAATTCACATAATATAATTTGTAAAAGGATTGGGTTGATATAGGGAGTAATTCCTCCAATGTACATGGATGGCTTATAGTGAAAAAGCCACACGTTGGGTGGCTATGTTAATACAAGGACCAACATGTATAAAGTGATGTTTCTAAACACATTTTGTTATGATATATTTAAATAGTATTAGATGTATTTATAAATTTAAATTCTAGTTTTTAGGACATCTATTCATAACTAGAAACACTAAAACCTTGTTGTAGTCTCTAGTGGTGTTTAGTGTGCCTTAATGTAAATATGGAAAGGTGAAAAATTGATATGACACATCGTGGAAAATTTGTGGTTCCCATGAATGGTTCCTATAATCCTTGATTTTTAATAAATCACGATTTATATTTAGGAGTCCTTGTAGAGAGAAAACAAGTGAGTTGTTGTTCCAGAAAATAGGAAAATTCATGTCAATCTAGCCTATCAATAACAAAAAAAACCCTAACTGGGCCCTGTTGGTGGGTATAAGAATGTTATAGAAATATTTTCCAAGCCCCAATAAATTCACCCTTCTTCTATAATAGTTTTAAAATTGAATGGTAAATGGGAGTTGAATTAATGTTCGATTATTAATGTGTTAATTAATTTTTTCCAAAAATAATTAATCAAATCATACGCTATATTTTAGTCAATTACTGAAAATTGGTGTATTCCAGATGACACCCAGACAATCAAACGGATCGATATAAAGCAATCTTTCAATGATTATTATTGTATTTTTTAAATTTTCATGTACCAACTTCTTTTTTTTGATAAAAATATTCATTACACATTCCATTGTTAGTGCATTAGGATTTGATATTTTTTCAGAAGATCATATGAAGATAATTCTTATTTAGTTTAATTTCAACATTACATCCTGAATGATGTTGGGATGAGGTTGTTGTAGTTGATTCTATCTTTTATGATCATTGTATCTCTTTCAATGTCATATCACATGATCATAAAGTTCTTCTTACCGTATATGGAAATTGAATGTTGGGGATATTTTTTCTTCCCTTATTTTTGTTCACTATATTGGATCTTACTATAACCAAGGTCACAATTTTTAGGAATTGGTTATGAGAGTTCATGGAGTAAATTCTTGTTATGGTTGGTTTGAAAACGTGGTTTCAGTGGTGACACTCTTAATAAAAATATGTTGACATCATCATCCTTGAGGTATGATGTTTATTACCATTTTTGGAACATGTATACACTTATTTCCACGTAATGATTCTTATATTGGATTGTGTATTTTCCAAAATTGAGTGTGATCACATGTGGGTGTGGGTATATCCCATGATACTCTTTAAGGTTCTTGATGTTATGAAATATATTATATAGATTATTTCAATATTTGATGATTATCACATTTACTTCTATATGACGCTACTATATTATTGTGAAGGAAATATTTGAATTGACTTATTATTATCTATCTCATTTTTTATAGTTTCAACGTATTGGGTGGTATTTCATTATTACTCATGAAAGGTGAAAAATCTTGATTGATTTCACCTTGGAGGGGTCATGCGAATTACTTTTGGTGTTGGTGATGATAGACTAATAAATGAGCATTGAGAGAAGTTTTCTTGTACATCAATTTGAGACATTATTCCTTGGTGATACTGAGTAACATGATAATAATCGATGTATTTTGAATACTGATTTTCATATTCATTTGATTCAATGAAGATTCCAAGGTTTTTTTTTACCAAACTTGTTGATTATTTGTGATTATTCCTAAAATTACTTGTTATCCTATAGGTATTGAGATAAAGTAGGTATGAGAATGGATCATTGAGACTTGGTTTGCACATGTGACCCTATATTATGTTTTTTTGATATCTTATGCATTTTTTGTATTTTAATAGATTACACATGTTATATATGTACATTTTTGTTATGGAAACACTAGTGGTGTCTAATAGGTTTTATTACTCAGACCCAATAAATGTATAACTATGTGTTTGAAGAAATCATATATATTGATCCATGAATGAGAAAGTGGATCGTAGAAGATAGTTGAGTAGTGGACCATGGATTTTAAAGTGGATATTTGGAAAACATCACCGGATTACCATAGGGTTTTATTTGTATATATACATATAGATTTACTATTTTTTGGTTTTCCTCAACTAGATCATGATTTCATTAATATTTATTTATCTGTATGAAACATATACTATATAATATTATATTATGATGCATTTTAATTCACGTTTAGTTATCAATGTTATATTATATGTTATTTATATTATTGGGGAAAGGATATGATCTTAAGGGGACAATATCCCCTTGTATGAAGCTAAAACTCTTACTTCTTATTGGAAGCCTCTTGCGTATGGGATGGTGCGCAAGAGGTCTTCTATATATTTAGCTTGATCCCCGTGGTTTGGGTAATTGAGTTACAAAGAGGTTTTAAATCTCTTATTTATATTTGGTTTCTTACTATCATGGGACAAGATTGAAATGATATAGGTTGTCTAGGACAATAGATGGGATTTCCAGTGTTCCTATCCATCTAATGTGTGACAAATATTTTAGCTAACATTAACAATATTTTTTTCATATATTATGAGATCTAGAAGCATTAATGTATCATGAATAATCATTTATGAAACATTCTATACATATAATAGATGTGTGATGACTAATAGTTCATTAATGTAATTCTTTGATCATTTCTATTTGTTTGTGGTAGAACTATATTTTTGGCCATGTGATATATTTGTTGTCCATTCTATTGTGATATATCTATTATGGAATTAATTATTTTAACATGATTTTGGTGTTATGATTTTATAATATATGTAAAAATGTATGATGTAAAAGGATAAATAATTTCATTAATGATATAAGGGATATACTGTAGGATATGGGTAGAATCCAAGGTGAAATAATGTGTGTTCTTAGAGGCTAACTGGGATATATAATAAAAAAATTATATTTTTAAATGTTACCATAATGTTTCAGATGATTCCAACCTAATAATGACTAATGGTGCCACCAACTATTGCTGGTCAGTATACTACCACAAGGTAGAATACCACTATTCAACTGCTTGTAGTACATGAGGGTGTAGAAGTGAATGTTTCTATACTAACACTATTAGAACATAAAATAGGGCCACCTAGAGCGAGATACCTCCTTCTAGTTTCTATTTAGGGTAGAGGGGAACCGGGTTCCATGGTAGACTAGAGTAGAGATTTCAAACTCCATCATTCTCCAGTCTTTCATAGAATTGGGGGATAAAATGATTCTTAGGAGAATAAAGACAACATCGAGGGTGTATTTTCCATAATTCATAAACCTAAGGATATAAGGGTTATATGGAAGTTTTCATGTAAAAGGGACCCACCAATATATGGTAAATCGTTATAGGATATGATGGAAATCATGATGGTCTAACTTTGGGGACTTTCATGAACCCATTTTTCAGAGAGTTATTAAATATTACTTAGAAGGTGGACCTATTATTGGATTTCATGAGCTATAGGTGGGTTCCATGATGGTATCAACATAATTCTATATTTTAATTGATCTATTATTATTTAATAATGTCATGGAAATAAAAAACTAATTGATGAATATGAAGTACTAGATTAGTATTTATATCCTTATCATGTGGTAGGTTGGGTGTTTCAACCTAATTAAATACCTACTGGTATTCAGAATGTACATAACTATTTAAAATGGACTTAAGAAGGATCAATTTGTTTTTCTTATTCCAATATTTAGTACTCAGATTGGTGAAACTCTTATTATTGGTATATGAATCTCTTCTAATATTGGGAATTGGAGGAACAAGGATTTGAATTAGGTCAGAGTTATTTGGTGAAGAATGTTGTCATCTTATTGAGTTCCCTCTAAATTTGATCCATACTTATTCAACTATTTAATGATATAACATTATTTAATGTTCTAGAAAACACATATGAACATGTTTCAAAAGTGTGAAATAATAGGGAATATAAAAATTCTATACTTCATGGGTTTAAGGATGTGATTTCTATAGAGGTCAAGGATGAATGTGATCTACTAACCAAGGATTTATTTGGGGTATTTAGTAGTAGGAAATATTTACGATGACTCTGGTGAGTTAGGTACCTTAGGGAAAGGGCATCACACATGAGGTATACTAAGATCATTCAATGGATCGTGCGTAAAAATATTTTTTTGATATTCATTTACTAGTTGAGTAATTTTTTTGATTACTTCTACACAACCTATAGCTTATATAGATACATGTTCTATCCATTAAATTATATTTTCATAGGTAATTGATGGATGTAACTTACCATTAATTTTATCAAATGGGTAACTTTCCATTAATACAGTATTTAGAATTAATGTTGAATGTCTTCATTGACACACATGCTGTCTTATATATTTTTATGGTTATCAATATCTAATGAATTCAATATTTTGGAGATAATGATATTTGATGTGATTCATTTAATTTATGGGATGACCTATTTTTGAGATTATGAATGTTGATATAAAATATGGGAATTATTTACATCTCATAAAAGAGAGAGGATTATTATAACTAATTAATAAGAGATGGGATTATATAGAGTGGGTATAGATTTTATCATGAATGGGATGATCACAAATAGTTTATAGGATTTTATATTTCTGTGGGATCAGTGGTGGCCACATCATCATTTACTCTAGTGTAATACCATTATTAAGAAATTTTCTCAAACACATTCCTTGGAATACCTCATAATATAGAAGTTGATATCAATCAATAACTTATTATAGTCAGAAAACACATTTTGAGACCCCATTATCATATCCCGCCAACCATGTTGAATGAGATAAATGTACAATAAAAAGAAAAAGGATAAAAGAAAATTATAAGACAACATAAATTTTTATAGGGTTCACCTATTAAATTATCTAAGACAAAATACTATAGCATTAAACTTGATAGGTATTTACAAATTATTAATTGAAAGGAATTGTATAATATATCATATATTCCAAGGATCAATGATCTATATGATCAGTTGTAGGGTTCAAAATAGTTCTCTTATATTGATAATAGATCAGTATATAGATAGTTGAATGTTAGAGGTGAGAAAATACCATAGAAGGTGTCTCAGAGTATGTATGTACTATATAAAAACATGGTTATACTATCTAGATTGATGAATGAATTGATACAGTCTATTTATCTTACAAAAATTTTCTTCTAACAAAAGCTCGACTCGTTTATTGTGGTGTTCTTTGAGGATATCTCCATTTTTCAGAGACCACATAGTAGCATTCTATACATATATAGGTATTATTATATATGATTAGAGAACATATTTATAGACTATGAAATTTATGTTCCATATTTGGATTCAAGAGTGAAATAAATTGGGCATGTTTTGTTTGAGATAGGAGTATATATAGACTCGTAGAATGTTGAGGTAATGATTTCCAAGACCGTCCTTGAAATTTTCTTGATTTCAGGTTCTTTCTAGGTTTATTTGACAATATCAGTGTTTCATCTATAACTTGGTATATATCAACATTCATGACTATACTAAAAATTAATGGGCGTAACGTAAAAGTGATCAAACAAGTGTAAAGAATATTTTCTCTGATTCTAAGAGAAGGGATATTACAATTTTAGTGTTGATAGTTTTCAATCAATGGATTATTTATGCTATTTAATGCAATGACTCCATAGTTGATTTGGGGGTTGTTATGAGGAACATGGGGTGGGCATTAAATATTGGGTACCATCAGCTTTTCCCCCAAGATAAGAACTATCCTAACTATAACATGGAGTTGGAATCCTTATAATATTATTTTTATGTATTTCTAACAATGTCTCATCAATGAGAGGTTTTTTTCCTATTTTTATTTCATGACCCACTACAATATTATCAAAATATAGGATCTAAATTTTATGTAGATGATATAGGAAGATAACCTATAAATTTTTTAATTTTATATGTCTTAATCACCAGGTAAAGGTATCATTTTTATAGACGATCTTAAATATATGATTTAGGTGGCTCTAGTGCATAGTGATCAACCATTAATAAAATATTTGTGCCTGATAATCTTGTTTTCCTAATAGAGGATGGATTATATATAGAACCAAGGATTGATTAAATTTTCCAAATTTTTGATCACATACTATATTTTAGATTGGGTGATTCATTTTCCAGAAACTAACATGTAGTTTATAGATATGTTTGAACAACCAACAGGGAGTGCCACAAAACTTGGGTGATCGTTGATTAATGATGGTGAAATTTTAGTACATGGGAGAGTAGTAGTCCATGTATCTATCTAGAAATAATTTATGAGAGAATTAAATTCATATAATTAAGATTTTCATCCTAAAGATAAAATGATGTACAATGAATTTATGAGGTAGTAATGATGTCCATAGATGACGAAAGAAAATCTTAGATTCATTTCCCAATACCTTACCTACCAGAAAATATTGGTTGGGCACTATCATTATAGTGGGTAACTGTATCCACATCCTATGACCATATTTTTGTTGTAGGATCTCCCGATGGAATTTTCTAAATTTATTCCAAGGACACCAAGGTTCCCAGATGCATGTTGGGTCCTTTTTGATCATCTAAAAAATGTTTCTCTTTTCTTATAGATATGAAAGAATCTGCATGTTGATGATATCAAATAGATTTATGTGTATGAGGTGGTAAAATTCAATGGAGTTCCATTGTGAATTATAGCTAATATATTAAATCATTTTACACAGATATTTCATATAGGCTTAGATAAGGCCTTATGGATTCAGTGGTGATTGAGAACAATATTCCATCCACATAGAGACAAATATTTAGAGCAGATGATTCAAATAAGAGAGGATATGATCAGAGCCAAGATTTTAAAATTTTGTGAAGGGTGAAATGATCACCTATCATTTGACAATTTTTCATAAAAAACAGTACTTATGATGAAATTTAGATAGAACCTTATGAGGAAATATATGGTAGGACACTTTAATAACTTTTTTCTTGGAATAAGTATGGTGAGGCCATTGTTATGGGGATTAATATGATACTAGAGTCCTATGAGAGAGTCTATATTATTCATTGTAGGATTATCATATATCTAAATGGAAAATTATCTTTTTGAAACCCCAAAATGAGATATAAGGATTTTTCTATGGGTGAGTTTATTGTTTAGAGTGAATCCTCCATTAGGATACTGATGTTTGTGAAAACAAGGGATGATAGAAGAGAATTACATTGGACTATTTGAGATCATTGAGAGGATTGGTATAATGGGATACCATGTGAACACTATTTATATCTATTGTGGAATGAATGATGCGTTACATGTGTCTTTTATATGGAGGTAAATGCCTGATCATTTGAATGTTTCAACTATGTAGATGTTCAGCTAGAGCCTAATGCATCATATATGTAACAACTAGATAAGTTTATAGAATGAACTGACAATGTCATAAAATTGAAGATGATTACACTTGTCCAGATTTTGATGCATAAATGATGACTCTAGAATTAGAATTTGTTACAAGAGTTTGTTGTTTTATTATAATATCGATATTTTTTTAGGTTAACATTGGGTATATGTATCAAGGTTGAGTGTTCCATTA
Organism: Viscum album; assembly: GCA_963277665.1. Classification (NCBI taxonomy): domain Eukaryota; kingdom Viridiplantae; phylum Streptophyta; class Magnoliopsida; order Santalales; family Viscaceae; genus Viscum; species Viscum album. The sequence goes on from OY728141.1 coordinate 104,737,803, forward strand.
ATGGTAAGAGTTACAACAACCACATTTATTTGGTGGTTATGTTAATGTAAGATCCAAACTGAATTTTTTTATTCTTTGAAAATTATGATTCCTTGATCATCCAATCATTTAGTGTTTGTGGTTTTGAAATCATAAAATTTGGGTTTAGAGGTCTTCTATCCAAAATAGGATACACTATATCCATGCTGTAGGTTATTGTAATTTCTGGTGTTCCTCAGTGTAGAATGAGAATAGTAGAAAATTTTCTAGCCAATATTTATTACTTCATTATCACTCATATCAGCCGCACATTGGGAAACCCCATCATAGATGTTTTAGAGGTTATGGTGAAGAAAAATGAGAATTATTTTCTGACCACACCGTATGGATGGAATTGCTGGGATGATGTCTGAAGAACACCATTACCATGGTCTTATCATTATGGTGCGGATGATGATTCTAGTGCTAATTTTTCAAATAAATGAAATATTCTCCAATATTCTGATATGTTATGCAAATTAAAATGGATTTTTTTTGAATTTAAGTATGTTAATTAATTAATTAATTAATTATTTAATTAATTCCAAAAGATTATTAATTGAATTTTCTAACATTCTATTTCTAACTAATTAAATGTGATGAATTATATATGACTGCTAGATGAACCTATGGTATATAGAAAACCAATATAACATTCAAATTTTATCCTTCTTTAAATCTAGTCATGTCACCCACTTTGTTCATTATAAACCATTCTTACAAATATAGTTTATTGTCATTTTTTGAGTATTTAATATTATCTATAATAGGAAATCAAGGTTTGGTAAAATTCATTCTTTCCTTATTTAATGGTCTTAAATTGAGGTTATTCTCATGTACTCAGACATGTAAGAGACCCTACTATCTTCATTTGTTACATTCCATGATTGAATAAGTATTTCTTTATTATACCAAACTCAAATTTTATTATTTATAGAAACATATCATTGGGTAAGTGTTCTCCTACCCTTAATTTTATTCTTTATTGCGACTAATGAAATATCTCTTGTCATGTTGGTTTCAAATATGTTCTAGGAGTTATTATCATGCACACATTTATCTAGTTTCCATTAAAACATGGTTCAGGAATAGACACTCTTCACAAACCATGATATTGACATAAACAATGCTGTTGTATGATATTACATAAAATTTGGGGCTATTATACATAATTATTTACATGGTATAATAATTGAGTGAGTCATTTTTATTCCATGATTGTGTGTGATTGAATTCGGTGTGTGTGTTTCCCACTAAAACCACTATGAGGTAAAATTCCAAGAGTTTTCTTATGAATATTGTTTCCATGTTTGATGATTATCACATATACCTTTATATGTTACAAAAATATTCTCAGAATGAAATTATATTATTTGTGTTATTATACTCTACCTTATTGTGTGTATTTACATGTCCTTGGTTGTATTTCCTTGGGACTCATGAAAGGTGTACTATTGTGTATGATAACCCCATAGAGGGGGAGTGGAAATAACATACAAAAATGTCAATAATGGTCCTATACATGAGGTTAGAGTATGAAATCTCTATGGAGTAGTCTAAAACACAATTATATATTGATATTGAGTAATGTTAAAAAAAAACCTTTATGGATTCCAAGAAGAATGTTCACTCGAAGAATTGAAAATACTATTTAGTATGTTTTCCAACCTTATAGATTGATATTTATCTTTTTCAAAAAAAAATTATTATAATACAAAAATTGATTCAATGTAGGTGTAAATAAGGATGGTAATGGGTTGGTTAGATCTTGAGTGCTCAACATATGATTTTTTTTATTTCTGGTGAATTTATTAATATCATGAAATATAAATTCCATACTTGTTCAATCTTATTATGGATTCATTGGTGGTATCCATATGGGTTTTATTACTCACACCATATATAAGAATCTCAATCCTCATGTAGTGTATCTTTATATAGATATAGGAAAGGGAAAGGGGTCCATGGTAGATAGTTGAAAATGAAACACAAAGCATATATCAATACCTTGATGGTATCCATAGGATTATTATAAAGTTTTATTTATTTATTTTCTTACATAGGTACTCTATTCTGGATTTCCGTTCTAAGAGCTTGATTTTAGTTATAATTATTTTCTTGTATGACATGTCTTCCATATGATATTTTATTTTTATATATTTTATTTATATTTTATTTCATTGCGTTGTTTTATATTTTATATATTATATTGTTCCAATGGTAGGATACTGAAGGTACTATCTTTATGATGAAATTATTTAAGCCTAGACTTACAAGAGATAGCCTTCAATGTATGGGGAGGCACATTTCTAGTCTTGTGTCTTGCCATCTTAATCCCACTGGTTTTGTTTGATGCATTACATAAGGGTTAGGTGTAATGATACCTGCTTTATTTTGATGGAATGTATTTTGTGTACATTCCTCCAAATAATTAGTAGTTTATGTGATATTTGTATTATCAACTTGTATTATTATTCTATGTTATAGAATTATATGGGAGTATTTCATCTGTATCGTTGACATTGATATGTGTCTTGATAAGAGTTGACACTGACGTAGGCTGATTCAGGCATGGTCCATCCCAAATTCCTTAAAGTTACCCATGGATTAAAAAGCTATACATTTTTGAGGTATTTTAATTATAATTATTATTTAAATTTCACACTCGTATGAACATAAAAATTTATTATTTGGTTCTGTATGCCCATATATGTGGAAAAATCATTTTTCCTCACACCATGGATTTGCATCTTTGTCTGCCTGAATATTTAACATTTAAAAACATATTATGTGAAACGGCCCTGTAGTGGATTACATAACTAGATATTTTGTTTTAGTGTTTATATACGGTAGAAGGCCAGGTATTATGACTCATTCTATTGAATTTCACCATTCATTTGAATATTTCCTTACGTTTTTGAATATCATTAGTAGATGGGTGATCTTATTCATTATGGGTGACCTGTCTGATATTAAAAAAATAATTTTTTAATGAGAAACATTTTACATAATGACAGTTGGATAATAATTATAATTTCAATGCTACTATTTTCATATAATGGGTTCTTGTGATTATTTTTTTAATGTGATTTATGGCTACTAATACCAGATTCGATAGAGTATCCCCTAGTTGTAAAACGACATTTATCATTGCTCATCATCCTATAACTTATTTAATGGTGCTATGAAGTTATGTAGTAATAAAATTCTGTTATATTTCATATAAAATAATCCTAGAAAAATTCACTTATATAATTTAGTAGAATTATAGTTCTGAGTATACACATGGTTCTTGAGTGATATGACTTTAATTTAGAGATTATTTATATATATATTGGTTTAAAATAGTTTTTATTTTTTGATAGTGGACTTATAATATAAACAATTCATTTTCATAAATTTTTTTTGAGGATGCTATTAATATTGAGGTCATTTTTTGATTACCTTATTTGATATGTCATTTTATTTCAATGGAACAATTTGGTGAGTTAGTGATTAATTGTAGATGAATCTAAATCAATATTTGTAATTTACGGATTATATATACTGTTTAGGGGTAAAAATATTTTTGATAAGAAATTGGTAATATAATATCGATTAATGTGTCAGTAAACCTAGATGAGAGTTGATTACCCATTATTTCGGTGTAATTATGAACTTTAATTTGGTATTTTCATTTCATGGATAATAGTTTTAGATTTTTTTAGGATCAGTGAAGTGATGCTTCCAGGGTGAATATTTTGTTGAAGAAACCCATAAGTTAGTTATTGGGTGTTTGTGGAAGAAAAATACAAGCATTGTTGTATTGTTATGCTACATAGTACCGAGTCTAAGATCAACAGGTACTTGATGAAGTGTCTTATGTTGTTGGCTGCCAAAAATTTTCATAATGTAACAAATGGTACTCCACTAGGTACCAAGTGAACTACTTGATACCCACTGATAATATACGTTATATAGGGTAGGACTTGTTATAATATTTTTAAAATATGATTAGAATCAATATTATATAGTTTACCCTTTTATTCTTGGAAAATGGGGTAAAGGAAAAACCTCGGGTAAAGGGATCAATAATATTCTAGTGGATTATTCCCCACCCAAGCTATAATTCTCTTTTATTGCTCACATAATCACCTACATCATCAATGTCGTATAGTTCCATCCACCCATGTGCCCTGAATTTTGATCCCATATCTATCCCATTATTCATATCCAACTATGATGTTACGTTTTTACATAGATATTAGGGATATCTTAATAATTTAATTTTTTATTTTTACTTTTCTATTATTGTAATGACCATATAATCAATGGTTCTCCAATACTCTATCTATATGATGAATCATTTTATAACACATCATTGGCCATGTGTGATATTGTTTTCAGTTGTTTATTATTATTTTTGTGAATATAATTAGGGATGGCCCTCTAATTTCAACTTTAATTATTTCATTTTTTTGGTATTGGCTCTCTGTTGGGGCCATATTTCATTTATTTCACACTCTTAGTTCCTAATCATATCTAATAGTCCCCATTATAGTTTGGTCTAGTAGCCATTGTGGCTGAATGAGATATATTATTTGATTATAATTTTATGAATTAAAATCTTCTTTCTATATTTATTTTTTCGTTACGTATTGTATTGATGGTTTTCCATTCATATTGTCGGTAATTTCTTGTTGTCAATGATTTTTTGGATTAGTGACTACAAATATCAATTAATTTATCCTAAAAGACCAATTTTTTCGTTTATTGTGAATTTTTGTATTAGTTTTGGGATCTTTTGGTTGAGTATTTAATTATGCTATAAGAGGTTCTATTAGCACCACTATAAATCTAGTGGTGGTTAATCAGGGTGCTTCACCCTTGATAATAATGAAAATGTGGAATTGGAAGGGAATTTTTTAAATTATATACTCTAATAGTAATTATTATAGTAGATGTTATATGTTTTTTATCATATACTTGTGTTTTGTTAATGAATTTATTTCTTGGGGGATTCTAGTGTAACACTTTTATGTTTTTAGGTTTGTTTCAATTCTCAACAATTATGAATATTAACACATTTTATATACATTCATTAATGAGTTGGGGTTTTTATACAGAGTTGTTTCTATGGTTAATTGATTTTCATTTATTTTATTTTATTAAATATTTGGAAATTGATGTTTATATTTAGTTCCCATCAAGATGGGGATAATGGTTCTTACTATGTGGTTCTAGACAATGAAAATGATGATAATAAGTGGTGATACAACATATAGCTGGTGACTGCTGTGGCACATTGAATAAAGAAATTAATCTCAATGAATTTTCTAAGAGGTGAGATTATGGTTCAATACATGTCAAATATTCTATAATTTTGAATGATTTAGTTTTTCTATATAAATTTTTTATGTTAATTATTTTCATGGATTTATGGTTTTCCAGGATGTTTTAGTGGAATTGAATTTATTTTCTTAATATTTAATGGTTCCAAAATTATCCTTTTTAATAAGTTACCTAGAAAATAATAATTGACTTTTGGAATGTTTAGAACGATAAAGACAACAATGGTAGGACTCAACAACACCCCTACCTCAATTTAATGATCATTCTGTGCCTTAAGATTCAAGGATGATTCAATAACACTCTTTATTGTTGTTAATTTTATCTTCATCTCATATTTTCTCTTTCCTCAACCTATATAAATTTCTATAGTTATAGTTGGAAGATTATATATATATAAGGGATGATTCTTGAATATCATGGATTTATTTCATTATATGTATGGGTATTCCATTTTTGGTTCATAAAAAAGGAAAAAATACATTGAATCAGGTATTCATTCATTATTTATGGTAATTTATGATTCTTTTTATGTATTATAATATTTTTGAATTTTTCTATTAGAATGGATATTTATAAGTTGTTTTTAATTAGAGATCTAGGATATATTTGATTTAGGTTCATTTTTTTACTGGAATTCACTACATTAAAATTGGTTATAAAATCAAAGCGTTTCCTTTTGAATATTATAACAATTATGCCTATTACGGTTTTCATATTAAATTGATTGTGATGATAATTTGAGATGGTTTATTTCTGATATTTGATTTTTGGGTTTGGTGGATATTTTTTCTATCTTATACATTCTTATATATTTAATTATTTTTTATGTCTCATACACATCACATGTTATCTTTCCAATTTTGAGATATTATTCGTTCATGAAATTGTTACTATTGTTATGTGAAGAAAAAGTGATTTTTTACCATCATACCTGATAGAATAGGACTAATCTGAATTTGAAAAATTAGTTAACGAGGGCGGTACATTTTTAAAATAGTATAAAAATGGTTTAATTAGTCATATTTACCCGTTATATGGGTTTTTTGGTGATGTGGGTTTGTTTTCAAATAGTAATAGGGTTTACTATTCAAATTTTGACTGAATAAGAAATTTAATTAAGTGAAATTTAATTTAAAATAGGGATTTAATGAAATTGTATTTAAATGCTCATCCCAAATAATGGAAGGATTCATTATAATGATTTTCATGTTTTTTTTAAAGGGCTTATAGTGAGGTAGCATATTGTTCATTTTTAATGTGATTTAAAATAAAGGATTTGACATATATTTTTAAATAATGTAAAGTAGTCATTATTATGAAAAATTATTTTATCCACTTGAACATATGATGGATATAAATATTTCATAAATCCAATATTATGGAGTATGCATATATTTATTATGGTTCACTCTTATGTTGTGTATTGATTGCAAATATGATTGTTGTTATACAAACCATATAATAAACCTTCCACCAAGTTTATGGTTTTTTTAGTGACTTGAAATGAAAATAATCATATGATATTCAAATTAACAATTCAATATAATTTAAAATATATAACATATTTACATCATGTTTTCATCTAATTGTGGTTAAAATTATAATATTATCATGATTAAGTCAAATTATCTATATGAATGTAAATTTGATGTATATCATGGGGGAGAGGGGAGGTATAGAGTTTTGTGAAACTATGATAAAAAAATAATTCATGGCTGGATGAACTATATAATTTTTTTTAATAAATTAGGGGACTTAATTCCAATAATATTCACTAACCATTGAAAAAATGAATTATTCTCTTAAAATACAGTTATGGAGATGAAGACTATCATAGACCACTCACCTCAAATTTTAGCATTTGTGAGTTTTTTATAATTATCACTATATAATGATCTTTATTACAATGTGTATGGTAGAGTAATGAAAAATAATTTCAATATCTAATTGTTAAATAACATATAATTTCAAAGGCATGAACCAATTGGATGTTAGTGATCTTGAAAAACTGAGAATGTGTTCAATGCTTCCAGTAGTTATTTCGATTAACATCACCACTAAACAAATACATCTCTATTATATAGATGTATTAATTAGTGGAGGGATAAAAAATTTCAGTAATGAAATTATGAAATGGAATTTTGATGTTTACTATGTTGACTGTAACATTAAATATCTTATTTGTCATTATAAACATAAATCAACAGATAAATGAAAAGTTTAGAAATATTATAGAAAATTATCCATAACAAGGAACCCCACAAAAAATATCATTTAGTAGTGATTGTTTTAAGCCTTATCATTATACGTCAAAAATATGTAAATAAGATCAATGATTATTGTAAATAATGTAAATAAAAATAGTTAATTTATAATAGAACTTAAGAGTTATCTAAAATAGATAATTGCACTAACGTGTCATTATTTCTCATTCAGTATTGTATTTTCCATGTTCCAATTAGTATCCATTAATTTTATTCTTGTGAATTTTATAGACCTCCCATAAAAAAATATATAAATTTTTATTATCAAGTTTTCAATTAAATTTCACTCCTTGTTAAATCATGTTAAAAATTTATTTATTATTGATAAATTTTTTATACCAATTGGTTGAAGATTCATTTTCCCTCATGATCACTCTTGCATTACATGTGTTACCTATGAAATATTGAGAAATCTCTTAGTATAGGAATATATTATTGAAGGAATAATGTTCATAAATAAATTATACTGAGAAAACATATTTAATTTGGATTTGGTATAAAATTAGAGAGAAACTAATGAATGAAATTATTTTATATTATATTTTGGTGTAGGAAAATAAAATTCAAAGTATATGACATGTGATTTTTATCTTCTGTCAGATCATGAGACTTTATTGGATTATATTTAGTGTTGAAATATTGACTCATAGTCAACCGTAGATGATATATACTTCTATTTAGAAACTAATGTATATAATACTTTTTACATCAGGTAAAGAGTTGACCCAAGATAGTGTTTACCCGTTCAAGACTCCTAAATTATAAAAAAAATTTAATTCCAAATAACTAGAACATTACATCACTCTTTATGTTTTATTTTTAGTTTTTTATTTTCTATTTGTAAGATCACACATTGGTTTTATTTTTCATTGGGATTTAGTAGAATTATATTACAATGTGTGAAACCGAGATTCAACTATCCTCCTATTACTTTGATTCTAAGATAATTGAAACCTAAAATAAATGTTAGTGTGATATCCACATTACATTAGTTTATTAATAGTGTGAAACAATTACCTTTACTATGTCCTTCTATTAAATTACTATCAATTAGATGTATAGGGTAGTGTTTATATATGTACATATCCCCAAGTACTGAAGAATCCCACCGATTCCTTATAAATATCCTTAAACAATAATGTATATAAAATTATATTTCTAATACTTCCTGTATTACTCAGATTTATTTCATATTCCACATGTAGATCTATATCATTAACTTAATCTAAATTATTTATGGGATGTAATATCTTCCCACACATCAATAATTTAATTTATTACATAGAATGTACTCTTTATTTTATTCCAATATATTTATTGATAATAAATATTTAAATTTGGGATAAATTAATAAATAATCACATATGCAATAAAAATAATTTTTATTAAAAAAATAATTAAAATATTAATAAAAAAATATTTAAGGAAATACAATTAATAGATTAATTAAAAAATATGTTGAATGGTTTTCATGTATATATTGTCTTACATGTGAAATATTTTTTTAGTCATGAAATATATAAGATCCCATATTTTTTTAGTTTTGTATCACATTGAACATTTCTATTTGATCCTTGGTGGCCATGTCTTGCTCCTATATGCAGAAAATTTAATAGGGAAAACAAAAATGTTTTCAAGTGTATGATTTTTTCTGTTAATGGTGTTCAAGTATAAATGGTTCAAGTGTTTAATGGGTTCATGGTGAGTTGAGAATAATTAAAGTGGGTTCTATTTTTTTAAATTGAAAATTGGATAAATTGTAAACAAATCAATATTAACAAGTCATGTAATGGGATTACACATCATTTAATTTCTAGAGTTTTTTAATAAAATAAATCAGAGGTGAGGGGTTTTTTTTGTAAAATTCAATTAAAAACAATTACACGATGTGTAATAACATTTCATGCCATGTAAATTTCCAACCTTCTTCTTTAGACATGCAGTGTGGATGATATTCCTTATAATACAATATGACTCATCTCTTATCAACCCTAGGGATTTCTCTAGGAGATTTAGCGGTGCCAAATTCAATTCTAAAATATCATGGTTATGTGAGAAATACCTAATCATTCCTTTTGGGTTATGTTTCATCCTTCTCTTACTTATTCTACAACTATTGTAGTGAAAATAATTATCTAGGTGCATTGTTTGTTTTTATATTGATTGGTTTTGATCCATAGAACTCTTTCCAACCATCCTCACATTCTTCCACATGGGTGTTGGCTATTGGAAGCATTTATGGATATTCAGTTAATGGTAAGCGGTTTAGATCTTGGCCCTATGGTTTTATAATTTCCTTGTTTATTAAATATTCTGATTGAAAGATCATTTCATGCACCCAAATTAATTAATTAAATAATTTAATTATTCCATGATTTATTTTGTTTCAAAATAGACTTATAGCTAGCTTATGGATACACATTGGTGTGTGAACTATGATTATAATTGAATTAGAAAATGTCTTACTGTATGTTTAAAATGAAATGTGACCCATGGTTATTTCTTGTTATATAATCACTATTTTGGGTCTTATTTATTATTGATTTAATTTTTAATAGATTTTTAAATAAAATGAAATTTTTATATTATTGTTAAATGGAAATTCACATAATAGACCATTGAAATATATAATGTGACATTGTGATATCCATTTAGTTTTAATATACTTATGTTCCATGATAAAATGATTATATATCGGGCTCATACCGGGATGTTTCACACTTATATGTTGTAATGTTGATATTGTGTAGTCTATGCCCAGTCTAATTCAATATTTCATATAGGGTGGGGGATATGCCCAGTCCCATGATATAATTATTATAGGTATTTTTCCTTGATTTTGTAATGCTTATATCGCTTTATCCTGGATAGTTATTACCATTCCATGGATTTATTGTTACGGTTGTCATGGTCGTATGAAATGATCATAGATATTCCTACATGGTGATTAATAAGGTTATTTTTCCTTGGTTATATGGTTGTGGTTAGAATGGTCGTAAGACATGCTCCGAGATATTCAAAAATGGATCCAAAATAGTTGTTTGTATTTTATTAATTATTGAATTAATTAATACACATTTTATCACATTATTGAATAAAATACTTATCAGATTGGTTTAGTTTATACATGATGGTTTCAACCTACTGAGTTATAATCACACACTATTTGGGCCACCATTTGGTACCTGACTAGAGTATATGGATGTATATTTGGATAAGGGTAATGGCATTGTAGTTGATTTCATTTTTTTCATATTGGATGAATTTAAACGATGGGACTGAAATGGGGTCCGAGGTTGAGGACATTGAGTATTTTATTTTATTCTTCTAGTCTTTTCTTTACAATGTTCTATAATTACATTTAGTTACATTAATACATGTCATTACATTATTCTTTATTATTTATTGAATTATTTAGTGGGTTATCATTATTGTCTTCCTCTACATATTTAATGTTGTTATTTATGTTTTACTATGAATTATTTTTACTAATATGACACTTAATAATAGGGGGTATAGTCTATCCAATATAAATTTAACACCCCCTCTACTAGTTGGTATCCTCTTGCATATAGGGAGGAATATTTGAGGTCTCGTGACCAACCCTTTATGGCCTCGTGAGAGAGTTCTGGATTAGGGGATATTACAAAGTGGCATAAAAGGAGTATATATTTTTTTCATTCGTATTTACTAGTTGGGAATGGTATAAAGGAGAATAGGTTGTGTCAGTTTTTGGTAATGAGATTTTTCAATGGAGTACCTAACCCATGTACTGGGGAAAATACGAGTGCCTAAGGATGTGATGGATATTTGTGTTGTGTGCTTTCTATATTTGATGTTATTTAATATTGTGTGATTCTAATGTTGTTTCAGGATATTAATTTATGAACTTATTAATTACGGAGATATGTATTAATGGGTCATTAGGGAACAAGATGAGAATTCCCATATCATTATAGGCACAGAGGAGTGTATTGACATTCACTGTTCATGATAGAGACATATCAACTTTTTTTCAAATTATATATACTTAATAATAAAACTGTGAATTAAGTTGTTTGTTTCAATGGATAAACAAAAAATGATTTTTTGTGTGCTTCTAAAACACTTTTGATCCATGTTTAGAGAAACCAAGCATTAGTAGTTCTATGTTATAGTTACCATTTGGATTGACATTGTTTCTACCGAATTTTATTGGTTATGTATTTCACATATAGAGAAAAAACCTCCTCAGCATCTTTATGTTGAGTATTTGGAGAATGAAAATAAGCATACTCCTAATTTAGTTTAACTGGATCTTCGAATAGTTACATAGGAGGAGATGGATGTTCATATTTTTGACATCATCTTGGGGGTCATGTGATCCATGGAAATGGTGACTATTCGTACAATTCCAATGATGTTTAAGCTAAAAATTAGGTTTTATCTACAAAATCCACTTATGTATATAGGGTAAGGGGACTCTATTAAGTCAAGTTATTGGTTGAGTAAGTCCAGAAAATCATCAAGCATCTGGAGACACTGGTATATTAGAGGGTGAAACATGATGCATATGTGATTCATGGACATACCAATTGTCGGTGGGATATTTTGGAAGATTCTGGGTAGTAAACTGCGAAACCATTGAAGGAATTTCAGATGAATTTCTTGAGTCATTTATATCCAAAATGATGAGGTTGGAAAGAATATCATGAGATCATGCATCTGATGCAAGTGCGTTTGTCAGTACTAGAATATGTTGGACGATTTTTTGAATTACAATGAATTGTTCCATTTTTGGAAGTTGATGAGGTCTCAAGGGGAGACATTTCCAGGGTTGTCTTCATTATGAGATCAGGTCACTTGTAAACATTTTCTGTTTAAGCTGCTTTAGAGACATTATGAATCACACACTCGTCATTTATGGGATTCAGAGAGAGTCCACATGTAGTGTCGAGGCTATTTTAGTAGGTTGATATTACAGGTCATCAATGAGTTGTATGAAACACCATTATGATAGTTTCCACCAAATCAATTGTGGAAAGAGTAGTCAAGACGGTTTGCAACCACCTCAATATCGTGTTCTATTATTGTGTTATTTTTATGGAATGTTTGGATACAAGAGCTATAATTTTCCTTACTCCATAGTCGAGTGTCGTATCCATGGAATATTGATTCATATTCATAGGTTATGTGAAATCCTTCCACAACATTCCAAATGGAAGAGAATAAAGAAAGGATCCAAAGTTATGATGGTGCTCAACTACACCACAACAAGATAGTAGTAGGATTTCCATGGGCCATTCAGGTAGAGAAAGGGGATAATTCTAGAGCCCATGATAGAGGAAAAATTAATTTTCATATTATACATAATATTATGGCTAATGTGGATGTCGTACCATCTACTGCTAGAGGTAGGATTGTTGTATCATCTACCATAGGTGGTTTTTTGTTTTTACACTATTAACACATTATTTTATAACAAATTTTTTTCAAATAGTATTGGATTGGATGTGGAAAACACATGTTTTGTTTTTCCCATTTCCAAAATATTGGGAGTGTAGTATGAAAATATTAAATGTTGAATGGCCTGTTCTATAGAGATTTTGGTTACCATTACTTTTGAGAACCGTTCATGATTTAAATGAAAGTATTTGACATGACTCTTTGTGTGGATTAGTTTACTCTATACAGACCCATATTGACTATTATAGGAATATATATAACTTTGTATCTCTATAAGGAAGTAGATATTCTCTCTTGGGTGAGTGGGATCTTCAGGATGGTCTGGCAGGAGCAATTCATTGCATATTAGATTCTCTCATGGATCAGATCAACAGTCTTACATTGGATAATGGTGGAAGGTAGTAGAATTATTTGTTCCCTTGTGGTAGAAATTTTCCAGGATGTTTATTCAGATGATTTCTACAAATTACCACCTGAGATAGAGATGATGTTCCCGATTGAGTTGGTTCGGCAAGTAGAAACAATTTCTAAAATTCCTTACCAAATGGCACCAACAGAGCATTAGAAGTTGAATGTACTGTTGGAAGATATGTAATTTAAATGAATCATATAGAGGATTACATCTCATTAAGGTTCTCTAGTTCTCTTCTCCCATAAGGATAATGGATCTTCGATTTATATGTAGATTATCAGAGGTTGGCCCAAATGACGATCAAGAACTAGTATCATATTCTACACATTGATGATATTTTTGATCAATTAATAATTTCTAATATCTTATCGAATATTTACTAGATTTCATTAGTTAATGTTGAGACTATCATACATAATTTTTACAACTTTTGGGAACATGTATCGCTTGTATGAATTTGTAGTAATTTCGTTTGGGTTTTCTATTGCACTTGAGAAATTCCTGGCCTTAATGTGTAGGATATTTCATCCTTTTCTGGATTAGTTTCTTGTGGGGTTTTAATGATATATTTGTGTAATCCCTGCCAGCAGATGATCATTCGAAAAAACTAAATATTGTCTTGAGAATATTGAGAGAGAATCAGATTTACGAAAATCTAACCAAATGATGTTTCTAGATGAATGATGTACATTTATAGGGTCATGTAATCTTAGAGACAGGGGTGTGAGTGGACCCATCAAATGTCACATACATGATATCCTTGGAATAAACAATGAAATTATTTAAAAATCAATGTATTTATAAATCATTTGGTTGTTACCATAATTTTATCCAAGATTTCTCCTATTTATAAAAACCAATATCTGGGATGACTATGTAAGGGTGAAGTTTTTTTGTTCTGATTCATAATAGTGATATTTTTAATTGATAAAAGGTAGGATAAAATCATCACATATCGTCAATTTTCTTATGTTGGGTAATGTATATACCATGTATTATGATGTAGCAAGAGTTGGACTCCAAGCAGTTCTAATATAAGAGGATTGTTTAGTTTCTTATGCCTCTAGGGTGTTGAGACCTCATGATAGGAATTACCACACAATAAATTGGGGCATAGTAGTAGTCATAAATTCCTTGTGATGTTGTAGATAATCTCTCATGGGTGATAGGTTTATGAGATACCATGATCACAAGACCATGAGGTACATCTTTTCATAGGGAGACCTGGACCTTTGTCAAAGGTGTTTTGTTGAGTATCTATAGTCTTTCAAATTTGAATTGTATTTAACACTAGGAAAAGGAAATGTTGTTGTTGAAGCATTGATACAAAATAGACAGACATAGGAATTAAAAGAGTATTGTTATTTGTGGTGGATAATGGACCTCTTTGTACACATGCATTTGAATCTTCATGAGTCTCAGGTTAGAGTATCTCTAACTTAGAAAGAAGCTATTCCCATACTTTTGGACCGGATTACTACTGAAAATTTGTATTATCTAGAGGGATTAGTTCTGAGAGAATTTTTTGTTGGGAGACCCCATCAAGATCGTCTCTCAGTAGTGGAAATTATATTATTTTCCATAGAGGAATATGGATTCCTATAGGCTTCTGTGTGGAGATGATAAGGGAGTTTCATTCTTATAGATGGGTGGTGCATCCTTATTCGATAATGATATATTGTGATATTATTAGATAATATAGGTGGCCATAAATCATGAAGGAGGTGGAAAGATTCATGTGTAGATGCTTCAATCATTAAAAAGTGAAATCCAATTAAAAGAGGAAAACTGGGCTTCGTTTCCAGCCTTTCCACATTATGGAGTAGAAATTGGATGATTTCACAATGGATTTTGTGAAGTGAATACCCAGGGTGAACCGTAAGAATTTTGTTTTATGGGTTATATTTCATTGAATGAATATGTTTTCCACTTCATACCAATTAGTTAATCCTTCATATTAATGATCAGAGAAATATTTATGTGCGCAAGGTGGTTCAGTTGTATGGTGTTCTAGGGATTACAATTTTAGACATGGATCCATCTTTCATATCATGTTTCTAATACAGTATTCAGAAATCCCTAGGATCACATTTTCTTTTAAGAAAATCCTTTCATCCATAGATTTATGGACAAACTTATAGGACTATTTAGAATCACAAAGATATGTTACGAGCATGTGTTTTAGATTTTGGTGGTTAATGGGAGAAACATATGGCACTCATGGAGTTCACATATAATAATTGTTAGGATAAATATGATGAGGACACTGATCGTTGTAATGAGTCGAAAAAAATGAACTTCTATTATTTATGGATCTCTTTCCTCAGAATAATTTCTTATTATGTTTTACAATAGAAGCACGTTGAATTACTTCGGACTCAAATTGTAGTTTTCAAAAATGATTTAATTATTATAAAAAAGTATGTAATATGGAATAATGATGATTTTAATTAAATAGTATGACTTAAACATCCCTTATTAAATCTAAATGATAAAATAATATTTGTTTTTTGTAACACCCCAAGCTTCCACGGTACGCTTCTCTTTGAATAATACAATAGCGTGTGTTGTACACAACATCGAGTTCTAACACATCATAACAATTCAAAGTAGTCATTATGAATAGTAATACCCAGATTTTAAAATTTTAAAAATTTTATCTTTTAAAATGCACTTCATTTTTGGATTTGGAATATTTAAATTACCTTAGGGTGAATTTTTGGAATTTTTTTGAAAACATTCAATTTTTGAAGAATAGTGAAAACCACCACGTTATTGTATAAAAATAGCTTTTTAATTAAATATTTATTTATTTTATTTAAATTTATTTTTGGTAAATATAGATACATAATACCTATATGTGTTAAACATAATTCATAGGAGTAATTTTATAATATGTTTAGATATATAAAATTTTATCGAACTATTTACCATCTTTTTCCCACCTCCTTGGATCATTTGCAAATTTGTATAAAATATAATTTTCCTACATCTGTGAGTTAAATTTCAAAAATCTGAAAGACACAGTTGATATCAGTTTGTAATATTTAGTTCAATAAGATGAAATTCATTTTTTGTGAATGGTAACTTTTTAATTTTATTTACCACTGCTAAAGTAAATAGGGTAATTAATGGTAAAAATGACATTATTATTTACCTAACACATGTCCTAATAATATTGGATAACTGTAATTCGACCGAAAAAATCATAGGAAAAAAATATGATTGTTTAGGTCCACATGAATTAGATTATAAAATTTGTTGTTATTTAATTCAATGAAGAGTTAAATGTGTTAAATTCAATATTTAATAACTAAAATATTTCTAATATAGGGTTACACATAAGATAAATTAAACTATAAATATTAATTATAAAGCTAAAAATATTATATAAATTATGATATTTAATTTAGGTTTTTAGACATTAAATAATATAATTTATTTATGAGACAATGATGATGGAGTAACATTCTAATTAATGAAATATTAAAATAATTGACATTATTAATATGCAAATAAATGTAATTTTAGACTTTTTATGAATTAAACTAATTCTATAGGATAATATCATATTTTAGGGTTGGATATATTAATTTTTTTGAAAGTAATTATGTTGTTATGAATTTAGGAAAAATAAAATTCCAAATAGTGCCAAAATTGACATAAAAGTGTTTATAAAACAAATATTATATTATTAATTGATATTCATTCCCTAAAAATAAAAGGATCAGACAAAAGACATATTTAATGATAGGTTTCTCATTAATGAACCAATTATGGTTTGATTGGATGTTTATAGTAAGTTTATTAACCATATAATATAAAAATACAGGGAGACATGGTAAATGTAAAACTATTTATCTAAGAGTTAAATTTAAAAGATAAGGTTAATATAGTCACCCAAAACTGTCTAAAACCTATTGTTGGAATGATTTATTACTATCCATAACTTATCCATTAAATAATATTTTTTGGATCCATTAGAAAACAAAAATTATTATATTATAAAATTATATTTCTAGCTTTTCCTAAGGTGCCCCTCACCCCTCTTATAAAAGGATACTTCCCCTCCTCTCTAATTCACAAATTCAAAGAATTTTGGCTTGGCAAACCCCTTCCCAAATACCCTCCCAAATGTTCTCTATTCATCCAATATTCCTTCCTTTTGTCAGAAATCTAACCTAAGGAGCCCTTTTGATCAAATCAAAATGATGAACCAAAAGAAGAGGTAAATATTTCATCACCTCTTTGAAGTTCTTTTCTTCTTCCAATTCCACTTAATTTGTAGTTTCCATTCTAAAATAACAAATCCAACATCTTATATATACTTTGATGTTATTATAAATATGGTACAACCATATTCATTATTCTATCCATCCTTTGAATGATATGTCACCATACGTGGATACATACTGCTTACCATCTCCACGTCATGGTGTAATTGTTATTCAATACATTATTATTTGGATGTGTATAATTATGATATGTAATAGTATTAAATTATAAATATAACATGATAATGATTCTGTATATTTGATATAACATCCAATTATATATAATTTTAATAGCAAAATAATGATATTTTTGCTCGTGTGTACGTACGGATTACCGTCTCCACGAACGCGATGAGATTCATTCTCCATCGTATCCATTCAATACTAATTTTCATTAGATGATTAATGATTGTTTTTAAAGACATAATATCATTTTAAATATTAATAAGATACATCATCTCCTTAACAAGCATTATATATTTAACAAATCATTTAATGGAAAATGAATCAGTTAACACCCGAAATGACGATAATACTAAGATATTATTATCAAGGCAATGTTAATAGATCATATATGATATCATATTAATGTATATTATTCTTGTATAATTTAATAAAACTTATTTCAGCATTATACAGGAGGTTAACCTAGCCTCGATCAAGGAAAATTACATGGTAAGGGTTAATTTTACAATATCTTTATTATCAGAGGTTATTTTTATGTAAATATATACGGGGATCTCTTCTTCATTCACATCCATGTTTCTTAAAAATGTATTTCAAAAAATCCTTACTATTATATAGACCATGGGTTAAATTCATTTATACCATTTTTTGACTTTTATAAGATGTTTTTAAAGGAATCTTTCCATTGTTTTCCAAACAAGTTACTTGATGACCTTTTCGAAAAAATTAATATAAAAATGTTTTTTTAATTATATGGTAGGTGCAGCTATTTTCAGCCATTATAACATAGTCGAATATTCACTTACATGATTATAATAAAATTTTAAAATATAAATGTTTTATTTTATAATTATGTAACTTTTAAATTATTTCAAAATAGAAAGAGATATTTCTCTAAAAATATTTGATTTCACCTATGTCAATATCCTTTAAGGAATTTTAAGCTTGTTTGTAGTTGATTTATTATGATACAAAACATCCATATTGTATTGAAGGTTTTGTGATATGTTTTAATGTGGATGTTTTATTTCATTCCATTCATGGTTTATGGATAAAGTATTGATATTTCATTTTCCAGTTTTAATACGAATGTGTATTTCATGTTTAATCCTTTTCATATGAAGAATTTATTGGACATAGTATGTGACGGGTGGAGCTCTCTATTGCTCATCGATCCATAGGTAGGTCTCATTAGACAAACTAGTGTCCTGGAATAGGGCCTTGACAAAATAGTATTTATAGTCATGGCACAAGGCCTTGACTATGTGGTTATAAAAAGTCGGGCAATATGCATTCTATCATTATGAAAGTGGTTATTGAAATTACATGTAATTATTTTACTTGTAGAATATCCATGTGAGAAAGTGAATGTAATTTTTTTGATATATATATGCTATATTATGATCTATTTTATGTTGGAAAATCTTTTGTTTTAGTTTTATATAGTGTCTTAACTGTTTATGCTTATTTATGAAAGTTTTCGCTATATTTTTATACTTACTGAGCATCTGAGGTCACCCCTTTCTATGTTTAATTTTCCCAGGATTTGAGGAAGTATATTATGACTGTCCAGCAGGGATAGTCTATGGGATCTTAGTGTTTTCTATGGAAACAATGTTGTTGTATTTTTCCATTTTACGATGAAATTTAAACCTTATGAATGTATATACTACATTCAAGGCTACTAAACAAATTGGTCTTTCGAGAATTTCTCTTTTGTGATCATGTCAATGATATGTAATAATGCACCGACTCTAGGATTCTGGGTCGGGGCGTTACATTTTGTCAGAAATTTCACTATGCTACTTCACTATTCATTTTATATCCGCTTTTATTTTTAATAAATAAGTTTTTTAATAATAGAAAGATAAAATTTTCATACATAGAAAATTATTATGGTTAAATAATTTTTTTTTTGAATTTCAAATTTCAAAATGAATCTAGAATGAATTATTAGATGTTTTATAAGAATTGTCAATATTTTGATAAATAGTATTTTATTTGATGACTAGTGTTTGATGAATAGTATTTTCTTGATGAATATTTTTTTGAATTGTAAAAAATATTTTATTTGTGAATAACATTTTCTATGAAATTATTTTCTAAAATCCATCATAAGTTGTTCTAATCAGAGTGAAAAATTTGGTTAAATAAGATAAAAATATTATTTGGTTGAATAGTAACGTGCCCTTAAAGATAGTAATTAATATAAATGAAAATTAAATCAGCCAAAAAAATAAAAACTTCACCCATGAATGTATAAATACAATTTATACATCTTTAAAGCGAAAAAACGGTCACAATATGAGTTTTGGTATTTTTGTATGTCTTAAATATTTTATTTATAATTTAATATATAATTTAATAATCAAAAATGGAAATATATTCTCATAAAATGTAATAATAAATTATTACTTTAATTTTTAATGATTATAATATAATTTTATGTGACCGTTATTGAATTTTCAAGGTGTTATAAAATGAGTTATAGTTTTAATGTTGTTTTTTTTAATAAATTATGATTTTATTAAAAAATTAAATTAAAAATATATAGATAATTATTTTCATAAAATAGAGTTCATTTTTGAATTTATAGAATTGATATTGTGTTAGGGTGAATTTATGATATTTTTATAAAATGTTTTGTTTTTTGGTGAATAGTAAAAATACAGTTTGGATTTTTGGGTGTTTAATGAAATCATTAATGAAGTAATAATGTTTTAATAATTCTGTTAAACGTGTGAATGGTAAGATATATTATGACATGTCTCGAGAGGCAAATAACATAGAAAAATACCATGGGAAAGCCCATGGTTTGGAAAATACCACTAATGAGGTGACCCTTGAAAAAATTAATAAAATAGTCCCTCACTTTTTCTATAAATACCCACCCATTCCTTCATTAATTTCTTTCCAAATACCTTCTCAACGAATATATTGTCTTTTTACCTCCCAAGGAGTCCTCCAAAGGATTCCTCATGCCCCCCAAGGTCCCAAACATCATGATTTCGAAGTTACTTATCAAGGTAAGGGAACCATTCACCCTCCTCTTTAATGTCATGACTTCATTTATGTTATGTCTTATAATTTCCATTTTATTGTTTGGAGGTTTGTTAATATATATAACTAATAAATTAAATTTAATTTTCAATTTATTCATGACCGTTCCACTCTCATTAATAGATTTTGTGAATTTTTAATTGACTTTGATAGGATGCCGAATTTTTCATAAAAGAAATTACATCTTCTCTTTTCTTTCATGTTTCTTTTTCATTTGGTACATCATTCAAATATCCATACCATGATTTTATTTCATTATTTTATTTTGTACCCATAATTTATTATGAATCATTAATTATTGGGTGAGTCATGTCGCCTATATTTTTATTATTTCCTAAATCTTTGTTATATAGCCGTCATGCTGCAGAAATTTCGTCTCAAAATCTCTCTATCTTTTTCTAAAGAAATTATCTTATTTTATTTATATGAATATCGAAACCCATATAAATTCTATTTTAATTCATTAATAAATAAAAATGATATATTTTATTATGGAATTGACATACATGAAACCCTCATTACTTTTCCATGGGTTATAAATGACATAACGATATTGTTTTTTGAGAACTTTTAGAAGAACATGATTTTGAAATGAAACCCCTTTCTTATATTCATTTGGGGTTATTTATGAAATGATAGTTTATGATATATGTTGATCACATAAAAATGAATACAAATTATGGGTTTTACCTGATAAATATCTAATGAAATGGGTACAGAATTTAATCTCTAGAGATGACAAGTTTCATGATAACTTGGTGAATAACCTTGGTAATTTTTCTGACATCTTGGGGATTAACCTTGGTGATATTTTCATGAATTTATAAATTAATTTTTGTATTCAGATTTTAATGTTATGATTCCTGTTCTTTTTACTATGATATGCCTCTTCTTCCATTTCTCATGTCTGTAGGTTTTTTCATCAAGTTCTTATTGATATCACAAGTACACTAATTTCCTGGATTCCCTTACTGGGCATTCTGCTAACCATTTCCTTTGATGTATGTCACTAGGATATGAGATGACGTAATTTTACATAGGATAAAATTTTAAAAAATATTTTCAAGGGGATATAAAATATTGTTTTATGTGTTCATGTTTTATGCTCCCAATTTCCAAGACACTAAACTTTAAAGATGCTATATTTGCAATATGTAATGAAAAGTTATGTGATAAAAATGAGGGATGCCATAGTTGGTATCAAAGTGTAATTTAGTTATTTGTGTAAATGAGGATTTGAAAACCTTAGGAATAACCATATAGAAGAGTATTAATATAGGAAAACATCCAAGTATATTGGAAAATATTAAGTAAGTTGTTTTCAAATAACTAAATCCTTTTCTGGATATGAATAAGTGGAAATGGCTTTGGCACCGATGTACCTATGATTGAAAACTATGACAAGGAGTTTCGATCTTGACTCGGGGTGCCCTAGTACATAAAAACGGGCCTTGCTGCACTCCTGGTTTTACAAACCCGGGGGACATGTGCAGTTAATCCCAAGATTTTTATGAATTATTATAATGGATTTATTGAAAATGTAATTTTTGTTAAAGAATAATATTTTTTATGACATGAAATTTATTAATAATTAAATGTTTCCCAATATTAATACATTTATAATAAAGGAAAATTATGAGGACGTAATTTATTTAAGTGGGGGAGAATGTAATGACCCAAAAAATCATCATCTTTTATTTATTGATCTCAGTCCTCCTAATAAATTTTTAATATGTTTTACAATGGATGCTCATTGAATTACTTCATACTAAAATTATTATTTTCAAAAATGAAATAATTATTATAAAAAATTAAGGTGTATGGAATATTAATTATTTTAATTAAATAGAATGATTAAAAAATCCCTTTTTAAATTTCAATGATAAAAAAATATTTTTTTTGTTACAAATTTCACTATGCAATTTCACTATGAATTTTCTATCCGATATTGTTTTTAATAAATAGGTTTTTTAATATTTAAATGAAAAATTTCTCATAAATATAAAATTATTATTGTTAAGTAAACATTATAAATATCCAAATTAATATAGGCATAATTTTTAAAAGTTTTCTAAGAAGTATCAATTTTTTGATAAATAGTATTTTATTTAATGAATAGTATTGGATGAATAGTGTTTTATTGATGAATAGTATTTGATGAATATTGTTATTTTGATAAATATAAAAAAATTATTTTTTATTAAATATCTTTTCTTATGAAATGATTTCCAAAAATCTATAATACATTGCTGTAATCAGGGTGAAAAATGAGGTAAAATAAGATTAAAATATTTTTCTTGGTGAACAATAACATACCCTTATGAATAGTAATGAATATTAAATTGGCCAAAAAAAAGAAACTTCAACCATGAATGTATAAATACTATTTAGACATCTTAAATGTGAAAAAACGATCATAGTATAAGTTTTGGTATTTTTGTATGTCATAAATATTTTATTTACAGTTTTATAATTAATCTAATAATCTAAAATTGAAATGTATTTTCATAAAATTTAATAATTAATTATTACAGTATTGTATTATGATTATAATATAATATTATGTGACCATTATTAATTTTTCAATGTGTTAAATAATGACTTATAGTTTTGAAGTTGTTTTTTAAATAAATTATGATTTTCTTTAAAAATTAAATTAAGAATATTAAGAATATTATTATCATAAAATGGTGCTCATTTTTGAATTCAGATAATCTATAATATTTTAGGGTGAATTTTTGAGATTTTTATATAATGTTTTGTTTTTAAGTGAATAGTAAAAATACAGTTTTGGGTTTCTGCTGTTTAATGACATCATTAATGATGTTATAATGATATAATAATTCTGGTAGACTTATTAATTTTAACATATGTTATGAGGTGTCCCAAGTGGCCAATATATTTGGCAAATATCATGGGAAAGGCCATGGTTTTTCTTACACCACTAATGAGGTGTCCCTTGGAAATTAATAAAATATTCCCTCACTTTTTCTATAAACACCAACCCATTGCTTCATTATTTTCATTCCAAATTTATCCTCAAAGAATATCTGGTGTTTTTACCTCTCAAGGAGTATTCAAAAGGTTCCATCAAGCCCCCCAAGGATGCAACCTTCAATCTTCCGAAGTTACTCTTCTAGGTATGGGATCTTTTCACCCTCATCTTTTAAGTCTCGGCTTCCTTTATGTTATATCTTATGGTTTCCATTTTATTTTTTGGGGGTTTGTTATTCTATATAACTTCTAATTTCCATTTCATGTTCAATTTATGAGACACCATTATTCTCTCATCAATTGATTTTATGAATTTTTAATTGATGTCGTTAGGCAGCCGAATTTTTCTTAAAATAAATTGCATCTTCACTTTTCATTCAAGTTTTTTTTATTTTTTATGTCATTAAAATATCCATACCATGATTTTATTTATTTTATTTATTATGTATCCATACATTATTATATGTTATTTATGAGTGGGGGAATCTTTTCCCCTCTCTTTTTTGATTCCTTAATCTATGTTATATAGTAGTTATGCAACCGAAATTTCATCTCAAAATCAATATATCATTTTATAAAGAAATTATAATTTTTTATTTATATGAATTACAAAACCCATTTGGTCTCTAGGGGTATTCATAAATACATAAAAATTATATATTTTATTTGGGAATTGACATTCATGATACCCTCATTTCTTTTCCATGGGTTATAAATGACATAACAATCATGTTTTAAGCACTTTTAAAATGTCACGAATTTGAAATAAAACCCATTTATTATATTCCTTTTGTTTTATTAATGAAATTCTTGTTTAGGATATATGTGTCTCACATGACAATAGATACATATTGAGGGTGAACCCTAATAGTGCTCCAACACATTGGGTAAAGAACTTAATCTCTAGAGATGACATGTTTCACGATACCTTGGTGAATAAGCTCGGTAATTTTTATGACACCTTGGGGATAAACCGTGGTGCTATGTTCATGAATGTCTAAATTAAATGTCTAGCCACATATTCAATTTTTTATTCATGTTAGTTTTATTGTTATATGCCTTTTAGTCCATTTCTCATGTTTTTATGTTTTTTATCAAGTTCTAATTGAAATCACAAGTAAACTGATTCCCTTGCTTCCCATACTATGCCTTATGCTCACCCTTTCCATTGATGTATGTCTCCAGGTTATATGATGTGGTAATTTTAAATAGGATAAACTTTTAAAGATTATCTTAAAGGGGATTTAAAATTTTGTTTTATGTTTTCATGTTTTATCCTTCTGATTTCAATGACACTAAATTTTAAAGATCCTTTGTTTGTAAAATGTAATGAAAAGTTATGTAATAAAAAGGCGAGATGGCATAGTTGGTATCAAAGGATAATTTAGATATGTGTGAATGTTACTATTTGAAAAAATTATGAATAACCATAGAGAAAAGTTTTAATTTAGGAAAACTTCTTTGTATTTTGATGAAATATTATGTAAGTGGATTCTGAATAAATAAATCCTTGTCTGGATATGAACATGTGGTTGTGGCTCTGGCATAGATGTACCTAGGAGTGAAAACATTGACAAGTTGTTTCGGGCTTGACTCGTGGTGTCCTGGTACATAAAAAAGGGACTCGCTGCACTGCTGGTTTGACACTCCGAAGGGATATGTTTGGTCAATGACTTAATTTTTATAAATATTATGAAGTATTTATAGAAAATGTAATTTTGGTTGAAGAATAATAATTTTTTAAGACATGATATTACTTTATAATTATATTTTTCCCAATAATAATAAATTTATAATACGGGAAAATTGCGGGGATGTAATTTATTTAAGGGGGAAGAACGTAACGACCTGGAAAATGAACTTCTTTTACTTATGGATCTCTTTACTCTTAATGATTTTTTATTATTTTTTACAATAGAAGCACATTGAGTAACTTCGGACTCAAATAGTAGTTTTCCGAAATGGTATAATTATTATAGAAAATTAAGATATATAGAATAATGATTATTTTAATTAAATAGTTTAATTAAAACACCCCTTTTAAAATTAAATGATAAATTATTTTTTTATTCAAAAATTTTACTATGCATTTTCACTATGCATTTTCTATCCGCTATTGTTTTTAATAAATACGTTTTTTTATATCTAAAAGATAAATTTCTCATACTTAGAAAATTATTATGTATAAATAAACATTATAAATGTCAAAATTAATTTTGGATGATATTTTAGAATTTTTCTAATAAGTATCAATTTTTTGAAAAATAATATTTTATTTGATGAATAGTATTAGATGAATATTGTTTTCTTGAGGAATAATATTTGATGAATAGTGTGATTTTGATGAATAGTAAAAAAAATATTTCATTATTAAATAACATTTTTTTTGAAATGATTTTCAAAAATCCATCATACATAGTTGTAATCTTGGTGAAAAATGTGGTTAAATAAGGTCAAAATAATTTTTTGGTGAATAGTAACAAACCCTTAAGAATAACAATGAATAGTAATGAGTATTAAAATAGCCAAACAAATATAATATTCACCCATGAATGTATAAATAAAATTTAGACATCTTAAATGTGAAAAAACGATCATAGTATAAGCATTGGTATTTTTGTATGTCATAAATATTTTATTTAAAACATTATAATAAATTTAACAATTTAAAATTTAAAAGTATTTTTATAAAATTAAATAATAATTTATTACTTTACTTTCTTATAATTATAAGATAATTTTATGTGACTATTATTAAATTTACAAGGTGTTTTAAAACGAGTTATATTTTTTAAGTTGTTCTTTGAAAGAAATCATGAATTTATTAAAAATTAAATTAAAAATAATAAAAAAAATTATTTTCATAAAATGGATATAATTTTTGAATTAATAGCCTCAAAATTATGTTAGCATGAATTTATTAGTTTTTTATAAAATGTTTTGTTTTTTGGTGAATAGTAAAAATATAGTTTTGAGTTTCGGGTGTTTAATGACAACATTAATGATGTAATAATTCTTGTTGACTTGTGAATAGTAATATGTGTTATACGGTGTCACTATTGGAAAATACCATGATAAAATATCATGGACAATCCCATGTTTTTGCAAATACCACTAATGAGGTGTCCCTTGGAAATTAATGAAATATTCCCTCACTTTTGCTATAAATACCAATCTATTCCTTCATTAATTTCATTCCAAATTTCTCCTCAATGAATATATGGTATATTGACCTCCCATGAAGTCCTCCCAAGGTTCCCTCAAGCCCCCCAAGGTCCCACCCACCATGCATCCAAAATTACTCTTCAAGGTAAGGGAACCATTCACCCTCTTCTTTTAAGTCACGACTTCCTTTATGGTATATCTTATAGTTTCCATTTTATTATGTGGGTTTTGATATTATATACAAAAACTACTTTAAATTTCATATTCAATTTATGAGATACATTTCCTCTCTCATCAATGGATTTTCAGAATTTTTAATTGAAGCTGTTAGGCAGCCGAATTTTTCGTAAAAGAAATTACATCTTCTCTTTCCTTTCAAGTTTCTTTTTCATGTGGAATATCATTAAAATATCCATACCATGATTTTATTTATTTATTTTTATTTTATACCAATAATATATTATGAGTTATTTATGGGTGGGTGACTCTTGTAATCTCTTTTTATTGTTTCCTTAATCTATTTTATATAGCCGTTATGCTGTAGAAATATTGTCTCAAAATCTCTCCATATTTTTCTCTAGAAATTCTCTTATATTATTTATATGAATACCCAAACCCATTTCGTTTATATAGGTATTCATAAATACATAAAAATTATATATTTTATTCTATAATTGACATACGTGAAGCCCTCATTATTTTTCCATGGGTTATAAATGACATAACAATCATGTTATTTATGCACTTTTAAAATGACACAATTTTGAAATGTAACCCATTTCTTAGATTTTTTTTGGGTTCTTTATGAAATTATTATTTATGATATATGTGGATAAAATGAAAATAAATACATATTAAGGGTGAGCCTTGATAACGCTCAAATGCATTGGGTAAATAATTTAATCTCTAGAGATGATAAGTTTCACGATACCTTGGTGAATTACCTTGGTAATTATTATAAAACCTTGGGGATGAACATTGGTGATATAATCATGAATTTATAAATTAAATTTTTTAGCTACATATTCATGTTTTGATTAAATTTCATTTTAATTATGATATTACTCTTCTTCTATTTCTTATTTCATTTGGTTTTTTCATCAATTTCTTATTGATATCACAAGTAACCTAATTCTCTTTCTTCTCTTAATGGGAATTCTGCTCACCCTTTCCATTGATGTATGTCCCTAGGTAATGAGATGTGGTAATTGTACATAGGATAATATTTTCAAGAATATTTTAAAGGGGATTTAAAATATTGTATTATGTTTTCATGTTTTATTTTCATCATTTCCAAGTCACTAAACTTTTAATATCCTCTGTTTGTAAAATGTAATGAAAATTTTTGTAAAAAAAGTCGGGATGCCATCATCGTATTCAGGTATTGTATTTTTTTAGGAATTTTATTAAGGATGGAAGAATTACTTCACTTTGTATTTTAAAAATCATACCAACAATCATTTATAAGGAATTAGGCTAAATATTCTTGAAAAGTTCAATCGTATTGATGAAGAATATTAGTAGAAGTAAATGGTCATCATATTCACCATAATTCTCATATGCATGGTTTGATCATAATGAGTAGAATTAGAGTCTTCATTGCTATGATTTAAATGTATTGATTCTTTTTTGATCATGTAATTCTCATTAATCATATCTATTCTGAAAAAAATATGATGCTAGATTGATGAAAGAAAGGGTGAGTGAAAGAGATGCTTCCAATCTTATTGAGGTTCACCGGGTTTGGATGTAAATATATAAAGGGTGTTGTAGATCTTATTGAAATTGATAGTAATCATGCTAATAATAATCCTATTTATCTTATTTAGGACATTTTTATTCTAGGAAACTATTTTTAGGATGAGAACTAAAAAAATATGTATTTAGAAGAGTAAGAAGATAGTGGAAAGGACGAGAAGTTACAACACCTTCCAATGAATGTTAGAAAATGCTAAAGACGATCCTTGATGTATTCAAAATCATAAAGGAATTCATCATACGATATGATGTTTTCTAATATAGTCTATTTATGAAGAGGAATCTACTGATAACGGGTCTGTTGTATCTAGTACTTCATCATATTCACTAGAGGTTGAATTGTTTTTTCTGGAGAAGTTAGTCGTATCATTTTCAGAAGACAAAGACGAACTCTAATTTTTTTCAATTGTATTGTTTCCCAATTAGTTAAAGATACATAACATTAGAGTTATTTGCAATTAATCATTATATAGAGAAAAATATTTATATATGATTTATTCTCTTAATTCATGTTGAACATGATAAGAGGCGAAAGAAATAGAAGGATTTTTTGTTGATGGGGAACATGAAATTCAATGAAGAGTTTTGTTTTAAATATTTGGTATAGAATATTGTAATGAAGATTCAGAATGTAGTTTGTGAAGAAAATAAAAGTTATCTATTTCTTCATGTATATAATTGGTAAAAATTATCATAATAAAGAAATAAGAATGAGATAATCGGAATGGGAATTGAAATCAGATTTTTATTTGTAAAAGAAAGTATAAAGAAGTGTTAAAGTCATGGAGAAGATTCAAGAAGAATCTAGAAGCATCTAAGAAGTCATAAATTCACCTAAAATTCAAGGGAAATTGATTTATTGTGTAATTTTCTTGAGTAAGAATGTTTTTAGGATTCCATACCAATGTAGTTTGGTGTCACCTAATAAATTTAAAAGTACTATATAATTTTACTGACTGAATTGTTGTTCAAAGAGGAAGAGTGAGAAGCGTTTCATTTATAGGGGGAGGATATGATTATACATTTTGAAATTTTGAAGATGTTTACATGGGGAAATATGAAAGGAGAAGATCTTATACTGAAATATAATTAGCTAATAAACATATTCAATGATCATCATCTTCAATAGTTTATCATATTATGCTTGTCATTGTATTTGGATGATCATCATATTAGGTGGGATAATTTGTTTGATATTTCCATAGTGGTATTTCCAGACTAAGGAATAAGACATTCTAAATTGTATTGATCATATTCTGATAGAAATATATTATCATATTGGGAAGTCAGATTGAAAAAACATGATTGGGATGATCAAACTAGAAAATCAGAATGAGTATTATATCAAAGTCCTTGGTGTTCTTACGAGCTTCTAGGTAAGAAATTAGTGAATTTTTTTCAGAAGAATATATTTTTTGGAATTAATAATGAAGAATAATTAACATTTGTTGTGACAAAAACATTTTATTTCATCATTTGAGATAGTTGGTGCTCCTACACTTTGGAATTGTTTTGAATGTGCGACACATGTTAAAGTGTATATATTACTTGTTGGATTGCATAGAAAAGGTATTAATCTAGTGGATTGTATCATATTTTATTATTTGAAAACAATTCCAAAGAATTATATATTCTTAATTTATAGTCAACCTTCTAAATACTAGTGTTTATGTTGATGTGTGTTTGATTTATTTTCATTTGATATATATATCATTAACAAGAGGTTAAGGTTGTTTAATTTTCAAGGAAACATAAAAGAAAATATATAAAATATTCATCCATTTACCTCTTATTGATACGATTATTTGGACTAGTAACATTCAATTGGTTTCAGATCCAATGGTTCCCTTTTCTTATTCATTGCTAAGGTAGAATTTGAATTGTGTGAACAATAAAGGTATTCCTATTTTCAAGGGAATGAACTATCATATCTAAAAATATATAATGTTTCTTTATCTTATATCTATTAGATATGATGTTATTGAATCCAGAATAGATGTGATTCCTCCTATTGATTATAAATTACCCTTTTCAAATATTGACAAGTAGAATCTTGAGAATAATAAAACGGATAAGATAATTTTTGGTGATCAACATCAGAAGGTTCAAACAAGAAGGACAATGAATCACCGTCTGCATACTTATCTTTCTTCAAATATTGAGATGAATGATGTAAAAGAAGGTTTTGAGTATCTGGAATGCTTACAAGGAATGAATGAAGAGATGGACAAGATTTAAAAGAATGATATATGGGAACTCATATCCAAGATAGATAAAAAATATTATTGGCACAAAGGGGTTTTTTTGGAAAAAGATTAATGAAGAAGGTGAAGTGATAAGGAACCAATAATGTAACAACCCGAGATTTTATAAGATACATTCTTTTTAATTTCATTCATATCTTCTATTGTACGACACACCAAGATTATCTTGCACTATACACAACATTGTATTAGCTTGCAGTATACGCAACAGTTTTCTTGGCTCTTGTTACACATAATTTCAAGTTCGTTTGATAGAAGTTATTCTACGCAACATTGAGTGTGTATATATATATATATATTCAATGTATAGATAAAATATGGTTGGATTCTGTTATATGCAACAACAAAGGAGGTTTGCACTACACGCAACCCTGACTTGGCTTGCATTACACGCAATCGCGACCTTCCTCAATAGCGTGTGTTGTACGCAATACCAGGTTTTACTAAACAACGATATATTATTATAGTATTGTTATGAACTAGACGTTATGAATAGTGTTATCTAAATTTTGAATTTTATAACATTATTATTCATCTTACTCATTTCTAGAACATGGTATAAGAACAAAATAAATTTTTTGGGTAAAATAAGTATTTTTCAAAAAATGCAGTTTTGCCGCCTTTTGATGGCGCACCCACTTTAAATCTAGTTTTTGACATGTTTATAAGTTAAATTTGACAAAATATAATTCTTATTTTAAATCAGGATATAAAAATTTACAATAGATAAAGTTTTGATATTTTTCCGATAACATTTATATTTTAATGAATAGTAAAAACACGCTATACTTTAATTAAAAACAACTTTTTTCATCGTAATATATTATGTGGTTAAATTATAATATTGAATGGTTTTAAAGTATACATAGAATATATTTTTACCATTTAATATAATGTATGTTATTAGCATTGATTTTACCTTGAATTCGTAGGTTAAATCAATTCAATCTTTTGCAATGTTTTAATGAAAAACCCATTTTCTTTCGACAACAGGATTAATTTTAATTTAATTTCTACATCTTTTTTGTATTGAATTTGGAAAAATTTATTCCATATTTGGAATCAGTGGGTCCAAATTATGTTAATAAGATACTTTTTATTTTTGTGCATTGTGAATAGTAAATACGGTAAATTTTATTTACAATAGTTAAAGGTAAATTGGGTAATTAAGGGTAAATATAAAATTATTAAATTACCCGAACACTTGGAAAAATCCTATTTTATGGCTAAAAGTAGACCCATATAACATAATTGTCGGATTAGATTCATTTTGTGGACTTTTGTCAATGAAAATAATTTAATTATTATTAAAACCACAAAATGTGACAACATGTCACTTTCTTAAATCTTATAAGTATAATAATTTTAATTTAGTGATAAAATACATGAAACTTCGAACATGAATAGTATACAGAAATATAATACAATTATATACATCATAGGAATTTATTTATAATTTTTAGGGATTAAATAAGTATCATTTATTATGACACAATGATGATGCAGTAATTGTCTTATTAATGAAATATTGACATAATTGATGTTATAAATGCCCAAATAAATGTAATTTGATACTTTTTATGACTTAAATTAATTTTCAAGGTTAATATGACATGTTATTGTTGATATAAGTAACTTATTTTGAACTTATCATTCTGTTATGAATTTCATAAAAATCATGGACCAAATAGTGTCAAAATTGACATAAATTAGTTTTTAAAACAAATATTATATTATTAATTGTTATTTAATTCCTAAAAATATAATGTTCGGCCAAATGACTTAGATAAGGATATATATTAATAATAAACAACTTGGGGTTCGTTTGGCTTGTTATGGTATGTTTAGTAACCATATAGTGTAAGAAAACAAAAAGACACAGTAAAAGCTAAATTATTTAACTTAGAGTTAAATCTAATTGATAAGGTTAACATAAAAACCTAAACATGTCTAAATCCTATTGTATGAGAGGATTTAGACCCATACCCACTTTATCTTCGAAATAATACCCTTTGGAACCATTATAAACCGAATTTGACCTTAATATAAAATAATATTTTGAGATTTTCCTAAGGTGCCCCTCTCCTCCCTTATAAAAGGGCACCTCCTCCCCCTCTTCCTCACACTACATTGATCCTTCAAGATCGGCCAAACCCTGCCAATTTATTCTCTACACTTCCCTAGAAACATCTTAGAGGTTCTGGTCTTCTTCAAAGACCTATTTTAGTGCCCTAAAAGGAGGTCTCAAAGAAGCACTTCAAAGAAGAGGTAATGTCCTTTACCGATTATTTCATCTTTATTTCTTATTCCACTTATTATTCTTTAGTTGTTTCATTATGAAGTAATAACATAAGTATCACTAATATATTGATATGTTATTATATGTATGAAACAACCCTATTTCACCATCTATCCATCCTACGCAAAAAGAAATCACCGCGCGTGCGTACGTACGGAATACTGTCTCCACGCCGTGGTGTAATCTATTTTCCACCACCACCTTACATGGATGGGTATAATGGTGTAAATAATGACTATATATGACTATTATAAAGTGATACTGATTCTGAAATAGTATACATACACTCCAATACAATTCCACGATCATAGAAACGATATCATCACTCATGCGTACGTACTGAGTACCGTCTCCACAATGTGATGCGACTCGTTCTACATGATCTTCATTTCATAATGATTATATAAATGAATTTAATGAATTAATATGATATATATTACACTAATACCATTATGTAAATGAGGTATCTATAACCTAAAGATAAGAATAAGAATTTTTTCGACAAACACGCATAAGAACAAAAAGTAATAAACACCTGAATAACAAGTAGTAATGAAATATTACTACTAAGAAGCTAGGAATATGACCATATATGATATCATAAAAATAAGTATGATTCTGGAATAAGTCAATAACATTATTTAAATCATTATACATGAGGTTCGGACACGTACAAAGCATATCGGACCTAAGGTAAGGTAAATATCACAATCTCATTTTTATTCGACATTGTTTATACTTCAGAATTTTCTGGGGTGTATTTTATCATCCACATCCATGTTTCCTCAATATGTAATATTATTTCCATCCACCTACAATTTTTTAAATCCATTTCTACCCTTCGGTGAGTTTTCAGTAAAAGATATGAAAGGAATCCTTTGTCGTTTTTCGTACAAGGTACTTTTTGACTTTTCCAACAAAAGTACGAAGAATGTTTTTTAACTTATACGACATGAATGTATTTTTAAAACATTTTTTCCAAGACGATTCCTTTACAAGTTTTCAAGTTTATTTTTAATCAACTTCGTTTACATTATAATTGTATGACATGTTAAGAAAGGAAAAGTGTTTTTGAAGTAGAAATGATATTTTCCTCAAGAATGGAGTTCAAGTGTTTTATCAAAATTATTTTCCATCTAAGATAATAAAGGGTTCTATTTTTATCCCTATTATTACATTGATTTGATTATGTTGTGATGGAATTATTTTTATGAATTCCTTTATCTTATATGAATTTTTTTACGATGTCATGTTGTTTAAGAATCCCATTTTTATTACATGGGTTATGCTATGATGTATGGTTTATGATTTTGTGGCACACATAAGAAAGGAATCATTATGAGATGGGTAGGACCTATATCTCCCTCCAATGCATTGGGTAAAGATTTTATATCTCATGAGATAGACATGGCTGGAATGGTAGGTTATACCGGTTCAGTGAAACAGGACTAAAACGAGGGTGACTCGGTTTAGAAATGGACTTTGTCCACTAAGATAGTCTTGGCAATGAGTCTTAACTACTAAGATATGATTATCTATGATTATGTGTGTATTCCACAATGTTTCATGTTTTAAGTTATTATTATTGGGATTTCATTTCACTACTATGATTTATCCCATGTTATGAATTTATGCTCTCTTTTGCAGGTTAAGACTTCCAAAATGTTATGTCCTTATGAAAATGATGTGATTGATATTTCTTTTGTTTACCCTTACTGATCATTTGAGCTCACCCTTTTATGTTTTCATTTCCCCAGGATATAAAGAAAGGTTTTAGGTATTAAAAAAAGGAAGATCTTTATGGGAGATGTTGAAGATCTTTCACCACGGTTAGAAGATTATATTCCGAGTTTCCAAAGACACTAAACTATTACGATCCTTGTGTGTGTGTTTTTGTTATGTACTAAGTATTCCGAAAAAGTAATGTAATGTCCATGTAAGTCAAGCTTCGGGTCTCTACAGTTGGTATCAGATGAAATGTTTAGTCAACCTTTGGAAACTAGGATGCGAAAACGTTAGTGAGATCCCTAGAGATATTTCTAAGGTATGTCTAGAGATGTCCCTAAGGATAAATATACGTATAGGATATAGTCCTAGAACTATGGTAACGATCTTAGAATTTAACTTAAGATGTTAGATATTGAAGTTACTCCCCCTTTATTATGATTTTTTCCTCTCACACTATTCTTTTTGGGTTTTAGAAAATGGCTGGAAACAAGATGATTCACAATAATGGAGGATATTATGGACAATGGAATGATATTCTGCATGAGAAACCAAATGAAATGGGATTTGGAAGTCCAACCATCATTATTATGCCTAATCAGCAATCTCATAATGTGATCAATAAACTCAAATTTGGTAAGTTTCCTGACTCAGCTAATAAGAGAAAGATGGAGTTTCATGATGATCATAGAGGAAAGAAAGTTCAATTTCCCCTATGTAAATCATGTGTGAAGAGGCATCAAGGAGAATGTTTCAAAGGAATTGGAAGATGCTTTGGGTGTGGAAAAGAAGGACACAATGCCAGTAAGTGCAATGAAAATCGTTCAGTTAACACTAGGGATGTGGATAATGGTATTTCTACGACATCAACAATGGCTAAATGTTTTAAATGTTGAATGTACGAGCATTATGCAAACCAATGCCCTAAGGGAATGTCTCATGGAGAGAATCAGTATGGTCGTATGGGTAGTATTTATGTTAATGATGATGAAGAGGCTATAAATGATATGTGAGATGAAATAATTGTTGAATCTCGGTCAATCATTTAAGAATGTAGTGGAATGATTACATGTTTATCATGTGTAATGTTGTATAAGTAATCTCATGGTACTATGAAATAAAGAGACATCTAAGGATTGTTACACTCTTGTCTTTCCTTGAGTTTTGAAAGTGTATGATTAATGTTACCAGTATCCATGAAAGGTTATTCAGATATTTTTGGAATGTAGATGATATGCGCATAATGAAGGGATAAAGAGAAAATTAAATGTTTGATAGTATTCATGAGCTCATGACTAATATAAGGAGAAGGTTATATCATGGTTTGAGTATATAGAATTTTTGGATTTTGGTATGTGGAAAGAGTTAACTATTGACAGCATTCATGTTTTCACTAAAGTTTAATGGCTATTCATTTTTCAAGAGAATACATGATTATGGTATTCACATGATTGGAATGTGACCAACAAGATATATGGGGGATAAATGATGGTATTCACATGCTTGGTTGATGACATTTCAAGTAATCGTTTTCTTTATACTATGAGCTTGGACTGAAGTATTTTAGATAAGCCTAAATATTGGAATGGATTTTATTGGACATATGTTAAGTATTGGTTAAGGATAGAACTTTTCTCGATATTACTGATGGGATTTTATAGTAATATAGTTTTAGAAAAAGGACAACCTTCAGGATGGGCGGCAGCCCATCGCGTCGGACAAGGCTGTGGGAATCAAACCCACAACCGAAGTGAGACTGGCCTTTATCGCCTACCACTGGCCTACAGGAAGTCCCTGTTTAGTAGAAACAAGTTTTTTAAGCAGTATGATATATAATGTATAAGTCCATTTTAGGAACTATATATGATTAATCTCACTATAGATGGACTTATGTATTTTTTGATAACTTTTATAACCTTTTGTTTGAGATAGATAGAATGACCCATCATTCTATCACATGATCTGCTAACACATCACGAATGACAAATTCAAATTCATTTCTTTAAGAGGTGAAGTGGAAATTGTCCAAAGAACGACAAACGGTGAGACTATACCAAAATCACAAAAGTATTTCGTCTAATTCCAATTTAATCAACTTTAGGGAAATGATCTTGAAAACCAAAAATGTTGTCCTAGTGCTCTTATATCTAATGAATCAGATGGTACCTTAGATCATCACAAATTTATGGATTTGTGATTGCTGGCTTTTTCATAGCCATGTTCTCTGCCACTCTCCATCAGAACATGATGGTTAGATTTCTCTT
The DNA here is from genome assembly GCA_963277665.1 of Viscum album. Taxonomy (NCBI): domain Eukaryota; kingdom Viridiplantae; phylum Streptophyta; class Magnoliopsida; order Santalales; family Viscaceae; genus Viscum; species Viscum album. The sequence goes on from OY728141.1 coordinate 104,775,262, forward strand.
CCATGTCCATATTTTCTCCTCTATGGAAACCAAGTGATGAGTTCATTTGGGTAACCGTTATATTTCATACTTTAGTTTTTAAAGAACAGTTTTTGTATTTCTTTTTACGATGTGGGTTTTTATGAATAGTAAACAATTTATAACCCCAACGAATTTCGAGGGAGAAATTCAATTTAAGGGTGGTAGAATGTAACAACCCGAGATTTTATAAGATAAATTATTTTTAATTTCATTCATATCTTCTATTGTAAGACACACCAAGATTATCTTGTGCTATACGCAACACTGTATTAGCTTGTAGTATACGCAACATTTTTCTTGGCTCTTGTTACACACAATTTCATGTTCGTTTGATAGAAGTTATTCTATGAAACATTGAGTGTATATATATATATTCAATGTATAAATAAAATATGGTTGGATTCTGTTATACGCAAAAACAAAGGATTTGTGCACTACACGCAACCCTGACTTGGCTTGCATTACACGCAATCGCGACCTTCCTCGATAGCGTGTGTTGTACGCAATACCGGGTTTTACTAAACAACGATATATTATTATAATATTGTTATGAACTAGCCGTTATTAATAGTGTTAACTAAATTTTGAATTTTATAACATTATAATTCATCTTACACATTTCTAGAACATGTTATAAGAACAAAATAAATTTTTCAGGTAAAATAAGTATTTTTAAAAAAATGCAGTTTTGCTGCCTTTTGATGGCGCACCCACTTTAAATATAGTTTTTGACATGTCTATAAGTTAAATTTGACAAAATAAAATTATTCTTTTGAATCAAGATATAAAAATTTACGTTAGAAAATGTTTTGATATTTTTAGGATAACTTTCATATTTTAATGAATACTAAAAACACGCTATATTTTAATTAAACACAACTTTTTTCATCATAATATCTTATGTGGTTAAATTATAATATTGAATGGTTTTAAAGTATAAATAGAATATATTTTTACCATTTAATATAATTTATGTTATTATCCTTGATTTGACCTTGAATTTGTAGGTTAAATCAATTCAGTCTTTTTCAATGTTTTAAAGAAAAACCCGTTTTCTTTCTACAACGGGATTAATTTTAATTTAATTTCTGCATCTTTTGTGTATTGAATTTGGAAAAATAGAATCCATATTTTGAATCAGTGGGTCCAATTTATGATAATAATCTATTTTTTATTTTTGGGAATTGTGAATAGTAACTACGGTAAATTTTATTTACTATAGTTAAAGGTAAATCGGGTAATTAAGGGTAAATATAAGATTATAAAATTACCCTAACTCTTGTAAAAATCTATTTTATGGCTAAAAGTAGACCCATATAACCTAAGGGTCGGATTAGATTCATTTTATGGACTTTTTTCCATGAAAATAATTTAATTATTATTAAAACCAAAGAATGTGACAACATGTCACTTTCTTAAATCTTATAAGTATAATAATTTTAATTTTGTGATAAACTTCATGAAACTTCAAACATGAATAGTATCCAGAAATCTAATACAATTATATACATAATAGGAATTTATTTATTATTTTTAGGGATTAAATAATTATCATTTATTATGACACAATGATGATGTATTAATTGTCTTATTAATGAAATATTGACATAATTGATGTTATAAATGCCCAAATAAATGTAATTTGAGACTTTTTATGACTTAAATTAATTTTCTAGGTTATTATGACATGTTATTGTTAATATAAGTAAATTGGTTCGAACCTATCATTCTGTTATGAATTTCATAAAAATCATGTACCAAATAGTGTCAAAATTGACATAAATTAGTTTTTAAAACAAATATTATATTATTAATTGTTATTTAATTCCTAAAAAACTAAAGTTCGTCCAAATGACTTATATAAGGATATATATATTAATAATAAACAACTCGGGATTCGTTTGGCTTGTTATGGTAAGTTTATTAACCATATAGTGTAAGAAATCAAAAAGACACGGTAAAAGTTAAATTATTTAACTTAGAGTTAAATCTAATTGATAAGTTTAAAATAATAAACTTAATTTGTCTAAATCCTATTGGATGAGAGTATTTCTACCCATCCCCACTTTATCTTCTAAATAAGACCCTTTAGAACCATTATAAACCGAATTTGACCTTAATATAAAATAATATTTTGAGATTTTCTTAAGGTGCCCCTCTCCTCCCTTATAAAAGGGCACCTCCTCCCCCTCTTCCTCACACAACTTTGAGCCTTCAATCTCGGCCAACCCCTTCCAATTTCTTCTCTCAACTTCCCTAGAAACATCTTAGAGGTTCTGGTCTTCTTCAAATACCTATTTTATTGCCCTAAAAGGAGGCCTCAAAGAAGCACTTCAAAGAAGTGGTAATGTCCATTACAGATTCTTTCATCTTTATTTCTTCTTCCACTTCTTCTTCTTCTTTAGTTGTTTCATAATTAAGTAATAACATAAGTATCACTCATATAATGATATGTTATTATAAGTATTAAACAACCCTATTTCACCATCTATCCATCCTACGGAAAAAGAAATCACCGCACGTGCGTACGTACGGAATACTCTCTCCACGCCGTGGTGTAAACTATTTTACACCACCACCATACTTGGATGGGTATAATGGTGTATATAATGACTATATATTACTAATATAAAGTGATACTGATTCTGAAATAGTATACATACACTCCAATACAATTCTACGATCATAGAAACGATATCATCACTCGTGTGTACGTACGGAATACCGTCTCCACGATGTGATGCGACTCGGTCCACATGATATTCATTTCATAATGATTATATAAATGAATAGAATGAATTAATATGATATATATTACACTAATAACATTATGGAAATGAGGTATCTATAACCTAAAGATTAGAATAAGAATTTATTCGACAAACATGCATAAGAACAAAAAGTAATAAACACCTGAATAACAAGTAGTAATGAAATATTACTACTAAGAAGCTAGAAATATGACCATATATGATATCATAAAAATAATTATGATTAATGAATAATTCAATAACATTATTTAAATCATTATACAGGAGTTTAGGACACGTACAAAGCATATCGGACCTAAGGTAAGGGAAATATCACAATCTCATTTTTATTCGAGATTGTTTATACTTCAGAATTTACTGGGGTGTATTTTATCATCCACATCCATGTTTCCTCAATATGTAATATTATATCCATCCACCTACAATTTTTTAAATAAAATTTTACCCTTTGGTGAGTTTTTAGTAAAAGATATTAAAGGAATATTTTGTCGTTTTTCGTACGAGGTACTTTTTGACTTTTCCGACAAAAGTACGACGAATGTTTTTTTTAACTTATACGACAGGAATGGATTTTTAAAACATTATTTACAAGATTATTCCTTTACAAGTTTTCAAGTTTATTTTTAATAAACTTCTTTTACTTTATAATTGTATGACATGTTAAGAAAGGAAAAGTGTTTTTGAAGTAGAAAGGATATTTTCCTCAAGAATGGAGTTCAAGTGTTATATCAAAATTATTTTCCATCTATGCTAATAAAGGGTTCTGTTTTTATCATTATTATTACTTTGATTTGATTATGTTGTGATTGAATTATTTTTATGAATTCCTTTATCTTATATGAATTGTTTTATGATGTCATGTTTTTTAAGAATCCCATTTTTATTACATGGGTTATGCTATGATGTATGGTTTATGATTTTATGGCACACATAAGAATGGTATCATTATGAGATGGGTGGGACATATATCTCCCTACAATGCACTGGGTAATGATTTTATATCTCATGAGATAGACATGGCTGGAATGGTAGGTTATACCGGTTCAGTGAAACAACACTGAAATGAGGGTGACTCGGTTCAGAAATGGACTTTGTCCACTAAGATAGTCTTGGCAATGAGTCTTGACTAATAAGATATGATTATCTATGATTATGTGTGTATTCCACAAAGTTTCATGTTTTATGTTATGATTATTGGGATTTCATTTCTCTACTATGATTTATCCCATGTTATGAATTTATGCTCTCTTTTGCAGGTTAAGATTTCCAAAATGTTATGTCCTTATGTAAATGATGTGATTGATATTTCCTTGGTTTACCCTTACTGAGCATTTGAGCTCACCCTTTTATGTTTTCTTTTCCCCAGGATATAAATAAAGGTTTTAGGTATAAAAAAAGGAAGATCTTTATGGGAGATGTTGAAGATCTTTCACCACGGTTAGAAGATTATATTCCGAGTTTCCAAAGACACTAAACTATTATGATCCTTGTGTGTGTGTTTTTGTTATGTACTAAGTATTCTAAAAAAGTAATGTAATGTCCATGTACGTCAAGCTTCAGGTCTCTATAAATAATGACTTTTTGCAAAGGGTATTCAAAAATTGAAGGATTTTATTTTGATTAATCCTTTGGTCTTATGGAAATTTTAAAAACTATCAGAACATTTCATTCTATTTCTGTAAAATGAGTCTACATGTTTTTTCAAATATATATTAAATCTCCAAACTTGAATAGTGATCTTGATAAGAATTTTACATTGAACAATAATGTGTATTCATTATTGGGAATGATAAAATTTATGTTTGTAGATTAAATAATTTCTTGTATGGGATATGCCATTATTTGAGGGAATTATATACCAAATTGGGTACTTACATAAGGAAAAAATGTTTTAAGAATGGATGAGTTTACAATAATCATTACATCAAAAAAATCAAGAGTATTCCCTCAAGTTAATTGTTTATGTTGATGATATTTTATGTTATATGAAAAATGAAAGAATTCGTGATAGATTTTATGACAAAATGAAAATGTTGGTTGAAATTTTCATTATAGATGAAATGAAATTCATTATTGGGTAAAAAAATTTACAAAATAAGAAACATATCATTATTTCTGAAGAAAAGATGGCTAAAGAACTCTAGAAGAATATTCGCATGGAAAACAGAAAGCTTGTTTCCATGATGATTTCAGTGGAAATAAATTTTTCTAATGTTGGAAATGGAAATAATTTGATCTGATAGAATTTCTGAAGCTGGTTAGATGTTTATTGTGTTTTATTTATTAATAACTTGATATTTTTTATACTTTTACTTTATGTGCAATATTTCAAAGTGCTCCTAAAGAATCACATTTAATTATTGGAAAATGAATTCTTAGATACATTAAAGGAATATTGATTATCAGAATTAGATATGAAACCTAAAAAAGTGATGATATATTTGGGTATTCATATATTGATTGGGCAGGTAATTTGGTGAAAGAAGGTCCACATCAGGTAGATAATTATTTCCAGGAAATTTTTCTGCTAGTTGCTATTCGAAAAAATCTAATTCAATAATGCTCAGATTGAATGAAGATGAATATGTTGTTGTGACTCAGTCCACTGGCCAACGTTTGTGAATAAAAACCTAGTTATATCACTTACATATTGAACTGATGTTACCCCTGACCTTGGGTTCTGATAATAAAAGTAAAATCAATATCACCAGGAATCCAATTCTTTATTCTCATTCAAAAAATATTGATGTAAAACATCATTTAGTCCAAGATCATGTAGCGGAGAATGAATTGATGAGAGAGTATGTTTATAAAATGAAACAAGTTATGGGAATTTTTATACAACTATTACTAAAGAATATTTTTTTAAATTAAGGTTGAAAATGGACATCCAACCTATTTCTCATCAAGGTTGAGGTATATGTGTTTTTTCCTCTCATCTTACCTTTGGATAGTGATTTGAAGGGGGATACATTAATTGTTTCATAACTCTATCTATATTTTATCATGTAAAAAGTGGGAGTTGGGGGTAAACTATGAATTCAGAATTATATATATGTTAACTATTATAACTACTTATTGGTGTGGTTAAAAGAAACAAAATTTTTTATTCTAGTAATGGTGAGAAACTGAGGAAGAAAGACTAAGGAAAAAAATCTGAGGATGTTTTCATAATCACTTCTTATGGACAACATTATCTTTCTGTCAATGATTCTTCTTTATTATAATGAGTTAGCTCACACTTGCATAGAATTATTGATATGTAATCCATATATTGATGATAGAAAGATCAGTGGTTTGTGAAACCTTTTTGAAAAAAAATATGAAGGGATGATTTTTAAGACTACGCTGATGAGGAAGGTGATCGTATTCAAGTATTGTATTTTGTATTCAAGGATGTTTAAGAAGGATGTAAAAATCACACCCCTTGGTATTTTTTGAAAATTAGACTGAACTTTGTATTCAAGGAATCATATTCAAGATGATTTAAAAGGTTAATCTTATTAAGGAAGAATCATACTACCAGCAAATGGTCCTCAAATTCACCCTGAATTGGGTATGAATTATTTCATCATAATGAGGAAAACCAAAGTCTACATGAATAGGATTTAAATGTGATGGTGATATCTAATCTTAGAACTCACTTAAATAAAAATTATTCTGAAAACATGTGGTGCAGTCATGGTAACAGAAAGGGATTGTGAAAGTGATACATCAAGTCATATTTAGATTGACTTGATCTATATGAAAATAGAAAAAGGGTTTTTCAGATCATATTAATCATGATCATTATCATGATGATCATAATCATGTATATAATATTTAGGTCAGTTGTATTCTGGAAAACCATATTTAGGATGAGAAGGAAATATTATACTGGAGAGTAATAAGATATTGGAAATGATGGGAAGCTAGAATACATTACAATGTAATTCAGATGATGCTAAAGGAAATACTCAATGTATTCCAAATCATACAAAAATTTAAGATACAAGATGATGATTGTGGAAGTAGAAACATGCTGAAGTCAAATATGCAATGATATGTTCCATTGTATTCATAATTTTTTCATATTCACATGAGGAATAATTAGTTTTCTAGATAAGTTAGTGGTATTGTTTTCAAAAGAGAATGATGAACATTTAATTTTTTTTTCTGTTTTTCAATTGGTTCAAGATACATCCTATCAAGGATTATTCCAATTCAACTCTCTACAGGGATGAAGTAGTAGATAAGATTGAATCACTTCATTCATGTTGATCAAGAGATGATATGAATGAAATAGATAGACTTGTTGTCAAGGTGGAGCATGAAATTTATAGAATATGTTTGTTTCTGTTGGTATATAGTATATTAATAAAGAATTGGAACAGATTTTGTAATGAAGATAAAAGCTATCTATTTCATTATAAATATATAATTGGTATAGAGAAACATAATGATGAAATCAGATTGAGAAAACACTTATGGGAATTGAAATTAGATTTTTTTTGAAAAAATAAATTATAAAGAGGAGTTGAAGTTAGGGAGATGATTCAAAAGAATCAAGAATCACTAAATAAGTTGTAAATTCACTCAAAATTCTTGGTAATAGATAATTTGGGTAATTTGGGTGAGTGGAGATGTTTTTAGGATTTTGTTCCAAACCACTTTTGGATCACCAATAAAAGGAAAAAGTACATTTTACTTTTACACACTAAAGTACTAGTCAAAGAGAATGATAGAGAAGCTCCTCATCTATTTGGAGAGAAGAAGTTTCTGTATACTATTGTGTTGAAGATGTTTTGATTGAGATAAGTGAATGTAGAAGAGAAAATATTGTAATGTATTCAGTTGATCATCATTTTCAATGACCATCTTATTCAGTTATTTATCGTATTCTCCTCGTCCTTGTATTCAGTTAATCATCATATTAGGATGGACAATTGGATCAGTATATTAGAATTAGAATTTCTATAATGAGAGAAAAGGAGTTCTAGATTGTCTGGATTGTATTATTGTAGAGATATATTATTGTATTTTTCAATCAGAATGGAAGAATCAAGTAGGGAAGATCAGACTATATAGTCAAACATATCTCTATATCAAAGTCCTTGATGTTCATACCAACTTCTGGGTAAGAAATTGGAAATTTTTTTCCAAAGATTACAGTTGTGGGAATTAATATAGAAGCATAGGTAACATGAGTTTTTATAGGATATTTATATAACATTATTTTTTCCAGTTGGATAATATTCACTATTATAATGTTTTCAATGTGCTACATGAGTGAAAAGGTATAGCTTAATCATTGTATTCCACAAAAAAGGATTTTTATTCAAGTTAATTGTGTGGTATTTGATTGTTTCTAAAACCATAACTAGGAAATAAAAATTATTATAGAAGATAGTTCCTCCTAAATACATGTGTTCCTATGGATGTTTGTTTTATTTATTTTTAATAGGTAAATAAATCATTTACAAGTGGAGATGGGTGTTCCGTTTTAAGGGAAACATAAAAAAGTATCACTGATTCACCCCTCCCCCTATATGTGATAAAATTATCCTGGATGGGAAATTTAAATAAAAGATTTCAGGAGTCGATCCAAATGGATACTTTTGAGGCTTTGTTTGGTAGGTCATGAATTTTGTCACTTTGTTTGATGGAGGCAGGTGAGTAAGCACTTTTTGGGATTAGTCTTATGCAGAATAAATCTGAATAGGATTAGTTTAACAGGTAGTGATTGGTGACCATATAGATAAGGCAAAAATCATATTTTGACCACCAAATATATCCTCTAGAATTATATGTTTATAATTAAGTTTTCCTTGAGGTTTATCCAAAATTATCGAACCACCGTAATAAGATACAAGGAAAGCTACCACTATAGTTTTTTGGGCTCTATTAAATTGTGACAAGTGTTAGTATAGTGGTGTATTGTTTATCCCTTAAAAAATCCCACGGTTTCATGAATGACATGCTCCATGTGTCTCAACTATTGAGATATCTACCATAACCATCCCATATGAAAGAAATATCATAAAATGATCTTTGTTATTATGTGTCCTTTGAGAAGCATCTAATATAGGTTATAAATCATATATAGAAACATCTTCTCGCTATGATGATACCATTAGTTCTAGTTTAGTGAAAATAGGGTGAGTTAAAAAAGATATCTGGAAGAGGGAGTCTTATATGAGAACACAGTGGTGAGACTTGTTTTCTGTGACCTCAAAATGATTCTTGGAGAAGCTCAGGGATGAGCTATTATAATGTTGGGAAGTTTTGAGGTCCCATCGATTTCTAGGTATGTATTAATTTCAATTTTTTTTTCATTTTATCCTTTTCGGTTGAGTCTTATTCAGAGATGGAAATATTTTTTAGAGGAAATTTACTAATGTTTTGGGATGCATTCTTGTTTGAATTAATTCATTGTAGTTATAAATGGGTTATGTGTTTCCCATATTCTTGGTTATTTGAGAAAAATTAAAATAGGTTTAGTTATTTACGAAGGAAAATGGGGTAAAAATCAGTTCAATAACATTTAAACATCATTTCACGGTATTACACATCATGTAACTATCTGAGGTTTTTAATAAAATGAATCCAATTTGGTGGGTTTTTCATAATGTTCCATTAGAAGAATGTAAAAAATGTGTAATCAAATTTACTTCCATATAAATGATCAAACATATTATTTAAACCTGATATGGGGCTGATTTTCATCCTAATACACTATATATCTTCTCCTCTTGATCGTAGGTATTTACCTAAGTGATTTTTGGGGCCAAATTCCCTTATGTACTTCACATTTTATTGAGAAATCCCTTGTAAATCCTTTTTTAGTAGGTTTGCTCCTTCTCTTACTTCTTGTCCAAACATTGCAGTGATATAAATTAAATAATTGAATTGTTGGTTTTTACTAGAATCAATATTCATATATCAATCTCTTTGGAGTCATCTACATTTTATTCCTTATGGGTGTTGTCCATTGGAAGCATTGTTAGATCATATGTTAAATATAAGGTGCTTAATCTTAACCATATTTTTTTGATAATTCGCAAATTTATGAAATATTATGATATCAACATCATTTCATGCACTGAAATTAATTAAATATATAATTTAATTTATTCCATAAAGTTATATTCTTTAAAATTGGTTTCTGAAAATCCTATGGATACACATGGGGTGAATAAACAATGATTATAATTGAATTTAAAAATAAATTAATGTATTTTTTGAATGACATGTGACCTATGGAGATTTCATGTTATATAATCCCTAATTTTTAGCTTTTTGATTATTGATTTAATTATTTTCCAATTTTGAATTAAATTTAATGTGTAATAAGAAAGAATAATTGTAATTCACAAAATTAATGATTTATATATAATATGTGTTATTGTGATATCTATGATGTTTCAATGGAATTGTGTTCCATGCTGAAATGATTATATATCAGTTTTGACTCTGTCACATGAACACTTATATTCTATAATGCGGATATTGAGTGGCCTCAACCTAGTGCCAGTATATAATACTTACAGAGAGATTACTATGCACACTCCCATTCTTTAATGATTTATGGATTTGTACTATATTTTGTAATTCATATAGGGCTTTGACCAAGATTATTATGATTATACCTTGGATATATAGTTATGGTTATAATGGTCATATGACATGCTCATAGATATTACAGAATACAACCAAAGCATGTTATATTAAAATGGTTATATTGTTTTGATCGGAATGGTCGTAAGACAAGCCAATAGATATTCTGTAATAAAGAAAAAAAATGCAGCAATTGTATTTCATTAGTTATTAAATTAATTAATAAAACTATATATATATTCTTTTCATACTCTTATTATTAGAATGATTTAGTTTAGGCATTGTTGTTTTGACATACTAAGTAATACTCACACCCTATTCGGGCCACCGTTTGCTACCTGAATAGATTATTTAGATACAGGTTTGGATATGGGGAAATGACCTTGAAGTTAATAGATTGTTTGAGAATTGGATAATGTTAGGATGTGGGACTGATGTGGGGTTTGGGACATAGGACATTGAGTCTTTTATTTTTTTCAGCTATATTTTTTCTTATATTGTACTATAGTGAAATTTGGTTACATTCCAACTCATCATTACATTATCACTTTTAATTTGTTTTATTATTTTATTGGATATAATTTTTGTCTTCCACTACATCTTTACATTGGTTATTTTAATTTTATTATCGATTGCTTCTAATTATATGAATCTTCATACTAGGGGCCATATTTTCCCCACTATACATTTCACACCCCCAATGCTAGTCGACAATATCTGGAATATGGGGAGCACACTTCAGGTCTTATGCTGAACACTTTATTACCACATTAGAGAGTGAAATATTGATGGATGTTACATAATCACATTGAACTATCTTTAAAAAAATATTCTCTAGTACATGCCTCTATTTTATTAAATATAAGTGAGAGGGGATTAGTTGAATCAAATTCAAACAAATCAAAACAAGCTAAAACCCCTCATTTTTAGGAAACATATTCCAATTTTTAATTTCCACATCATTGATACATTATATTTGATATTCTTATATGTTTTACTCACATTCTTTACTTGTTTTCAAAATTACCATATGTTTTTATCTACTTTCTCAACTAAGTACATATTATATATCACCCAATCCATACTTGTGGATATATTTTATTAGAAGATTGAAACTAATAAAAAACCAATACATTCTAAATAACATACATTCCTTGTGTTTATTTATAATAATTAGATAGTATAATCATTTATTGGATAACTATATCTCATATTTATCAAAATCTTTTTATTTTTTTATTCACCCACATTGTGTCATATTATCATAGAGAGATATCATGATTAGTAACAATTGATTAATATTTTACTCCAAATTATATGATATATTGAATTACCATTTATAATTTCACTATATATTGTATCATTCATTTAGTAGAAAAATTACACAATATTGAGTTAAATTTATGTTTCATACATGTTACAATATTTATTATTATAAATTAATTCTAATTCAATATAATTTTTCTAGTTACATAAATAGGTAAAATATTCCCAATGTTACACAACCATTAAGTTTTCAATGAATATATATAGATACATAAAATTATCATTAAAATATATATATATATATATAAATTTTTAATAGATGAATATTGTTTACAAAACATAATGATCCATTCTAAAATAAGATTGGTCAAGTATTATTGGAAACTGAGAATATTAAAAAAATGAACTACACCATATCTAATTAAGTTCTTTATAAAAATAACCCTGCATAGACATATCATAAATAATAACTTTTTTCATATTATAGTTAAAGGAAACAAAATAAATGGTTATATCGTATCTCATTAAGGTTATAAAAGGGTGACATCAATATAAAATTAGGACATTGGTTTAATAACATGATAATAACATTGGAAAACCACACCGTACAAATAAGAGATCATAAAATGAGTCATGTAATGATGAATAAATGTTTATTACAAATTAATAATAATATTTTAAAATAATATAGGCCATGTAAGTAGGATATTTCTATAATACATTGAATTTTGCAATATACATAATCATGTAAATTAATCCACATAGTAGTCAAGTTTCATTTATAAGGTTATCTTAGTTGAATGAAATCACCAATTATCATTTTATTAGTTAAGGTAAAATTAAATTTAAAAAATAATGGAAAAGGTCTGTTGGTTAGAGTGGATACTCAATAGGGGGTGAATTTAGTTCCAAATAAAATTTCTGTTAAAAAAATTTCAATTAAAATTCCCTAAATTAAATAAAAATTAAACTTTAGTGAATTTATAAAGAATGTAAGTTTTCCATTAGTTTCTAAAGATATTGATTATTTCTAAGTTAACTCAATCTGAATATTGATTAACTTTAAAAACTAACTTTCTAGCTAAAAAAAGTTATAAACACTTTCCAGTTTAAATATTTGAGTTACTTTAAAATAGATTTGTATTAAATGTACTCTGTAGTGGAATATAAAATAATTTAAACTAAAACTAAGATGCACATCATATATAACCAAGTGGTTAAGTCTTGAGCTGAGACATAGTCCTCTCAAACAATTTATATAAATTTTGATGCACACCCTGGATAAGGGTCAACAACAGTACAAAGACTATCTAGGTCCTATGAATTCTACCACAGTTATTTGTGGGAAAACAAAACAATGTCACATAGGCTATCCAAGTCACACTTGAACTCTAAAATTATCCACAGTGGGAGATAATAGTATATGGAAAGATTGAGTGAGGATTTATAAATCCTCCAGTTCGGCATAGGAGACAGTGTGTGTCTAAAAACACAGAGCACACACATTGCTCAAAATGTAAATAAATGAATCACCGAGAGACTGTAGATATGAGTTTAGAATGCTATAGTTATTTGAAGTGAAGATATGGACTCCTTTTTATTAAACATAATTGCTTCTGAGTCCTCTAGTTTTTGTCTTGAAAACAGAGTGTCGTTTGCTTCCTTGATTTTCATGTTCAGTTTGATCATCTTGAGTGTATGAATAGATCATTGTAGTTCATCAATCATTGACTAAGGAACAACTTGTGTTATCTTCTTTTATGAATGGCCTCTTCTATGTCCAGTGTTCTTCAAGTAAGCGTGTGTATGGATGTCACCTCTCTATTGTGTATATTCCCTATTTTTCTTCATTGGTTTGATCTTCCTTTTATATCTCGAGATCCGGAAATGGTAATGATTACTTTATGGAAGGTATGAGGTACAGTTCCTTGAAATTCCAACCACTATCATTAATTAATAGTAGGTTGATTAAAAAATAAAATATGATAGTTGCTAAATAAAAAAAATAGAAATAGAGTTCAGAGATATGATGAATAGTTTCCATCGGTAGCTCTTAGTGTCAGTGAGCTTGTATCGATAGATGTTATACTTTATAACAATTTCTCTATGTATCAGTAGCTCTTTCTATTGGTAGGTTCTTCTATCAGTAACCATTTTTGCAATGGTAGTTGTCTGTCTTTATCACCAGACTTTTAACGGTGGACTTTGTCTACCTGTATTGGTAACTTGTATCAGTTTCTTGTGCATATTAGTAGAATTATTCTATAAGTAGATATTATGCAGATCAGTGGCCTTATCCATATCAGTAGACTTCTGTACCGGTTTACTTAGCCTTATCAGAAGCTGTGTATCTGTTTGTATTGGTAGACTTATTCTGTCCGTATCAGTGAACTTCATATCAATAGCTCTTGATATAACAGTAGGTTTGTCTGTTTGTCTGTATCAGTAGCTATGTGCATACAGGTGAACTTATGCATATCATTGGACATCACACTTATCTGTTCTGTGAAAAACATATCCTGATTGAGTTAGAAATATTTAAATGTTTGTATAAACATAGATAAACATTGATTAACCTATTCTAATGATCATTTTGATATTTTATCAACTTAATAATATGATATCATAGTTTGAGCGAATTTTTATAAATATAATCATTATTTGGGATTATCAAAGCATATGTAAACATAATTGAGATTATCAAAATAGGTGAGGTCAACAATCTACACCTTTTTCATAATCACAAATTATGATATTATAATATAAAATAATCAGCAATGAATTATTATAAAATACAGTGGGTTTTTAATGTATCAGTGGATATTATATAAAATGATGTTGTATCAGAGTTAATAATAAATGCAAACAAATTTATCACAGATTAAATTATAAAATTAATGTACCAGAGGTAAAATGTAGTATCCTCATAAATATTAAGCTCATACTTCTCATATTTCTCCATATCAGTTTTCCCTTTTGGTATTATTTCTCCACGGTTATATTAGTTCTCCCCCTTTGTGATTAGAAAAAATAAGGGAAGAAAGGATGAGAAAAGTTATAGAAGGTAAGAGAGTATGAAAGAATGGATATATCACTTGTGGAATAAATATATAGAAATATAGAATTGAAACAAAAATAATACAAGTGATTCCTATCAAAGGTCTGAGCCACTAATAAATCCACCTCTTGAATGTCCACTTTGGATTTGGCATTGGGTTCGGATGAAGATTCATGCTTGGTAGCTTCAGAATAAAGCTTGGGAATTCTAGAAATCACTACTGGAGGTTGAGCAACAGAAACTGGTCTTGGCCTGTAGTGGGTACTCCTTGGAGTAATCAGAGGTGTCAAGCTTCTGATGGCTTGAGCTGTTGCTATATGAGGAATGGAGGCAGATTGAGTAGAGGCAGGTAGAGCTGGAGGTGTAATGATAGGAGGACTATCAACATGAAAAAATGGCAGCAACAAATTCCTAAAGTCCATAATGATTCCTCCTCCTCTTTCCATAGCATAATGATGTCATCCTTATTATACATAAATTTATCTAGAGAAAGGGTCAACACTCTGAGATTGCTGAATTGTTCTCTAAAGGCATGATTGACTGGAGGTAGCTTCATGTTATCTAACATGGTCTTGAAATGGTTGTTGAGCTGATGCTTGGTATAGACCCTTTGGAAATAGTACTCCACTTTGTCTTTTACCTCATTCTAAGAAGTAGTGGTTTCTCTCATAATATTCTGAAAAATTTTCCCTATATCCCTAGTGGTAGTCACCACTTCGGTCAAGGCAGCAGAGTCTACAGTGCTACTAGTTGAAGACTTTCCAATCTCCTCTCTCATCACAGTTCGAATCTAATCAATATCCAGAGAATGATTGGAAGAACTCAGAGGTGCAACAGTGAAGGCTACTGTTTCCTAAAACGATTTAGTCGTCCCACTTATGAGATTTTTTACAAGGGAGTCCGAAGAGCTAACATGCTGCTCCATGGATTTCTTAAATCCCTAAAAAACATCCACAAATTGATTTAATACACCATTAATGTAATTGATATCAGTATTCATTTGAGCTTGAGAACCACTCCAGGTAGTTAGGGAAGCAACAGACTACATTAGGGCAACAGTAGCTCCTGTACAGATCTCAATATGAGAATGACATACTCTTATTTCATTCATCATTTCTGTCATAGGTCCTGACACCATACACACGCTAGATATTTATAAATATTTTTCCATATTTCTCAGTTCTTTAAAAAGATATCTCTTCAAGTATGCAACAGATGCAGTCCAAGACTCCATCAACTCATCCTTAAAAGATTCAAGATCAGCCTTAGTAACCAGATTATCAGGCACAACTACATGTGCTCTGTCTAACACAAGACTAGCCACATATTCATTCATAATAGATTAAATAGATGATATCAATGAGGTTTCCATTATTCTTATCTCTTCCACAAATGAGTACTTAATATTAGACTTCAACTGGTCTAGATCAGCTATTCTTACTACATCCTCATGTAAAAACTCAGAAGAGATATTATAGTCGACATGAGGTCATCTGACAGGTGTCTCATCCTCAGATTTAGGGTAGTCTAACAGACAAATCACAAAACCTGGGTCTTCTTCCAAGTCTTAAATTCCATCATCTACTGAAACATTTCCATGTCTAGTTGAATGGTCCCCCTCAATTGGAGCATTATCCTATATATGTATAGAAATAGCACCCTCAGAAGCTCGGTCTTCCTCAGAATAATATTCCACAACCGTGTCCTTTTCTCCAACAACAAGAGGATCCTTAAGAATATGTGCAGGTCTATTTACTTCAACAAGAACAGCCTCTTTAGTCACATTAGTACTTCCAATCAATGGACTCCAACTCAAGTGGGTAGAAGAAGATGCTTCAGTTTCAGATTCTTCTTCCTCATACTCTGGAGCTGGCTGGTCTCCCTCATCAATAGGTGCTTCTTAATTTCACTCTTCCAAGACTGTTTCCTTTCCAGATGATGCAATTTCAGCAACAGGATGTGAAGGCAAGTCTAGATCTCTTCCATCAGCTATATAGGCCTCTTCTTCATCAGTATCATCACTATACTGAGGTTCCTCTTCATCATGTCTTATACATGTATCCCTCACATCCTTAAGACTAGAAGGATGATCCACATGATTAAACTTATCATACAGTTTCTCATCATCACATTCACATTCTCTTCTCCGTGGATTCCAATTTCTCTTCATGTAGTTATAGATAGTTTTGGTAACAAAAATTTTGTCTTTTATTACCATTTTCTCATCCTGAGACTTAGCCACAACTCATACCTTGATCACCTCACAGATCCGTTTTGAAAATAATAAAGGATTAGTTTTTATCTTTGGACTGTTTATATCCTCAAGCAGAATCACTAATAGTCTACACAGATTCACCTTAACACAATGACTTAATAGATGCAACAAATAAATATCTTGGTATTTTATATTTTCAAAGTCCCCTCTTCTTTGACTTAGCACATGTTGAATGAACTAGAACAGCAACTGGTTCCCTCCATCCATTTTTGTAGAAACTAATTTTCTTGGTATACTATCTCCTGTTAATTCTTCCAAAGTAGCTTCATAGTCATAGATTTCACTAGTAGGAGGAACTGATTCCAAGAAATATCGAAAAAAAAATTATGTGGTACTTTTAAACATTTATCCCACTCAACAAAGGAAAAATATATTTTATTTCTATTAAGAACTGAATCCATTCTTTTCTCAGCTTCTGATTTTACAAAACGAACCAACTCAAATAATTATTTTACCAACATCGGATAACAGGGGCCATTGTTATTCGAGAAGCATTTTACCCATTTCTGGTCCTCTAGCACTTCTAGAACTAATGACTTACTGGTCATCAACCATTCCACACATAGCTCTTTTTCATATACTATCTCCCTTTGAACGATATGCAGATTAGTAGGTTTCATCACATTACATCCACTACTAGACTCTCCTTTGAGTCTCTTTGTATTCAGCTCACCATCATTTCTACTGACTGATGTTCTCTTCACTCTTTCCATTCAGCGAATCACGAGGCTTAGGGTTTGAAGATTTGGGAGCTAAGGATTGAAAGTAAGGGTTTTTGGTGGATCAAGATGAGGTCAAGACTGATGTTTTATCATTTAGGAATCACAAAATAAATAAATATAACATAATAAGTATAGTATGAATGATACAGATTCTGGCGGCTAAAGATACAGGAGTTTAAAAACAACGCATCCTAACGGTAACACATACTGATGAGGTATTCCTAATGGTGGGGTATTTTTATCGGTGATGTTCACTAATGGTGAGGTATAAGAGTGAGGTTCATAATGGTGAGGTTTAATAGTGTGGTTTCTAATGGTGAGGTATAATAGTGAGGATTTTAATGGTGAGGTACAAGAGTGAGGTTTCTAATGGTGTGGTATAATAGTGAGGTTTCTAACGGTGTGGTTTCTAATGCTGAGGTTTCTAACAGTGAGGATTGTAAGAGTGAGGTTTCTAATGGTGAGGTTTCTAACGGAGAGGTTTCTAAAGGTGAGGCTTCTAACAGTGAGGTTTCTAACAGTGAGGTTTCTAAGAGTGAGGTTTTTGTTGGACAGATTCCATCATTACTAACTCATGTCTAATGCAATATAACCTATCCGAACATAAATGCTTGGCGAAAATGTCAGCTAGTTGATGTTTAGTACCTATAAATTCAAGAGTAATATCATCCTTTTGGTGATGATCTCTAAAAAAGTGGTGCCTTACATCAATGTGTTTGGTCCTAGAGTGATACACAGGATTCTTAGAGATGTTAATCGCACTAGTTTTGTCACAATTTATAGATACATGTCTAAACTGATATCCATAGTCCAATAATGTATGTTTCATCCACAGAATTTGTGCACAACAACTACCAGAAGCTATATAATCCGCATGAGCAGTAGACAATGCAACAGAGTTATGATTCTTACTACACAAAGATACTAAGGATTTCCCAAATGAATGACATGTTCCAGATGTACCTTTTCTATCTAATTTGTAACCAGCAAAGTCAGCATCTGAATAACTAATTAAATCGATTGATTTTCCTTTTGAATAAAACAATCCTATGTTAGTAGTATGCTTAAGATATTTTAATATTATTTTAACAGAAAGAAGGTGTGACTCTTTTGGATTAGATTGAAATCTTGCACACATACACACACAAAACATAATGTCTGGTTGACTAGCAGTAAGGTAAAGCTGACTTCCTATCATACCTCTATAATTTGATAGATCAACTGGTTTCCCAGATTCATCACGGTCTAAATTAGAGGTGGTATTAATGGGTGTTTCACTTCCATTATTACAATCCAAACTAAACGTTTTAAAATATCCTTTTTATATTTACTTTGATTTAAAATAATACCATTTTCATTTTGAAAAACATGAAATCCAAGAAAATATTTTAGTTCTCCCATTAAACTCATTTCAAATTCATTTTCCATAGTCTTTGAAAAATCAATACATAAATCATTTTTAGAAGATCCAAAAATCATATCATCAACATAGATTTGAACTACCAAAACATCATTGGAAATTATATTAATAAAGAAAGTTGTATCAGCAATCCCTTTAGTAAAACATTTTGAAATAATAAAATTGCTAATTCTATCATACCAAGCTCGTGCAGCTTGTTTTAAAACATATAAATCTTTAAAGAGATTAAAAAATAAATTTAGAAAACGAGGATTAGTAAATCCAGGTGGTTGTTCAAAAAAAACATCTTCAATTATAAAACCATTTATAAAAACACTTTTAACATCCATTTGAAATATCATGATATTCAGATGAGCAGCATAGGCACGTAGGATCCAAAAAGTTTCTAATATAGCTATAGGTGAAAATGATTTCTCATAATCCATTCCTTCTTCTTGAATATTCCCTTGTGTTACTAGCCTTGCATTGTTTCTAACTATGTTTCCAAACTCATCAACATTATTTCTAAAAACCAATTTTGTGCCAATGGTCAAAGTGCCCTTAGGTCTCTCAACTAATTACCAGAATTTGTTTCTTTCAAATTGATTTAATTCTTCTCGAATAGCCATTACCCAATATTCATCATTGATTGTATCTATGATATTTTTAGGTTCTAACTGTGAAAGAAAAGATTGATGCTCAACCTAATTTCTTAGAGAATCTCTATCCTGTTTTCCTCTATCAGGATTACAAACAAAATCATCTAAATGATTATTCTATAGAATAATATTTGATCTAGTAAAGATAAGACTTGAGATTTCTAGTTCTTCTCTATGTTCGGGTTCAGTAGAAGCAGATTATGGAATATTTCCATAACTGACTTTCTTTACAACAGGTTCATTGATTTTATTATTATGTTCCTGAATAGATAGATCTTCTTCAATATTTTCAAGAGAAGAATTAGTTTCGTGTGGATAAGTTTCATCAAATTTGTTGTGAACAGATTCTTTCACACATTTGGTACTTTTGTTAAAGAATATAGAAGATTTAATTTATATAGAGTAACCTAGAAAGATCACCTAATCACTTTTAAAAGCAAACTTGTCAATATTATACTTAGTATTTAGAATAAATACATTTTAATGAAAAAATCTAAAGTAACTAACTTTAGGCTTCCAGTTATTCCACAGTTCATAAGGGGTCTTTTTAAGAAGAGGTCTAGTCAAGACTCTATTTATTATATAACAAGCTGTATTCATAGATTCTTCACGAAAATAAACACGTAGGTCATACCCATTAAGAATAGTTCTTAAAATTTCTTGAAAGGTTCTATTTCTTCTTTCTACTAAACCATTCGGTTGAGGTGTCCTATGCGCAAAGAAATTGTGATTATAACCATTGTGTGAGTAGTATGATTCAAACTCATGATTTTAAAACTCACGACCATGATCACTTCTCAAGGTCTAAACCTTAGGTCAACTTAGGTTTTCTAAAGAAATAGAATATTTCAGAAAATAAGACCAAACGCCACTCTTGTGAGAAAGAAAGCATACCAAAGATTATCTTGAAAATTCATCCACTAAGACATAGACATAGTGCTTCCAATTTAGAATTGAAACTGTATAAGGTCCAAATAAATCAATGTGAACCAACTTGAGAGGTTGAGAAGTTGAAAATTCTTTCTTTGATTTAAAAGAAACATTATGTTTCATTCCTTTTTGACTTGGATTACAAAATTTTTCAGTTGGGAATTTTAGTTTGAGGTAGGTCTCTAACTAAGTTCTTCCTAGTCAGTTTTCTACGTGAATAAATGTTGCAATGTCCTAATCATTTGTGCCATAGCCAAGACACTTTATGAAAATCATTTAAGAATGTGATGTTCTTGTTTATCTAAAGAATTCAAATAAACTTTATAAACATTTTCATTTCTTAAAGCAGAAAATACTAAAATATTTTTAGAATTTAAAACATTACAAGAATTATTTTCAAAATTAACATTGAAACCATCATAAAAAATCTAAGAAATACTTAGCATGTTGTATTTTAATCCATCAAAAATTAAAAATTTTGAAATTAAAACTGAATCAGTGTTACCAATCTGGCCTAAGCCGATGATTTTTCCTCTTCAGTTATCACCCAAGGTGACATGGCCTCCATCAACATTGATTAAAATATTGAATAATGAGCAATATATAGTTATATGCCTTGAACATCCACTGTACAAGTCCCATGTATTCTTATAGGAACTCTTCAAACATGTCTCCTACAAAACATGTTTAAACAGAAAATGATTTGGGTACACAGATTTTCTTGGGTCCAGACAGGTTTGCAAGAAAAATATTTTCGTACCCATATTTTTCTAATGGGTCTCATATAATCAATAGATTCAAAATATTTTGAATGAAATAATATTTTGATCTATATCCATTTGAATAACTAGTTGAAGCAGATAAATTTCAAGAACTAGAACTAGCAGCATTCTGTCAAGATTTAGGAATAAATCTATTTTTAGTAATCTGTCTCTATCTAGGCTGATAGCCTATTCGAGTGGTATATTTTGGTTCCACATGTATTCCTAGAATTTTAGTTAGAGTATTATTTCAATTTTTGGACTATTATATGTCCTTATTTAATTGATTGTTAGACAATTTCAGTTCAGTATTTTCCTTAAGTAATTGATCATTCTTTTCCTTTTCTATATCAACTGCAGAATTGACAGTACTAGAAAAGACATAATATTTCTTTTAGGACTTTTACATATTCATTAGTTCATTGTAGGTTTCTTCTAACATGATACAGTATTCAAATAATTCTTCACTAGACATATTTTCAGATTCAGAATGAGAAGCAACTCTAGAATAATATGAATTTAATGTAGGAATATCGAATGTTACCTCAGATGTGTTTGTCAAAAAGCACATGTTATCTTTTTGAGATTTTTCATCCTGAGTGGAATTATAATAACTTGTACTATCGTCTGAAGAACTCCATGTTTCTTTCATAGAATTATCATAATTATTGTCCTTGTAGTCATATTTATTCTTGAAATTTAACTTCAGGTAGTATGCTTTTACACGTCCTTTTTTCTTTCATTCATAGAAAACAATTTTATCACTCCTATCAGACTTTTTCCAATCCTTCTGCAATGACCTTTGTTGTCATATTTTCATTTTTAGTTTGATTTTCTGAAGAACTTCTTCTTCCTGTCGAATTTATTCTTCCTATAGAATTTATTGAATCGTCTGGATATCTGAGCCATCTCTTCATCACTATCAGAATCTGAACCTTCAGTTGTTGATATTTCATTATGTATATCTACTATTTACTTGTCCTTGCTCTTTGAGTTAGTAGACTTAAATGCCACTTACTTCTTAATCGGTTCATCATCTTCTTACATGTTTACTTTAAACTCTTATTCATACATAATTATCTTACTAATCATCTCTTTAACAGGCAGTGAACTTATGTCACATAATTCTCTTATTGATACTAATGTTCCTCTCCATATTTCTGATAGTCATCTTAGTATTCTGATAATCTTCTCCTTTATAAGAACAACTTTTCCAAGTGAGATCATTTTATTCACTATCTCATTGAACCTGAGATATATGTCAGAAATAGGTTCATTAGACTTTAATTTAAAATTATCATACTTAATATTGTAGGTATTCAATATCATTTCATTAACATTGATTGTTCCCTCATGGGAAATATCCAAAGTATCCCTGACTTCATAAGAAGTTTTACAAGCAGATATTTGATTAAATCATTCATTTTTCAAAAGCACAATACAAGGAATATATTGATTTAAAATTATAATTGTAAAATATATTAGTAGGTTCATCCCAAGTAGTTCATTGAGTTTCTATAATTTTATATTGAGTCTCTATAGTATTTCAGATGTTGAATCCCATAAATTCTGAATGAATTTTTATTTTCAGTTTCCATTGGTCATAATTAACACCATTAAAGAAAGGTAGCATATTGGTAACAACACCTTCTAGTATACTATACATAAGTATATTTTAGCTAATATATTTTATGATATAAAATTTATAACTAATAGAAATTTAAGATCATTAAGATACAACTAAAATCACAGTTGAAAAATAGAGTGTTAAAAAATCCTTTATAAAAACAAACAACTTTTGATACAAAATGTTGGTCGGAGTGGATACTCAAGTGGGGGGGGGGGGCGAATTGAGTTCTTATTAAAAATTTCTGTTAAAAATATTTCATTTAACATCCCTCAAATTAAATAAGAAATAAAATTTAGTGAATTTATAAAGATTGTAGGTTTTAAATTAGTTTCTCAAGAGATTGATTATTTCCCAGTTAACTCAATCTGAAGACTGATTAACTTTTCAAACTAACTTACTAGCTATCAAATGTGATATACATTTTCTAGATTAACTATCATAGTTACATTCAAATATATTTGTATTAAAATTACTTAGCACCGGAATAGAATATAATTTAAAGTAAAACGAAGATTCACGGTAGATATAACCAAGAGATTAAGTCTCGAGACGAGAATTAGTCCTCTACAACAATTTATATAAATTTTGATCCACACCATGGATCGAGGTCAACCACAATACAAAGACTGTCCAGGTCCTATGACCTCTACCACAATTATTTTTGGGAAAACAAAACAATAGCACACCGGCTATCTAGGTCACACTTGAATTCTACCACTATCCAAAGTGGGATATAAGAGTATAGGGAACGATTTAGTGAGGATTTTTAAATCCTCTAGTTCAGCACAGGAGACAGTGTGTGTCTAAAAATACAGAGCACACATGCTGCTCAAAATTTAAATAAATGAATCATTGAGAGAGAGTAGATATGAGTTAATAATGATCTAGTGATTTGAAGTGCAGATCTGGACTCCATTGGAATAAATAGAAATGCTTCAGAGTCCTTCTCTGGTTTTTATCTTGAAAACAGAGTGTCGTTTGCTTCCATGATTTTCAGGTTCAGTTTGATCATCTTGAGTGTATGAATAGATCTTTTTATTTCTTCATTCCTTGACTAAGGTACAACTTCTGTTCTTTTCATGTATGAATGGCCTCGTGTGTGCCCAGTGTTCTTCAAGTAAGTGTGTGTATGGATGTCTACTCTCTATTGTGTATATACCCTTTTTTTCATCATTAGCTTGATCTTTCTTTTATATCTTGAGCTCCAGAAAAAGGGAATGATTACATTATGTCAGGTACGAGGTATAGTTCCCTGAAATTCCAACCACTATCATTAATTAATATCACGTGAATTATAAACATCTAATATGACCATTTCTAAATAAACAAATAGAAATAGAGTATATAGATATGATGACTGGTTTTAATTGGAAGCTCTTAGTATCAGTGAGCTTGTATTGGTATCACTTCTTTATCGGTAACAATTATTCTTTATAATAGTAGCTATATGTATCGATAGCTATTTCTCTCAGTAGCTTATTCAATCGATAGATCTTATTTCAATGACAGTCTTCTGTCTCTATCAGCAGACTTGTATCGGTAGACTTTGTCTGTCTGTATCGGTAACTTGTATTGGTAGCTTGTGCATTGTAGTAGACTTATTATATCGGTATCTATTATGCATATAAGTGACCTTATCCATATCAGTAGACTTCTTTATCGGTGTACTTAGACTTATTAGTAGCTGTGTATCTGTTTATATCAGTAGACTTATTCTATCTGTATCAGTGAACTTCATATCAGTATCTCTTGATATAGAAGTAGGCATGTCTCTTTGTTTGTATCAGTAGCTATGTGCATTCCGATGAACATATTCATATAAGTGGACTAAAAACTTATCCGTTCTATGAAAAACATATTCAGATTGCGTTAGAAATATTTAAAAGTATGTATAAACATAGATAAACATTGATTAACATATTCCAATGATCGTTTTGATATTTTATCAACATATCAATATGATGTCATAAATTGAACGAATTATTATAATGATAAACATTATTTGGGATTATCAAAGCATATTGAAACATAATTGAGATTATCAAAATAGGTGAGGTCAAAAAGGTCCTTTACTAAACAAGGTTCACTCTTGATTGTATACATTTTTCCCATGAGATATGAATATTCATCCCATTAATTAATGGGAGATATACGTCATACCCATCCTTAGATATAACATGACCATCATCCCTGTTTATAATGTAACCACAATAATTTTTTATAATTTAACCAACAAATCATATTGAAAACAGAAAACATGGGGTCCCTGATATCATAAAAAATTCATCATATCATAATCCATGAAATGAAATGGGTTTCATAAACATTTAATCATAGTATAAACCATGGGAAAAAATTTCTTCAACAAAAAATTTATTATTTCATCATAACATAACCCATGTAAAAAAGAAGTGGTTTCATGACCATCACGTAATTATAAACATGATCCATTAAGGGAAATAATAATGATGGTTACTTAGGATATTATCCCTAGTAGAGATTATGTAACATTAAATAATTCCATCTAAGATAAAAAATTATTTTGAATGATCACATTTGACATTTATTGGGAAAATTACAATTACACATTGATAACATTAATTTGTTTAAAACAATTTCCCATAAATAAATAAAAAATTTCTTTCAAAATAAGAATGTAAATTTGAAATGGATGAATTATATAATTGATATGGATGGTGATGTGAAAACACTATTCATGGTAAACATGTTAATATAATAATTCCTTTAATATTTTCAGTAATGTCCAGAAATGTTTTGGTTTGAAAATTAAAATAAGTTTCCATTTGAAACATTTTTTTGGTAAAAAAAATGGATTGAAATTTCTTTTAGAAATAATTATAGAATAGTAAAACATTATATAAAAATTCTTATAAAAATAAATGATATAAATGAAAATGGGTTTTCAATAGAAGGGAGAAATATATTTGGTTTTCTTTAAATACATTATTTAGCACCCTTGAGTACAAAAAGTTTTTAAAATTAATAGAAAAAATATATTATCATGAAATAGATTTTTTAGAGTAAATTTCATTAGTTTTTTTATTGATATATAAAAATATTTTTTCATCAAAATAATAACCACAATCAATTCTTAACAAACAATGATATTTATACATAAAACTGTCAATACTTTGGTAATATTTAAATTACAATCTCCATGAAATAAAGAACCCTTGTTGGATATGTAAATCAACATAATATTCATATAAATCATAATAAATTACAATAATGTGAAGAATATAAACCACAAAAAGTTAATAATTGGTGAATATAGAATGTTGTTAATGGAAATAAAATTGAGAAGAAAATTCCTTTACCTTATGTCTGGAATTCATTCACACACCTGAAAACAACCTATATAATAAATATAGTTTTATTATAAATATATTATAGAAACTTACTCACATATATAATAGAATATAAGATTTAATTATTACCTTTTATTACCCTTATATAAAAAATTCTATTTTAATATCATGCTTCGCGTAATAACTACTTCATTTTTCACATATATTTCGGTTTAGTATTTTAGGTCTTTTTATTTTGATCACGGTTACATCATATCTAGAATTTTACAAATTATTTAAATATAATATATATTAATTATATATATATTTAGTGTTATCCTGGATAGTTTTAGATAAAAAATGAATTACAACATTCATGGATATGGTAGGTCATACGTACGCATAAAGACTATTTCCATTTACATGACGGATGAAACAAAAAAAAGGTAAATAATATATCACATTTAAATAAAAATTATAATTTAAGTTTTATCATATATAATGATTATATTTAACATAATTGCATTCAATGTAAATTTTATGTTAAAAACGATTCACTTCTCTTCTTGAGGAGGGATTCCACTGTACACATGAGCTACATTTTCATATTCACAAATAATGTAAAGTAAGATGGTATATATGACACTATAATTTCAGAATTATGAATATATGATAAATTAAATATATAAAAATTGAATCCATCATGATATCCATTTGCAATAGGTGGTAATGGGAAACAAATTACATCACTTTGTGAGGTAGTATCCTGGTGTTGAGACAACTTGACTTTCTAAAAGGAAACAATATGATTGATAGTGTACATGATACACCACATTGAGCTTAAACGAACATCTAAATATTATTATTTAAAATGATTTCGTTATATACTAGAATTTATAATGGTGGTAATAAATATAATTAACTGAATTATGAAAACATTGTATATATATGTCTGTATAGTTATTTGACCAATTAAATTTATAAGAATGTAAAACCTTTTTTTAAAAGGAAATGATTTTTTTCTGAAAAACTATTATAATGTGAAGATGCGTGATTTAAACCAATAAATAATATAATATATATTTTTAGAATATATTAAGGAAATATTTTAATAATATATTAAATATAATATTTATAATTCCTCTTATGTGTTTTCAAACCATGATATATAAAAAATCCAATTTTAAATATATAATATGTATTTTTCAAAAATGAAAATTCTCACCTTTTGATGGAACTCTTGTTTTATATATAGTATTTAACATCATTATAAATAACATTTTTATAATTACACTCTAAATTTTAATTAATAAAATAAAAATTTACAATGGATTAATTTTGGATATTTTTTAGATAAGTTTCATGTTTTGATGAATAACGAAACTAAAATTTCATTTTAATTGAAAACATATTTTCCCTCAAATTAAATTATAGTGATAAATTAAAATTTTGAACGATTTCATAGTATTATTTGATAAATTTTTTATCATTTAATATAATTTAATTCATTTGAATAAATTTTACGTTAAAATTGGATATAAAATCATTATGATCTATTGAACGTTTTAACTTTAAAAACCTTCTTTCTTGTTCCAGTAATGGGAATAATTATTATTTTTTTCAAAAAAAATTTGTTTTTAAATTTTAAATGGGATTATATATTTGTAATCAAAAGGTCCCAATTTATTTAATATTTACCTTTTATTTTTCAACATTATGATCAATAAGTTTAGTAATATTTTTTATTATCACGGTTAAGGGTTAATTGTGTAATTATAGGTACAAATCAAATTATAAATATTATAAAAATTCTCTAACTCATGTCACAACTTCCTTGGATGATATTTTTTGACCAAAATCATCTTAGGGTAAAATTAATAACCCTTAGAAGACACTGGGATGAGATTATGAAATTTATAATATTATATTAAATGAAACGTAAATTTTGTCACACGGTTGTTTCTATCAAGTAAAATATTTTTCTACACTTTTAATGTATTTGTAAGAACATGATTTTAATAAGATTTAATGTTTTCATTGGGCTAACAATTTACAAAAATCAGGTCCCCTAATAATTTTTTTAAGGTCAACCCAATTTTTCAAATTTTTTCATAGGTATTAATATTTTTAATGTCAAATAATAAGTTATAGTGAATTTATTGAAGATATATATTTAAAATAATTCATTTATTATTTAAAAGGGTTTAACTTGGAAAGAAAATGGATATATAGTATAAGTATACAATTTTAATATCTGTTTTTACTGTGTAAGTGTTTTTCCTAATCCTATCAAACTCTTGACCTAAAATTTATTTAGAGATGATAGAAAATAAATTTTAGTCAAAAGTTACTAGATTATGTTATATTAATGTCCAGGTCCTAAAAGTTGGTATCAAAGTAGGGTATATAAAACATTATATATTAGGATATTTTTATAAAAATAAGGATAAAATAATGAGATTATAATTTTCTAGTTAATCTTAATTTTAACGATATATAAAACTAATTGTGACTATATGTTATTAAATTGGAAGTTGAATAATTTTATTATTGGAGAAATTTATTTTTGAGGTAATGTGGGTTATTAATTTTTTGATAAAATGTGAAATATATGAGATAAGATTTATTGTTATAACTTGTTATTGTTATTTTTGATGACATTATAATATTATGGGGTTATTATAATAAATTTACAGTTTTATAAAAACCAAAAACCGTAGGATGGGTGTCAAATAGTTATGTAATACAAGACCGCTAGAATCGAACCAACAACTAAATGCCAACAAGGGTGAATCTCCAACCACCGGGCAACATTAAGTCTCATTTAGCTAGATTTATTCATTTTTAGATAAAATGAGTATATGTATCAAGAAAATATTTATTTTTGTAACATATTTTTTATCAGATATATATCATTAGTATTGATAAATGATTTGGTGATTAAGTGATTAATGTTATTTGGGAAGAATTTCACTATTTAAGGAACCCTATATGATTCTGGTTAATAGAATAATATGATATTTTATTTGAGAATTAAAGTTTGAATTATATCTTGGAATAATCTATTATTTTGTTGTTGTCTTATGGTGATTCCGGTTATATATGAAAATAATTATCATTTCATGGAGATTATTTGATTTATGAATATAAATAAATTGTATGATGAATTAAACTATATTGAAATTATTTGGAGATAAATGTTAAATTTTTTCTTATAAGACTATTTTAACAAACAATCCTAAAATGTGGGTTTCAATATTATATTGATTTATTGTGTCTAATTTTATGGAAAACAGTTTCTAGATAGGTCAATGTTGAACTTTGGGTGTTACTGTTGAATTTTGGATATTGAATTAGTTTTTTTATCATATATAATTTGTTCTTATTTGAAAGGAGTCTCATATTGTACTATATATTTTTGTTATTTAATGTATAGAGATAATAGAAATATTTAACTAATGTTTTATGGATTATGTGAGTCTTTTGAAGTTGATTCTAGTGCTATAGGAATCAAAAATTCATCTTTAATACCCATCATTTGGAACAAAATTTGAGTTTATGGTTGAAATTTAATATTAGATTAAACTCTATTTATCCTATAAATATTATTACTTATGTTCTCAGTAAATATAGTAATTGAATTCCATAACTCTATGAAAATGATATTAAAATAAATAAATTTTCCATATATATTTCATACTAGGAAATCAGTGACCTTTTAACAAATCATAGATTTAGGGTTTTGTGATTGTTAACATTCTCATGAACATGTTCTCTATAAATATCCATTAGAACATTATTGTTAGTTTTTTCTTCAATGTCTAGGTTTTCCTACATGAAACCCTAGTACATGTTATCTTAAGTGTCCCACGTACTTCCATTTCCTTATTTTAATGTGAATGTTTTATTAATTCGTTTTTCAATGTGGGATTTCAATTAAAGTATTTTGAAATTTCAAACCTTAGTTACTAAGACTGAATTAAAAATTTAGAAGATGTAATTTTCAAAAAGGAGGGGAGAATTTATCATCCCAAGATTTTAATATGAATCACTATATTCAATAGCATACTAGATATTCCACATCAAGCTTAAATGAACGACTAAATTTTATTATACACATATTATCATGATAACCAAGACATTATAATGGATAAAATGAAAAATATTGAATTAATTTTACAAAATTTGGTTTACACCCATATATATAATTGTATTTTCAATTAATTATAAAATAATGTAAATCCATTTTTTAATAGAAAAGAATTATTTTTCTGAAAATCAATTTAAATGTGCAAAAGTGTGTTTTATACAAAAAAATAATAAAATCACAATTTTTGGATTATATTAATGAAACTTTTGTAGAAAAATTTAAATCTATTGCATTAAATTAATTTTATTTGCTTTAAATAAATTATATAAGAATAAATCTTATTTTAAATAAAAATAAATTATTTTTCAAAAGAATAAGATTAACCTTATTTTGATGGAAGAATTGTTTTAAATACAGTTGTTGACACTTTTATAAATTTTATTTTACAAAATGAACTCTTTATTGGAAATAATAACTTCAAAAATAACTATAGTTGAATTTTTGATATTTTTCTGATAAGTTTCATGTTCTAATGAATTGTTTAAAAGAGTACTACATTTTAATTGAAAATTGATTTTTATAAAATTTATTTATAGTGTAAAATTATATTCATGGATGGTTTTAAAATATAATTAGAGCATGTTTTTATCATTTAATAAAATTTAGCTAGTCTTAATCAATTTTATATTTAAATTGAATATAAAAAATTTGTGAACATTTGAACGTTTTTATTTCAAAAACCCTTTTCCTATTTCGGCAGTGAAATTTATTTTTAATTAATTTCTACAATTTATAATAATTTTATTTTTATAAAAATATTTAATATTTGAATGCAAATATTCAAATTTTTATACATTTTTTTCTTTCGTTTTTGGATAATTTGAATAGTATCTTCAGTAATATTTATTTATTATTATGGTTTATGGTAAATTTATTAAACAATGTTAAAATTAACATTATAAATATTATAAAATTTCACTAACTCTTTTCATAATTAAATTCCTTGAGTGAGATTAATTATAAAAATCTTTTATAAAAATTAAAACATTTTTGAGAAATTTTTATGAGAGTATGAAATTTATAATATTATAATCAAATAAAAGTCAATTTTGTCACACTCTTATTTTTAACAAGTAAAATATTAAACATATGGGGTTATATATGTGATAAGTTCTACTATAAATAGTTTTTATAAACCTGAAATTTTTATCTATATCTTGGAAATTTATTCAAATTTTTTAGTTATAATATAATTAAATTAAATGGTGACACTAATATGATGTACTAATTGTTTAATTAATGGATGAGTGAGATAAATGATATTAAAAATATTTAAATACATTTAATTTAATAAAATAATTGCCATAGAATATTTATAAGGATGAATTTTATTTATTAATGATATTTAAAAATATTTTTTTAAGATGTCACGATTTTATGATATTTTTTAAAATTTTAGTGATGAATAGTGTCAAAATTGAAATTATTGACACTTTAAAATGAATAATATTTTATTAAATGATATAAAAATTATAATAATATCAATTTAAACCAATGAATTCAGATAACTCACAAAATTTCATTTACAACTCATTTATTGGCATTTTCTCATTTTTAATTAATTATATTAACCATAAAATTCTAAATTACATCGTATGATTATTAGAGTTAAAAGGGTTATCTAAGGTTTTAAACAAATTCTAAGGATTAAAAAATATTCGAACCTTTTCTATGTTTTATTTTTTTAGTTATTTTGAAAAAATCATCATATATTATAAATTATTAAGTTTGGATACATTTTTATTATAAAATTAAATTAATTTAATTTAATTTTTTGAAGATATCCATGAGATCCCCCCCATATTCTATATAAGTGGACCCATTATTCTCATTTCATTAAATGTCAAATCCTTTTTTAAAACTATGTTATATTTGAATAAATTTATTGAATACCTACCCACATTATAGAGGCATTAGTTTAGGTATAACACCCTCAATATAGGTGTTAAATTTCTAATCAAAGGAGAACATTTGAAGAGGAGTTATTATTTTTAATTATGTTATTATATTTTATTTCTTCTTCAAATTCCATAAAATATTCTTCAATAATGATGACATAAAAACTATTATATATTAAATATACTATGATTTTATTTGGTCATTATCATTATCTAAATCTATCTCCAATTTCATCAAATATGAAATGAATTATCGATTCAAGTGTCTGGGGGAATACCACCTCCCAAACTGGTATGATTCATTTTCCATCACCATGTCTCAAGAATTATTATAATGATGGACTTAATATTTTTATATGATATTATAGAATTATATATAATTAGTAAACAATAATATATAATTTAAATTCTAAAATTTCCATGCACATAAAAAATATAATATAATTCATGTGTACGTGTGAACTATCACATCCACGAAGAGATGTGATTGTTTTTTAATCACCACATCACCTGAATGATAAATATATGTATACCTAAATTTTTAATACGATATTAATGATATTATGATCAATATTTAAAGGTAAATTAATATTTACCATCTTTCCCAATTGGTTATTGTAAATTTGAAATGTTACAAATGTATACGTAAGACCTACCATTTAAAGGATTATAACATTGTTAATTTTACATATTCATAGATAAATGGTTTTATTTCAAAATAAAATTTATGTAAATAAATTACTATTTAATGAATATTATTCTAGAGAAGATGGAACAATGAAATTTTATTATTAA
Source organism: Viscum album (assembly GCA_963277665.1). Lineage (NCBI taxonomy): Eukaryota > Viridiplantae > Streptophyta > Magnoliopsida > Santalales > Viscaceae > Viscum > Viscum album. The sequence goes on from OY728141.1 coordinate 104,808,501, forward strand.
CATCTTACTAAAGTCAATTTTGACTCATGTATCGAATATCAACAAAACATAAAACATTATCATAAAAAATTTACTAATATTTTAAACATAAAAATATGTGATGTGAAATTAATAATAAACAAGAAAAAGGATATAAAAAATGTAAATAATTAATATAATATTATTATTTCGGAATAAAAATAACATACATGATGAATCAGACTCAAGGTAAAGGACTTTCTTTTAAAACCTTTTTTTAATATTCCTTTCTCAACCATTTTTAACAAAAATAAAATGGAATGTTTTTTAACTTTTATGACATTAGCGGTTTCTCCCAATTTTGTTAATGTTAATTAATTTAATTATTTATTTATATTTTTTTGTTTATCTAGTTTAAAAAATGATTTCATTTTTATGTGCTCGATTTCCTATATTTTAAAATTTATTTATACACGAAAAAGGTATTTTAATATATAAAACTATTTTTCTCTTGTTTATATTATATTTTTCAAGATTTTTAGTCATTATATGTTCATTTGAAATTGTTTATTATGGGTTTATCCCATTATACATCTAGATATGGCAAGTTGAGCCCCATTATAGCTCATGTTATTATAGGCTGAGCCCCGTTATAGCTAAAGATACGATGAGTGATCGCCATTATTTTACACCAATGCATTTGGTATTTTATAGGTATAATTATACTTTATGGTTACTAAATTGTTAAGGGTTAACGTATTATTGATATGGTAATGATTTCCTAAGGCACCTATGTGATTTTTTTAGTCTATAAATCAATTTTTTAAAAAAATGTGTTTAATGTGTTGTCATGGTTTCACTAGGCTAAAGATTTATGTTATTTATATACCTTAATGAACTTTTTATACTCATAAAAAACATTAAATTTTATTCCCATGGATTATTACTTTTAAGGATAAATCTAATTTCATGATTAAATTTTTTAGGATGTGTCTTTAAGATAATTCATGTTTTATTTTAATAGGGGATCCTTATGAGGAAACAATGAATATTGATTATAAGTATCAACTTGTAATGTATAACTGTTCTATGTAAGTGTTTATCCTAATTATATTAAAAATAATCATAAATTTATTATAATACTTATTAAAAATAAATTCTCGTCAAAAGTCACAAGAATAAGTTATGTTTAAGGTCGGTCCATATATATATATATATACACGATCGGTGGTTTAATATTCCATTTGATGGATGTTGATACATATATAAGAAATTAAATTAAAATTAAAAAATAAATTTATATATGAGATAATTAAATTATTATATAAGGATGATTTAATTATTTTTTAATGAGATAGAGGAAGTAATAAAATGAAAATGCATTGTTAAGGAATAAAAATATTCTTCAGATAAATCAAGTTGTTTTATAAATAAATCCATATTTGGAGAGTTTAATAATCAAAATAAAAATATAATATATGGGGAGGGAATTAAGGAATATATTTATTACATAAATAGCATGAGAAAAAGGTTTTTTGATGTCTCTATAGTAGGGGAGATGGGCTGACTTTTTTATTTGGGGGATATGAAACACATAAAATTTTGGAAGATAAAAGGTGTAACCACATTTAAAAAATGGAAGAAGATTCAAAAATCATTAATTATAGAATATTTTATGGGATAAAGTCTAAATATTTAAATCCAATGATATTTTAAAAATTCTATATGACATTTATGCCTTGTAGTTTATATTTTAACACCCCAATAAACAAGTTTCATCCTTAACCACAGTAATTATTTTGTAATATTTTTAATTTTCATTTTCATTGAAAATATAGATGAAAAAATTATATAATATTAATTATGATTATTAATATTATTTAAAAAAATTCCAAATTCCATTAATTTATGTTGAAAAATATAAATTTAATTCAAACCCATAGAAACAATGAAAACAGGTTTTTCAAAAGAGAAATTGTTCACAGTTAAAAAATGATTTAGAATAAAAATGCAATAAAAAATGAATTCCAATGAAGCGAATTTGATATAAATATATATAATTTATATAATTTTACATTTAAACCCATATTATGGGAAAATTTGGGTCCACATTTGTTAATAGAATAGTTAGTTTTTGAAAAAAAATCATACTTTTCTGGTTATTAATCTAAAAGATTATCATTGAAGAAAATTATATGAAAAATACTAAAATATAATTATGACCTTTAGATTTCAAAACATAGGTATAATTAATAAAATAAAATTTCTAAAAGTGGTGAATATTATTTTTTAATTGTTCACAAAAAGTAGTTAATACATTTTTATTGTGTAAATAGATTTTTCAAAATATATAAATCATCATAAAAATTATGTACATAATTATAAATATATTTCCTCTATCAATATCATTTATAAGTAAATTTAATTTTTTTATTCCTATTCATAAAAACTTTTTTAAAATCTAGATTATAACAACCATGTTTAAATAATGATATTATATGTATATCACTATTCATTAAAACACTATATATCATGTAATGAAAGCTTTCATAAAAATTATGTTATTCAAGATTTTATTTTATAAAGTTATAGGTCCTATATTCTACAAAACACAAAATTAATTTACTCCTAAAAAATCATAACATTGATATAAATAAATGATGATACATATTCCATATCATTTCAGGGGATTCTTATTCAATTTCTTCAAATGTATGGGATCACCATTAATCATTGACTAGGCGAGTGGTATTATTTCAAAAAAATTTCACTATATGACCAAAAATATATAAAATTTAAACCTCCAAATAATTATCATTATTCCTTGGTTTGACCTTTGAGTTTCGTACCTATGAAAATTTAAGTATAGACGTCTTTAAGTGATATTAATGGTTCACATCATGGAATTCAGGGAGTTTTGGTGGAGGAACCAGGTGATAAGAAACTATCTCTAATAGATCTAGAATAATTAATGGGAAAATGTTCACAAGGATAAAATTTTCCTTATCACCAAATTTCATAACTAAAATCCATGAATAAATTCTTATAAAAACCAGTCCCAAAATTCAAACTCCAAATCATGTGAAAAATTGTTTTAAAAACATTTCAGTTGACTTTGATTCGACTAGATATGTAGTTTAATGGATCTATTTTTTCCTATAATATCCTCACATATCTATGATTCTAATATAATTAATTTTTTACCTCATCCTATAATTTTAGAGTTATACACTACTTTATATAGAGTCATTTATAAGGAGCCATCTAACTTATTGAATTAAACCTATCTTTTTTTCATCAAACTCAACTTGATGGGGATTTTTATCCCAAAACCATTGATACCTGTATAAAATATATCAATATATAATATGAGGTTTTAATTGTTCTCATATACTAACCATTATTCTAAGGGTGATTTTTAGTAATTTAAATAAGTTATGTATCAAGTTCTTGCAAAGACTTGTCTATAACATTGAGGTAAACCTTATATGTCAATGAGATACAATAGAATGTTGTTATCCATGTAACATTATCACTTAAATTGAATATATCATGGAAATTATATCTAGATAAAAAAATCTCTGATAGTGATTATGTGTGCTAACATTTTAATGAGATGGACTAAAACCCAAATAGCATTTTTCTCCATATCATTACTAAAAGTACAATGATAAAATCCATAGTGACATTTTATAATTTCTATTATAGAATGGGTGATGGTTTTAACATCTTATTATAATTTTTCATATCATATTTAATGTGTTTACATACAATGAATATATATAAGGGATCTATAATAACTCTCATCATTTTATCGCTCCAGAAATACTGTTTCGAATCACTATATGTTTTGGGACATCCCAGATAATGTAATAATGAATGAATATGAGCATACTCTAATAGATCCGTATATAAATAAGTTTTATGTTGGATACATACACAGTTAAAAAACATATCATTCTTTTATAGTCAATGTTATACCCAAGGACATTTCTCACATTATTCTGTAGCTCTATAACTCCTTTTTACACCTCCTTAATCATCACATTGATCAATTTTTAGACACTGACTTCATATATATAATATTTATGACGTTATTAGAAATTTAAAGATCAATCATATTCAAATAATTAAATATTTGACCGTTTTTTATTCTAATAATAGATAAGATACTATGATTTATTCAACTAAAATCATTGACCACCTAGTTCTCTTTACTAGGGTTGTAATATATTGAGGGACCATAATAACTAATCAAAAAAAAGAATATTATTTTAAAAATTTTCAAATACTTATTTGTAATATATATTTCAAAATCATATGACACTTATATATATATATATAATATATAAAGATAATTCATCCATATCTTTACTGAAAAAATTATCACAAAAACATGAAATAATTTGATGGATAATCTCTCTCACGAACCTTCATCTTTTATGATGAATATGAAATCACGATGTCATTTTTAAAGATAAAACACACCAATAAATTCATTGATATAGAAATATATATTTATAACAATTTATTTCATTATGGAAATTTAATCATATGTTCCAGTAATAATAATATATCGATTCCAGTTATGTATTCCTCACATTAATCTATCAAGAGGAACATGGATCCCTTCCATGATGACGAAATGGGAGGAATGGAACACTATGAGAAATTTTCCACAATTAATTAATAATTGTAAGCCATATTATTAAAACATTATATTTTAGTTACCATTATTGCTATTAGAAAATAGCCAATATCCTTCTTCTTTTATAGAGCCACCGATATACCCTCACTTGAGATTATATGAAACAAAAAATAAAAATTTTATAGCCAAAAGAGCCCCTTGAAAAAAGATTCATATATCATCTCCTTCGTCTATGTATTTAGCATAATCCTATAGTGACCTTTGTGTACTTCCTTTCACATTGAATATATAATAATATCACTTATAGTAACTACCATAAACAAATCAAGGTAATATGTAAAGACTCTATTTTTTTAATCATTGAATATTTTGATGGAATTGATATGAAAAAAAATAAATCACAATATATTAATTGTGACCATACATTGTTTGTAGTGATATCATGGGAATATCTTCCTTTTTGACCCTCAATTGATGATATCCAATAAAAATTCATTCTTGGAAATTTATTTAACACCAAAATGTTGGTAAAAAAATATCAATATGGGGTAGAGGATACATTTTATGTATTTTGATCATGTTCATCAACTAATAATCAATATAGAGTTTCATCATCCCATCTTTTTTTCTTAAAGAACCTGATATGTGCATCCTATTGTGACACACTAGACCAATTGAATCCCCAGCCAATACTAACCAAAAGTTTATTCTTTAACACTAGAAACAAAATCCTAAAAAATAATGGGGGTATCTAAAATAGTTTTAACAGTAGGTGTGATTATTACTAAAAACCAAATGTTACAATTCTATATAAGATTAGGTAACTATTCTATAAAGACATAAAAAAATTCTCAGATTTTTTATATAATTGAGGTTGAGATTCTCTACAACTATATAGTATAAAAAACATTAGGTTATGAAAAAAGACTTATATAATGGATGTGATATCAATTAGAAGTTCATATTTATTATCGCATTGATAGATAATCATAACATGACATTTAATATCTAATGTGACATCCATTACACTGAAAAATATTATAGATTTCTTTGGAGAAATATAATTTAGGCATGAGATAACATCAAATTCACTCATTGGGAAAATAATGAGGATTTCACGAAGCACATTCCCTCAATCCATAGTTGAATCATAGACATGTGGTTCAGTTATCATACCATTATGGGGTTTTACTAGTCATTCAAAATATAATTGATGGGGATATGAATTAATATTTCTATATTGTTTTCATCATATAAAAGAATTAATATCAATAAAATAATAAAATTAGCATCAATATTAGAGCATACCTATCCCCCACAAACCTATGCAGTATATCTTAAATCACACATTGAAACCCAAATGGTAATTGTTACCATTAGGTATCAATGACCATTATGATAAATAATTAATTGGATGATTAAATCCTGAAATCTATATTTCAACATTTTACACTAATGCTTAAACTTAGGTTCTTCATGATAATCAATAAAATAGTTATTTATTGTACAGAAATAATTTGTTATTTTCACAAGAATATCCCTCTAGAGTGTCAAAACAAGTGTGAAAAAAGCATTTTTTTTCATTCACAAATTGTTAATTTAGTCCTAAAAAATTTCATATTTTAATAATTACTACCCCCATTTAAAAATATGGTAGAACCAAATCCCCTTGATGTTTCCATATATGAATGTAATTGTAAGGACCCATACATAATAATTAAATATTCTACTATTTTAAACTAGAATTCACTTATGTAAAATTATTAGGATATTTTGGTTTATAGTTTTAGAGTTGTGGGAGATTTTAGTACAATGTAAACCCATACATTATAAGTTGAAAATAATACTCAATATTCAATTTTCGAACCAAAAAGGTTTTTTTAATACAAGATTTCCTTTCATGACAAATATTTCAAATTTTATTCTTGACCACACCATTATTCATAATATTCCATGAACACTACGTAATTTTGTTTAAAAAAATTTATGAGAATGAAAAACCCAATACGAGGAATAAAATAAAGAAAAATATTAGTCCAGTGAAAACCCATAACATTATTTAATTAAAAACACACCTTCATAACACAAAATAATATATTTTTTTGAAAAACAATTATCATAAGATATTGAATATCCCAAAAATTATTTGGAAAAGTTATTAGAAAGAATATAAAATGTATTCGGATAATATAGAACATAAATTTTTTATACAACTAATTCAAATAGAGAAACCAATATGGAAAACCTCCATATCCAAAGTACCCATTGCAACAATGGTTATAACATATCCACCCTTCCATAGTTTATTAGGGAACCACCTTTCATTGATTTATAATGTAACCACCCGTCCATAGTTTATCGAGGAATAACCAATCATTATAAAATTCTCCGAATACACATAGAAAAATCTAAAAAATTAATGGTTTCAATATTAAAAAATTCCTTAGGGAATAGATTTGTTATTTTTAAATCATGCATTTTTTTGAAAGACTCTCCACATACAAGGGGAAATATTTTAAATACAAATAACCATGTAAACATACAATAGATTATAAATATAATTACATTTTCAATATTACATTATATTAATCAAATTTTATAAATGTTAAAAAACCTTCTTTTTTTAAATTTTAAAAAAATCAATAATGGACATTAAAAGATATTTTTAAAAAGTAATGTCCCTTACAAATATAATATCATTGAAGATATAATTAATAAAATGTATAGATTATTTTTATCAGTTTAATATACAAAATTATAAATATAATATAGTATAATCAATATTCATTTATATCTTAATAATAACATGAAATAATAAATGAAGTAAATGTTTAGTCCATTGAATGGGAATTGAGTGAATAATTACCTTACCTTGTTCTTAAATAGTCATGTAAAATCATTATATTAAAAAATAATAATAATAGGATATTTTTTTACATTCATGATAAAATTTTAAATTATATTATTCATTTTATTTTACTCTATACCATTTTATAAAAATTAAATAATTAGTTTTATTCACATTGAATGCTTTGAATAAATTTTGTTTATAAGTCTATAATGACTATGGTATATTGAATTTGTTCAAAGAGATCACAATTTCATCATATTTATAATGATATTTATGAAATAATTATAAAATTTTTATATTAATAATTAATTTCAATCCAACCTTAAAATTTTTTATGAAAATTGAATTATGATACAATCATGGAAACAGTTGGTCGTACATATGCATGAGTAACATTTCAATTTTTCAATGATAATGAAAGAAAGATGGTAAGTATTATAATATTTTTCCACAATAAAAATAATATTATATATATATATATACCATATTTAAAATCTGAAATATACCTATATGTATCATTCATTTGAGGTGGTGAAGAAAAACTACTCACATCGATTAATAGAGGTGGTAGTCCACACGTACCCACGAACAACATTATCATTTTTATGTACATGGAAAGCTAAAAAATTTATATGATATATTATCTGTTAAAAAATGATTAATATTTAATTAATATTATTTATAGACATTAATTTAATCAGAATAACTAGTATTTAGGGGTGATTATGAAAACTGAATTATATCCATTGCCGAGTCGGTCGTGCACCATACACACAAACCATGAATTAATTTCTAATTTGATGGATGATGCAATGGAAATGAACCATTATACTACCATTATAACATATAAGTATATTTTTTAGGAATTAATTATTATTTTATCATGGTTGAATAATTTTTGAGGGATGTAGGAAATTGATTTTCTTAACACCTTAAGACCACTATGGTTGATGTTATGACTAAAGTAATAACTATATAATGTGGGGATAGATTATATTAATTTATTTTGTAAGATATTTTTCAAAATGAATATGTGTTTTGATGTATGATGAAATTAGAAGAAGAGGTGACCTTTTTCAAGAGAGCGGAGGAGCACTCATAGCAGTTCTCAAAATATTAAATTAATATAAATGATTTTTTAATTCCAAGTAGGTAAAAGGTTGTAAATTTATAATATAATATTATAAATGGTCTAAATAATATACTTCATTAGAAACTATAAAGATTTAGCCTAAATTTTGACCCTTATATTTTTATTTTAAACCTTATTTAACCCCTTTAACTCTTAATGAGATGACATGTGTTTTTACTATTTTTTGGTTAATAAAGTTAGTATAAAATGTCAAATGACCCATAAATGGTTTATTAGTGTTATATTATACCTTATAATAGCCCTCTTTATAAATTTAATCCAATTATTAATTTTATATCATAAAATAAAAATGTATTTACTATGAAATATTCATAATGTTCATTTAAAGAACGTTTCATTATTTTGACATTAATAATATAACGATAAAACTGATAAAAAGAACATAAAATTTTATTAAATTAATAACATGTCAAGGCCTTATATAAAATCCATTGATCATAATAATTATATCAAATTATATTAATTATAAATTTTTTAATATCATTTATTTTATTTTTCTATTAATTATAAAATCACTACATCTTTATCGTGGTAGATTTTAAAGTAATTATTTATTTAATAAAAATAAAAATAAAATACTCTGATGAAGATAAATCTTTTTTATTTTAAAAATAATTTTTATATTGTAAAATACCATTTTGATAATCAGAAATTTAAATTTATACATATTCTAAAAAATAGATGTATGACATATTTGAATTTTCATTAATGAAAATATTATAAATGTCCAAATCTTATAAAAATGGAAAATAAGGCCATTAAAAATAAAATTTAATTATTATGGATGAATATTTATCAAAACATAAAATTAGGGAATGTGTAAGTGTCATTTTATAGTTTATATTGTAATATTTATGACCTTAGTTAACCGATTAACCCTTTACCATGGTAACATAAATAACCATGGTTACAATTCATATATAAAAAAATAAATGGTCAATATTTAATAAATTTGTAACCCCTATTTTGAAATTGGAAGTCAATTTTTAATTTTCATATCAAAATATTTGTAGAATTCTATATAAATTTAAACCGAAAAAAGGAAATGAAAAATATTTTTACAGAAACATTGTATTTTTTTAAAGAAACATTGTAATATTAAATTGAATTATAAAATAATTTTTTTAACTATTTTAAAAAAAATTAACTAATTAAAATTTTAAAAATAATCCAAAATAAATTTTAACTTTTAAATAAAAAATTACTGTTTTAAATAAGAATCATTATTTTCAAACATTGTTTAAAAAATAAATATTTATCAGAAAATTTTAAATAATTAATTTTAGACCAATTTTTCACATGATGAATTTAATATTTAAATTTGTTCTGTGAAAATATTTTTTCTAAAGTTTCTATAAGATAATTATAATAATAAAAAATAAAAAACCATATAAGTTATTTTTTTGAAGAAAACATATTTTTAGGGGATAAAATTACTTTACTAAAAATATATAACTTATTTAAAAAGTATTTATTAATATATAATAAGTTTATGATGAGGTTATATTTTTTATGAGAGTTTTCTTGGTGAAAAACAATGTGAAAATTTCATTATCACTCAATGCTCCTCTTCGGGATACCCTAGTTAGGGATGACTGTGGATGTACATTCCCTCCTCCATCTTTGGAGTAGGGGGAAGATCTCCATCCAAACTCGTTTCATGATCCGAAAAATCAATTTATTACATTATCTAAAATGTTATTCCTTACATTATTTCTAGCAATCACACTTATGTTGAAGGTTCCAGATAACTATGATGGATCTGAGGATATAGACTTCAGAGTTAATAGATGCTTCATGTCTCCTTAATCTCACCTTGGTTTCTCAATATGGAATGCACAAACCCTAGGTTGATTCCTTGGACAGGTTTGTATTCAGAACATGGGGCTTTCAAGCGCATGTAGTGGTGGGAAATCTACACAAATGTCATATTATGGTACAATTTTCTTCAGGGGAAGATGTGGTTCTTACCTAGTTTAAATCGATGAGAATCTTCAATGGCTGACCTTACTATTTATTCTGATGTTCATATGGTTTTCATATGAATTGAGATACTCTTATGATGGTTCATTGAAAAAGTTTTCGAAAACACCCACTTAACTTCAAAAAAAACTCTATTTTACAAACAATTAGAAACCGTTTAAGGCAATATTTGTAATTCGAAAGTAAGAACAATGCTATTTTTACTATATTTCAGCATGTATTTTCTTTGAAAGCGATTTATCAAGACCACCCATGGAGTGTTTTTGGATGACTATTAGGAAATAATTTATGTAAAATCATATAAGATTAATGTTAAAGGAGAACGTGTAATATTTTAGGAATAATGAGTGGATATAAATTTTTATACATAAAGGATGAATGTAGTTATATCATAGATAACCTAATGATTACAATTGTGAGTTGATTCCAGAGAAAATATTTCATGAAGTTAAATAAATTGTTTATGTCATTGAGTGTTTTTTAAAAAAATTGTTTTTCTTGAATCTAGTTATTTAAGGTGTAAAATAATTAAAAAAAACATCTAAGTTGTAGAGAATATTGGTTTAACCGGGTGTAAGTATGTTTGAATAAATTGTGTTTATAATGGAAGTAAAAATATAGTTGATTAAAATTTGTTTTTTTTGAATCTAGGAATCTATATTTAAAAAGAATTATTCAAATGATGGTATATCCCTGAAATTACCCTTCATGAAGGATAATATTTATTTATAATTACCACTATGATGATGATATGTTGAATAACCTATAATAGATCTAAAATATATAATGGACTAATAATTTTTTTAACAAACCATTATTGAAATTTTTTATATATATGAAATTGGTATTTTGATATTTAAGGTTATAATGGATTCTTGATATTTCCCATTGAACTCATAAATACAATAATTTCATTTGAAAAGACTAAGTTATTTAGGTTTTATTTAATTTTTGTTTGGGTTGAATTAATATTTATTGAGTTGATACTATTTTGAAATAATTTTTTTTATTCATTTTTATATTATGTTATTTTGAAAATATATTAATGATTTATTTAGAGTATTGATGAAAATATGATACCATAATTTTTTTTGAATGAAATAAATTGGATGTGATTGCTTGGTGATTATTTGAGAACATTAAAATTGAAAAAAAATATTTCATTTGTATGTTTGTTGATATTTGAGAAAATATGTTTCATATAAGAAAAAACTATTTCTATATTTGAGTAATCACGTGCTACATCACAGTAATCCTTAAAGATATGTGGCCAAATTAAATATAGTCGATGCTAAAAAAGATTAAACAATTAAACATTAGAATAAATCAAAGTTATGAGACCTTATTTATGAAAGAACATATTATATGTAAGAGTAATTGGTTATCATATCTGAATAACTCAATTATTTTCAGTAATAACTATCTGTAACTATAAATTTTGATTAGAGTAATATGATATTATACTAATAATAATAGAATTACATAGATTCTTGGAAAGAGTATCTTGATTTTAAAATATCGATATTAATTTTTCTAAAGGTTTATATAATTGTAAGATAAATATTAAAAATGATTATTTGGATGCCATCTTAGTCTACATAAGATTTCTCTGTATCTAATGTAAGTGTAAAATATATTTCACAATTGACTCAGAATATTTAGTTAGCATCATCATTGTTTGATCTTTAAAGAAAAAATATCATATTTTTTTATTAGTTATGATTATATCTTATTTGGCTGTTTATATTATAAGAATGTGTCTTTTATACAATATGAGACCGCACAATGTGATGTTATTAAATATATGTGTTGATTTAGAGATGGAAAACTGGGTGTGGAATTTGAAGTGTATATAGGAATAATTTAAATGATACATTTAGATAATTATATATAGTAAAAAAATGGACATTAAAACTATTATTAGACACGATAATATATAATATAATTTAGTAGAGTAAAAAATAATGCTTCAATCCATTATCAATGATAAAATATATGAGGATTTCACATTAGTTTTAATTTAAAGAAAAAAATAATGAATGAAAAATAATTTATGTGGAGGATGATGTATATTTAAAAGAATAAAATTACTCTTTAATTTTTTATAGTGATTTCTATATTCAAATGCATAAGAAATACATGCATGATAATTACAATATTTATAAATAGAATAATGTGAATGATTAAAATGAATAAAGGGAGATTCTAACCTTCTACTATAGAATATTATTTGTTTCAAATAAGAAGAAAAATAGGGAGGTAATTATCTAGAATTTATATAAGATAATATTATATGAATTGAAGTAAATGAAATATAATGGATATGATAACCTTGTATTCATTGATTATATGATTTTTTAATGTACTTAAGGATGATAAAATGATGAAAATATGATGATATTTTTGTGTAATATAATAAGATAGAAATTTATTTATGATTTCTAAAAGTAATAATGGGGATAATATTATAAATAGTTAATTAGGGACTCAAAATATCTTGGATATATTATTTTGGAGGTGATCTAGTCAAATATAGTATTTTTTGATGAATTGTATTATTGTATTTTCTATGAAAATCAAACAAGTTTATTGACAATGTAAGTTAGTGTTTTCTATTTATTATGGTTGTACTTATAAATTTTGATCCAATTATACAACTTTTTTCATTCTTGATTGTTGATATTAAACTATCATCCATGTGTGGGTGGAATGAATAACATCATACAATGAGGATTAGTTTTAACATTCTTTGTATACCGAATTATAATCAATGGGATTATGTTTTATATTATTCATGATAATATTTCACTCCTTTTGTTTGCGATAGTGTGAAATGGGTTTTAGGTCCACTCATTCTAATAGGTAAAGGAATAAAAGACATATTTTATATTAATTTAGAATATGAAAAACTCTTTAACCCCCTCCCATTTTTTCTATATTGATCATTTTGGATCATTTGTTACTATATAGATTTTGTACCCAATCATTTATTCCCACAAATTTTCATTTAATGTTTGAATCTAATAATTTATTGGGATTAATTTTCCTTTCCAAAATACCAATAATGTCCTTTTTGGAAATATAATCTTTTACACTGATCTATGGATTTAATTTTTTTAATGTCTTAGGGTTCACAACATAAGTCCTCATCACTAACTCATTTTTTCTATTATTAAAATGTGTTCTTTTATCAATAATGATTTATATTAGTATTTAAATGACAATGAAAATGATATTGTAAATAAATTCCTATACAATAGATGAATCAAAAATTTTAGTATCATTTTATTCAACCCATCTTGAGACATAATCCACCACATGAAATATGAAGGAATATCCAAAAGACATGGGAATAATATGAATATAGATAATTTCATTGAAAAATAATATTTCAAAAATTTTGATTGATTATTGAGATATTTCATATATTTTGGAGATATTAACCATGAACTTAAAATGTATGATTTGATATATAATTCATTTTCATCATCAAATATGGATGAAAAAAAATATAGGCTCGAAAACCATTCTAGTTTTTAAGTGGGGTAAAAATCATCCTCTATAGTCGAGTTTGTGGAAACAATTATACAATAATTGTATAAATATTTTTGAAAATTATCTTATAATAATATAGTCATTATATATTACTCAATGATATGAATAATCACTAATTCATAACTTTAATTCAAAATTAAGTCAAGAAATTCTGAATACCTTATGGTTTGAATAAACACAAGAATTAGAATTTAATCTCACTATATCTTTATTAAATCTTATACCACATTCAGTAAGGTTCAGTAATTCTCTAAAATTTATGAATTCACTAGACCTTTATATAAAAATCCTCTGATGTCATAGTGGGGATGTTTACTCATTTGGTTTGAATTTTACATGTAAAACCAGGTTTTTAACACATAATTTGAAACACAATTTCATTTCATAGTATTTTATTGAAAAATTATAATATAAAATATTATGGTTTGTGTTTTGGAAACTAGAAAAATAAGACCTAATGTACAAATTTTATATTTAATTCCCCTAAAATATTCCTTTATTTCAATCAATATTCCCCACAAAGAGTATTATTTTCTATTTACTGGCATCAAATGAAACAAGTGAAGATAAGTCATTGTAATGGGATAAACATGGGGAAAAGTTTTAATTTATCATAAATAATTCATGAATAAAAAAATATAGAATTATTAGAAATATTTATGGAATTGTAAAACAATATGATCATATGTACATGGTGCATAACTATCAATTTGGATGTAATAAAAAAAGATAATTTGATTATTATATCACAAATATTCCTCGCAATGTTCTCAGAAAACATTTTACATAGGTTATTCATTATGTTACCATATAAAATTATGTTTTAAGGTTTAAAAGGTATAAAAAACATGTCATATATTGTGATTAGATTGTTTCTTAATCTATCAGAACATTATCATGGAACTCCTATCATATCACTAACATTATGTGTTCCACATAGATCTTTCATACTAAGAATGTTTTTGATCATTTTAAAACCATCATTATGATATATTGGTTTAATACACAGACTTCCCTTATTAATAATAATTAATAAAAAAAATTTGAATATTAATGAATGAATTTATAGTTGTGGATTTATTACATAATAATATGGTATGTAATATCGAATAATTTTTTCAAAAACATAAAAATTATGCCTAATGTTTTATGAAACAATATTTTTAAGAGATACATGCCTTCTCTAATTAATAATGAATCAATTAGATAGTAACAAGTTGATTTTGATAACATAAAGGCATAATAAATTCAAAATTCAAAGGAAAATTACAATGGAAGTATTTAATTAAATGAACATTGTATGTGATTCCCACACATCAAAAGTGGCTCCAAATTCATGAGAAGGGATTGATGAAACCATACATACACTATTGAAAGTCTCTAGAGGGAGAAAATTTATGTCACCTCAAAGTAAAAGGATTTATAGTGAAGATTAATGCGACAATGTTTGTATATTTATTGCAAAATAGGAATAATTGTTTATCAATATCAAAAAATAAACCATAGATATACATTTTAAAAAAATTCAAACAATTGGATATCCTATGGTTTTTCATGGTATTTGTCATGGGGAAGTTTTTTTGAATATTTTAATCAGAAATGAGAATATATACATAATATAATAAAATTTTGTACGTGGAAATGATACTTATTCATAAATATTTGTTTTTTGAAACAATGAAATATAATTTAGGTTATGGAATATTCATTATAGGTTTCAAAAATTAATCATTTTATCTTAAAAATTATTATAATTAAAAAAATATTTTCTATGTTATTTATTTTTAGTTTTTATTAAATAAATAATAATTATTTGTGATTTCATAATATATATTTACAAATATAAGAAATATAATAAAATAATTTTTATATAATAATGAAAATTTTCTGATATAATAAACTTCACGTCCTTTTAGAAATGTTTTTCTGATATTCTAAAATTTTATTATCATTTATTTATAAAAAAAATTATCACAAGATACAATTTTATTTATATAAATTATTATATAAATTTTTTTTTATAAATTAATACACATATATTTGGAAAAAATTTAAAATTTATTACTTTGTGTTAACATCAATTTTTTTTTTCAATTCATTTAATCATATTCATTTAAATTTTTTATATAAGGGTGGTAAATTGAAAAAAACAATAGAATTAGTTTTATTATTGAATAAACTATTTAAATATTAAAACATTTTACACTTTTACACAACTTGAGGACTAGATACTAAATCATTATCACAACCTTATAATCCATAAGGTTGTGGTATGTATTGCTAGTATTATCATAGAGGTGATTCATTCATTATTGACCTTATAGAAGTCTCTACTAAGATGAACATATCATAATAGAGATTCCACATTAGCCTCAATTATTGAAGATCTACTTATCCTTGGTCAGTTTCAAAACTCCATTATTCCTTCCTCCCTCCAATTCTCTAACAAATGGGTGTCACAGGGAATGATTATATCATTTGAGACTATAATTTCATCCTTATACATCAAAAATATCTCATCCATAACCATAAAATGAAAAATATGAATTGTGTGAAATAAAAAAGAAATTATAGTGCTGAAAATACATGATTATCACATTGAATAAAGGATAAGTGACAACAATATCATAATGGTGACATTTCCCATTACACAATAAAAATACTCTACCATTATCACTCTTAAATATCTTATAATTTAGATAAAAATTTTCTATGATTCCCCTGATAATATATATTTTATTTGAAACACTAAATTTCATTTTACCATTTTAATAGCATGATGGTCATCTGGATAAATTTTGAGCCCAGGGGATTTCATTTCACCATGCATTGTTGTTGGGTTTTTATATTCATACAATATTCTAAGCTATTATAGATAATATTATTTAATTATGTGAAATTAAATTTAACATTATAATAGTTTTAAATGTATATAAAACAAAGAAAATTAATTGTGAAATGTTATTTAATAAATTAAGTTAAATTTTACATTATATTAGTTTTCCATGAACCCCTGTTGCTTCTTTGAATATGTTATTTCTCAAGAATATTTTCAATAGTTTTGTTTTCCTATTAATAAATAGTAGTTACCTTACATCGAGAATATAGATCATTTTTTCCATGTGATAGGTTAGGTTCTAGTTGAAAACATTTTTTTTCAATTATATATTGATCCACCACCAGACTATTTTTCTAATTTTCCAAATAAAATCACTTTCTGGTCAAGTGACAACCATTTAAAGAAGAAGAACAAGACGAGGTCATGTGCCAAAGGGTATCCACCATTGAAAGCATGATAAATTTATTTTAAGGGAAAATTGGAGAAACCACACAAAAACCATGTAAGAAAAATTGCCCAATCACGAAATCTACTGAGATCTACCTCAGGCCGGGAGAAACCAAAAAACCAACTATCATTTACACAATCAGGAAATCCCTGCACACACTTCACCACCTTGGTATATGTCCATCAAGTAGTTTCCTTTAGTCCACACACCCATGGAGTGTCATAACACCATATCCATCTGCAATCTGTACCTCCAGAGAAGCCAACTACTAGAAAAAACCAGAGAAACAATTAGTGAAGAAAATGAAACCTGAACAAAATAGATACTTAATCTGAACAACCATTATAGGGATCAAAACAAATCAACAATGTGTCCATAATAGAAATATTATAAACCATTAAAAGGAGTTGAATGATTGAAGGGTATTCATAGATATATCTCTGAATGAAAAACAAGGATGTGAACCAAGATGGAACACACTGTGACAACATATGGAATTAGAAAAGGTGATGTAATACACTACAGGACCTGCATCCAAACATAAAATTTATGGAATGTGTTGGATGAAATGGGAGAAGACATAGAAGAGGATGTTGTTGGAACTGAGTGTTCCTTAGGTCACCATCTACAAATTTGTAATGACCCGAGGATAAGGAGACTATCTTGCTGAGTATCGACTCCAACAAAACCAACCCAATGAGGACGTGATAACAACCATTGAGCAGAACCAGAACCACATCCTTAAATATCCCAACACGATGGCACCTGAGCTTTTTTGAATCTAGTAGGAGGAGCCATAGAGGAATGAGGAAGATGTGGTTAGCATTGAGGTCCATTAACACTGAGATGATAATATGGAATCCATATTGAAAGAAGGGGGAGAGTGGTAGAAGGGAAAACCCTAGAATACCATAGGGGAGATCTCAAATCAATTGTATATTGTTTTAAAAATATATATTCTTATCGAGGACATGTGGTTGACCTCAGGGAAATTAGAAAGACATTTTGGTAGTGATAACATGTAAGAAACTTCTCAAACATGATATAAAAAACAAATTTTCCCACTATACATTGGACCTTGAATTTCATTAATTACCAATATGAAGTCTCCTTTCAATGGTGATACATTTATGAATCATTTATCCAAAACATTAAATTATAATTAATTTAATAGATTGAAAATATTTTCAAATTTTATGAATCAGAGTAGAATCGATATGTTTATGGGTCACATGTATCTTTACCATAGAATATTTAGTAATTTATGGTTCAAACAAATCTCATTCTCTTCCATCAACCTAGAATGTGAGGGTTTTGTGCCTTTTCACATAGATTAATTCATATGGATCCATTTGAATACATGGGTGAAAATATTGTTATAGAATAAATCAATATTTGAAAAATGTTTGTCATAGATCCATTGAAAATGATATAACATATCCCACATCATTTCATCTAATTACATAATAGTACTCTCATATTTCCCATCAAATTGATATTCATATGTTGTGATATGTTTTATTTCTATATTAATATCCCTTTTAAGGAAATTCAGAACATATATGTAGATTCTGGATCGTGGTTTGGTAAGGTTGATAGTGGTTATATATAAAGTATCACCACATCATTAATATATGAAATAGTGAAGAAATAAAAAGAAACTATTTATATATAATGATAAAATCTATACAATTTATAACATATTCCTGGTTTTACTTCTTTTATTGTCTTCCATTGAGGTCTTAGTATTGGCCGTAAAATAGTATATAATGATGTTGTATCACTTCCACACAAGAACAATTAGTAGTTGAATGTATGTAACTACCCAATATTTTGATGAAATAAATTTAAATTCATAATTTTTTTTATATAGATAGTTATAACTAGCTTTTGAACATTATTTTTCCACTTCAATGATTTGAATTTCAATAAATGTTCATCTACAGTTGTGATTTGTATGTTATTTAGAGTATGATTGAACCAAACTATTTTTTGGTGAATAATAACATACCCTTATGAATATAAATAAAAATATTAATATCACTTTTATGAATAGTAAATCATATTATTATTTTATTTTCATAAGTTTATAATATAATGAGATGTTGATTAATTTTTCATGGAGTTTGAAAATGAGTTATAGATTTATGATTGTTATGTTTCAATAAAATATGATTTTATTTTAAAATTAAATTAATAATATTTAGAAAATTAGTTTAAAATATTTAATTCATATTTTAATTCAAGAAATCGATAAATGGGTTGGGTAGATTTTTAGGATTTTCCCGAAATTATTAAATTTTGTATGGATAGTAAAATATGATAAATTAGGATAAATGTTAAATACATGTTTTACTGCATTATATGAGATGCAAGGATGATTTAAGTCCACTTGGATCAAACTCACATGAAATTCTTACTATTTTGGGTAACATGATTCAAAACTATTCAAAGTCATGATCCAAAAAGTATTTTAAGGATTAAAATAATGTAAAATCACTCCTCTGGTCCTCTATAAATACGACCATCATTCCCCTCTTCCCCTCAAACATCAGAAGACTTTAGAATTGTCCAAGTTCTCCCTAATTCCCTCCCTAATGTTCTTCCCCAAATCTATGTCTGGATAGTCTAACCCAAAGTCCAAAACCAATGGATTTGTGGAAGATATGATGGAGAAAAGATCAAGAATAAGAATTCTTATCCTTTTTCATGAGTTTTCTTTCCTATTCATTTCTTTTCTTATACTCTATTCCACTAAACTTATCTAAGAGGTATTAAATCTCCAAAATATTATATATTATGAATGTTACCATGTTCATGTAAATTATTCATCATATTTCTTCCTCTCCTCTCCCACTTATTCTAAAAATTAAAACACCATTTGCGATGTGACGATTTACAAAATAGTGGGTGATGTGTTTTCAATTTCCATTACTTCCTTCAAAGATGATAATAAAAAAATTTAATTGTTGGATAAGAATTTAAATTCTATGATTTAACCTATTTCATATTCTGTATTTATCTTCTATTCATGAAAATAAATAATATAATGAAACAAGTTCATGCTTATCGAGGAACCACAAAAAAATGATCTAAACAAACATCATTAATGTTTTATCTCATGGTCAATCATCATATAAGATAAAAAAATTATTTATGGAATATTTAAATATTCTGGAAACATATTTAAACAATTTCATTTTTCTTCTATATTTTTATTTTTATATGATATGAAAATCAAATACCAACTGGCCATGGAAATCGTGTAAAGAACACTCCCAAAACAATAGAAGGAATAAAATAATAAAAATGAAAGGTTGAAATGATGTAATTATATTATCATATAAGATGTTATAAATATTCATATCTTTCTATAATATATTAATAACACTATTTTAACCATTATAAATGTGTTTTAAACTTTTTTTAAGTAATATAAACCCTAGGTCTGGGAATTCTTAAGCTGATTTACATTCCTTGGGGTAACATTCAACATCATTATTTAGGTGGTATTAAATTTTATTGTTTAATGGATTTTTTAAAAATAATTTATAATTATGTTTATTTTTAGTGTATATACATATTCCATCCACTCTATTAAGTCGCACCTCAATTGAATGATATTTTTAAGGAACATTTCTTTTAAACCTCTTTTAATGTTTTCTTTTACAAAATTAAAAATAAATTTGTTTGTGATATTTTTTAGGTTGTATGATTATTTTATGGTTTTATGTAATTATTTATGATGAATAATTTGACCTTTATTTCCCTCCAATTCATTTTTATGTGTATTTTGGAGGTTAGCCGTATGGTTACTCTAAGTGTAATTGCGATGGTTACCCAATAATGTAGCCGTGAGGGTTACATTATAAGGTATTCGTGAGGGATACAAAATATATGGTAGTCAAGTGGGTTAAAATATTATGTAATTAATTCCCCAAGTTACCTTAAAGTTTCTATTTATTTACTATATTTTTTTTGGAAATTTCATGGAAATCTCATGTTTATAAGGTAAAATTATATGGGTAACAAGTGAGTGTTTTTTTTGAAAATGATCACATATGTTATAAGTATTCATGGACTAATTTTTTCTTTCCTCATTAATATGTCACATACTGAGCTCTTTTTGGTCATCCCATTTTTCTAAATTATTTTCATAGGCTATAAGTATTTTCAAGACAAAGAAGGAGTCCATGTTAATTGTATGATGATTTTTCAAAGGAAACATGTTTTATTTCGAATATTTTATATTTTCAATGAAATGGATACCGTTTTTGTGGTATCTTCTCTTGATAAATGTGGTATGTTATATATATGTTATATCCCAAATTCTATAAAACACTACACATCAAATGATCATCAATATCAAAGGATGTGATTTCTTGAATAAAATTGAAGATCATGTAATTTAATAAGGTTAGTTTCTTATAGTTGGTGTCATAGGATGATTTAGATGAAATTATGGGTTAGGATGATGATAATAGAATAACATAAATACATTTTACACTATGGTAAATTTGAAATGATAAATCATTTAATGATTACTGTGGTGCTTCAACTAAGATGTGTTTGTTCCAAATGGTCTTCCATAGAATAAACTGAGAAATTGAATAGGATAGGCTCTAACAGAATGATATCCTTCCCAATATGCAGCCTGAAACGGTAGGTATTGGAATCTAGCAGTTTGCGATAGTAATGGATTATCTAACACTTGCAAAAAATAGTGGTGGAATCCATGAAATAAAATAACCAAAGGTACCACAAAGGAACATGATTATAGTAGAATATTTTAGCAGGCAATACTATCATACTTTCAATGGATCTTCTGACGCAATAGATGCTAAAGGATGCGTTATATCCCTTAGAAATATATTTGATGTTATGGTGTGTTTATATAATCAGAAGGTAATTTTTTTCATTTATCATTTTGATGGTGAAGATGATCAGTGGTGGTCAATGGTAACAAATATCTGGGATAAATAGGATATTAATTCCTTATAGTGAAATGAAATTAAAAGTATTTTCCATGAAAAATATTTTCCAAATGGAGTTCAATATATGATGGAGAATAAATTACATGTATTGAATAAGAATGTGGAAGATTCAATGGATGCCTACAAAGAAAACATCACCCGATTGGCGAGGAATGCTCCAAATAATATTCTAAATCATGATATAAAAATCAACTGCTTTTACTCATGATTAAAGCCAAGGTATCGAAGGGAATCAGTCTTATGTGAATTCAAAAGTAATGATAAATTTTTCCAATGTGATGAGGGGGTAGAGATTGAGTTTTCTGATGAACGCATGCACTTTGAAAGCAAAAAGATTAAGACATCTTGATGACATGTGATGGGTAAGAATTAATCAATGAAATATGATGATAAGAAATTCCAGTAGGTATTTTTTGAAAATAATGGGAAGAAGTGCCCTGGGGAATGCCTTAAAAAAATGGGGAAGTTTTTCCGATGTAGACTATTTGGGAATATGTCCAGAGATTTTAATGAATATTATCCATATACTATTCCTAATATGAAAACTATAAAAATTTTAATTTGGTGAGAAGGGTCATTATGCAAATTCTTGACCAATGAATGATATAAATGATGCAAAGAAGCTACACTAGAAGAAGAAAGGTTTAGTTAGATGATTTTCAGCTAATGTCAGAATACTTTGGGCCATCAATTTAAGTTTTATCAGGTACCATGATTTTTTACTCATATTTTTGTTATGTTTTGTTTGATATGGGGTTAATAAATTCCTTTATTTCTAAGAAATTTTATGGTAAACTATAAATATCACCTCAACAAATGATATCATAACATATTGTTAAAAAATTGGGTGAAATATTATAGAAGAGATAAATTATAAGAATATTTCTATTGTGGTATGTGGAAATACATTATATGAAAACATTGTCGTTTTTCCCTTAGTAGGGTTTGATTTTATTCTGGGAATGACTTGGATTTCTGTTTATCATGATAAGACTTATTGTAGAGCTAATGATGTTGTTTTTCATAAAGAGTTTTATTTTGAATAGAATAACAAACCCATAAAACTAATAACATATCAGGAAGCTGAGAAATAGTTGAATTATGTAAATGAATGTTATCTTTCTCATATTTTTGGAAACAAGAGAACAATTTAGATTAATGATGTTCCAGTGGTAAATGAATAACTTGATGTTTTTCCTAATGAGTTACCCAGTGTCATACTTAATAGAAAAGTCAAATTCCAAATTAACTTAGTTCCTAAAATAAATGTAAGTTCAAAACTCCCTTATCTAATGAATAAAATGGAACTTATTAATTTCAAAAATCATTTGTAGGTATTTCTTGATAAAGGATTCATTAATCCTGGAACATCACCATGGGGTGCTCCTATTTTGTTAGTTAAAAATAATTATGGTTATACGAAACATTTTATTGATTATATAACCTTGAATAACATCACTATTAAAAATAAAGATCCTTTTACACATATAGATGACTTTTTTTAGTATGATCCAAGGAGATCTATAGTTTTCCTAGATTGACACGAGATCTAGATACCATCAACTAAAGGTGAAGGAGGATAAAAGCCCAAAAATTGCATTTCATACTAGTTATGGGCATTATGAATTCGTAGTTATGACATTTGGGTAAACTACTGAACCTTATTTATTTATGAATCTTATGAAAAAAATATTTCATGAGACCAAGGATAAATTTTTGGTTGTGTATATTGATGAAATTATGGTATTTTATAAGATTAAATAGGCGCATGAAAATCATAAAAGGGTTGTTTTTCCAACCATAAATGAAAATAAAATAAATGGAATATTCAAATATTTTTATTTTTTTTATAACAGATATCTTTTTTTGTGAACATTGTAAATAAGGATGAAATAATAGTTGACCCTGCAAAAACAAAAGCAGTAGATGAAAAGCCAATACCTACAAATGTTACAGAGATTCATAGTTTTATATTATTAATAGGATATTACTGACAGTTTGTTAAAAACATTTCATGGTTAACTAGCCTACTATCTATGTTAACACGTAAATTGGTTAAATTTTTATTGATACAAGAATGTGATGTTTGTTTAAAAACTGAAGAATATATTGGGGAATGCTCCAGTTTTGGCCATGCCTTCCCGAAATGGTGAGTTTTTCATCTACTATGATGATTAATTTAAGGGACATGGTTGTGTTCTCATAAATAATGATCATGTAACTTCTTATGCTTCAAGAAAACTAAAACCACACGAGTTATATTATCCCACTCATGATTTGGAATTGGAATCTGTGGATTTTTATTTGAAAATTTGGAGGCATCATTTATATGGAGCCAAATGTAAAATATATACTAACTATAAAAGATTGAAGTATATATTCACTCATAAAGAATTAAACACAAGGAAGTGACGGTGGATTGAACTGATAAAAGATGATTATTTCATGATCAATTACCATCCAGGAATGGAAACCAAATTATAATATTCCTTAAGTTGAAAACATCATGCATCAT
The DNA here is from genome assembly GCA_963277665.1 of Viscum album. Lineage (NCBI taxonomy): Eukaryota > Viridiplantae > Streptophyta > Magnoliopsida > Santalales > Viscaceae > Viscum > Viscum album. The sequence continues at coordinate 104,833,445 of OY728141.1, forward strand.
TAACCTTGTTATGGTTGGAACATGAAATATTGATTAATTATTTGATAAATTTTGGCATAGAGGTTGTTGGTGTAGGGAAAACACTTATTTTGATTCATGTTTCAGTGTAGTCATTGTTATTAGATAGATTTATGAAATCAAAAAAGGAAGAATGTTGGCTATTGAATGAGGATGAATTAGGTAAAATGGGAATGTTGCATGATTTTTTACTTGATAAATATTTTGTATTAAGATTTGGTAAATGGTTGTATGTGCCTTTTGATTCCCATTTTACGAATGAATTTTTGTGTGGTTCTCTATTTTTAGATTATCCTGGAAGAACTATGATATATAGAGGTCATATGGATTATTACAGATGGGATGGAAAGAAAAGGAATAACTCAGAATTTGCTATGAAATGTTGGACATGTCAGCAGGTTAATTCAGAGTGGTAGTTACTTAAGGGGATGCATCATCCTTTTCCAGAACCTGAGTGGAAATGAAATATTATATCCAAAGACTTCATTGTGGGAATACCAATGTATTCCCAAGGTAATAAAGAAATATGGTTTATTTTTTACCGACTGACTAAATCTTAACATTTTCTCCATATTCGAGATATAATGTCTTTGGATTATCTCTCTCAATTATACCTCAATGGGATTTTCAGGTTACATAGATGTCATGTTTCCATTATTTATGACTGGGATCAAAGGTTCACTTATATCTTTTAGAAGGTCCTTCCGAAGTCATTGAGCACAAAATTAAATTTTAGTACATCTTTTCATCCTCAATCCGATGGGATGTCAGAATGAACGATTCAGAATTTGGATTATATGCTTTTAAAATTTTCAATGGACTACCAGGGAAGTTGGGATCAACATCTATCATTAGTTGAGTTGTCTTATAATATTAGTTTTTATTATAGTATACAGATTTCACCTTTCAAGGAATTTTATGGGAAGCGGTGTAGAAGTCTATCTTTTTGGTATGATGTCGGGGATAGGAAGTTGATGGGACCACAATTAGAAGAGGAAGTGGCTGAGAAAGTGAAGATGATCTAGAAACACATGAGGATAGCTTAGAGTAGGTAGAATGGTCATGTAGACAACATGAGGAAAGACTTTTATTTTGAGGTAGTTGATCATGTTTTTCTTAGAAATTCCCCATGGAAAAGTGTTATAAATTTTGGAATAAAATGAATGAAAAGTACACAGATTATTTGACATTATGAAATTATTGAAAAAATTAGACCAGTCGAATACTGAGTATATTTTCTTCCAATTTTATCTTTGGTACACAATGTTTATCATGTTTAGATATTGAGAATGTATGTGCTAGATTCATCTTATATCTTGAGCCCTGAAGCATTTCACTAAGAAGAAAACAATTTCTATGAAGAGAAACCAATTACGATTCTTGATCAAATCGAACAAGTATTGAAAAATAAGGTAATCCAATAAGAAAAGGTTTTTTTTTCAAAAAATTATATGGTTGAAGAAGTAACACAAGAATCTGAAAACTCTATAAGGGAAAAGGACGCTTACATGTTTAATAAGTAATAAACTTGTGAGGGTGAAATTTCTGAAGGGGGCGATAATGTATACCCAAATGTTTTAAAGAAATAAATTTAAATTCATGAAACATTGTTTTATGTAGATATTAGTAACTATCCTTTAAACCTAATTTTTCCACTTCTATGATATGAATTTCAAAAAATGGTCATCTACGGTTGTGATCAGTATGTTATTTGGAGTCTGATAAAACAAAAATGTTCTTTTTTGAATAATAACACATCCTTGAGAATAATAATATGAATAGTAATATAAATCTTATGAATAGTCAATCATATTATTATTTTATTTTCTTATAGTTATAAGAAAATGAGATGTTGATTAATATTTAATGGTGTTTAAAATGAGTTACATATTTAAGATTGTTTTGTATGAGTAAATCATGATTTTATTTAAAAATTTAACTAATAATAGTTAGAAAATTATTTTCAAAAAATTGAGATCATATTTGAATTCTACATGTTGAAAAATGGTTAGGGTGAATTTTTGGGATTTTTCTGAAATTCTTGATGTTTGTAGGAATTGTAAAATACGACAAATTAGGATAAATGTTAAATACATGTTTTACTACAAAATATGTTATTCAAGGATCATGTAACCCCAGATGGTTCGAACTCAAATTCAATTATTACTATTTTGGGTCACATGAATCAAGACTATTCATATTAATGAGAAAACAATATTATAATAATGATTAAAATAATATAATACCCCTCCTCTCCTCTACTATAAATACCACCCTCATTTCCCTCATCCCCTTAGAACTCTCAAGCCTTAATAATATTCTATGTTCTAACACATTACCTCCACAAGTATCTTCCCCCCATCCATGACTTCTTGGTCTCACCAAAAGGTCAAAACCAAAGTCTTTAAGAAGTATCTCAATGAGAAGAGATCAAGAGTAAGAATTCAATTCATTTTTCATGTGTTTTCTTTCCAATTCTTTTCTTTTCTTATACTCTCACACCTATATAGGAGGTATTAAATTTCCATAATCTTATATATTATGTATCTTATCCTTTTCAAGTAAAGGATTCATCATCTTTATTTCTCTCCTCTCCGTCTTATTTTGAAAATAAAAACACTATCCACGATGGGCTGATTTTCCAAAATTGTGGACGATTTGTTTTAAAATTCCATTACTTCATTAAAATCTGATCATAAAAGCCTTTTAAAGTTTTAATTACAACATAAAGTGTATGTTTCAAGAAATTTCAAGTTCTCGAATGAATTTCTAGGAATTAAATTAAATTATCTAATGGAACATGTACATGATTATTGAGGAAATGCAAAGAATGATCTAAACAAATAACATTAATTTGTATTAATTTTTTTTATGATTGATTTATCATATATTATTCATAATTATTTTTATTTTCATTTTATATAAATATTCCATCCAATTTATTAAGTCCCACATTAATTATATGATATTTTTAAGGGTCTTTTCTTTAAAAAAATCTTTGAAAATTCTATTTTACAAAATTCAAAAGAAATATTTTTATTAAATTATTCATTTTGTATATTTATGTTCTTGTTATTTGGAATTGTTTTTGATGAAGGGTGGGACCTATATTTCGACACAAGTCGTTGGGTATAAGTATGTTAAAGGTCGGCTGTATGGTTACTCTATGTGTAACTCTGTTGGTTACACAATAAGGTAGTCGCGATGGTTAAATTGTAAGGTAGATGTGAGGGTTACAAATTATAATGTATCCAATAGGGTTACAAGATTAAATATGTAATTCCACATGATTCCTTTAAAATTATATTTATATTCTATATGTTTTGTTTAAATATCATTTAAATATCCTATTTCAGAAAGTATGTTTATATGGTTATCAAGTGAGACTTTTTTTTGAAAATGATTTCATACGTTACAAGAAATGAAGGAATAATGTTTTCTTTCCAAATTTTTATATCTTTCATTGAGATATTTTTTATAATCCCATGTTTTTTAATTATATTCATAGGCTATAAGGATTTTTAATACTAATAAAGAAGCCAAGTGAAATGTTATGAGGCTTTGTCAAACAAAACACGTATTATTTGAAATGTTTTATATCTTGGAAGAAATGAATACTGTTTTTGTGATACCAAATTTGTATAAATGTGGAATACTACTTATGTGTTATATCCCAAATTTTCTAAAAATATAAACCTTAAAATATCCTCAATATTAAAGGATGTGAGTTCTTAACAAATATTCAAGATTATGTAATGTATTACGGTCAAGTCCTGATAAAGTTTCCTTTAGGAAGATATTGATTAACCTCACATTTTAAGATACCAAATATCATAGTGTTTAATCAGTTGTCTACATCTTTAAACCAACTTAATAGTAATGTCCATTAATTATATCTATATTTAATAATAAATATTCTAATGTTCATATAGAATGTAGAGTTGTGAGGTTTTCCTAGTAACTCTATCACTAAGTATGTAATTAATGGGACACATAGATTTTCACCATTCCTAAACACCATCATTAATTTGGAAAAAAACTAAAAAACAATCAATTTTTCAAAAAATCAATCATCCTTTCAATCCTTACATCATCACTTTATGATTTATTTATATTCTCCATTAATAATGGCAGATAAATCTTTTGAATGAAAGAGAAGTTGACCCTTTAGTTATAAATTTCATATCTATCATTATGATGTCCTTTATTAGTGTATATATTTCAATCCATTGTATTTCATGAACTATAATGTATTTACTACATAACAAATCATCAACATTATTTTCCTTTATAGGGTGGTAATGAATTTTTAAAACATATTCCATAATAAGGTCAAACTATATACTTTACCTAATATTCAACTCCTATTTTGTGAATATATAATTAAGAAAATGGTGGTCTTCTTATATTTCATACATATCTATGAAAATATATAGAATCAATATATATAATGAAAAAAATAGAAAAATATCTCCAATACTTTTGTAGGAAAATTATACTCATGGGGATTTAGTTGTCTTGATGTATAGTCAATCTCTTGGAGCTTTTGAATATATAAACCTCCATTTCTATTCATTTATTCATCAATATAAAAAATAAATACTTCCCCATTAGTGGTGAAATATATTATAGTTGGACTAACCAGTCTATTTATGACTTCTTGGAAACATTCCTCAAACACCATTTTGATGATAAAAATTTCCAATTCAAGTTAATTATATTAGTGGATTAGAAATACATGATTTCTTTACAAACCACATATATTATCTTAATATAATGAGGTAACAGTGAAATTAGTCACTATTTTAGGTCTAAGATACTCTCTACAACTATAGATCATTCAGAATCAACATAGGTTCCTTCATTGGTCAAAATTCATCCAAAAAAATGCTACTATTTGGGACTAGATATTTTTTTATGAATTTATGAAAATCTATTTCTTTAGAGATGTTAATATGAAAATAGATAATCCACATGAAAAAAATGAATTTTCATATATATTATTATTTCATCAATAAATAACATCACTAATTTCTCAACTTTTTACCCCAAGAATATATTCTAAAAATATATAAATATAAAAGGATCATTAGTCAATCTTTATGGGATAATATCAAAATCATAATTTCCATATATTGTTTTGAAGTAAGTCGTCAAAATTGCCACCAGATTCACCCTCATCTGAGAATACCCCGATCATCAATCAATATTTTTTATGAATCGATCCCAATAAAAATGGTTGAATAAATTTCTTATCCATGGTATATGTTATTGGTTATTTACAATAATACACTAATCCAATGTCACAACCCGTCCTCGGGGCCCGTGCTGTGACTACCCCAAGCCCACCTTCCATGGGCCAGGGGCTGGCGACTAGCACCAAAGGCGTAAACCCTGATAACTGGGAAAGGATTGCCTTTATAAAAGTAGTAAAACACCACAGAGTACAAGCGGAAGTAAAACACTAAGTACAAAAGGAAGTGCTGAAAATTAAATGGGCCAGAATACAAACCCAACTGAAATTACAGCTACAACTGAACAAAAGTACAACAGGAAAAGACAACTACTAGAAGAAAGGATGTGGCTCCTAGGTCATCATCCTCGGATCCTACCTGAAGGGTAGGTACAGATTGCATAGCTCTGGGATTGTCCACCACGGATCCTACCTGAAGGGTAGGTACAGATACCCTCCACAACGCTCTTGCCCGTCAACCTCCTCCGAGTGTCGTCTCGCCATGAAGTCCACCTCCGGATGGTGACTCGTCGTTTGGTCCACCTCCGGGTACTGACACGTCGTGTGGTCCACCTCCGGGTGCCGCCCAGTCCTCCAACACTCGGCCTCCGCCAGTGCTGCCCATCATCTGCAACCAACACAACGAGGTGCGGGCATAGCCCGTGCAGGGGTGTGTATAACGATACTCAGTAGGGACCCCGAGACCCTCAAGGTCTCAGTAAAACCAACATGGATAACCACAAAAAAGATCTCAACAGATAACCTCTACTTAGGTATATTCCCATACATATACCTATGTTATCAAGTAACCCATCTCAATCATGAGGAAACACAAAGATTATGAAATCAACGGATAACCACTACCTAGGAACATTACCATAAATATACCTAAGTTATCAAGTGACCCATCTCAATCATGAGGTAAACACAAAGGTCATAGACTCAGCTCAAACCAGGATTTTCATTATCAAAACCATAACGGCTAAAAAGCCCCGTCTCTGGAGAGTACAGTGATCCTGTCACGACTCGAGGTACTGCTCACTATGCTAAGACTGCTGAGGTACTCCTCCTGTCGAGTACCGTGGGTCAGCCACCCAAACACAATAGTGCTTTCCACCAGGGTATTCCACCCAAACACAGTAGTGCACACCCGCTAGTAGCCTGTAGAGGTACTCTCCGGATGAGTACCACAGGTCTGCACTGTCACACAGGTAGTGCTCCGTCCTCCACGGGTCTTCACCCAAACAAAGTTGTGCTCCATCCACTGGGCTAGTCGACTCACTCCAACTCAAGTCGGTCAAGAAGTCGTTAGGTATCAGCCGGCGACACGGTCTCCGTACTCCACACACTCATCTATGGGAAGGTCCGTTCCACGAGCTACAGGTCGATACTCCAATTATCTCAAAGTCCCACGAAGATTTATCTCAAAGGACTGCATTGTCATAGGGGTCTCAAATACAACAGACGACGCATCAATCAGATGCCCGGTCTATGAGTTACTAGCAATTTCGTTCTAGCGGCACGGTTGGTTTCATGTGCAATCCAACCCGGTCGTATCTCAACTGTATAGTGAACTCTTATAGGGTATGCTCATAATGACCGTTTCTCCACGTGATCACCAATGCTGCTGACGGTTCATCAAACGGACGTCCAGTCTGAATGTTATCAGATTTTTCGTTCCAGGGGCCCGGTTGGATTTCAGGTGCAATCCAACTGGGCCACTATCCAACTGCATCCAAAACTCAAGAGAAGTATAATAAAAGTTCCGTCTCATCAAGAGGAAATCAACGAGACAGACAGCGCGTCAATCGGACGCCGGGTCTGTGAGTTATTGGCTTTTTCGTTCCAGGGGCCCGGTTGGTTTTGTGAGCGAACCAACCCGACCACACTCCGACGGCGTCCAAACCTCGTTCTGAGTAAGCCAAAATTTTCGTCTCATCAGGAGGAATCCAACAAAGTCAACGACACGTCAATTGAACGTCTAGAGCTCAAGATATAAGTGTTTCCGCTCCGAGGGCCCAGTTGGTTTCGTACCCGAACCAACCCGGCCGAACCGAAAGTTCTACAAAACCTTGAGTGTTATATTCCAAAAAGACCGTCTCGATCCAAGGATTGCATCACAACTGATGGAGCATCGATCGGAGGCTCGTAGCTCATGTTATGGGCAACAGACTGAAAAGGATCGATAATTGGGGGTTCAGGCCCGGTCCGACCCGGCCCGATACCCCCAGGGTCGGCCCGAACCGGGTCGACACATACCGGGTCTGGGTCCGGCCCTCTTGGGCGCAGCCCGGCCTGGCCAGCGCGACCCGGCCCTGCCAGGGCAGTCGCCCAGCGCGCTGGCGCGCTAGCCAGTGGCTCGGCCGAACGACAGAGCCATTTCGGAAGCGGGGGGCGCGCTGCCCCCGGGTGAAGAACCGCGACCCCTTTAATGGGGCTGCTCATCTAACCGGACGGTGGTTACGACCCCTGGTGGTTTCCTCTGTCCGGTCGGCCCGATTGGCCAGCTGGCTGCCGCCATCACGGGACCGGCAGGGGCCGGTCCCCTCGCTCCGACGCCGGCGGCCTGGAACCGACTGCCGGTTCACCTCCTCCGTCGTGGACTGAAACAGGCCACGGTCTTCGTCCGTCTGGCGCGGTGTGATAGCGCCGCGCCCCTCCGCCGAGGCCCCGCTCCGGTCGCGGTGTATCTGAGGTCCTCCGGCGTCGCATGACGACGCCACGTCTTTTGTTCATTTTCTACGGCGCGGTGCGACGACGCCGCGGATCTGTTGCTTCCAACGGTGCGGTTCGATGGCGCTGCGTTTCTCCACACACCCTTTTACAATTTCCGCACGGTTCTTCGGCACCGCATTGCCTTGTTCTCCGCATCAATATCAATAACCAAAGAGGGGAGGAGTGTCGTCCATGTTCGTGCGGTCCGACCTCCTCCCGTTAACGCGATAACAGGCGGTTCAATTAAAAGTGGAAAAATGATGGAAGTAATCACGAAATAGAAACACATAAAACCCCTACCTCGTGACGTCATCCCTCGATGGATCTGCAGAGAGGTAGCGTCATTCATTGACATCGGAAGGTGACGTCGTTGTTTACGATTTTCCCATGGCGGTGTCTCCTCCTTTGATGGAGACCGGGAAGAATTCTTCGTCGAAGGTCTTGGAAGGCCCGATGTCACCCAAGTCTACTCAAGATGTGACGTATCCCCTCTTGTTGCAGAGATGGAAGAAAGGGGGGGGGGGGGTACATTGTAGCTCTTTGGTGTCGGCGTTCTTCATCGGAGAGTTGCGTTCTTCGCGTTCTTCAAGAAGGAAGAAGTTCTTCAAAGATTAGATCTTTCTCTTCAAATCCATTCACACCATCAACTATTCTCCCACGAAATAAAACTTAGTCTTATTTAATTAACACACAAGACAAAGGAATTCATTTAAAATTCAAACGAATCCATGAATTAATTACTTGACAAACCTACACAATTAAGGAGTTGACTTTATTTAAAAAGGGGGGTTTCTTTTTTAGAGTTACAAAATTTAAGAGGGGAAAAGTTATGGGAGGTCAAGGGGGTTATGGGAAGATCAAGGGGGGTTAGGCTCTCGTGTGGGACCCACCTCCCACATATCCACACATGGGAAGTTGGGTGGTTGAGTGTCCCACCAACAACTTCCCATGGTAGAATTTGACTCCCTTGGTTAACAAAAATAAAATTGTTCACAATTTTATTTATTTCTTCCTTAAACCCAAAAAAAATTAAAAACCACACCCGAGAAAACACAACTCCGAAAAAGGTGTTTCTATGAAATTACCGGCTCTGCGAGTTCATCGGTGCCCTCATATTTCAATTCCATGCACTGGTTCAAAAGTTAGAAAAACTTTCTCGTATGTTCACTGAACTTACCCGAGCTAAACTTCAAAAATTGATTCCAGGCACACCGGGCCTCGGAATCTAGCGCCGTCAGAAACTGCGTTCTTGTAAAATCACAAAGCAAATTAAGAAGAAAAAAAATTCCCTTGATTTTTACAGGTCCTTACATTACTCCCAACTCAGGGATTTACTTCCTCGTAAAGATTTAACACAAACTAGGGATACAAAAGCGGTACTGAACATGCATCTGAGCCTCCCGCTCTAATGTGATAACCTGAAGGTTCCCATACTGCCAGTGAAAGTGCACCCGAGGAATCGACCATCCTTGTAGGATCTGCTCCTGTCGATCCTCGATCCCCATTGGAACCTCCGTGAAAGACACCCCACCGCCATCGTCCAGCCTCCAATGGTCGATGATGTGTGAATGATCACGCACCTATCTCCTCAATTGATATACGCGGAAGTCGTCGTGCACCTGGTGCAACTAAGGTGGATGGATCAAGCGGTAAACCACCTCTCCTACCCAGCTAAAGACCTAGAAATGGTCCACTAAACCTCAGAGATAACATACCGCCTTGGCCACATCTCCATAAACCTCATCGAGGTGAGACCCGTATAAGAACGTGATTGTCATCCTCGAACTCTAGAGGTCTCTAATTCCTATTAGAACTGGAACTCAAAACGACTGCTCCCTTGAGGGTAAGGTTGACCGACTCAAGGGTGATCGGTCGCACCCTCCTGTGCATGAGTTTATCCTGTGCTGCGTGCGGTTTCCTTTTCTCCGACCAAGGAAAACCCATCCTGACGTCATAGTTGAACCACAAACGGTTTTCCTAATACCGTCAATTTTTGTATGAACTGTGATTTCCCAGTCCATACTCAAACCAACGTCGTAAGGCCTCAACGCTGCAACCAAGAGATTCCAACTGAAACTCTCGCCTCGAGGGTCTAAACACACTGTCGGCGTAAGTGTGATTATCGAGTCTTCACCCAAGGTATCTCCAGACGTGAGGGTCAAGTATACGGCTTACCAGAAACTCTAGGTCTGGGACAAGATTCATGGAAGGAAGGAATGATTCATATCAACTTATGTTACTACGACAGCTAGTAATGGACACAGACTATCCCTTGAATCATTTTTTTAGAGCCATTGGTTCACACTCCTTGACCGCATGCATCCGCACTTTTCCCTCGCCCTCCAGCTCCTTGAGCCTGGAGGGGACAACAAGGCAGGTGGTTGTAGCATGTTAAAATGTACACCACCTCATGCTGATCTCCTAGATCTGCCTCCACGTATGCTGCTTCACAGACTTATCTCTCCTTAAAGATTCCACTTACTGAAATATTTAACACGCCCAAGTCTCTAAGACTGGCGCCAGTTTCTAGTTTCTTACTCCACGGTGCAGTCTTCATCCGCTCCTGGATGATCTGCACCTTCTTTGCCTATGATCTGAAAGAGCTGCTAAATTTTCTCCTTTTCTGAAAAGATAAACTCAGTCTCATCCCCTGGATGAACCACGTTCATCCCCTAATACAGTCAATCCGGACATGAATGATGTATTCATGCCATGGACGACGTCGTAAGGCCTCGACGTTACCACCAAGAGATCCAATTGTCACTCTCACCTCAAAGTGTCGAGTCACATTGTCGGCATCAATGTGAGGTCACTAGGTCTCCTCCAGTAGAAATATCGAAGGTGAGGGTCAGGTCAACAGTATTAACCGGGACCACTCTGTATCAACCAAACAAAAGGACAGGAAAGCAAACAAAGATAAGTGTATTTTTATTATTGCAGCTCATAGTACAAAGACATGGAAACAACAGCAACATGAAAGTAGAAGTACAATGGACTTATCCACTAGTTACACTCCTATCCACCTGCTCCTAGAGCTCTACTGCCTTGTCTACTGCTCAGCTGTTTCTCAAGCACCCGCTACTACTTCTGCCTCGGTGGCTCCTCCAAAGCCTGCGGATCAACTGTACGAGGAGTCGGACAGTCACGTGCTAAGTGACCCTTTCTGCCACATTCATAACACTTCCTTCTTCTCGTACGACTAGATCTGGACCTCTTGGACCTCTACATCATCTGTCTACTGCCCATAGATGACTCAGCTACTGATCGAAAATCCTGCGGTAAAGGCAGCAGCTCCTGAACACACTTGGGGTGTAGAGCTACTAGCACAAACTCCACCATGTAGAAGGTCTCAAAGTCTTCCCATGTGAAGGTCATCCTGTCACAAAACTGGAACAAGTTGCTCCACCACCTTCCGGCTGCTTCATAAAGAAGGATGGCTGCAAAGATCACCATGAAGTCTGCAGGCATCCCCACTAGCCTGAAAACTCTCACCACTGCCTCCAGCCAATCCTTAGCCACCTGCTGGTCCGTCTCTCCCCGAAACCTAGGTGGCCTCTGGCGCTGGAACTCGTGCAGCACGCTCAAGTGGCGTGCATCACCTACTGCTAGGGCTGGTGGCATCGGTGGCCCAACATATGGTAGTACTGCTAGTGCCTCCGCTGGTGCCTCAACTGCAAGAGGGCCCTGTACCAATGCATTGTCGCTCAGTAGGCTGTCAGTACGCACATCCCTCTGGGCTCTAGCTGGTTGTCCATGAAACGACATCCCGAGAGAAAAAATGTGACACGGTCAAATGATTTATACCTGGTGAGCTGACCTGGTTTGAGCTGACTTAAAAAAACTTATGGAAACAGACACGCAATCAGTGTTTTCATGCTCAAAGTCGGAAATCAGTTGTCAGGGTCCTGGTGTATGGATATGTCGGCCGCCCGCACCAATACTGGACTCCCTGAACTGAAGACCACACTCGGAACCCTTAACACTATTTCTTCACAGAAAGAAAATATCATAGTTATAAGTTCTGCGGTAGAACCGACTCCTCTGATACCAATTTGTCACGACCCATCCTCGGGGCCCATGCCCTGACTACCCCAAGCCTGCCTTCCATGGGCTCGGGGCTGGCGACTAGCACCAAAGGCGTAAATCCCAATAACTGGGAAGGAATTGACTTTATAAAAGTAAAAAAACACCATAGAGTACAAGAAGAAGTAAAAGACTAAGTACAAAAGGAAGTGCTGAAAAGTAAATGGGCCAGAATATAAACCTAACTGAAATTTCAGCTACAACGGAACAAAAGTACAACAGGAAAAGACAACAGCTGGATGAACGGAAGTGGCTCCTGGGTCATCCTCATTGAATCCTACCTGAAGGGTAGGTACAGATGGTGCAGCTCCTGGATCATCCACCATAGATCCTACCTGAAGGGTAGGTACAGATAGCCTCCACAACGCTCTCGCCCGTCAACCTCCTCCGATTGTCTTCTCTCCGTGAAGTCCACCTCCGGATGCTGACTCGTCGTGTGGTCCACCTCTGGGTACTGACTCGTCGTGTGGTCCACCTCCGGGTGCCGCTGAGTCCTCGAACACTCGGCCTCCGCCAGCATTGCCCGTCATCTGCAACCAACACAACGAGGTGCGGGTATAGCCCAGGGTGAGTATAACGATACTGAGTAGGGACCCCGAGACCCTCAAGGTCTCAATAAAACCAACATGGATAACCAAAAAGAAGATCTTAATAGATAACCTCTACTTAGGTATATTCCTAGACATATACCTAAGTTCTCAAGTAACCCATCTCAATCTTGAGGAAACACAAATATTATGAAATCAACGGATAACCACTACCCAGGTACATGCCCATAAATATACCTAATTTATCATGTGACCCATCTAAATCATGAGGTAAACTCAAAGGTCATAGAATCAACTCAAACAAGGATTTTCATTATCGAAACCATAACTGCTGAAGAGCCCTGTCTTTGGAGAGTATAGTGATCCTGTCATGACTCCGAGGTACTGCTCACTAACTTAAGACTGCTGAGGTACTTCTCCTGTCGAGTACCGCGGGTCAGCCACCCAAACACAGTAGTGCTTCCCACCGGGGAATGCCACCCAAACACAGTAGTACACACCCTCTAGTAGCTTGTAGAGGTACTCTCCGGAAAAGTATCTCCGGACTGCACTGTCACACAGGTAGTTCTCCGTCAGCCATGGGTCTTCACCCAAACAAAGTAGTGCTCTGTCCACTGGGCTAGTCGACTCACTCCAAGTCGAGTCGGTCAAGCAGTCGTCAGGTCTCAGTCGGCAACACAGTCTCCGTACTCCGCACGCTCGTCTGTGGGAGGGTCCACTCCATGAGCTATAGGTCAATACTCCAAGTATCTCAATGTCCCACTAAGAAGTATCTCAAAGGTCCGCCTCATCATAGGGGTCTCAACGCAATAGACGACACGTCAATCGGTCGCCCGGTCTGTGAGTTACTAGCCATTTTGTTCCAGGGGCCCGGTTGGTTTCGTGTGCGAACCAACCCGGTCGTATCTCAACTGTACCCAGAACCCTTATAGGGTATGCTCAAAGGGACCATTTCTCCACGTGATCACCAATGCCGCTGACGGTTCATCAAACGGACGCCCAGTGTGGAAGTTATCAGCTTTTCCGTTCCAGGGGCCCGGTTGGATATCGGGTGCAATCCAACATGGCCACTATCCAAATGCATCCAAAACTAAAGCGAAGTATTCCAAATGTTCCGTCTCATCAAAAGGAAATCAATGTGATAAACGGCGCATCAATCGGACGCCCGGTCTGTGAGTTATTGGCTTTTTCGTTCCAGGGGCCCTGTTGGTTTCGTGAGCGAACCAACCCGACCGCACTCCGATGGCATCCAAACCTCGTGCTGAGTAAGCCAAAAGTTCCTTCTCATCATGAGCAATCCAATAAAGTCAACGACACGTCAATCGGACATCTGGAGCTCTCGATATATGTGTTTCCGCTCCGAGGGCCCGGTTGGTTTCGTACCCTAACCAACCCGGCCGAACCCAAAGTTCTATGAATCCTTGAGTGTAATATTCCAAAATGACCGTCTCGATCCAAGGATCGCATTGCAACTAACGGTGCATCGATCAGAGGCACGTTTCTAAAATTATGGGAAACAGACCGAAAAGGTTTGGAAATAGGGGGTTCGAGCCCGGTCCGACCCGGCCCGATACCCCCAGGGTCGGCCCGAACAGGGTCGACCAATACCGGGTATGGGTTCAGCCTGCTTGGGCACGTCCTGGCCTGGCTGGCGTGGCCTGGCCTGGCCAGGGCAGCTGCCCAGTACGCGGCGCGCTGGCCAGTGGCTCTGCCGAATGGCCGAGCCGTTTCGGAAGCCGGGGGCGCGCTGCCCCCGCGTGAAGAACCGTGGCCCCTTTAATGGGGCCACTCATCTGGACGACCGAAGGTTATGACCCCCGGTGGTTTCCTCTGTCCGGCCAGCCTGGCTAGCCTGTCGGCTGACGCAATCACGGGACCGGCAGGGGTCGGTCCCCTCGCTCCGACGCCGGCGGCCCAGAACCGGCCGTTGGTTCCACTGCTCTGCCACGGCCTGGAATCTTCCGCGGTCTTTGTCCGTCTGGCGTGGCGCGACGGTGCTGCGCCCCTCCACCGTGGCCCCGCTCCGACAGTGGTGCTTCGGAGGTCCTCTGGCGCGGCGTGCCGATGCCGCGTCTTTTGTTCATTTTCTACGACGTGGCGCGACGACGCCGTGGATTTGTTGCTTCCAACGGCGCCGTGTGGCGGCACCGCGTTTCTCCGATCTCCCTTTTACAATTTCTGTGTGGTGCTTCGGCACCACTTTGCCCTGTTCACCACATCAATATCAACAACCAAATAGGGGAGGAGTGTCGGCCATGTTTTTGCGGTCCGACCTCCTCCCGTTAATGCGATAACAGGCGGTTCAATTAAATGGGGGAAAAACGAAGGAAGTAATCAAGAAATAAAAACGCATAAAACCCCTACCTCGTGACGTGATCCCTCGATGGATCTATGGAGAGGAAGAGTCGTTCGTTGAAGTCGTAAGGTGACGTCGTCGTTTGCGATTTACCCACGGCGGTGTCTCCTCCTTTGATGGAGACCGGGAAGCTTTCTTCATCGAAGGTCTTGGAAGGCCCTCCGTCGCCCAAGTGTACTCAAGATGTGACGTATCCCCTCTTGTCACAGAGAAAGAAGAATGGGGGGGTACATCACAACTCTTTGGTGTCGGTGTTCTTCGTCGGAGAGTTGCGTTCTTCACATTCTTCAAGAAGGAAGAAGTTCTTCAAAGCTTAGATCTTTCTCTTCAAATCCATTCGCACCATCAACTATTCTCCCATGAAATAAGACTTAGACTTATTTAATTAACACAGAAGACAATGGAATTCCTTTAAAATTCAAACGAATCCAATAATCAATTACTTGAATAACCTACACAATTAAGGAGTTGACTTTATTTAAAAAGGGGGGTTTCTTTTTGAGAGTTACAAAATTTAAGAGGGCAAAAGTTATGGGAGGTCAAGGGGGTTATGGGAAGATCAAGGGGGGTTAGGCTCTCGTGTGGGCCCCCACCTCCCACATATCCATACATGGGAAGTTGGGTGTTTGTGGGTCCCACAAACAACTTCCCATGGTATAATTAACTCCCTTGGTTAACAAAAATAAAATTGATCACAATTTTATTTATTTCATCCTTAAACCTAAAAAAACTAAAAACCACACCCGAGAAAATGCAACACCAGAAAAGGTGTTTATAAGCAATTACCGGCGTTGTGAGTTAATCGGTGCCCTCAGATTTTAATTCTGAGCACCGGTTCAATAGTTATAAAAACGCGCTCGTACGTTCACTGAACGTACCCGAGCTAAACTTCAGAAATTTATTCCGGGCACACCGGGCCTCGGAATCAGGCGCCGTTAGAAACTGCGTTCTTGTAAAATCCCAAAGAAAATTAAGAAAAAAAATTTCCCTTGAATTTTACAGGTCTTGAAATAATTTTTTTACCTACCATGGATGCATATACACATTGATATATCATTTTTCTTCACAAAAATAAAATTTTATCTCCAAGAAGATTGATGTGGTTTACTAAAACCATTATCCAAAATTATCTTATATTTTCATTTCTAATTATTCAAATTCCACATGTTATATTATTTTATAGTCTTTGATATTGTCTTGGATATATGTATACATCAAATTGATAAATCATAATCTATTTATTAGATAGGTATAGATAATTATTTTTGAAATGAATCAATGTATTATCTTTTAATTGGTACATTTTATGTCTTTATATATTCTCTAATCCACAATCTTATATAATCATTTCCTTAAATAATGTTTTAGGAGATTATTCCAAAAAAATCCCAAATGGGATTTATATCCTATGAAAATAATTACAAGTTTTCCATTAGAGATATATGCAATTTTCTCTCTTTTATATTGATCTTGTAATTATCTTTTTACATCAAATCCATCATTATTAATATGTAATGTTCCACTATTTCATTGACCACCATTAGGGGGGATATTGTAAACAAAAATAAAATAGGGAAATTTCTTTATATTATTGAATCCTGATTTTTTTCCTCTATGTTATTGAATTAAAAACTATAAATCTAGAATTTCATAGTTTGTTTTTATGTTATTTGATAACAGGAATGGAAAACATAATTCATAAAACATGAAAAAAAATTATTTGAAAGATTTTATTATATGAGGAGTATGACTTAAATGATATAATTTGGATCCTAAACATATCCATCATTATTAAGAAATAATGAATGTTCACTATTAGCATCTACTTGTGTTGAGGGCCATCCCTTCATTGTCATTTATTTTTGAAATTTTTTAGAGAAAAATCAAATGTCCCACAAATGAGGAATTATAATACAGGTTCAGTTAAAACCATCGACCCTTTCTAATTTTAGTCAAATACATGGGATATATGTCTTCATTATTGTTATGATATATATTTCTATCTCCACTAAACATGTAACACATTTCACTTCCTTGAAAAAAAATTTATAGAATGACTTTTTTCACACATGTTCCACACGATTTCTTGTTTATATTTTTATATTTCATTGTTGGAATTATTTAGAGTATTTGGAACTGTTGTTATATTCTCAACCATCCATCCAAGAGACCATGGTGTATCTAAAATCATAATGCCCATGTTGATAAAACAATAAAATATTTCTTCAAAACTCTCAATGTCTTAGAATTCCATAGAATTATGTTGATGATTTCTTCATCCACTAATGAGTCCACCTATATTTCCATCAATGTTAATGTTATATCGGGAAGATTACATCACATGTAATGGAATAAACCTACCATCCCATTATAATGGAGGAATTTTTGTGGTTAAGGTGTTTTGGGGATGTCTTGATAACATTGACAGATTCTGGAAATGTTGCAGCAGAAACAAATACGGGGAAGAGTTTTATAGTTTTTAATTCTAGGATACACCGTAGGGAATCACACCACGTCATAGAGGTTCCGAATATGACATGGGCTTCCTAATAACCATCCATGGGGGTATAAATAAAAATGGCGTAGATACACCCTAGAGTCTTGGATGTGACATAAACCCTTCTTATCAGTTTTGAGCAATGGTATAGAGGATATAGCTATGGCATATTGTGCTTAGGGGATTTTATTTGGATATACTTATAATAAATGGGTATTTGTATTTTTTTTACTTCAGGGAAGATTTTCCGCTTCTTAGCAGTAGAGGGATATGTTATGGAGTACCTAACTGTAGTTCATCCTCTTCATTGTTTCTTGTGGTATATGGAATAGTTTTCTAGCCACTACCATGGTCTTCCCACATGAATATATTATCAAATTCATGTTAATATCAAAATAACTCATATTCCTATTTTACAAACATAGTTATGGTGTGATTCTCCCCACTATTCCACTGTCTCCTGCTTCTACATATTTGTGAAGGATGGGTGTGCGAGGGAATTTTATTTTCCAAACCAACAGATATATCATAGGTCACTTAAAACACTAATTTTTATATATATTTAATATTTTTATCATGGGTGAAACATGTTTATCCAAAATTGGATTTCAACCCATAATCATCATCTTTTATCCCAAGTCATTTGAGTTAATCCATGGAATATTGGGTTGAGTTAAAATCATTTTCTCCTAGTTTCAACCAATGTTTCTCCTCATTAATTATATGGTACTGGTTTATATTGAGGGATATAATTGTATTGGAATGGTTTTTAATTGGATAATAATTTGGGTGATGTGTTATAGGCTGTTAAATGTGTTATCCTTCTTTGTGGTGTCTTAGAGGGGCCTTCCTCCTACATTAACTATGTGTAGTGAATCCAAAAGTATCATTGAATTATAGGATCCATCACATCACATATAGTTGTATAAAACATGAAGGGTTCATACTTTTTTATCCTTTTCAATGATATTATGATATTTATAAATGAAAATAAAGAATAACTAATATGATAATTTAATTTAGAAGGATAATGAAATAACATGGATTATAGCTTTTTTCGACTGTTGATATTGTGATTTGATGGGCATGACCCCATCCTAGAAATTATTTCGAAGAAGTTATATTTTTATTTATAGTTGATGAGTTATGGAAACCTTATTATGAATCAAATTATGAATACCATGACTAAATGTTTAACCACTTGTATTCAACTAATAATTTTCTTAGAAAATTAAATTATTAATTTTGTATGAATTCATCAAAAATAAATAAGTTGAATGTAATGAGATCCAATTTTTAAATAAGAAAAAATTTATGTGAATGTTTTCATGCATGAAGTGTGGTTGTGATGTGTGGTGGTGTTGTGGGGAAGTGATGTGATGTGAACATGATATAATATGTGATGTTTTTTATATGTGTTTGAGTTATGGGGGTGGATGTGATGAGTATTTTAGTGCTAATACATATAGGTTATGATAGAAAAGTGGTCGTGTTGTGGAAATTATGATTAGGTGTTGGTTGTTATTACATGATGGTGGTAGTGTGGGAAGGCAGGAATGGGGATGATGGATGTGTTATTTTGTGTTTTTATATGCGTGTTTCCATGCCATTATTTGAGTTAAATTGTTAATAATGAAAGGAATAAAGGGATGGATTGAATGATTAATAAATAAAATTAATAAAATAGGTTTTTTGGTTAAATATTATTGATATTTAATGTAAAATAATGTTATGTTAATATGAAATGAAAGGTTTATTTAAATAGAATTGGTTGGTAATGTTAAATAAAAAAATGTATAAATTTTAAAAATAAGGTTAAATGTGTCTTGTGGCTTTTGTATATTTTTTTGGTGTTTTTTATTTTTTGGTGGTAGTGAAATTGGATTTATTGTGAGGTTTGATGATGAAATTCCATGTTTTGATTGTACCTCGACTCTGAACCCATATGGTAGAATTTTGTGTTGATATATATATATATATATATATTATTTTCTATGGATTTCTATATGTACCCCACATATTTCAATCACTTCATGAAGATGATTTGATGTTTTGTGGGTGTTTTCTCTAACTTCATAGTTTTACGATTGATGCCTGACTACTTTCATTTTTTCACTCTTTGTTTAGTGGGAGGATGAAAAGCATGGGCTATGATTTAAATAAGTTAAAAGTGAATTATTGTGATGTGTTTTAGATGATGAGATGTATTATGGTTGGGGTTGTGCATTGTATGGGGAGGCCATGATGTTCATTTATTATCTGTTCATTGTACCTTAATAAACGTGTTTTGTGGTTGGGATTCGTGGTGATGGATTAGGTGTCTGTGAGGGGGATGTGCTGTGATTTGATAGCCCATGTGCCTTTGGGAGAAATGTGTTGTGATGTGATGGTCTAGGGGTCCCCAAGAGAGATGTGGTGCGAGGGAAATTTTCATCTAGGGTTTATGGCATGATGTTCTGGCAAAGGTTTTTCCTGGTTAGGGTTTCAATATAGAAGAATGTAGAGTTATTGGAGATAAAATATCGGGCTGTGAGATCAGGAAATAATTAGTAATGTGGTGAAGTTTAATTTATTTATCTAAATCGTTTTTATAATGTCACTATATTGGGATTTGTTATTTGGGGAGCATACCTTAGTGAGGATAGAATTTGTTGGTCGGTCAATTCATGTCTTGCATGGTTATGATGTTTCTCACTGGTTCATTATTATGATCTTTTCACATGTCCATGTGAGAATTTAGAGTTAGTAATGACTACAAATATATTATCATCCATTTTATATAACCCTATTTTTAGGCATCTACGAGGACTTTGTGGACTATACGAGAAATTACTAGCTTAGACATTTGGAACATTTGTTGAGACTCCTACTTAGGACATTCTATTTGGGTAATTATTTTGGGACTATTATCTATATCTATTTATTGTACACAATTATTATAGGATGGTTCTGGATTTCATTATCTTATTATATGTCATTGATTTGATGGATCAATGACATCATATATCCTAATCTTATTATTTTAGTGGGTAATGCCTCCCATTTGTGATATTTTTAAAACATATTGTGAATTTATGGCCTAAGGGATACTATATGGTAGAACGTGGATTCATTATATCTCTTCCACACTTATTATCCCAAGAGGGGTTAAATTTAAGGGATATTTTTATGCTATAGTTTTATCAAAGGTGTTATTTGAGGGATAATATTGATTGAAAATATTGGAAATGTTATAATATTATGGGTTTGTAGTGAAATACTGTCAATTTACCATGGTGAGTGTCATTAACCATTGATGATTAGTTGGTAAACCATATTATAGGGTCCCTATGTCAAGATTTAAGAACTCAAATCCTACCTAATGACCATATGATGTGCCAATGCTTACAGGTTGGATACCTTGGAGAGGTAAAAGCATCGCGATTAACCTATGTTCTTTTTGGAATTTTGTATTTCATTTATAGTTAAAAAGAAAAATTAATCAAAACAATATTAATAAAATTCTATTCAACTATTCTTAGGACATTATTAGTTCCCTTTTTATTTATGGCACACTGTCTTCATCCAAGTGAGATTGAGGTACGGCAGGATCCAAATGCTGATCTAGTTGATTTTTTTATAGTTGATCCAATTAGAGCGGATGATCAGTTCCATTGGGCCTATAGTTATTTCTATTGGATTAGTCTGAGGAATTAGAATGAGGTTTTTTTGAATGTATATATATTTTGATTGTTTGAGGATAATGAGATCACCTTTTGTTTTATCCAAGCTCAAGTAGAGTATTGGGTCCCATTGGATGTCAATTACATGTGAATTGGTTTACATTTGTTATGGATGTTGTATCCTATTTTGTGGAAGGTGGAATATTTTTCATTGATTGAATTTTAGAAAGTGTTATTAACAAAGATCCTCAAATCAACAATGAAGGAAGTTGATAGGCATGAGATTCTATATCTTTAATAGGGTAGTGTGTCTATGCGAGGGATTTGAATAATGTAATATGTATCTTTATGATTGAACCCAATATTTTTCTTAACAAGGAGTCTTGAGCATAAAATCTTGAGGATGAAATCAAAACATTGATCTTATATTGAGTTACATCCTTCACACTGTGAAAATATCTATATAATTAGAAGATGGGGTGTCCAATCAATAGCATGTACTTGTGAGGTGTCCAAAATAAAATAATATTTTAATGGAATAAATTTAGGAAGAATATATATTTTAATACAAAAATCGTATATATCTTTAAAAAACACTGTAATTAATTTTGTTTTTCTAAAATATATTTTATCATTATATTACATTAATCATTTGTATATCATTATTTATATAAGGGTGATAAATTAGAAAAATGAAGATAATTAATGGGATATGCACAATCAATATATCATTTCTAATACAATTTACTCTGTTACACCACATAAGATCAAGATACATAACCACTTAGAACACTAGAATACCGTCTAATGGTATGGTTTAGGGACGGCTTGCTCGGACCCTGGATCTTCGTGGTAGGGTCACTTATTGAATCACTTCTTGGGAATGGTCAACCATGAAACCCAGTTATACTACCTCCCTCTAGAGTTATGAAATATAGTATTTTTAAGGCATAATCCACCTGTATATTGCCATTCTCTCTCCATTCTTCCTTACCTATCTCTTTTCATTACCCTTAAAACACAATAATCCAAGAAATCACATTATAACAGCTAATCATACAATGACCAAACATCCCAACGTTCATATAAACATACAAGTAGGTAATATAATGATACTAAAAATCACATTTACCCATTACATAATATATATAACTAACCATTCATGAACATCATTTTTCAATACTTCAATTTTGTTGCCTCAAAAAAATCTATTGATAATTCCAATCATATTTCTAATGCATATTTTTATGTTTAAAATTTTTATTGTATGGGTGATCATAATAGGTGAATTACAGCTTATAGTATTCACATTATTGTGTCCACTATTCTATAGTGTATAACAACCTTTATATATCTTAAATGTTATAGTCAAAATATTATAATAAATTTTTTAAATTAAATATTTTTTCTATGTATATATATTATAAGTCATAATAAAAAATTGATTTTAATCCCTCTGTTAATTTTCTAATAAATTAAATAAATTTTTTACATTACAAATAATTTATTATATCATTCATTATCCTTCATTTACAAATTATATTTTTAGGACGGAAACTACCACACATATTTTTTGGAAAAAATTACTTTTTATTTTTAATGTTGTTTTACTAAGATGAATCTTGTGCCATTGAGGCATAAAAAATAAATTTTATTTTTGATTTCTCATTTTTTGATAGGAAATATTGATTTTGTATTTATTTTATGATTCAATAGTTTGATGGATAATTCCCACTTCTGGTGACAAATCACCAAATATTGGCCCAACATTATTTTATACTCATTAATTTACTCCCAATAGGTTTCATTAAAGAGAACTCAATATCTTCATGATGTAGATTAAATAATCATATGACTATATTTACAAAAAATATCATGATGCTTTTGTAAATAAAATCATACCCCACAAATAGTGTGCATGTTTCAAAGAAGTGGGATAATGTAGAGAAGTACTAATTGATTTTTTTTATATTTTTAAAAATAAATTATATTAGATGAAATAAGATAAAATATAATAATTAATTTTTCTATAATAAAAAGGTTTTTTTAATTTCAGGAATAATATATTATCAATTCATGACATAAAAATAGTATGTAGGTATGATAGGTAATGACTGAATGAATTCATTAAAATAGTTAAATAATATAAAATAATTCCAAAAATATGTCAAATATATGAGAGAAAATATACCCAATATTTCATTAAAATATATAATAGTAATCATAGAATATGAATTGAATACTCCTATAAGAAAAATATTAATAATGATAAGAAAATATTTTTTACTCCTATCCATTAGGATAAACATGTTATTAGATGGATATTCAATATTTATCTCTTAAAAAATAATTTTATTTCCATAAGTGTGCACATAGAAAAATTTATAATACTATATTTGATAGCATTATTAATATGAAAAAATAACCTTTAAGATAATTGTGATACAAAATTTTTAGGTTCCAAGAATTATATAAGTATCAATTCAAGGTAAGACCAACTAGATATTTACTCCTAATTTAAATTTATTTCTTTACCCATATGATCAAAATTAAATTTCCATTAAAACTATTGATTAATGGACTAGAATGAAAAGCATGAACCAGATGATAAATTTATTCACATGAAAATTTTAATTAATTTTTGAGAGGATATAGATTAGATACACTTAATAATAATAATTCATTTAATATCTAGTTAACTATATCTTAACATATCATCATTTCAATAGAGTATCCATTTGTCGAATCATTATATAGGTAATCAAAGAGTTTACCAAAACAACTAAATGTCTCCATAGAATGGATGATTTCCAGCATGGATGATCTAGATCACATACATTGTTTGTGGTTGATTTAAGATGTATTGTACTCAATGGGGAAGAAATATATTCATTATCTCGAAGGAATGAGATAAGAGGAAGAGGGAGTTCACTCTTGATATATAGGTCCCTCTCTAGGTATTTAGAGTGTATCTCTCTATTCGCTATGAACACTAAAAATATCTTATGGAATGTTATATATATTAGATATTTATTATATCAGGTTTAGGGTTTGAAAATCAAACACAATCCACTTAAAAAATTATATATTTTTACCATGTCCATTAATAATAATAGTATTATTATATTGTTATTGACATTCAAACAAAATTTAGTATATAAATAAATATAATTTACTACATTTACAATTAGAATATTAAACTCAAACCACTTTCAGTAATCAATATTTACTGATCCATGAATAATGACTATAAAATTAATAAATGTCACAACATTAAAAAAATTAATTTAATAAGTATCGTATTAACCTATCATAGAAAGTCGTATTATTATTATTTAACTCACTTATTCCTTCAAGTAAACTATTATTAAATTATGGTGATCAACAAAAACTTAAAAAATTATTTATTTTGACGTGTTAAATTTGTCACATGGATATAACTGATATTTTAGTTACCCATAGCGTGTAACCCACTATGAAACAATATCACTATCATAGGGCACAAATAACTAAAATAAATATTTAGAATCTTTTGGTAGACTATGTTTCCCAAAAATAAAATGTTAAAGTCACAACAATATTCATCAACCCATGAATTATTACCATGTACTAAAATCCCTTTTCCGGATATCTCAAATCATGTAGCTTTCATGCTGGTGAAATCAACAAATATTACTGATGTATCATTACACAATTTTCAAAAATTATTTATCCCACCAAACACAATTGAAATGTATTTATGTAACACCCCAAGATTTCATTATACGTTATCTCAATAAAGTAATTCAATAGCTTACACTACATGAAACACAAAGTTTGAGCTCACCACATCATAGTAAAATAACTATTCAAAAAGAGGTTATGAATAGTATTAACAAAATTTTTAATCTTTTATACTCCATATAATTTTAACATCCATATTTTGGGTATCTTTGACATAATATAAGAACAAATTCATTTTTTTCAGATAAAATAAGTATTTTTCAAAAATGGCAATTTTACTGCCTTTTAATGGAAACTCTTCTTCCATCCAATGTTAGAAAATTATATATATTAAATTTGACAAAATAATAATATTATTTTTAATAGGGACATGTAAATTTAGTTTCGATAAATTTTTGGCATTTTTCTGATAACTTTCATATTTTAGTGAAATGTGAAAATTGCTAAATTTTAACTCAAAACAAATTTTTTTATCAAAATAAATTATAGTGTTAAATTATACATTTGATTGGTTTGGAATCATAATTAGACTAGATTTTTATCTTTTAATCCAATTATGGTCATTATAAGTAATTTATTATTTAAATTTGACATAAACACATGCCATTCTTTTGATAGATTTTACTTTTCTAAAAACCCGTTTTTTTGGTTTTGACAGCAGGAATTAATTTTAAATTAATAACTGAAACATTAATGTATTAAATTTGGTAAAATAGAATTCATTTTTGAATTCCTAGTATCAAAATTATCTTAGGGTGATTTTTTTGGTATTTTTCTGAAAACATTCAATTTTTGATGAATAGTGAAAAACACTGAGTTATTGTTTAAAACCAAATTTTTATTTAAATAATTATTTATATTTTTTATAGGTAAAAATAGATATATAACACCTATATATGTTCAACTTAATTAATTTTAGTCATTTTATAAAAAGTTTAGATATATAAAAATCTTATTTAACGTTTTACCTTCTTTTTCCCACCTCATAGGAGCATTTGCAAATTTACATAAAACATAATTTTACCGCATCTGTCAGTTGAATTTCAAAAATATGAGAGACATGGTTTATATCAGTAAGAAAAATGTGGTTCAATATGATTTCAATATTTTTTGTTGAATATTAACTTTTTTCTATTATTTACCACGATAAGAAGTAAATAGGTTAATTAAGAGTAAAAATGATATTATTATTAACCTAACACATGCCCTAATTCTATTTGATAAGTGAAAATCGACCAAACACAATATTTGGAATAAAATATGATCCATTAAGACCAAAAGGGTTAGATTAAGACATTTATTATTATTTTATTCTAAGAAGAGTTTAAAGTGTTAAATTCAATGTTTAATAACCAAACAGTTTTTAAAATTGGGTTACACATAAGATATATTCGACCTTAAATTTCATTAGAAATATAAAAATATTTCCTAAATAGTTCTATTTTATTTATAATTTTTAGACATTAAATAATTAAATTTATTTATGACACAATAATGATGTAGTAATTACCTAATTAATGATATATTAAAATAATTGATTTTATAAATATCCAACTAAATGTAATTTGAGTCTTTTTTCAAATTACACTTATTTTATAAGTTAATATGACATGTTATGGTTCTTTATATGATTTTTTATCGAAGTAAAAATGCTTTTATTAATTTAGAAAAATCAAAATACCGAATAGTGTCAAAATTAATATAAAAGAGTTTTTAAAACAAATATTATATTATTAATTGGTATTTTATTCCTAAAAAACTATGGTTATTGTAAAAGTCATATATAATTATAGTTGTATCATTAATGAACAACTTGGGGTTCTATTTGATGTTTATTGTATGTTCATTAACCATATAATTTAAAAATATAAAGAGACATGGTAAATGTCAAACTATTTAACTAAGAGTTAAAGATAAAATATTAGGTTCATATTGTGACCCAAACTTGTCTAAAACATATTTTTTGAGTGGTTTTTGAACCCTCCCCACCATATCATTTAAATAACTCATTTTAGAGCCATTATAAAATGAAAATTAATTTATTATATAATAATAATTTAATTTTTTCCTAAGGTGCCCCTCACCCCTCTTATAAAAGGGCACTTCCCCTTCCCTAAAATTAACACCTCTAAAGCCATTTGGCTCGGCCAAAACCTACCCAAATATCCGCCCAACTATCCTAAATTTATGATAGTGGCATTAAATTGGTCATAAAACCAACCTAAGGAGCCCTATTGATCAAATAGAAATGACGAACCCAAAGAAGATGTAATGCTTTCACCAACAACTTTCAAGTTATTTTATTCTTCCACTTACACTTTCTAGGTTATTACAATAACAAAATAATAACTATATACTCTTTATATATACATTCATGTTATTATAAATATGGCACAACCATATTAATTTTCAAATCCATCCAATGAATGATAATATCACCATGCGTGCGTACGTACTGCTCACCGTCTCCACGCCATGGTGTAATTTGTTATTCAACACTATGTTATTTGGACAGATATAATAATGAGTAATATGTATATAAATAATGAACATAACATGATAATGTCTCTTTAAAATTAATATAGCATTCAATTACACACCGTTACGTAAATGATATTGTCACTCGTGCGTGCGTAAGGATTATCATCTCTACTACGCTATGAGATTCATTTCCGCGTTTACCATTCATCAACGATTATTAAAATATATATTAATAATCAGTATGTAATAAATGAAATAATAAGGCTACTACATATATAAATATATATAAATATATATTTGTATTTATGTACTTACATATACCTTATTCACTTACTTCCCTTCACAATGATATGAAATCTGAAACAACATTTATGCGTACGTAAGGCCTACCATCCCCATAAATGGTGTTTCCTATTTCATATATCTATCTATTATAAAAATTTATATTCTAAATATATATGATATATGAATCAGGGTTTATGTTTTGTATGTATTTAAATCATGATCTAAATGATACGGTCAAGAATAAAAAGATAAAATACATATGATAAAGAAAGCGATTATTACATGAAATATTAATTTAACATGAAAATCATTATTAAATGGGTAGTATAAAGTCATAAATGAATCATGCATGATATAATAAATACTAATATGGTTCTAGTATAATCTAATAACATGAAATGGTCATTATACAGATGGTTAAGAGTACCCTCGACTAAAGGAAATTTCACGATAAGGGTTAATTTCACAATCTCTTTATTATCCGAGGTTGTTTTTATGTATGTATCTACTGAGAAATATTTATTATCCATGTCCATGTTTCATAAAAGAGTTTCAAAAGGGTTTATTTTTAAGCTATTCTTTTACTAAAACTTAATTTTAATTGTTTTAAATATTTATTCTTCTAAATCATTCTCATTAATATCCATGTTTTCAAAACGGGTCTTAAGGAATTATTTATATGGACATGAATATTTTAAAAAATTTAATTCCTTTAAAAAGTATTAAAGTGGTATAGGAATCATGGATTAAAAAAATGTTTTTAAATTTCTTCCTTTCAAAATTGTGTGACATTTAAATGTTTTTATGAAAAACGTATATTTCTCTCAAATATTTTTACAAATCATTTTCATCTATGTCAACATCCCATGATGGATATTAAATTTTTTTGAAGTTGATTTATTATGATACAAATATTATATATTTTATTGAAGGTTTTCTGATATGTTTGAATGTGGATGTGTTATTTTTATTCCATTCATGGTTTATGGATAATTTATTGACATTTTGTATGATAGTTTTAATACGAATGTTTATATTATGATTAAACCATTTCATATGAAGAATGCATTGGACTTAGTAAGTGACGGGTGGAGCCCTCTATATCTTCTCAATGCATCGGTGGGTCTCATGAGACAAACAAGTGTCCTGGAACAAGGCCTTGAGAAGATATTATTTGTAGTCTTAGAACGAGGCATTGACTATTTGGTCATGATGTTTGGCATTATGCATTTCATCATTATGAAAGTTTCTATTGATATTGAATGTGATTATTCAATTTTTAGAATATCCATGTGAATATGTAAATGATATTATTTTATTGTATAATTTCCATATTATGCTGAAGTTAATGTTTAAAAAGATTTTTTTTAGTCTTATGCATTTCCTCAAATGTTTATGCTTATTTATGAAAGTTTCCACTATATTGTAATCCTTACTGAGCATCTGAGCTCACCCCTTTCTTTGTTTTAATTTTCCTTGGATTCCAAGAAGTGTATTATGATTGATAAGAAGGGTTAAGCTAGAGGGATTAATGGAATTCTAAAAGGATCATTTATGTGGTGTTTTATTTTCTAATGTCTATTATAACATTCATGTATAATCTATTTTCCAAGAATGAAAAAATGACTGGTCATTCAAAACTTGATTCTTTGAAATCATGC
This sequence comes from Viscum album, assembly GCA_963277665.1. Classification (NCBI taxonomy): domain Eukaryota; kingdom Viridiplantae; phylum Streptophyta; class Magnoliopsida; order Santalales; family Viscaceae; genus Viscum; species Viscum album. The sequence goes on from OY728141.1 coordinate 104,862,707, forward strand.
CAATGTATTAAAATAATGAAGTGACTCTGGGTAACTGGGGTCAGGGCATTACAGTTGGTATCAAGGGAAGATTAACAATAACCATGGAAAATATTTTGGATAAAAAATGATTACATGAAATTACCCTAAGATAGACATTGAGGATTATTATTAAAAACTTCCAAAAATTTTGTTAATTTAAAGATTTTTTGAGTTTTCTAATCAATACATCCATGTCTGGATAGGTGTATGTAGAGGTGGCTCTAGCATAGATGTTCCTAGGTGTAAAACCTGAAAACACCGCTTTTAGCTAGACTCGAATAGGAATTGGTGCATGACAACAGGCCTTGCTGCACTCTTTGATATGGCACTCCTAGGGGATATGCTTAAGATAATTCACATTTTCATTACAAGCCAGTATGAAGGATTTAGGGGTAACTACTTCCTCAATGAATTTTTTATTATTATTTTGGATTATATCCATAAAATATTCAATTTACGTTAGGTATTTTACAAGTTTGGAATTATTCATTGAGATTCATAAACTGTCCTAGTGTTAGCCATTATCTAGAAATGGTACCCAGTAGATGGACTGAGAAATCCAGTAATACGTAAGATCCAATGAGTAAGAAGGATCATATCATTCATGGTATTAATCCATCATTTAGAATAGAAATATTATCCCATGCATTCTCCAAAAATTAAAAAATAATATCATATTTTAATAAGATAAGTAAATAATTCTTTAAGTCCTATGGCATTAATGGGAAGAAAGAGAAGAAAAGGATGGTTGAGAGAAATATGAATAAAGATAAGAGAGGAAAGAAGGATTTTCCCATATGTGATAAATGTGGAAATAATCACCTTGGTAAAGGTTTTAAGGGAATGTGAGTTTGTTATAAGTGTTGGGAAAAGGACACCAAGTACGTGATTGCAATGATAAGAAAAAGCTTTCAAATGTACAATGCTTTATCTATAGGGATTTGGTACACTAAGCGAATCAATGATCAAATCATCAGAGTATACCCCAAATGCTGCTATTGGATAATAATCATGTAATGATACTACTGAAGATGAAGAGGGATGATTAATAGTTCTTATGTTGTTATTAAAGTATTGTTTCATTTGAATATTGTATTAATGATGTACATGTTATAAGAATTATAGAGTATATAAGGATTGTACAACAAAACTATTTCATTAAAGACTTTAGATTGTGTGGAACCATGAAAAGTGACTCAATGGAAAGTTAAAATTTATGGAAAATACATGGTTGAAGGAAAGGAAATTTTTTTATATAGTCCTATTACTGAGGTATTGGTTTTGAAATAAGAGATGATTGATTTGGATAAATTATACTGGACATTCTGGACTACCTTGAAACTGATTAATGCTTTTTATATTCCATCATTGTTGGAGTTTACATCATTCATGGATATAATGAGTCTATCCAGTATTATATAATGAATAAGAGAGCCTACATGTAATAAATGTGGTTTTATGGTAATTCAGGGTGTTACAATGTTTTAAAAAAATACACGATGATGGTATTCAAATGTTATTATGTGGAAAAATGGATATTTATTGTGTTTTCCTTCCCTATAAATTTTGAACTGTGAGTTTGGACAGAAATATTTTGGATAGTATAATGGTTGGAATTGATTAATTTTGACATTGGATACTATTTTTAAGCTTAAATAATTTCATGAGATTATTTTTGTATTGTCATAAAAAATGACAACCTGAAGGTTGGGCCACAACCCGTCGTGTCCGGCAAAGCCGTGAGACTTGAACCCGCAACCGAAGGGAGATAAGGGTCCATCACCAACCACATGCATATGTGTTGTCCTTGTCTGTATAATGCAGTTTTTTTAAAATTGTATGACAAATCAATTATAAAATAATTATTTTTGAAACCTATACGATTAGGATAAGTTGAAATTTTTTTAATTCTATTATCTTTTGAGTGAAAGATTAGTTTCTAGTAGGAATTAGTTGATGGATGAAACTCTATTTGTCAAATATATATTTTTGCTCTTATTCTATGAATAATCTAATAGTTAAACTATAGGGAAGGGATCTTAAAACCAAAAATGTGTTATCATTAAACCTTATGTTTTGATGAACTAACGATATTTAAAATCATTATAGATTAATGGAGTTGAGGCCCTCAATTTTACACCGGTTTGTGATTGATGGCCTCAATCACTCCCTATAAATATTTAAGTTATTCCACCAATAATATGTCTTTAATTTTCACCAATGTTATCCTAATCGAGATCATAATTTTGTGGTAACTTTTTCATTTACATTTCCCTCTTATTAAGACTAAATTCTATTAAACCAATTTTTTATGTTGGTTTTCCACAAAGGTAATTTTCTATTTGTAATAATTTAATTTCAAAGAAAAAATTCAAATTGAGAGGATAAAATTTATTGAATTAGGGGAGAATTAATCACTCCAGGATTTCATAGCATGTTATCTCATTAAAATAATTCAATAGCTTGTGTTACACGCAACACCCAGTTTGAGCTCACCATAACATAGTAAACTAACTGTTCAAAAATAAGTTATGAATTTTATTAACTATATTTTGAATCTTATATACTCTATATAATTTTAAAATCCATATTATGTGTATCTTAGACTTAATATAAGAACAAATTAATTTTTTTCAAATAAAAGAATATTTTTCAAAAAATGCAATTTTACTACCTTTTAATGGAGAACCCTTTTTAAATAAAATATTTGACACTTTAAAATATTCAATTTGAAAAAATAAAAATCTTCCTTAGAATCAAAACATAAAAAATTTGTTTCGATACATTTTTTTGTGTTTTTCTAATAACTTTTATATTTGGGCGAATAGTGAAAATTACAATATTTTAACTTAAAACAACTTTTTAAATCAAAATAATTTATAGTGTTAAATTATACATTTGAATGGTTTGGAAGTATAATTATGTTATATTTTTATCATTTAATACAATGTTGGTCATTAAAAGTAATTTTATATTGAAATTTGACATAAACACATGTAATTCTTTTGATAGTTTTTAATTTTTTTAAAACCCGTTTTTTTGGTTTTAACAACGGTAATTAATTTCAAATTTATAAATGCAACTTATATGTTTTTAATTATTTATAATAGACTTCATTTTTGAATTTGGAATATCAAAATTATCATTGGGTGAATTTTTTGTTTTTTCTGAAAACATTCAATTTTTGATTAATAGTGAAAAACACAAAGTTATTATTTAAAACTGACTTTTATTTTAATAATTATATATTTTATTTGAATTTATTTTTTGTCAAAATAGATACATAATACCTATATATGTTAAATGTAATTAATTAGAGTAATTTTATAATAAGTTTAGATATATAAAAATTTATTATACTTTTTACGTTCTTCTACCCACCTCCTATGAGCATTTGCAAATTTACATAAAACATAATTTTAACACTTCTATGAGTTGAATTTCAAAAATACGAGAGACACCGTTAATATCAGTAAGTAAAATTTGGATCAATAAGATGGAAATAATTTTTGTTGAATAGTAACTTTTTTCTTCTATTTACCACGATTAAAAGTAAATAGGGTAATTAAGGTTAAAAAGGATATTATTATTACCCTAAAACATGAACTAATTCTACTAGATAAGATTAATTCAACAAAAAACAACCTTAGGAATAAAATATTATCCTTGAGGTCCACTTGTATTAGATAATGACATTTATTATTATTCAATTCAAAGATGAGTTAAAAGTGTTAAATTGAATGTTTTATAACTAAACCATTTTTAATATAGGGATACACATAAAATAAATTAGAAAATAAATATTAATTAGAAAGATAAAATTATTTCCTACATAATATTATTTCATTTTTAATTTTTAGAAATTAAATAACCAAATTTATTTATGACACAATGATGATGCATTAACTACCTAATTAATGTAATATTAAAATAATTGATATTATAAATATCCAAATAAATGTAATTTGAGACTTTTTATAAATTACACTAATTTTATAGGTTAATATGACATTTTATGGTTGTTTTGATGAATTTTGTTCAAATTAATAATGCTATTATGAATTTATAAAAAACAAAATACCAAATAGTGTCAAAATTGACATAAAATAGTTTTTAAAACTAATATTATATTATTAATTTATATTCTATAGATAATATTCTATGGTTTGTCCAAAAGACTTATGTTATGATTTAAGTATCATTAATGAACCACTTGGGGTTCTCTTGGAATATTATTTTCTATTTATTAACCATATAATATAAAAATAAAAAGATACATGGTAAATGTCACACTATTTAACTAAGAGTTAAATCTCAAAGATAAGGTTAATATAGTAACCCCAACCTATCTAAAACCTATTTTGATGAGTGGTGTTCGACCCATCCCAACCTTATACTTTAAATAAATCATTTTGGAGAAATTATATACTGAAAATGAATTTATTATAATATAATATTTTATGTTTTTCCTAAGGTGCCCCTCACCCCTCTTATAAAGCGGCACTTCTCCTTATCTCAAATTCACACCTCCAAAGCCATTTTTATTGGATAAAACCTAACAAACTATCCTCACACCTATCCAACCTTCAGCCTAGAGGCCTTCCTTTGGTTATAAAACCACCCTATGGAGCCCTTTTTATCAAATCAAAAGGAAGAACCTGAAGAAGAGGTATTGATTTCACCAGCCTCTTTCAACTTCTATTTTTCTTCAACTTACACTTTCTTTTTTATTACCATTCCAAAATAATAACTCCAGTAACTTATATATACTGTGATTTTAATATAAATATGGAATAATCATATTAATTTTTCTATCCATCCTATGAATGATAATGTCACAATGCGTGCGTTTGTACGACTTACCTTCTCCACACCGTGGTGTAATTTTTTATTCAATACTATGTTATTTGGATGGATATAATGATGAGTAATATGTATATAAATAATAAAAAAAATGCTAATTTCTCTGTAATGTTAATATAAAATCCAATTCCACACCATTAATGATATTATATTTTTTCTCGTGCGTACGTACGGATTATCGTCTCCACGACGCGATGAGATTTATTTCCACGTTCAACTTTAATCGAAGGTTATAAAAATAAATATTACTAATACGTATGTGATATATGAAATAATAATTCTACTGGATATATATATATTTATATGTATATATGTATTTATGTACTTACATATACCTTATTCACTTACTTCTGTTCACAACAATTTGAAAATAGAAACCGCGTTTGTGCATACGTACGGCCTACCATCTCCATAAATGGTGTTTTCTATTTCATATATCTACATATTATAAATATTTATATTATAAATATATATGATATATTAATCAATGATTATATTATGCAATTATTTAAATCATGATCTAAATGATACGGTCAATAATAACAAGTTAATATATACACAATAAAGAAAACGACTATTACATGACATGTTAATTTAACATGAAAATCAATATTAGATGGGTAGTATAATGTTATAAATGAATAATTCACGATACAATAAATATAAATATGGTTATTTTATAATTTAATAACATTTAATGGTCATTATACAGGAGGTTAAATGTACCCTCAGATGTAGGAAAGTGCAAGGTAACGTTTAATTTCACAATCTCTTTATTATTCGAGGTTGTTTTTATATAAGTATCTACTGGGACATATTTATTATCCATGCCCATGATTCATAAAAGAGTTTTCAAAGGGAATATTTTTAAGGGAAATGTTTACTAAAACATCATTTTAAATGTTTTAAATATTTATTCTTCTAAATCAATCTCATTAATGTCCATGTTTTCAAACAGGTTTTTAATGAATTATTTATCTGGACATGAATGCCTTTAAAATGTTAATTCCTTTCAAATGATTCAATGTGGTATGGGACACTCTGTTTCAAAAAATGTGTTTAAATGTTTTCCTTTTAAAATTGTGTGACTTTTAAAGGTTTTTATGAAAAAAAGGGATATTTCTTTCAAAGATTTTTACAAATCATTTTCACTTATATCAACATCCCTTGATGGATTTTAAACTTGTTTAAAGTTTATTTATTATCATAAAAATCATCTATATTGTATTGAAGTTTTGGTGATATTTTTTACTATGGATGTGTTTTGTTTATACCATTCGTGGTTTATGGATAAATTATTGAAATTTAGAATGCTAGTTTTAATATGAATGATTATGTTATGTTTAAACCTTTTCATATGAGGAATTAATTCGACTTAGTAATTAAAAGCTGGAGCCCGCTATATCTCCGCGATGCATCGGTATGTATCATGAGAAAAACTAGTGTCTTGGCACAATACCTTGACAAAATATTATTTGTATTACTGGAAGAAGGCCTTGACTATGTGGTTATGAAGCCTGGCATTAGGAATTCCATCATTATGAAAGGGGATACTGATATTTCATGTGATTATTAGACTATTATAATATCCATGTGAATCAGTAAATGACATTATTTTATTGTATCATTTCCAAATTATGCTGAAGTTTATGTTTAAAAGTTTTTTTTAGTATTATACATTTCTTTAAATGTTTATGATTATTTATGAAAGTTTCCACTATGTTGTTATCCTTACTAAGCATATGAGCTCACCCCTTTCTATGTTTTAATTTTCGCAGGATTACATGAAGTTTATTGTGATTGAAAAATAGGGTTAAGCTAGGGGATTAATGAAATTCTTGAAGGTTCATTTATGTGGTTTTTTGTTTTCTAATGTGTAATTTAACTTTCATGTATTTAATCTATTTTCCACGACCAGTAAGCTGAACGGTCTTTCGGGACTTCATTCCATGTAGTCATTTCAATGTATTAAAATAATGCACAACTCTAGGTAACTGGGGTCGGAGCGTTACATTTTTTGTAGGCAGTTTCATTACAATCATAGTCTTTAATATATAAGCATCCTTTGAGGTATAAAATCAATAAATCCTTTCACTCCATTTCCATTAATTCAATATCACATGTGATGTACCCAACATTTATACCTCACCATGAGTATTTTCCATTAATGTTTTAATTAATATAGAAAATATATGATTCAAGATATACATTAATGATTATAAAATTTCTATGTATCAATAAACATATACATATATCATAAAATTCATTGACACATGTAAATGTGCATTTATTTTTAATAGGTATATCCCCATAACCTCCCCTCCTAGAGTATACCAAATGAAGACACAATGATAAATTTGTCTCAAATTATTATGATCCTCCTACCCCTTGATTATTATATCATATTTTCCTAATTATAAAATATCATTAGGATATAGAACAACATTAAAGAATACTATCATGAAACAACTAGGATCTCATCATAGTGATGAATATATATGACATTTCAATAAGACACATATTACTTGGATATTATCCCATATATTTTTCACTAAAGGGAAAATCATGAAGAGATAAGAATCACCATAAATAATTAAATCATGTATTCATGTTATAATAATTTTATTTCTAAAATAATAACTCCAACAGACTAGCACTTTCAGTAGTGCAAAGTGGAAACAACTTTCAGTCTACTAGCTCTAACATGAAACTCATTCCTCTTATGAGAAAAATAAATTATCATTGTGTCCTCAATTTTCTATTACATGGTTAATCTTCTCACTATAACCTTAATTCATTGAGAATAAAAGCAACTAATGATGAGATATTTGATATATAATCATTATCATGTGTTGTGTCCTGAACTCTTTGGAGTTCCACTGATACAGTGTTATCCCAATAAAATGATACTGGTAATTCTCTTATAAGATTTAGATAAATTCACCGCACAGGGATTTAAATCCTTAGTTCTTTCATTATTCAAATATATGTCATAATATTCTTGTAACTCCCTATAGAATCTGTGTCAACAGGCTATATTGAACAGTTCCACCACATACGTGAGTCATAGAAAATATATATATATATATACATATATATTCAATGAGATTTCTAATAATATTGATTTTTCTTAATGATTGAATTTATATTACCTCTAATTACTATATAAAAAAAATTTTATATACACAAAGAACACATCCTTAGTTTTCCTTAGATACAAAAGGATGTCGATGATAGCTTTGTAATGATATACACAAAGATATCCTTAATATCTTTCTATCATACTCAATGAATAGGAAACATCTAGCCTCATTATTAATATAGTATTCATGAAATATAATATTAAATAAGTTTATTTATTATTTCTCATTATCACTCTATCTTATTATGTGTTTGGACACAATTTTTTGGAATAATGTATAACATGTGACACTGGAACAAATCCCCTCTTGGATTTTTCCATTTTAAACATCTTCAGTGTGTGTTCAGTGTATGTACCCTAAATTAGTCGAAGAATCATATTGAATTATTCATTATATATATTGATCGTTATCATACATGATTCTTCACGCAATTACTTTGTAGAGAAGAACATTCACTATCATGACTTGACCTCTTGTAAGTCTTGTCAATTTGTAATATGTCATCAACACATACTACTTTTGAACATTTTCAATCCCATAAAACTAAATCTAATCAAATGGATCAGATTAATTATTAACAAAAAAATAATTTTTTGGACTTATTAAATTTATTACCCTATGACCTAGATTCTTTATCTGAACCATATATGGAACTCAATAACATGGAAACTACTTTTTATTTCTCATAGTCACTAAAACATATGGTATTTTCATGTACACATCCTCTTGAAGGTTCCTATAAAGAAATAATTGTTTTATATTAAAATTCATAATCCATTATTCATTTTAGGATATTGTAGAAAACATAATATGGATGGATGAAAACATGTGTATTGTCAAAAAGGCTTCATTATAGTCAATTCATTGACTTCGTATAAACCCTTTATCCACTATCCTTGATTTATAGTTATTTAAATTTCTATCCATGGATACATTATTAATGAATACTCGTATACACCAAAAATTGTTTATATCAAATGGATGTTCAATCAAAACCCAATTAATTTTTTTAATATAATAAATCCATCTTATAATTGCTGGATTCTTGAAATATTTTTTTAAGATGTTTGCTACCTCCTCATAGGAGAAAAAATAATTTTAGTCAACCAATAATGATTCACCATAATAGGTGACATTAAAACCATTACACTCAAGTTATATTAATTATCTAGTACTTTAATGGTCTTATTATGTTTCAAAAATTAATATTTAGAGAAGACCAATGGAATAGGTGAATTCATCTTATTTTTTATATCATGATCATGAAATTCATCTAAGTAATCTATTATCTCACTATCATTTTGAAGTAGTCTGCCCATTCATGAGATTAAATTATATTGGTATTATTAAATTATGTTTTGAATGGTTGAATAGATAGTATTCTTATGATTTGGTGGGATACTCTATAAAGATACATTTCATGCCTCAGTGTGCTATTTTTTCAGAAAATATATACTTAAGAAACATTGCACAAATCCTCTAATGAATATCTGATAAAAATAAGTTTTATTACACTTTATAAATCTAAAATAATAAATTTTCCCTCATTTATTAGCACTCATTTTATTACTATGATTATGTCTATATTACATATATTGAAAATGATAATGGAAGTTTTCTGTGACCCATCATAGACCATTAAATTTCCAACAATCTATAGTTTCTCCTTTCACTGTCATCACTCCACTATATTATATTTGGTAGAGTGATTTGAGATAATGGTCATTACTCTTGAATAAGGGAAATAAATTGTTGTTTACAATATTTATTACCTCAATTAGATCAAAGATTCTTTTTCATCATAACATGATGATTCAGAACCCCATTCATGAACTCTTTGAACATATCAATGGATTGTGACTTATACCTTATCAAGTAGATATATGCATTGATTCCCAAATAATGAGTGAATTTAAAAAATTAGAAGTATCCACCTATATCCTCTACTTGAAAGGTTAAAAAACATCAGTTTTTAGAAAATATTGATTCTCAAGGGCCGATTCACCATGGAAACACAATTGTAGTTTGGTAATCTGACCATGTAAATAAATGCATGTTCATTCAAGTGGACTAAACTCAAAAGATTATAATTACCATTTTCATAGTGCTCTATACCACACGTTTCATTTACATGACTATGAAATTAATGCAACATATGGGTGTTATATGAGTAACATGGGTTTGTTTCATTATCAATTTTAACTATCCCCTTTTTATAATTTAATACATGAAGACCTTTATTCAGTTGTGACACACTATATGCTATGTTATCATAATAAAATTACAGATCCAAATTTCTATAGATGAAAATTATCCCATCCATGTTTATATATGAAACAAAAATAATGTTTTCGGTAACTCTAGAAACAAAATCTAAATTATTTAGACCTAAAATTATTCATGTGTGTAGTGTGAGATGATTTTTTTCAGTTGCTAGAAGAGAAAACATCACACCATTTATAGCCCATAGATACACCTCATCTATGTTAATCATCCATAATCTACTTAGAAACTAAATTTATATAAAAATGTGTGAACCACATGATGTATATAATACTTAAATTTATTATGTGGAAAGATTAAACACAATAAAGAACACACCTAATAATTGCCATTGACCTTATGGTTGGGTATAATTACCCTTTTAGAGGACTTTCTCTCTAGATGAAAAATAAAACATTTCATATTCCATTCCTTGCCTCTAGATCTTCTTCTTATTTGAGGGATATTTCCCCAAATCCATATTCTTGGAATCAGTATTCAACCATTTTTATTATTTATCATCTTTTTATTCAACATAAGTACCAAGGGTTTTTAATACCCCATTAATTGATCAACTTATTAAATAATAATAATATGTTATTAATGTTTCATCACAAAATTAATCATATTTTTTTCACGATTAAAAATATAGATGTTTATAGGTTGAAAGGATAAAATGAGTTCTTTCCACATCTCAATAGGGATATTACAACTTAATTTTTCCAAGTGATGAATGATTCCCATCATCTTAACTACTTGTTACCCTATTGGAACCAACCCTCAAGGATTGCAAGTTAACAATGCATTGGAGATCTAATTCATCTCATATTCCACCTAAGGTTGATATAGATCCTGAAGCTGAACAAATTATATATATATATCTGTATCCTTATATTTATTTAAAATATCGTTGGACATGGAGGATAGAATTAAAAATTGTACAAATATATAGTCATCCAAATGCTTTAAATGGAATGATTTTTCTTCCTCATTATCCTTCTAAGTAATGAACTCAGGTAGTGGTGTTTCCATCACATATAATTTCCGTTCGAGTTATAGTATAACATAAAAGAACTTAAACCATTGATGAAAGTATATGATCATGACAAGGTTAGGTTTTATAGTACATATTTTTGTGATATGTTTTGATGTAATTATATTTGCAATTTTTTTACAAATTTAAAAAAGATTATTAGTGATTTATTTTAATAATAACAGAATAAAAAATATAAATATAAATGAATTTCTTTTTTATCCATAAATTATTTGAAACATTTTATACCTCTCCATTAAATTTGTAATATCTTTGTTATTATATATTCGATTGGAATGTGTCCATAATCCAGTTTTTATAAAAAATATAAGGGCCCAAATTGTTTTCAATGGGTTTTAGGTTGGCATATTTTTTAAAATATATTAACTTGTAGTTCCCCGATTCGTTATGTAGACCCCAATTTTTTTAAAATATATTAAATATATCTTCCACATTTTCATCTTGGCCACACCATGTACTCAATGGGAAGTCAATGGTTGAAGTCAAAAATGTTATGTTAACACTAATATTTAGGATAACAATTCCTTGATGTTTGAAATAACCCAAAAATAGGATGGTTAAGAACCTTGAAATGTGAGGATGTGTCAACTAAAAGTTGTGGATGGTTATACAGATATAATATTTTGTCGATGGATTTTTATCCCATTGTGTAATGCCCATTTTTGAATTTCACAACCCAAGTTACTGTTATTTTATTTTAAATAAGTGACTATCCAAGTATGATAAAACATTTATTCCCAATTTGGTTATATTTCATTTTATATTTTATTCATCCAAATTTATTTACTAGGTTACTAAAAAATATTTACAATCCTAAATAGTTAACCATAATACAAAAAATAATATAATATAACTGCATTTATTTTCAGGTTCCCTAATTTTTAGTTTCTCTACTAGATAATAAACTAAATCTTGACCATATGGGATAAAAAATTAATCATTGCTTGGTTTAGGTAGAAATATTCCACCTTGGATCCTATGTATTTCACTGATTACACACACTCGGGATCCTTAAAATGGACTACTTTGAAAAACATGAGTAATCCTTCCATATATATTATTTTGACTCCCCCATAAGTGAGGGTATCCAATGGATTAGATACAATGGGTTAACATAAAAGAAACAATGGGCACAAAGTCCCTTATATAATTAGAATAATCTGATGACATATAGGCCATTAATAATAATTTAAAAAAATTAATTAATTTAAATAAATCACATAATGTTGGATTTTATAATCTCATGACCATATAAACATTAAACAATGAGAATAAATTTTTAATCTTGTCTTTCATTAACTCAAATCGTTAATTAATTGGAAAAAATATTTTAATTACTCGAATAGATACAATTAATATTAATTTTATCAATGTATTCATACCCCATAACCATCAAAATAAATTTCATTTATATTCCTAAGGTACACAATTGTTCTCGGTGGAAAAATCATGTCCTTATCAAAAATTTTACGAAAAAATTTATTTAATAGGCAATTATCGATCCTATGAAATTTCATCAACATTTTCAATTAAATGAAACATGGAACACATTTGAAAACATTTATTATATATTTTTGTTTTTATACATGGGAAACTATACACACTATGTATAGTAAACTATGTTGCATGTAATTTCTTCTTCCCACATCTATGCCACAAACAGAAAGACTGGGTGTGTTTCATTTCATGGTCATGTTCGATATACATGGGGAGTAATTCTAATATCAAGTATGTGTGTGTACATGGTGTGTCAAGGATCACTTATCCACATTTCATGTATTTGGTAAATCACTATATAAGACAACCAAATATCTTGGTTGTGAGAAAACATGGACTATATATTATGTACAATGGTTTAAGGATTTGTAGTTGTTAAATTCATTTTTGAGTTTGTGCATATACACTTTATAATTATATTTTTCTAGATATTTGATATAGTTTTATAAGATCTATCTATCATTATTAGAAGACACTATTGATAAAACAAAAATACATGGTGTATGTGGGATATACTCACTATGTATTTTTTTTATGTCCATAATGTGCCTTCAGAACAACCATATAGTGTTGGTTGAAAGATTCATCATTATTAAAAGTTTTCATATTAATAGTGATGTTAGTGTGACTGCAGAGGGTATGATAAAATCTGGATTTTATATTAGACTAAATTTATATGATTAAAATAATACCCAAATACATGATAATAATAAAGGTTTAATTAAAAAAATTAAGAACTAAAAATGTGACACCTATGATAAAACAATTTGGTTGTTGGTGCATTTTAGTCATCCTTGGATAGAACAACCAACTTTTTTATAAGTCTAAAATTATGAGTAATAATTTCCAAATATGATCAACATTCCATGTCCAATGAAAGCTATTGATTATATATTACTATGATTGGTATCATAACCTTATACCTTGGTGATTAATAATTTAGAACTATATAAGATGTTGTTTCAATTTCATATGATCTCCAACAGTTGATGGCATGTATCATGTATGTCCCATCATACAATATCATTTAGCTATAGAATACTAAAAAAGAATGTTATTATGGGACTTCCGGGTTCTCAACATATTGATCGAATGATATGACCTTTTAGTGAAACAAAAAGTTTTAGGATATTATCACATATAGATTATGGAAATGGAATAATCAACATTCTATTTTAATCTTCATTAATAATGAAAACATGTAATCAAGTATTTAAAAATTTGGTTCATGGGAATGGACTCCAATATAAATAAATTTTTTTTTATTTATGTGAGAGTTATTTCATTGACATTTATTTTGAATTCTTGAGTATAAGTATATACATTATAAATATATTTATAATCATCCTAATATATAAAAATTTATTTATCAATTTTTAATAAATAAGTAATCAATTTTTTCAGTGAATTAATATATGCTACTAAATGAATTTTATTAGAAAACGATTTTCTTTTAATTTTTTGTGGAAAAAATTTAATTAATATATGATACTTTCTTAAATTTTTCTCTCTATAATTAAAAAAATTTATAATATCAAAATAACAATATTAATATTTTGTGGAATTCTATTATTTTCATTAGTGATTTATTTTTAGTGAATAGTGAAAAATACAAATTTTGCAATTACTATAATTAAGTAACGTCATTTTAAATTATAAATATATATTTTATTTTTGAATATATCTCAATATTATAAATTTTATATATAATAATATTATTAAATCCATTATAAATGAAAAATATTAAATATTTTGTTATTGCATAATTGGTATTGTAAGAAAATCATTTTCTTAAAAGCTATTTTAATTGAATTTTACGTAATTTTATTAATATTGTTTTTTTACTTTTAATAATTAATTCATGGAAAATGAATTTCATAATTAAAATTTATTTTCTAAATATGGTTAATAATTTTGTTATTTGTTTTTTTCTTATGAGTAGTAACTTTGATAAGTATTTCCCACCTCGGTATAAGTAAAATGGGTAAAACTAGGTTAAATCCATGAGGTATGGTCGGTAAATAAATTCCAAATATTCTTATTTTCAATTATATAAATTTAAATAATACATAATCATTGAAACATCAAAATTTAGTAATTTACCTCGATTATCCTAGATTATATAATTTTTTTTCTTAATATAAATAAAAAATTGTCACTATCTTGCTTTAAATATATATAACATTTTTTTGTTAGGGATAAAATAATTATTCTCTACTCTAAATTTTTATATTGAATATATATATTGTTTATCATTGTAAATTTTTTAATATATAGTGATGAAATAATTAACTTAAAAGCTTACACAATGTCAACAAAACTATAGTAGAAGTAAAAACTTCAATTAAGTTATTTAAAAAACTCTTAGAGTACTATTGTATGGATGATCTAATATGTCCCAATAATTTTCAACATTAATATAAAATAATATATATGTTTTATTGGTATATATATTAAATCCATTTCTATAATTTTTCCTCATTCAATTTATGTGAATTGTTCCTAAAATGATATTAATTTTATTTCATAGTAAACATATTTTATTAAATTATGTTAAAATAACTTGATTCGTAAATTAGAACTATTAGGAAAAGATTTTTTTCAAAAATCATCCATTATAATTTAATTTTCATCATTTTAACTAATATATAAAATTATAATAACTTAATATAGGATATTTCATTACCATGGTTAAGGTTAATATTTTTTAACCAAGCTGTTTTATCAAAATACAATATTTAAAATTATGTATGAACTTAAAAAATGTTATTTTGTTATTATTTAAAGTTAAAATATAACTACTATTCGATTATAGGTCATTTTGGAACTATTTGACAAGGGTTTGAGACATTTTATATGATATTGTTTTATTTAGCAGCAAAAAGGACAAAAATGATATTTTATAATAAACTGTATTTTCATTAATGATATAAAATTATAAAAAATACTGTCATCAAAAAATTTAAACCTATATTCTTGAAAATATCAAATATTCTCCATTAATTTGTTGCTTTTCATTTTATGGTAACATTAATGCCCCCAAAATAGTAAAAACAAATATCACAGTCTTTGTCAAAAGGGTTAACATGGGTTAGAATTAAGAGATAAGGGTTAAGTGTCTCAAAAACCTTATGGTAGTTGATTTAATGAGGGTATCTATAATCATACTCGTTTTATATTCCATTTATCATTGAAAAATAATTTATATTAGTTGACCACTTAAATAAATTCATAGAATCCCACCCTCGTATAAATATAAACATCTTCTCCTCCATTATTCCAATTTTTTTGACATATACCATGGCCAATTCATACCATAAAACTATGAAATATTCACTCCCCACAACCTATATGTTTTTTTATTTTAAGAAAATGACCAATCATTGTTTATGGTGTATTCAAAAATAGGTTTCCCAACAAAGAGCTAAAACACATTATCGAGTAGTTTCAATTTATTTTTTATTCAACCGACTCTAAATATATGGTATTCATAACAAAATAATGTCTTTAGTTTTATTAATAACAATATTGGTTTTTATTATAATGAAACAAACATTACTCAACTAAATTTCCATAAATTATGAAGTTAATGTATTCTTCATGTGTACGTCGGGACTACCACCACAACATAATGATTTAATTAATTTTCCATCACCATCATCAATGGATAGTGAATTTAATGGTGTTAATTTTCAAATATGGTATTTCAAAAATATTTTTTTTCTAATTATAATATTAAATATATCATCTTACCCTTCCATGTAGAAGAAAATGATAATGTATTTGATGCGTTCGTGTGGACTCCAGTATCCACAAAGTGATATGGTTAATTATTCATTTCCATAATAATTATTTTGTAAAGAGGATAGTATTAATGAATAAATTTATTATATATTTTATATATTAATTATTTTTGGACGGTGAATTGTTATATGCCTTTATTCCATTCCATTTTTCGAGAATTTAAAAAACATTTATAGAAACATACCTAATATCGTCGTTACAAATATGATAATTAATTTTTCAATGTATGTATTTCATTGATGATTCTAAATATTGATATATTGAATATATATAATAATTAAATATTTATTTGCATTATGGATATGGAGAAAACATGATAGTTTATAAGGACCATAACTACCAAAAAAATTCTTTTGGAAAATGAAATAGTTAACAGCCAATTATGATAATTTAAATAAGTAACAACTAATAAAAGGGTGTTGAAATTTTTTATGTTTATGTTATATGATTTCAGAATTATTTTTATGAATATTTTATATAATTATAAAACATATAAACTTTTTATTTAGTAGTATAAGATTATATACGATGAATGTTAGGTTAGAGCCAATATGAATATTTTTCAAGATCATTTTATTTTGGTACTATTTTTGTATGAGTATACAATGAGAGAAATTATATTATTTGTATATGATAGATCCATATAATAATTTTCAAAATAATTTTATTTATCGATAATATATTCATTCATTCATGAACTATGCTGGGTCGACATCCAACCTTTCACATGGCCCGGTCCACAACAAGGCAGAAAGAGCGTTCCCAATCACCACAGGACTACACAAGTGCCCAGATATCATATAAAATGAGAAGCAATAATTTATATGAATTAATCATATTAATATGACCATAAAAAACAAAAAATTCAGATCTTAGAAAAATTCATCCAAACACACCCTTTACAACTTTCATAAATAATTATATAAAGCATTAAACAAAACCACAAAACAATTATTATAAAAATGAAAAAAAACATTATATATAAAAAATCCATGCAATGTGGGGAACCACATCCTCAATCCTCCACCACTAATATCCACACCAAAAGCCTCAAAAAACTCAAATTACAAACACTAACTATCTCGTCTTTACACGGAACAAAGAGACAATAGGCCTTGCATTCACCGAAAGTTGTATGCAGGTTGAGTGCTAAAGGCTAGTATTATTACCCTAGATATGTGATTTCATTCCAAAAAAATTTAACGAAATATGAGATGCTTATTTAAAATTAATTCATTTAAAAAATTTCTAGGATACAATTTGTGAGAAAAATTTTTAAATAAAAGCAACCACATATAATCAAAACAAAAATTACAATTTTTCTTAAAAGACAAAGGGGATATTAAAAGTTTACACATTCCCACAACCACACACATTAGGTACAATGTATGACTATGGTTGGAACCTCATCGTATAAGGTAGAGAATTAAGGGTAAATCCCTAGGGTCAAACTTGATCATGTGAGATTCTAGGAGCCTCACATCTCGGTGAAAATGTGGTATAGAAACCATGACCATGATCATTCTCATGCACAAGACACTAGGTGGAATCATAACCCAATACATATTAGCAGGATAACATATCACATGTTTAGTTAGTGTTGTAGAATCAATCCTACTAGATGAAACCAAGATGAACCACATCCAAATAATTTAGCATGCTATTCCTATTCCATCAACCTAGTGACCCATGAATCCCTTTTTGTCTCAATAATGTTTCACATCCACATATCACTAACAAAACACATTCACACCCAAAAGTCATGTTAAAAAAGGTACACATTGTGTGCCAATTATTTCTCAGCCAAATCTCATTTTAAAAACATACAGACACCAAATCACATTACAAACATGCCTTATACATCCTATGAAATTTAATATTTCATATAAAAACTTTCCAAAATAATTTCTGAAGCCCCCACAAGGATTTTAATCTAAAGACATACTCAAAATCCCCTTTTTATAACAAATTAACACTTAAACCATATCACATAATAATTTGCTTCAAATGCGTGAATTGATAAATTATTTAATAAATTTATAGAAAACATATAAATAGAAAATCAAGTGTCTTCATATGACCCCACCCAATTTATACAAAAACCCAACTTTAAAATTTAACAGATGTTTAACCACATCAGAAACCACTTTCCCACATAACATTTAATTAAATAAATCCATGTAAATTGTTTATAAAACACTTCAAATTAGAAAATGAAAATTTACACTAAAACCCCACTTGATTTTATATAAAAAGTCCACATTAAAATATAATGTATAACATAACCATAGGAAAAAATGTTTTCCATTATTCAAAATATTTTCAAATAAAATTCAAATGTGGAAAATAATATTAACATGCCACAAGAACACACTTTTTAATATAAATATCATTTCCAAAACATTCATGCCTTCATAACTTTTGAGAACATGGTTCACACCCATGAACCAATACATAAATCACTTTCATGAATCACCACCCTAATTCACACACCTAACGTTTAATAATTTTCTTTGTAAAACACAAACACACAACATAAGAATCCCAAAAAACAAGGAAAGACCATTATCACAACACTATTATATAATAATAAAAAATATTAATTAAAATAAACATATTAAATACATATAATAATATTTGGTCATTGAAAAACCTACCTCTTATGAGGAAATATCCTGAAATATTTGTGGAACCATAACTACACCTCAAGAGACCAACGAAGAACCCAAATATGGTGAAATTGAACATTATGGATGAAGGCTTCATCTTAAAAACACAATTCTACCCATAGTAGAAACGAAAACCATAATCAAGAGGAGGAAAAACCCTTTCCTTAATGGGAAGTGAGTGGCAGAGCTGGGGATGGCTAGAAAAAGTGGGGGTGTTTATAGGGGAGCTTCACCAGATAAGATGATCGGTGTGCTAGAATTCACACCGGTAGGGGGTTCATGTCGAAGGGGAGTAGTGGTCAGGTCGTGCACGTCGGTAGGGAGGGGTCACGATGGGGGGGTGAGTGGGGTGGTGCGAGGGAAGTCAGGACAACAACGAGTGTCCAGACAAAAGTTAGAAGTTATGTACACCATGAGTTGGGTGTGATAGGATATGGGAAGGGGGATGGGTGAAGAACTATCTAAGAGGGGGGAGCCAACCCTAACCAAATTAGTGAAATTTATTTTAAAAAAATAAAAAATAATAGGAATTGAAATAATTATAATAATAATTATATTCTGAATTATAATAATTATTATGATACCATTAATAATATTAAAAATAACATTAATATTTTAATACTAATAATAACATTAATAATAATAGTATTATCAATACTAATAAAAATAATATTATTATTATTAAAAAATATTTAAATTTTATTTTTCATTATTGTTATTTTATTTTATTTTAAATTTAACTTTATTTTATTAATCATTTAATTTCACATTTAGTTTAAATATCAGGCCTAAGGCACTATGACCTGAGCGAAGCCGCACAACCTCAAAACCATGCTCTGCCCATACATCATATGGTACTAAGACCAGAAAACTTATTTTTTAACAAAATCACAAAATTTAAAACTGGGATTCAACCGGAACCTCGTTGTAGAAATTCCGAAAATAAAACACATCACACTCGGTCCCTGAGCAAAACAACTGATACCCAACCCATACAGGGACTAAGGCTAAATTAAAATTCATGTGTGATAATTATCCTCACCATAAATCTTTTTGACCCTAGAAATCCTTCCACTGGTTTTTTAGGAAACCAAACCACTTCGTCCTCTTATCTAAAAGAGGTTCACCACCAACAAAAACAAGATATAAGTAATGAAACTATCAAAAAGGAAAAAATACTTCCAAAATAAAATCAGGGGACCATAATGGACTCCATGTTGTGTGCCACCAGCCCCCAAAAGTAAAAACACATCTAGAACATAAGTCAAAGGTAAGTAGATTTCCCACAATGAACAATCAAACTTCTTAAGTTAATAAAAATCACACACTAAAAAACATAACCCACACCCCTTCCATGAAATAAGATAAAATAATCAAACCACGTCCCAAAGAATAGTATCATAAACATGATTCAATGAAACTATTTAGAATACCTTGTGGGGATGACAAAACATGTATCTCACAATTAGAAACAATCCAACAAACGAGATGAGGCAGAATGATGAATACAGGGAGGTCAGAATGGGTTCCCCACCATTAAAATGGACTAACATTGGATTACGCTTGGGTAATTTTAATGAGATTCATGATGGTTCTCGCCACCATAAAACATGTCGAATTATTTTAACACAATTACATTTACACATGAACCATGATCCCTCACCCTGAGGGGAGGGATGGGAAGGGGCCCATCCAATGAACCAACAAGACCACCACCAACACATCCTAATGGACTATTTACCATAAAAGAAAAAACACAACTCCTCTTGATTTATAATCTTGGGCCTCGCATTTTCCATTAAAAGAAGGTATACATATGGTAGAATAAAACCATCTAGATTATAAGGAAACAAGATGACTATACCATATTATAATAAATCAGAAACTCTTACACCCAAATGGGTCATAATGTGGAAACCAAGTCCTCACACCTCCTTCCACAGAGAAAGAATAATTAAAACAAAACATCTAACCCAGAGACTTAAAAAATCTCCCTCTCAATCACTAAGAATATATCATAGATCCGAAACAATCCCACCATTGGGGGTATCCTGACTAAATGCCAGATTAAATCCGAGACCTGTATCTGGAGATCTAATGATTGAAGAATCTCCTGCATCTTTTCAAGGCTTTAGAATTCCCCCAAATGTAACTTACCCTTCTGGTGCCACAAATGACCATTCTATGACCTAAACAACACCATCAAACACAACATGATTCGGTGTACATTTTTCCCCACATAACTTCACCTAAATTTAGTCTTATAAGATTCACTAACATCACCCATATTTACTTTGAATAAGAAATATAGAGAGGAAGGACACATGGATGATACCAACCACTAAAACAGAGAAGATAAGGATTTCTCAAAGGAATAATTATTTTATCAGAATTTTGGTTCTTAGAAGGTAGAAAACCCATCACATTTTTCATTAAGTGAGAACACAACACTAAAAAGTGTCACCAAACAATAACCCTGAAACTGAATGAGACATTTCTAAGAGAGGGACCTTATCATGCGTCCCTAACATCATACAAATAATGAAAGCTACCATAACCACCTATTATAATTTGATTCACTAACAGATCGACTTAGCATGATTTATTTCTTATAAAAAACAAATAAAATACCCAATGGTCATTTTTAAAATAGTATCTCACACCGAAAACTCTAAAACACTAACACTTTTCATCAGTATAATTTCTTTCACCACTTACAGACAGGACCTACAGACTCAGGAAACCAAAGAGACCAATGTTTCCCAAACTCACCTCATATCCCCCTTCCCTTCATGAGAGGATCCACTAGGCCACAAAAAGATAGGTATTTTCGTATTCCAATGTTCACGAAGAAGAAGGTTCCAACACCGATCAAATATAGGATCCTTCCATGGAGAATCACCCATGGCCACACCTCAACCATGCACTAACTATATATGGGGGCACACACAAGATGATGAGGAAACCTAAGAACCTCATCAGGTTAGTCCATTATCCAAACATTCCCTTAACCATCACCAGAAAAAATGATAGGAACCACCACTAAGGTTCATAAAAAATTATATGAAAACAAATGCAACCAGCATCTCAAAAAATCATTCCAACAAAACTCAAATAGGAAACACTACTCAAATAAAAAAGGTTTTTAGACTCACAAAACCACACAGAAAAATTCCCCAAAATAAAAATGACACCACATAATCAATGATTACCAAAAATCATATCACTTTTGGAAAGGATATTTAAAAATAGAATAAGTCTAATGGGTTCATTTTTACCTAATTTGCCTCATGTTTCTCACACAGTCATGTCCTCATGCCACAATAAGAACCCATCCGCTTTCCTCACAAAACCCATGCATGTGTTAACCCATCAGAACACCAAGGTTCAAAATAAAACATTTTTTTCCAAAACAAAAATCAACCCACAAGTTTACCTTATGAAAGACAAATCCTGATAAACTCAACCCCATCTAGTCAAAACCATTCCATTAATGTACTCTTTTTCCAAATTATTATTCAAAACAAACATGAAAACCCATTTTCCATCCCATGAAAATCAAACTGTTTAAATTTTAGGAAAATTTTAGTTCCCACACTTTTAAAACAAGGGTTTAAAAAAATTGGAAACGAATGAGTCAGAAGACGAATCAAGTGGAAACTAGCACCAATCAGTGGCTCAGACATATGGTTAATAGCCATATCCCAGTCACACCACCATCACAGAGAGTGTTTTAGTAAAATGTCCTTGGAACCACATGGATTACCAGTCCTTGTGAGTTCACAATGACTATGTAACCAAATCTATTTTCATTTCCAAAACCTCAATGAACTATAGGGATCAAAAGACTCACCTCAAACCGACTTCCGCTGGTAACTCAAGTACCTCTTTGTGGTGTGATAGCCTTAAACCTTACTCATAAATAGAACATTGGATTATGAAAATCCTAGATTTAGTCTACCCAGAATCATTCCTAAGAAATAACACCTAGAATAATATTCCTCCTATAATACCATTTTTGCTTGAACCAAGCTGGATCTCCATCTATCCCAACGCCCGACCCGGTCCATGGAAAGGCTCGAATTGTGTTCCTGATCCCCACTAGCTGGCAAACGTACTTTTGTAACAAATAGAATAATTGGTCACAATTTACCCAAATCAATCATATAAAAATGTCCAAAAGAAAATCAAAAAGTCAACGCTGAAAAAAAATCAGTCGAATGTTCCCTTAAGAAAATTCATAAATAAATATTTACAACAGAAGAAAAAACCACAAACTCTCTATGAAAAAATGGAAACATTACTATTCAACAAATATACATGCAATGATAGGACCCACATCCTCATGTCACCACCACCATGATCCATTGTGAAATCCATAAGAAACTCAAAATCCAACACTAAACCTCATTCCATTACATTGAACAAGGAGACAATAGGTCTCCATGCACCCAAAGGTGTGTTCATGGTGTGATCCAAATCCCAGTAGGGTTCCAACTAGATAAATAATTCCATACCAATGAAATTTAACACAATATAAGATGGTCATTTAAAATTAATGATTTAAAAATAGTTCATGGAAAACATTTGTGGGTAATCATTTTATTTAAAAGGAACCACCTACTAGGAAAATCAGAACAACCATTTTCTGAAAAGGGAAAGTGGGTTATAAAATTCAAAACACGACCACATCCAAATGCAAGAGGTTAACCATATGACAATGGTTAGAACACTATCATATAATGTAGAGAGTCGAGGGTAAATCCCTTGGGTCAAACAAGATCACGTTTAATTATAGGAACCTCACATCTGGTTGAAAATGTTATTTAGAATCCAGGACCATTAGGGTTCTCTTGCACGACCCACTAGGGGGAATAACATACCAAGGACTAGTGTTCCCCAATCATATCACATGTTTTGTTAGTTTTATATCATTGATCCTACTTGACAAAACCAGTATGAACTAATTCTAAATCATCTAGTGTGCTAGTCCTAGTCCATCCACCAAGTTACATAGGATTCCCTTGTTGTGAAAAATCAAGTTTCACATTCACATATCAATAAAAAAACATCTACACCCACAAGTAAGGAAAAAATGGTACACATAGTGTTCCACTACTTGCATACCCAAATAACATTTTGAAAACATACATACACCAAATCATTCTACATATATCCCTCTCACCTGTTATGAAATTTAGTAGTTCATTTAAAAGTTTCCAAAATAATTTCAGAACTCACCATAAGGCTTTTCACCCAATTATATACTTAAAATCATTTTCTAGAACAAACCCACCCTAAAACCATTCCACTTCATAATTCACATAACATTAATGAGTTGATAAATTAATTAAACAATTTATAGAACATTTCTAAATAGCATATCACGGGTTTATACCTAAAAATGCCCAATTTTCTCATGAAATCCACCTAAAAATTTAACAGATGTTTAACTGTATCAAACTAAAAAAAATTACCGAAAATTTTATTAAATAAATCTAAGAAAATAGTTTATAAAAACCCTATAAATTATAACATGAAAATTTACACCAAAAAACTTGATTTTATATAAAAACGCCACTATAAAACCGAATGCACAACATAACCACACCAAAACAAGTTTTTTGTTAATAAAAAAATTTAAAAATAAAATTAAATGGTTCAAAACAATATTCACATTCTATGGGAACAATCTTTTTATTAGAAATATCTTTTACAACACATTCATGGCTTTAGTGATTTTGAAAACATGGTTCACACCCAATATCCAATTAATAAAACACTTCTATGAAATATCACCCCAAATCAAACACCCTGTGCATAATCATTTTTCCATTAAAAACCCATTCAAACTATTTAATCAATCTAAGAAACTTGGAAATACCGTTAAAAACAAAAAATTAAATACTAAAACATATTTATAAATTCAAATAAACATATTAAATTAATCTAATAATGCTTGTGCATTGAACCAAAAACCACTTGTGTAGAACCATCTGGAAATTATTCTGGAACCACAACTATACCTCAAGAAAATAAAAAGAGTCCCTAATAGGGAAATTTGAACTCAAAATATCAATATTTCATCCAAAAAATGCATCCCCACTCGTAGCCGAAACAAAAACCAAAAAAAGAAGATGCCAAACCCTTACCTAGAGAAGAAGACAGTGGTTGACATAGGGTTGGATGTTCATAGAGGAGGTTGTTAGAGGGGAGACACACTGATTAATATGAGTGGGGAACTATAAATCACATTAAAATGTGGTGCACGCTGAAGGGGAGTGCGGCCGGGTCATGAGCGCCAATAAGGAGGGTCGTATGGGGTGCGAGGGTGAGTGGGGAAGAGCGAGGGTAGCTTTGGCACCGGTGATTTTCTACCTGAATGGGAGAAGGCTTTCCCACCATTAGTACATCATTATGGGATGAGGGATGGGGGGAGGGGTGAGTCATGATCTAATAGGGGGATAATAAAATCCAAACTAAATTAATAAAACAAATTAAAAATAAACCAAAAATAATATGATTTATAATGACTAAATAATAATTATCTTTATATTAATAACAACCACAAAAATAAAAATTATAATATTAATAATATTAACAATAACATTAATATTAAAATAATAATAATAACAAATAATGTATTCTTAATATTAATATTATTATTATTTTTATTAAAACAGTTCTATCAATTTTATTTTACCCTTATCTAATTTTATTCTATTTTAATTTTAACTAAATGTTATTATTAATTTAATATAATATTTATTTTAAATACTTGGAATGATGAAATATGACCCATGAAAAGATGCCTAGTCTCCAATAAATGCTATTCCTATTATTAATATTCTACAAATCCCTGAATACCATATTTTTTTACAAAAATAAAAAAAAATCAAAAAGGACTTCAACCTGAACCCCGTCAATGTCATACCGAAATATAAAACCCTTCACACACTATCGCCAAGAAAAATAACCAAGACCTAACCAAGATTGAGAACATGGCTAAATGGAAATCTGGGTGTGACTCATTCCATTAATTTTATTAACATTAAGAATTTAATAGACAAAAAAATGTTTTTTATAGGAAACTAACTGGGTTTTAGTATCTAACTAGGAATCATCTTTTCCAACATACATGTTATATAAAAACGTATTCAATAATTATTTAAATATTCTAATTTTATTTTTAAAATTAATTTTTAAATTTTAGTAAATTTTTACTAAAAAATAGAAATGGTAGATACATGTTTTTTTACAAGTGAACTTTTACTTTTTGCTAAAAATATGAAAGTAATTTTTGTTCTAGCATACATAGTATGAATGTAAATTATTTTTGTTAGGAGTAATCAATTTATGGACACCTTTGTTAATAGTTTACATAAAAAATTTCAAGGGATATTTTTTTTATAATATTCGGGCTTTTTTATGTTTTTAATAAATTATTTTAAAGTAAATATGTTATTTTGTTTAGGAAAATTTATTGTGGTTATTTTATTGTATTTTAAACTAGAAAAACACACAATAAGGTTACTCAAAAATGATATAATGATAAAACTGTTACTCTTAATAAATATGGTTTTTGATAATGAAGTATTTATGTTATATATTTTTAATTAAATAAGTATAATATTTGAATTATAAGGGATGTTGAGATTGAATTGTATTTTTCATTCTAAAAATAAGGAGTAGTGATGGGTGGGGCCTAGTTACAAGTATCCCCATGATTCATAAACAAGTATAATAAGAAAAAGTATAATGCCATATTATATGAGTATTTAGTTTAATCATACCTATTTATGAAGGATGAAGTCCTAGTTAGGAGGCTATGATTGTGAGATTCATGATATCTAGGTTGAGAGGAATTTATCATGAATATTCAGAATTATGAATTTCATTTATTAGGAAATAAATTTAATTTATCCATATATTTTTATGGTGAATTCTTATATAGATACATATTTATATAATGATTAATTAAATTTCATTTTTTTATCAACTATACCATATTAATTAGTCCTTATTTACACAGCATAAATTCTACTGTGTGTAACATTTAAGTTTCATATGAGCTCACCATTTATTTTTTACCCCACCTAGGGGATATGGGTAAGTGATACATTAATTAGTTTGGGTATGAAAAATAATTACTACCACTATGTCTAATTTTATGTAATTTTATATTTTGAAATGTAAACAATGGGAATCTTGTATGTATCAAAGAAAATTTATTAGATACCATGATAACTATATTTAGGAAAATATAGATTAAAGAACATACCCTATATAAGATTTTGAGGAATATTATAATAATATAATGCAATCCTAATTTATTCACAATGTTTTTATAATATAGCTTTGATAGAAATATATCCCTATATTCATACTAAAAGGGAACACAGTTTTGGAATAGATGCATCTAGGGGTACTAACCCCAAAAATATGTGTTCAAATGTATAAAATACAGTATTTTGGTCGTCATTAAGAATTCCTTTCATAACACCTACTTTACCAATCTCATGGAATAATCCTAAGTTAACTCAAATTTCATTATAACACATTATGATGAATTTAAAAAGGATATATCCCTGAATAACATTGTACAACCCTATGGAATGGTAACTTGAATAGAATGAGTCATTATTTATACATATTAGCAATGATTTTTGATGATATATCACTATGATTATTATAGAACAAAATTTTTATTTTTTATACAGTGAATGGATGTAACCTAAAGGAATTATGTCAGTACAAATTGAATTAGAAAATGTAATGACTTTCGTCTTAAAAAACCCAGTGATAAAAAATTTTGAAGATACATAATTGTGATTATACATAAATATATATAATGTTTTATGATTGAAATATTAACATGGGTGAAATTCATAACAAAAATAAAAAGAGAAAAATTGTGTTTCAAAAATACTATAGAAGAAATAAAATTTTCATTCTTCCATGTCTGCAATATCTGAAGAAGAACTCAATAAATTTTCTAAAAGGAATGAAAATGTATTTTGAGATTATAAAATAAAGACCTATGGAAATTAGTTTTTATGAAAATAAATTTTTATATAATTAATAGATGATAATAATGGTTTCCCAATGGTATCATTAAAGAATGAATTTTTCAAACATTGAATTTTTGATAATTAAGTATATTTATATCATATACTAAAAAATTTATTAAGATAATTAGAGAAAATGTATAAGAAAATTAGTTTCTATTGATGGTGAATATAATAAAAATTTTATATTAAATTATGTAGATATTGAAGAATAATATGACGAATTATGGTTAATGGTTTTTTTGGGATGTGATATAAATGATTTTTTATGTATTTGTATTTGAGAATTATGTACTAGAAATGTTATATAAATGATATTGTATTTTTGAAAATCACGATTTATCTATTTATGGTACAATATTAGTATTTTCGGTTGTTTTAAAATTATTTTAAATTACACTGATAAACAATAAAAGTGATTTTTTTGGTAAAGTGATATTTTTTTAATAAAACATAATTAAGGAAAAGAGAGCACTCAATATATTCCTGATTATAATTTAATAATAATGTGGTGATTGATATTCAGGATGTAAACTGGATATTATTAGTGACCATGAAATTTTGTAGTGATTTAATGATAAATATATTTAGGACATCTATAATGAAGTTTAATGCATTTTTGGATTTCTATAATGCATTCATTAATTAGTGGTTCTATTTAAGTAATTATGATATAGTAATTTTTTTGGAGAAGATATGTTTTCATAGAATTTTTATGATGATTACAGTTATTTTCATAAAGGAGTAGAAAATTTTAAGAGATTATATTATTAAGTTATTATTATTTTTTTGGGTGACATTAAGTGATACTTTATGCTGTCTAGGAATAAAATTGATATTTTTTCATAGAAAAATATGTGATCAAATCCTTAATATTTTTGGGTTTCTAAGTTTTTGAATCATAATTAAAGGAGTATGATGATTTTCAATTGATGGAATAAATTAATTTTAATTTTAGGTATTGTTGTCGATGTTTTATAAATCAATGTTTTATATATATACTGGATAAATAGTGAATACCATTTTAAATTTGGTAGTTATTTAATGAGAGAAGAAAAGATGTGTTATTATATTATGGATCTTATATTATATACCAATTTAATTTTAGATCTTCATATACAAAATATTCATCATGAATAGTCATTTAGTGGTGTAACATATGTAGTAAAAGTTTATCAAAGAATGAAAAATTGGATTAAATTGTGCTTATGAAATAGAAGGAAATCGAGTATGTAAATTTTCCCATTTTACATATATTGATAGTAAATGAATCCATCAGTTTTTGGAATATTATCCTAAACTAAAAAAGATATATGTTTAAATTTATTTCTTATTTATTGATAGTGTTTCCACACATCACTTATTTATAATTTTTTGTTTACTTTATCATTTCCTTATTATCTATTTGTCCCTATTTGTCTATGGTTGGTAGTTTTTTCATCCATGTTTATATATTTAATACCAAATAATTTTATCCTTTTCTTGGAACTTGATAATGTAATTATTTCATGCATCCTTTATCTATACCACATCCACTTTTGAAAAATGATTTATTATCCATCATTATGAAGATGGGTTTCAATAAAGTTTTTCACTAATTTTGAAACATTATTTATTGAAATAAAATTTTGAGGACATTGACTATTTAATAGAGGTATAATGTTATACCCCTAAAAATTATAATTTTATTCCTTATAAAATTCATTACACACAACACTGTGATCTAAGAGAACCTCAATATAGTACTAAAATATTATTATTTAATGTGAATGTTATCAGCAACCTAATGATTTAGTATGTATGAATATGATTAACCAAATTATGAAATATATTTTTAATTATCATACACAATAGAAATATATTTATTAATATCTATGTAATAAGCAATGAATATTTTTAGTAATTTCATTTTATGCTTCAAATAAAGTTGTCCAAAAATGGTTTTTATTTCATTTTCTTCAGTTGAATTATAAATAATTGCATTAAATTTTAAAAAATAAAATCATAAATAATAAAATAAATTTCTAAATCAGATTATAAATATTAAAATTGAGTGGTATTTGATGATTTTTGTGAAATGATTGATTTTCCAGTGAATAGTGAATATATTATGAATTTCAAGTACTTTCATTAAATCAAGTAAATAAAAAGTAAAATTATATCGGTGTTTTGGTATTCAAGTGACTTATGTTCCAATTTTTTTTAATAATATAATAATATACTTTTTTTAATGAGAAATATTCATTATTTTGAATTATGTTCATTTTAAGGCACCAAATCAAATTTATCTAAAAACTATTACCCATTGTGTTTTATTCATTTAATTAAAAATTGATTTTTACAAATTCAAGTAATTGAATCATAAATAATGTATTCCATATTTTGGTTTAGGATATATACAATTTTAAAATATGTCCCTTTCATTTTTTTCATTATGAACAGTAAATCTGGTAAATATTTTTCCCCTCAATTAAGGTAAAATGGGCAAAATAATGTTAAAACAACTAGATATTATCTCAAAATCAACCCAAAATATTTTTATATAAATTTATATGAGTTTAATTTTTCCATAATCATAAAAATTATAAAATGGGGGAATTTAATTCAGTATTCCTTTTTACTATAAAATTTTTATTATTTTAAGTAAATTCAATGTATAAAACTTCAGTCTTTTAATTATAATATATATAAATTTTTGTTATAGTGATAATGAAAATATAAATTTAGTTATGTTTGTTATTTTAAATATAAATAATTCTTTATAATAGTAATTGTTTATTTATAATTAGAGATGAAAGAATAACTATAAATGCTTAAACAACACCATCACAATAATTGGACATGCATTAAAAATATAAATAAGCAATTTTAAAATGTATAAATGTAATATTTACATTGGTAGTTAATGCATACGATGGATATTTTGATAAATATAATATAATATATATTTTTATAATGGACTTTCTTTTAATTCCTTCACCATCATTTTGTTTTCAATGTCTAATTATATGAATTGTTCTAAAAGAAACACTAATAGAAAGATATGTTATATATATTCTATTAAATTAATTAATAATACATAAAACATTTGATAGATGAAAATTAGTATTATAACATGTCTAAAATATCACCCCTTATATAGTTATAATCTAATTCTCAAATTATATTTAATACTATTAATTATTAATATTGAAATTTTAATTTCTACAAATAACATTAAAATTGGATATTCAACTTGTTAAAAAAATATACTATTTAAAAAAATTATAAACTTTTCAAAATATTTTTTTGATTATATTGAGACCATATGTTTTGTTCCATGAAACCATTTAATATTTGAAAAATTTCACTTTACTTAGAGACATATTAAATTATAATATTGCATGTATTTTAAAACATAAAAAAATTAGACATTATAATAAAAAATATTTTATAGAAAGATTTATAATTCATAAAAAACCAATAATTTTTCATAAAAATATGATATAGTTGATCATATGAAATGTGGTCCACTTATAGGTCACATTACCTTTTATGGTATTTCTCTTGACCCATAATTAATAATAAACTTTCATTTCACTATAATTGTCAAAATAAATAAATGGGTGATAAAATAATGAAATAATGAAGAAAATACTACCTAAAATTTACCAAATTAAATTATGTGATATTATATATTTTTATAAACTTAATGTATTCATATAAAATAATTTTGGAACTAATCTTCATGGAAAAATAATTTATATTAATTTTATACATTATGAAATTCCAAGAATAACCGTCCACTCTCTTCTAATAGGGAACCCATTATTATCTCTTCCTCAAAACTTTGGAGCCTTGTAGTGTGGAAAATACACACCTTATACCTTCTGAGGTTACCTCATATTGTCCATGTTATTCTGATCTATCCAAAAGTTATACTTTTATACGAATATGGTGTATACCAAAAGGGGGTTCTTAGAAAATATGAATAACTCTTAACCAAGTAAATTAAATTTTTTATTTTTTTGGTGTTGGTTTCATAGGAATAAATGATTTTTCTTTTATTATATGTATATTTTATGAATTTATTATTAATAAATAATTTTATTATGTATTTTTCTTTATTATACATATCATTAATATAATATTGTCTTAGGGTATCTATGGCATTGATAAGGTCATAGCAGTACCCCGATATGATGAGATCATTGACATGCAATGACGATATTCTCAAAAAGGTTATATTGTTGAATATAATAATATTTTTAGAGAAATAATTTTGATATTATCAGTTGTGATTAATCATAAGTGGATGATTCTTATTATGATGTTCTATCATGATAATCTCAAAAACAAGAGATTATAAAAAAAGACTTAATAGTAGGAATTCTCATGATTTTGTGTTATCCAATATTGTTAGGGGTGAGTGTATGTAATGTTACATAGACTTTGATATTATCATTTATGGATATGAAAACATCTACAAATATAGTTACTAAAAATTCATTTATTATATATGTTGGTGGAATGTAGTGTATGTTGGGTGTGACGACCCATCCCCGGGGGCCCGCGCCATGACTACCCCAATCCCATCTTCAATAGGCCAAGGGTTGGCGACTAGCAGCAAAGGCGTAAAAATCCCATAACTGGGAAGGCATTGCCTTCATAAACTGTAAACACACACAATCAGAGAACAAACTGGAAGTAAACACCATGTGAAATTTATATACAAAAGAAGTGCTGGAAGTAAAAGGGGTTGGAAATACAAGCCCAATAGGAAAGTACAAGTACAACTGAAAAACAAGTACAACTGAAGAAAAGTAAAGCGGCTACTAGGTCGTCCTCCGAGGTTCCTAACTAAAGAGTAGGTATAGCTGGCCTCCTCAGCACTCCACGTCTGTCACTCTACTCTGTGTACCTACTCGTCGTAAGGTCCACCTCCGGGTACCATCCAATCAATCTATTATGATCCTTAGTCAGCGTTGTCCATCATCTGCATCCAACACAACGAGGTGCGGGCATATCCCATGTAGGGGTGAGTATAACGATACTCAGTAGGGAACCTGAAACCCCCAAGGTCTCACAAAATCATACAAGGATAAACCATAACATATGAAATCAGTAGATAACCCCACATTAGTATATGCTCATACATATACCTAAGTTATCAAGTAATCCATCTCATTCACAAGGAAACAGACGAGTTGCTGACTTAGCTCACATAGGTATAAAACTTTTGTAGAGAGATAGAGATGATCAAATGTAGCCACTGAATCATCTAACCTGTCGGACCAACACCTGATCAAAGACCAACTATTATGTTGGACGGACACATGATCCTGGAACATAAGTTAGATCAATCGGAATGACACATGATCCAGGAATAGTCTTCAGAGCATTCGTAACAACACATGATCCAGGACCAAATATTATGTCGGACCAACACATGATCTAGGAACAAAAGTTAGAACTGTCAGACCAATACATGATCCAGTAACAGTCGTTCATGCAGAGCGAGCCACAAAGTTTCCACAAAACACCCTTGATTCTAGGATGTACTGCTCCTCAACCCATGTTTCCACAATTCAACTACCACCAAGTCCCACAAAGAGGTATCTAGAATGTATGTCTCGTCATAGGGGTCTCAATGCAATAGACGACACGTCAATCAGACACCCAGTTTGTGAGTTATAATCTTTTTAGACTAGGCACCCGGTTGGATTCATGTACAATCCAACCTGAACCATATCTCAACTATACCCCAAACATTTGTTGGGTATACTCAAAGGGACTATTTCGCTCCAAGAATACCAGTGTCACTGATGGTTCGTCAGTTTTTAGTCTGGTTCCAAAGTTATGGCTGATGTAAGTAATGGATCTGTAGTGGGCCTGGGTCCGGTCCTACATGGTCGGACCGACTCGGCCCAACATAGTCTGGGCCGACCCGGTCCGGGTCGACCAGGTCAGACTCGCTGGGTATGACCCGGCCCACTGGGTGGGTTAGCTCGTCAACTTCAGCCCGGTCCACTAGGCCCAGAACAATGGATTGTGAGGGTGTCTTGGCTCGAGATTGGGGCTAGTTTGGCCCGAAGCATCGTGACAACATGACCCATTGCGTCTCGGCGTGTCTCGGCTTGGTGGGTGAGGCTGGGCCAGTTCAGCTAGTGCGCTGCGAGGGGGCCGGGATGCTAGATCGGCCAGGAGGCCGCAAGGGGGCAATTCGGCCAGCTCGGGAGGCCATGAAGAGGGCCGGTTCGGCTGGCTCGGGAGGCCGCAAGGATGACCGGCTCGGAGATGGGAGGGTTACACAGAGGCTACCTCGGGGGTAGCTGGGCAGCAGCTCGACCTGGAGGGCCACGGGCTGCTAGGTAGTGGCTCAGCCAGGGGGGTTGCGGGCGGCCGTGGGTGGCCAGTTGGGCGGCCAGACGAGTGGTATTGCAGGTAGCCAGGCGACCGCTGTTTCGTGGTGACATGCGGCCAGGAGGGCCGTGGGTGCGACCTGGCGCGGGCCGGCGTGGGGTTCCGCCGGGGTGCACGGGTGTTGCAGGCGGCCAGACGGCCAGAAGGTCAGGCCGACACGGGGTTCCATGGTGGCGGTGCGGATCATGGAGGTTGCGGGTAGCGCGACAATGGTCATTGCTTCCACTGTCACCTCGTCGTTGTTACGTCGCCACGCCAAAGAAATATCACAAGAGATTGGTAGAGGGAGTCGGGCCATATTAGTTAGCCCACACCCTCTGTGTTTATAGGGTGATACCAATTGGCTTATCAATAGAATAATATGTTCAAAAATTCACCCACAACAATACCTTATTATCCTTGGAAGAAGGTATGAAAAAGGTACAACTTAAATAAGTAATAAACCCCTACCATTGATTCATTGTTCATCGTTCATCAATAGAGTCGCAAAAGGTAGAAAAATTAGCTCATCGTTCGTTGCGTCCTCCACATTCTCCCAATCCCGAGCTGCGCTGGATCATGGATGATGCTCTACGTCGGTTGATGGTTTGAGGACTAGGTCGAAGAAGAATCGTTGCTAGCATTCTTCGTTGGAAGAACGTGTTCTTCGTTCTTCATTGGGAGGATTTCTCCCATCTCCCACATTCCAACAAAAGAGAATTACCACCCAAATAGTAATAATATATTGCCTATTATTTTATATTTTGGAACGTAATGAAAATGGAGAATTAAATTATGTGGGCTCCCATTAATTAATCCATGAATTTTGGCACATCAATTGGGGAGTTGGCACAAATTCTAAAACTAGTGGAGGTGGAGAGGCTCTCCCTTATTAATGAGGGAGAGTTGAGAGGTTATGATCTCGGGTGGTCCCTACATTGTGAGCACTCACGAGAGGTTATGTTTGGGTGGGAACCACCACCATAAACTCTCATAGAAGGTTAGGGTGTAGTGTTCCCACCTTCAACTCCCAAGTGGATGTTTTAACCAACAATCACTCACATGTCATTTTAAAATAAAATAAAGTGTTGTACACTTAAATTTATTATTATTTTTTATAAAAACCCAAAAACGAAATTTTATTATTGACCAACTGTTGTCTAAGTGAAAGTTTTCATAAGAGAATACTAGCACTATGTGTTCAATGGTGCCCTCAGATTTCAGTTACAATCACCAGTTCAAAAGATATAAAATCCCGCTCATACATTTACTGAACGTACCCGATCAAAACATTAGAAATTGATTCTGGACACACCGGGCCTCGGAATCAAGCATTGCCAATTTTCATGGTCTCATAAAATTCATATTTATTGAAGAAAAAACATTCTATGGAAATTTTAGGTCTTTTAATTCTCCCCACCTCCGGGCATTACGTCACCGTAATATACAACTCGAACTAATGGAACAAGATGGGGTAATGAGCACGCATCTGAGCCTCCTGCTCCCATGTGCTCTCCTAGAGGATCTCGTGCTTCCAAAGGACACACACCAGAGGTACCGACAGCCAATGTAGGACCCGCTCCAGTCAATCCTCAGTCTACATTGAAACCTCCGTGAAATTCACCCCGCCATCGATGTCCAACTCTCCATGGTGGATGATTTGGGAAGGGTCGTGCACATATTTCTTTAGCTGAGATATGTGGAAGACATCCTGAACCCGGTGCAACTGATGTGGACGATCCAAGAGGTAATCCACCGCAGCTACTCTGTTGAGGACCTAAAAAGGTCTGATGAATCTTGGAGATAATTTCACGCCTCAGCCAAATATCCATAGGCCTCGTCAAGGTTAGAACCATAGAAAGACATGGTTTCTATCCTTGAACTCCAGAGGTCTCGGTCTCCTATTAGAATTTTACTTCTGTCTTCTCTGTGTAGTCTTCATCCGCTCCTGGATGATCTGCACCTTCTCTGTGATTGCCTGTACCATCTCTTGTCCTACTAGTGCTGACTCCCCTAGGTCTGTCCAGTATAGTGGTGGTCTACAATGTCGACCATACAAGGCCTCCAAAGGTGCCATCCTGATGGTGGAGTGGAATCTGTTGTTGTATGAAAACTACACCAAAGGTAAGTGTTCCTCCCACCTACGATTAATGTCGAGGACACATGCATGGAGCATGTCCTCGAGGGTCTGTATCGTCTGCTTGGTCTCGCCATCTGTCTGAAGATGGAAGGTATTGCTCAGACGTAGCTGCGTCCCAAAAGCATCCTATAACCCCTTCCATAGCTAGGAAGTAAATCGTGTGTTAAGATCAGAGACAATAGATGAAGGTACTCCATGTAGCCGCACAATCTCCTGCACATAGAGGCATCACAGGTTCTCTACTAAACCCTTCTCTCTGATTGTTATAAAGTGGGCCGATTTGGTGAGTCAGTCGACGATCACCCAAATAGAGTCATGACCCCTGGATGGACATGGAAGCCCCGTAATGAAGTCCATGGATATCCCATCCCACTTCCACTCTGGGACCTCAAAAGGTTGTACCAAGCCTGCTAATACCTGGTGCACCACCTTCACTTGCTCACAAGTGAGGCATCGAGAGACAGACTCTACCACCACCTTCTTCATTCATGGACAACTGTGATGCCGTATGAGGTCCTGATACATATGCACCATACCTAGATGTACCTATAGAAGGAATGTGTGGAAATCCTTCAACACATTCCTCTTGAAGTGATACTAGTACCATGGTACGTCCTCTGAAGAGGATGACATGCTCCCCAACATCAGAAAATCCATCAGGTGCCTGACCTGTGGATATCTAAGCGTGTCGTGACTCACAGTCTGCATCCCCATATTGTGCCTACCTAACGCGCTAAAGAAGTGGGTAGTGACTGTAAGAGAATGTAGAAAAACTACTTCATCTCTATCCCCAAAGGATATCTATAATGCAGCTAGATGCTCTGTCACCTCACCTAGCAGATGTATACCAGACCTCCTGTTGAATGCATTTACAACAATGTTCCCTTACAAGGAGTATAGACTATCTCGATGTCATAGTCCTGGAGGAACTCAATCCATCATCGATGTCTCAGGTTTAGGTGCTTGGGAGATAAGATATTACTGAGACTCTTCTGATTAGAGTACAAGGTAAAACATTCGCCCATCAGATAGTGTCGCCACATCATCAAGGAAAAGACCATTGTTGCTAACTCCAGGTCATGGGTAGAATAGTTATGCTCATGCTATCTCATCCGCCAAGAACCATATGTGACCACTACTCACTCATGCATCAGGACACATCCAAGTCTAGTCCCTGATGTGTCACAATAATCTATGTACCCTATGCCTTCCTCTAGAAGCCTTAAGATTGGGGCACTAGTCAGCCTCTACCTCATCTCCTGAAAGCTCTGATGGCATCTCTCCAATAATATCTAGGGCTGCCCCTTATTTTCCAAGGCTGATAGTGGTGCTGCAACTCTGGAAAATTCTGACACAAAGGTAAGTCTGGCGGACTCATGAGTGATCGGTTGCACCCTCTTATGCATGATTTTGTCCTATACTTCCCGGTTTTTCCTTTTACATGACCAAGGAAATCATCATCCCAACTTTATAGATAAACCACAACCTTTTTTCCTAATACAGTCAATATGATTGTGAACTGTGGATGTCTAGTCCAAACCCAAACTAACGTCTTAAGGCCTCGACACTGCCACCAAGAGGTTCCAACCAAATCTCCCGCCTCAAGGGTCAGATCACACCGTTGGCAAAAGTGTGATTATCGAGTCTCCACCCAAAGTTATCTCTAGACGTGAGGGTCATGCCCATGGTTTAACTGGAAAATCTATGTCTTAGACAAGATTCGTGGAATGAAGGAATGGCTGGTACCAATGTCTATTGTTACTGAAACTAGTAGTAGCCATAGGCCATACCACGAATCATTACGAGAGCCTTTGGGTACCACTACTTTACCATATGTAGCTACTCTCTTCCCATATCCCTTATCTTTATAAGCCTAGTGGGTTCCACATAAGTGGATGGTTGTAACATGTCGAAATTTAAACCACTTCATGATGCTCTCCTAGTTCTCATTCCACGTCTGCTACCCTGCAAATTCATTTGTCCTTAAGATTCCTCATCCCAAAACATTTTTTCAAGCTCAAGTCTATGAGATTGGCTCTAGTTTCCTACTTTCCCACTGCTAACATTTACTAGATGTATCTGCTCATCCAAAGAACATTCAACCATAAAGTTTCTCTCTGGAATCCTAACATAAGTAGGAATTCGTAGAGGAATTTTGCTAGCTTTGATATCTTTTAAACACACCTCACTCGGAAGTTAGAGTCCTGAAGCACTAATTGTACCATACTCATAGAGTACCTAGAATGATCAGTATGCCTCGATGAATACTCAGATATAGAACCATCATCTTGCAGAAGATGTAGAAGTTCTAGGGAACTCTCCGCCACCTCCTCAAGCTAGTCCTCAGCCGCATGTG
Organism: Viscum album; assembly: GCA_963277665.1. Taxonomy (NCBI): domain Eukaryota; kingdom Viridiplantae; phylum Streptophyta; class Magnoliopsida; order Santalales; family Viscaceae; genus Viscum; species Viscum album. The sequence continues at coordinate 104,901,965 of OY728141.1, forward strand.
AGTAGGGCTCGCCTCAGAACATGAGGGGTATCTGATGCTGAGACACGTGTGTGGATCTAATCCTACATGTTTCCTTTACGGGTACCGCCGTTTGCAACTACTGACCAACAAGAAATGATATAGCTAACACATTACCTAGAGGTAAAATTCGGGTAATGGTCCACATACCGAGGCCTCATCACCATGCGGACCATCCTCATGGTCACTCACTAAAAATGTCTCATAGCTAAGTTCACCATCTACTCTACTGGTGTCTCAACAAGGCAGAAAACTATAGCAATCACCTCCAGCAAAACCTCAACTATGTGGAAATTTGTCTCACCTCAAAACCTCAGAGGCCTCTGCTGATAGAACTCATACGATCATGCACTGTTGGCGTGAATCATATGCCAGTTCGGCTGGTTGTATCTGCTACCCTATGGGTGGTGGTTCTACTGGTACACCACCCAATGGTGCCAACATAGTAATAGGTCCCTACATCGGAGCCTCGTCGCTCGGTGGTCCATCATCATGTACTCTCTCAGGAACCCTAACTAGCTATGCATGTAGCAGTATCCTGATAAGAAACAGGTGTGCCAGAGACAATAATTTATTCCTGGTGATATGACTCAATGAGATCACAAAGAAAACTCTTGAAAATGCACATGCAATCAGTGTTTTCGTACACTGAGTCAGAAATAAGAAGTCAGGGTCCGCGTGTACGGATAGGTCAGCTGCCGCACCAACACTGGATGCCCTGAACTGAAAACCAAACTTAGTACCCTTAACACTATTGATTCACAGAATGAAAGATCAGAATCTTATGTTATGTGTTAGAACCGACTCTTATGATAACAATTGGTCACGAACCATCCCCTAGGGCCCATTCCATGACTACTCGAAGCCCTCCTTCCAAAGGCCGGGGGCTAGTGACTAGCATAAAAGGTTTAAAAATCCCTAAACTGGGAGGGTATTTACCTTATAAACTTTTAAAACACCCAATCAGATTAAAAAATGGAAGAAAACACTATGTAAAAACTGTACACAAAAGAAGTGTTGGAAGTAAAAGGGGCTGAAAATACAAGCCCAACAAGAAAGTAAAAGTACAGCTGAAAAACAAGTAAAAAAGAAGAAAAGTAAAGTAGCTACTAAGTCATCCTCTGAGGTTCATACCTGAAGGGTAGGAACAGATGGCCTCCTTAGCACTCCACATCCGTGAGTATCCTCCATGTACCTATTTGTCGTAAGGTCCACCTTCAGGTACCATCCATTCTGGCTACTCTGATCCTCAGTCAGTGTTATCCATCATCTGCATCCAACACCATGAGGTATGGGCATAACCTGTGTAGGGGTGAGTATAATGATACTCAGTAGGGACCGCAAGACCCTCAAGGTCTCACAAAATCCATCATGGATAAAAAAAAGAAGTATGAAATCAATAGATAACCCCATATAGGTGTTTGACCATACATATACCTAAGTTATCAAGTAATGTATCTCATTCACGAGGAAACACAAGAGTTGCTTACTCGGCTCGCACATGTATACAACTTTGGTAGAGATATAGAGATGATCATATGTAGCCACTGAATAATCTATGATGTCGAATCAACACAAGAAGTAGGACCAGCTATTCAATTTGGACCAACACGTGATCCCGGAATAGATGTCAGGACTATCAGACCAATACATGATTCCAGAAGAGTCATCAGAGCTATCAGACCAACACATGATCTAGGAACAGAAATTCTATCGGACAAAAACAAGATACATGAATATAAGTTAGAACCCTCAGACCAACACATGATCCAGGAATAGTTGTCAACGCACAACTATCCACATAGTTTCAGAAAATAACACTTGATTCCGAGAGGGTCTGCCCTCAAGCCATGTGTCGACACATCAACTAACACCAAGTCCCACTAAGAAGTATCTCAAATGTCTGTCTCATCATAGGGGTCTCAACACAACAGACGACTTGTTAATCGGATGCCCGATCTATGTGTTATTAGCTTTATAGGTTCGGGGGCCCGATCGGATTCGTGTATGATCAAACCTGACTATATCTCAAATATACCCCGAACTCCAGTGGGGTATACTCAAAGGGATGACTTCCCTCAAATAATACTAGTGACATTGACGGTTTTTCAAATAGTTGTCTGGTGCCAATGTTATGGCCAAAGTATGTAATGGGTCAATAGTGGGCCCACGTCCTATCCGACCAGGTCAGACTGACTCGGCCCAACCCTGTCTGGGCTGACCCGGCCAGACCTGGACAATTGACCGGGTCAGCCCGTTATGTTCGGCCCGGCCGGCTGGGCTCAACCTAAGGGACTGTGAGGATGGTTCGTCCTAGGATAGGGGCCAGTTTGGGCTGGTCATCGCAAGGGCGCAACACGACGTGGCTTGATGTGGCTTGGACCAGTGGGTGTGGACGGGCTGTTTCAGCCCAGGCATCCAATCGGGTTGGGATGATAACTCAGTCAGGAGTCTGCTAGGGAGCCGGTTCGGCAGGCATGGGAGGCCATGATGAGGGCCGGTTCGTCCAGATTTGGATGCCACAAGGAGGACGGGCTCGGGCTGGGGGGGGGGGGGGGGGGGGGGGGCGCTGGTGTTATACAGAGGCCAGCTCGAGGGCCGCCGGGCAGTGGCTCGGTGAGGCGGGCTGCTAGTCAGCCAGGCGGGCTGTGAGCGGCCGGGCAGTGACCCGGCCAGGCGGGCCGTGGGCGGCCAGGTGTGGCGAGGAGGGCGGCCAGTCAGGTTGCCAAGCGGGAGGCATGTTGGGCGGCAAGGCGGAGGCCGGTTCGGGGTGATGTGTGGCCGGGCGGGCCATGGATTGAGAAGGGTGCGGGCTGGCGCGGGGTTCTGCCGGGGCGAATGGGTGGCGCGGGCGGCCAGAAGACTGGAAGGCATGGCCGGCGCGGGGTTCGGCGGGGGCAGCACGGTTCACAGAGGCCGCAGGTTGCACGACATTTGTCGTTGCCTCTTCCCTCGCCTCGCCGTTGTTAAATCACAACACCGAAGAAACATCACTAGAGATCAGATGAGGGATTTTGGCCATGTTATTTTCCCTGCACCCTCCGCATTTTAGGGGTGATAACAATTGGCTTATCCATAGAAGAAGTTGGTCAACAATTCACCTGAAATAATCCATTATTATAATTTGAAGAATGTAAGAAAACGGTACAACTACATCAAGTAATAATCCCCCTACCATTATTCGTTGTTAGTCATTCATCGATAGAGTCACGGAAGGTAGATGAATGAGTTCATTGTTCATTGCGTCCACCACGTACTCCCAATCCGGAGTTGTGTTAGCTCATATAATATTTTCTATGTCAGTTGGTTCTTTGAGGAAGAGGTCAAGAAGAATCATCGCCGATATTCTTCATTGGAAGAATGCATTCATCTTTCTTTGTTGGGAGCTTTTCTTTCTTCTCCCATATTCGAAAAAAAGAGAATACCCACCCAAATAATAATAAATGATTTCATATTATATTAGATGTTGGAACGTAATTCATATAGAGAATTAAATTATGTGGGCTCCCCTTAATTAATCCTCAAAATTTGTAACATTAATTGGGGAGTTGGTACAAATTAAAAAACTAGGGGAGGTGGAGAGGCTCTCCCTTATTAATGAGGGAGAGTTGAGAGGTTATGATCTCGGGTGGTCCCCACATCATAACCTCTCGCGAGAGGTTATGATTAGGTGGGTCCCACCACCATGGCCTCCCATGGGTGGTTAGGGTTTTGTGGTCCCACCCCCAACTCCCAAGTGTAGGTTTTAAACAACAATCACTCACATGGCAGCTTAAAAAAATAGTTTTGTACACTTTATTTTATTATTTTTTTATAAAATTCCAAAAAATAACATTTATTCTCGACCAACTACCGTCGACGTGAATGTCTTCATTAGAGAATACCAGCAGTGCATATTCAACGGTTCCCTCTGATTTTAGTTCCGAGCACCGGTTCAAAATTTATAAAATCCACCTCATACGTTTACTGAATATACCCGATAAAAAATTCATAAATTGATTCTCGGTACACCGGTCTTTATAATCAAGCGCTATCAATATTCATGGTCTCATAGAATTCCTATATATTTATGAAAAAAATAACACGGAAATTATGGGTCTTTACATATGGTGTTTCACAAATAACATATTATTAATATATAAGTCGAGGAAGGATTTTCACCTTCAATATTTATGATAGATTATATTTCATCCATTTTATTGTAATAGAAACATCATAGTAATATCAATTTTCATGGTAGGACAACTATTTTATTTCATATAGTTAATGAATGATGTATGGAGAACATTGGGTGATGACACATAAGTGAAACCTTCCAGATCATGTACCGTGAAAAAGGTATTATAATACAATGTGATTGTCAGTATATAATTGATGACATTATGACACTGAAACATTTATCTTGCATTTCATGACAAATTTTTAGATTATAATCTGGTAAATTATTCAATCATTCATATTACCAATGATAAATAATCTTAGAGGTACATACACTATGTTATTCACACGATATTGATTAAATTATATTAGTGTCTAGTTATTAAAAAAAGTACACTAAATACCAAATGAAATTTCTTTCAATGTTTGATGAATAAAAAAAATTTATTTATGAATTAAACAAATAATTAACTATTTATTTGGGTATTTAATAAATAATTAGGTGTTCAAACCAACCAAGACAACATAAGGACACAAATATTAATTTAGAATCTCAAAAATTATTATTTTTTGTTGATAATTTTTTCCCATAAAATAGAATAAAAATAATATTTATATTATGTGTATCAGGGTATAAAAAATATAATAATATTTTTTAATTTCTAATTACATAATAAAAAAATATTTTCACTTACAAATATATCAACAAATTGATTTATATATATATTGTGTAGGTGGAATTGAATGTTTATAATAGAGAATAATTTAATACAATAGACATCCCTCCCTATCTAAAATTAATCACCTCATCCTATTAAGAATGAGAGGAACTCCCAAAGGTCTATGGATCAAGGAGTTATCATGATGAACAATGAATGTCAGTTGATTCACTCCACATGAACCTAGAAATTAATTTTCATTACTCATTGATAAAAGGAGCATGTGTGGATACGTACATGATAGATTTCACACATAAATCGTTATAGAGTAATAAAGTCATATAAATGGGTTTCAGCATATTATAAAAAACTATAAAAAAGGATAATAATATGACGTAACAATTTCATAAAATAAAAATAAATTAGTTATAATTTTATTGGGCAAGATCATGTCTAAGAGATTTAGGTAAGGCAAAATGAAAATAAATTTTAATAGAAAGTCCATCGTAAGTTATTACTATACACCAGAATCCTTGAAGTGTTATTATAAGGTTCAAGTTAAAATTTTAAAATATATATTTTATATTTTATTGTTTTTAATTAAATATTAATATTAATTTCCTATTTTAATTTGTTCTTGATCTATCTTGTAAATCTCTTCTTCCACTTCATTTTTTCTTGAGAATATTGCAAAGATTCGTAAATAATTAATGGTTTTTATATATATAGATCCCATCTGCAATTTCCAAGGATCCTAGATGGATAACATATTTCTATATGGAGCGTAATCCATAATAAAATTATGTGTATCTTGGTTCATTAAAAATGTATTCCTACATGGATTCTAGGTTAATGTGTATTAAGTGCATGATACATTCTACTAATAAAACATGTGTAGACCATCCAAGGTATGACACAACTTTACTAGAGTTTCCACTATGTAGTTTGATAATAAACCATGTATAGAATTCAATTTTGGGATGGAAACCACTAGGTCAAACAATTTCATATAATTAATTCACAATTTATATTTAATAACAAACATATTTATATATAAAAACCATGTTACTAGAAGAAAAAATCATGTATCCAATATACATGTCATGTCATTAATAAATATTATTGAGAAGTACACATTGTGCCCCTCGACCTGTACTACGGATATTTGGAAAATTTAAGTACATTTTGTGTATCTATCTTGTAAATATTGTGTACAATAACAGTTTAGGCATAAAAAAGAAAAAATAAATAGTTACATTTTAATCCTTATTGATTTGATTTATGCATAACCTTATTTTTATAGTACAAATAATCCATTAGGTTATATATTAGAGTAAAATTATAATTAATTATGAAAAATATTTTGATACTATGAATCATGTATGGCTATTATCAATTAAATAATCGACACATTAAATTTCATATGCTATGTAATTTTCATTTGATCCTTGGGAAATTAATTTTATAGTTCATGATGTGATATTATGGAACCTTACATGTACAATATATTTTATTTGACTATATATTTTACTATTAACCTCTAATGAGATTTTTCGATAGGTAATCATTGTGTTTATTCCAAGTAAAAAGCAGTTTACTATTTAATTTTGTCGTAAATAAAATAACACTATTTATTTTATTTAAAAATAATGTGAATGGGAAATTTTGGTTCATTAGAATATATAAGGAAACCTGAATGTCTTAAAGAATAAGATAAATAAATAGATTAATTTTGTGAAATTTTTACATATTAATGAATGAATTAGAGTGAATACTAACTAATTATTTTTTATTCATAACCATTTCACATTTTTGACTAACCGTGAGATTGATCAAGACTAGTTTATGTGTAGGAGTTATTTATTTTATTTCATTAAATTATGTTGGAATAAGTTATTAATTAAATAATTTAAATGGATTTTGATTCATACCTCACTCCACAATTATAATGGTCATGGTTATACAAGCTTATTTATATAATTCAAATTAAATAATAACATATATTACATCATAAAATGTGAGTTATAGATAAATGTAATTACTGGAGTATTCTAAGGCATGTAGAGTCAGTTAATAATGGAACCATATTGAGGCCAGCCTAGGTGATACACAAGTGGATAGGAGGAATTCTGAAACAAATTTTATGACCGACAAATGGAGTTATTATACTTGGTAATTGGATGATATAATAGATATTCAATAAATCATCCACTAGATAATCTCATGATTGGGTAAATATTTTTTTAATTACTTATTTCTCTACATGATTTATTTTTTATTTAATGAATAACTATGATCCCATAAATAAATTAATTAATGTGTAAAAGAAAAAATTTTAATTAATGGATCATTTGAAAATGTTGTATCCAACATGGATAAATAATTACATAAAATAAAATTATCATTAAGATAGTTTTCATATGAAAAAACATGTTAAAATTTACACATTATATATAAAACCTCCCAAATATATATTAATTCTTATTAGAATATCCATTACAGGATTTGGAATGATTCCAATTCAACTAAGTGATTGACCAACACTTTTTGGGAAATGTAAATTTATCGAGGGAGTTATTATAATGGTTTTTGGTTTAGATAATAATTTTACTTCATGATATGTATCCCTTTATAGATTATTTGAAATTTGGAGGTATTTTTTGATTAAATATCCATTAGGATTTTAGGTTTTGGGAATCCACTCAGCCGATCATGGAGCTGAAAGGCCTTAGTTGGAAAGGAAATGCATACCGAAATACCTTCAAGAAGCATAACCAAACCAGTGTGAGCTAATGAAAATGGTATTATAGATCTTTTACACTATAATATATGATAAAATACACATTCTGAGATCAATGGGGGGGGGGGGGGTATTGAGAGCTTATAACACAGTGGTGAACTTAATAAAATTAATTCTTATTTTTTTAATAAATAATTTTTATTCAAAAAATTAAAAATAATTTTTTCTTTTAAATTATATAATAAATTTAATTATAATAATCCAAACTGCCACTGTGATCGATACATAAGGAACATTGTATCTTCCCTATCATTTATTTCTAGGATTGTTTTTTATGACTTTGGGTTTTCGTGCATCATTAATAGAAATATTTCCTACTATAATATAAACTGTCTAATCACCTACAATTGAAGTGAGTGGTGAATATTTTCTTTGATATGAAAAAAAAATTAATAATGAGGTTTAAATCCATTTTAAAATGCTATCATTATGTCTAGGGATCTTATCTCAACTCATGAAAATAAATTTCATTAGATTATTCAAGAACCTCAATATTCTAATCTAGGAGATCGAATGACATGAATAGTATCCAATGCACTTGATCATAGTTGGCTTGTAGAGAGAACTATAGATGATCCTCATATAGATAATATCAGTTGTATTATTGAGCACCATGATTTTGAAGGTTTTAAACATCCTAAAAAACTATACACCTGTATAAGTCATTCATCACTCCCTCATAGATTCTCAAATATTCATTTAAATTATAATAATAAAATCATTTATAAGTATCCCCAGATCTCCTCACTCTTCTTCACCAAGTAGATATGGGGAAAATCATGAATATCCTTCCTTCATTTTGGTGAAAAAACCAAAATGGAAGGAGTAGCATTCTTTGTTAAAATATTCTTCATGCTTATCAAAGAAGTTAATGATAATATATGCATAAAGTGAGATTGATTTGTTTTGAGTCACATGTGTCATGAAGGGCCACTATATGAATAACTAACCCAACCCATGAATCAACATGATGCTTTAGGTATCATTCTAAACAAGTAAAATGTTTCTATTTCTACAAAAAATTTGTTTTAGATATAGATTTTAGTCTTATAATATTTATTCAAATAAATTAACCATTTAGATTCAAAATTTTTTACTAGGTGCATGTAGATTTATGATAATCAAAAAATATATATATGTTTTTGTGGCTATTTGAGACTACCACATTTCATTCCAAACATGAATGATCATAGTTATCATAGATTTTCATTATGCTACAAAAAATACTAAATGTATTTTATATACATTAGTACATCATATGGTTGGATTAAACTTCATGTTAGAAATAAACATTTCTTCATTTATAAATAGTGAAATATTTATGACAAGGGAAATTGATGTAGCTATCCTAATGTGTTGTACTATAGAAACTATGTAATGGGAATTCATAAAGAAAAATATTAACATGAATAATACCACAAAAAACATTTTCATCCCTATCATGGTCATGTAAATGAAAAAGTATTGACTATATTTCACTAATATCGATAATTAGACTCTTTTAATCTATATCCACTTATTGTAGGTCAAACATGTTTACAATGTATAATGGAAAAAGGCCTATTTAGTGGGAGAGGTGAAAGGGCCAATGTGATTCTTGAAGTATTTAATATTGATGTGTGTGGAAAATTTACAATTGAATAAAGTGTTAGGAACCCATACATGATAAATTTTACTGATGATATTGTTTTAAATGTATATTTATTTTAAATATGGTATAAGTCAGATTCCGTTGAATGCTTTTAGAAATAATGATGAGAACTAGTTTGGTAAAATTATTATGAAATACCTATAATAATTTGTTACAGAATATATTAATCAATACATCATTTATTAATTATGTGAGATTGGGATCCTATCTCAACCCATTACCCTTATACACTATAATAGAATGTTGGACAAGAATAGGGGAAGTACACTTTATTGGATTGGATGAGATGGATGATGTGTCATGGAATTCACCTATTTTCATTTTGGGGATGAACCTTATAGAAAATATCAAACATAATAAACCTATTAAAAAAACAAATCAATTAATGTTATTCTATATGAAATTTTTAGTGGATGAAAAAACATGTTTCTGAATTTACATGTTTGGGGCAGCGAAGAATTTATTTCAGCATCTTCAGGTAACGAACATGAAACCCATGGAACTAAGTTTATCTTTATATGATACAGTAAAGAATAATCAGGATATTACCTATATTAACCCTCATAAAAAATTTAATACTGTAAAGAAATTTCCATATTCATTGATAGGGATAACATCTCATAAAGTGATAGTGGGATCATGATTGACATCAATGACATCCACGATCATGTTATATAAGCATTGGTATATGATCATGTTCTATCAGAGAAAATATAAGAATAACTTACAAATATTTAAATTATTCATGGGAGTATAATAGAGGTTAGAGAACCTAAAAGGTATAGTATTCAAGTCACTGAGGATAGTGATTACTTTATGTTGATAATATTGTTCCTATAATCTATAAGGAAGTGGTAAGTGGCATAGAAGTTTCCAAGTGGTAAGTATAAATTCATTATAAGATATATACCATGTACTAAAGCCATGTATAGATTTTGGTATATCATACATTGTATGTAAAAGTCATTGGTTTTAAATGGGTATTCAAGAATAAACTAGAAATGTATGGAATAGTTGGTACTTTTATGGAATGAGTGGTTCCAAAAGGGCATAAATAACATCAAGGTATTGACTAAAATGAGAGCTCTTTGTGATTTGAAATGAAAAAATCAATCAAAATTATATATTCTATTACATCCTTCCATGAATATGTGTTTTTGGAAATGGGTTTTAAAATATCCTATCTGAACACAATACTTCAGAAGATGTCTATATCAGAAAACCTTAAGGTCTTGTGAGTTAAAAAAAGGATAAAAAGTTTCTAAATTTAAAAGATCCATTTATAGATTAGAAAAAGAATATGGGTTATGGAATTATCATTCTGAAGAGGTGATTAAGAAATTTTGTTTCATAAAAAATGAATGTAATCCATTTGTTTATATTAGGTTTAATAGGGTGACAATAGCTTTCATAATAGTTTATGTTGATGAAAAAGTAGATGTTAGAAAGAAAATACCAGTCTTATAATCAGCTAAAGCCTCATTGAATAATTTATTCTTCATAACGGTCTTTGGGTATGTCTAATAAATTCTTGGGATCAATATCAATCATAATTGATCTAATAAGCAGTTTGAACTAATTTACGATACATATATTGAAAAGATAATTGAGATATTCAGTATATAACTATCCAAAAGTGGATTGTTTTCAACACTTCATGATAAGAAAATGAATGTTTAGAAACACGAGGAAGGAAAAGTGATGGCCTGAATTCGATACAAATTTTCAATTGGATTAGTTACGTATGTTATGTTGTGTACAATAAATTATGTAATATATTCTGTTATTATGGTAGGAAGATATCAAGATGAATTAGGAGACTTCCATTGGATGGTAGTCAAGACTATAATTATGTATATGAGGAATACTAAAGATATGGTCCAGTTCTATGGAGAAGATAAAGAACAATTCATTAGAGGATATGTAGATTATAGTTATCAAATATAAAAGGAAGATATGAAATCAGAAACAGGATACACAATCAAATTGAATGTATCTAATATGAGATGAAATATATCAATGTGGACTACTGAAACCTATTCTATATACTATATGAGTATATTACAACATATTCGTACCTAAATAAGCTATATTGATACATACCTTATTATTATATCTTTATGTGGTACCATAATGTAATTAACTTATCACATAATTTTATATTAATACTAATGTGGTGGAAATTTCCACAGGTCAATGGTCACATTAGTGAATAAAGAATATATATTAGATTTATCATATATTGAAGTATTTTTCTCTAATATGTGAGGATGAAGTGTTATTTATTTCCACTGAATACATTGTGGAATATCCATTGAATAAATCTGTGACCCAACAGAAGAATTATTATCATGTCACGTCTAGTGGGACAAATGTTGTATGTAGTTTAATGAAGTCCTAGTGGGAGTTCGTGGGAGTTGGTGGCCCAACACTAACAAAATATAATTTTATTACATGTATATTTGATGAATTGAATACATATATAAACTAATAAAAATATATTGATCATTTTTTCACAACATTAATGTAACTTTTTCATAGGCTAACTATCTCACTCATAAGGTTATAACAGTTCCTTGGTATGATGAGAAATTTAACATTCTATGATGATATAATTAAATAAAGTTATATTGTTTGAAAATATATTTTTTTATGACATAGATGAAAGAGAAAATTATTTGAAAATACTCATAAGAAGACTAATCTTATTCTCATGAAACTTTCACTATGTAAACTCTAACACAATTGATTATGATAAGAAACCCACAAATAGAAATTAAAGATATTCTAATTTCATTGGATATCTATATCATTGAGAGTGTGTAATTTTACATAGATATTTATATTTTCATTGATTCATGTCATGTATCTTAAACATAGATTTACATTCAAAAAACTATCAATAAATTTGTTGGAAGGAGGTAGAGCACATCAGGTGGATCACAAATTAAATTATTTTAATAGATATTTCGTGGATGAAATTTTCCCTCAAATATTTATGGAATCTTATATCTCAGCACACAGATTGGAAATGAACTATCACATTAAATTCAATGGTCTGGGAGAAAATACATTATTATTTGATATAGTCAATTGAATAAATATCTAACACATTGGATGATCACACAAATATGCAACCTACCTTTTGAGATACTCTGAAAAATGGATTATATTACACATAAAACATAATTTTTTGGTGGAAAATGTTGTAAACTAATTTTATTTATCATTGGATACTTGAATAACTCTTGGATAATAATCTTTTACATTCTGAAATCCCACATAATTCTAATGGGATGGAATCCTATAAGGTCACACTCTAAGTATTTTCATTGATATCTCTCAAATTATATTTTAATTTAATTATTATAATAAATACTATTCCCATTATTTTGGAATAATTTACATCATTTATTATCGATTAAAAATATTTATTGATGAATGAAATATTTAATGAAATATTATTTATGGAACATAATCTGTGTTGAGGAGTTTTAATAGAAAAATATATTATCTGGTCAATGTTTTTAATTTACAATTGAGAAAAATATTATTATTTAATACTCAAGTTAGATAATTCCATAAAACAATAGTATTACTATTATTATGTTTCATGGGATTTAAAACTGATTATTATATTATATATGATATTGTATGTAATTAAATAATATTTTAACTTAAACCCTATCTATAGAAATATATTTACATTAATATTGAGCAGGATTAATTTAAAATTGAGAATAAGTAATCCTTGCACACAAGAAACATATATAACTCTCCATATATCAACATATGTTGAATTCATCTAATAACCATATCATGTACTAGAATGATTTCTTTATGAATGATTAATATTGGAGAGATTAAGAATAAAATTGAAATACAATTTCTTTAACAAGCATGAACCTATAAATAAATTGACATTTCTCTGTGATCAAAATAGCACATTTGGATCACTTCTAGGGATATTCTACACTTGAATAATTACAATGAAATGAATTTAATCCAAAAGGGTTTCAGAATATCCAAAACATCATAAAAAATTATTATAAGATTACGTAATCATTTCATTATATTTGAATAAATAAATTATAAATTTAATATACGATATCATGTTTTAGTGTTTCTATAAACTATGAATTAATAGAATTTTAAATTTAATGCTCTTGATAGGCACCTCTATTGTGCCTAAAACTTCCACATGTACCACCACTAAATCTATTGTATTCATCATGAAATAATAATAAAAAATTTCTGAATATAATAAATGTTTATTGTTTTTATGAAACAAAAAATATTCACCATAATTTTAATTTAATTTTACGTGATGTTTTACTGATTAGTATGTGTGGACTTCCACATCCATGTAGAGATACAAATAATTTTTCATCACTATATTTCTCGAATGTTTAATTTAATGGTTTAATGGTTATATAGTTTATTTATGATGTAATTATACTAATGTTAATATAATTACAAAGCTACCTACTTAGAATTATTTTGGTTGGTGATGATAAAAACACCTTAGTAGTTGAATGGATAACCACATCGATGAAGTGACGTGATACATTTTATCATTTCCTATAAACACAGATAGTAATAAAGATACATTTAATGAATATATTTGGTATTTATGGTATAATAGTGATTGTGAAAAGAATTTTTTCTATTTATAATTCTTTCGTTCCATCTGTCGATATATGAAAATGGTTTTCATACGTACATAAGACTATCCATCTATATTAAAAACATAAATAATCATTGTACCACTAAATTAAATGGATTATGAATATACATACATATATATAATATGATATTTTTGACACTATTAAAATTCAGGATATTACAGAAGCACTATTAATGTTCAAGGACATGAACTTCCAAAATGAGGATCTCATGAAAATAGAAAATATTAATACTAAAAAATAATGATTTTAATAAGGAATTATTAGTAAAGTGTTGATGAAATGGAATATGTTGATCAAATATGATATTTAATGGTTTAAAATTAATTTCTTATAGAAGAATAATAATTCTAAATTTATTATACATGTAGTCTGAATCATAAATAAGGTATGTTGAGTTTTAGTTAAGGAATATCTTTTACAATCTCATTTTGTTTTAGGATTGTTTCTGATTAATTGTCCATTAGGGGAAATTTTAATATTCTTATTTGGGAAATAAAGTGATATTTGATTATCCTCTAGGGTTTTATTGTGAATAAATTGTTTCCTTTCATTTTCTTAATTTAAAAACTCATGAGACTGAAATAACATTTTACATGACAATCGATTATATTTTAATATTCATTCAGAATTATTTTTATTACATGTACATGTTTTCAAAAAATATTTACAATAATATATTTAATATTACCATATGAATTATTGAGTTTAATTACACACATGATTCAGTTTTCTAAAATTATTATAAATGGAATCTTCATAACAATTTTTTAAGGAATTATTTTTTAATTTTTATGATTATGTGTACGGATTAATTATTTTAATGTATATGGAATAAAAATAATTAACCCCCCCCCAAATGAAAAAACAATGGTTTAAATATTTCATTAAATGCTTCAAAATATTTATTCATAGAATTTTTTTTAATTAATATTTGTGATATTTTTATTTTAGCTTGTGAATTCAAATTGAAAGGGTAGTTTTCTCATTAAATATTCCATTTATCTTTTAATTTTATTTTCAACTAAGAAAAAAACATTGATTTTATAGTGGATATGATCCACTGATTCATTACAATTTATTTATTTTAATGGCTTATGATGATGATGTATTTATTCTTAGTATTCCTGATTCAATTCAGATAACTATTAAATTACATGGAATCATACAGATGAATTATATTGATCATTCAAAGTATAAGGAATGTATAAGATGTCCATATCACTAGTGGGACTCTATTATAGATTAACCCATTAAAATATTACTAGTATCTTAAGAAAAAATATGAAGAATTACATGTTATATAGTTATTTTTTTAAAGATACCTATTTTTGAAGAATGATGTTTTGGGTTAGGGGTGTCGGTATTAAGATTTATTAAAACATTGTTGAGAGTCCTTGATCTTGAATGGACAAAATTATGAAATTTTATTATTAATAATTAATTTTCCACTATACATTGGGTTTATTTATTGATATTAGACATAAAAACGGATTGAATTCAATTATTGATTGAATTCAATGTGTTTTGATTATGTACATTTCCATATTTATTATTCCTTATTTACACATTATGACATCCACTATACATCACCCTTACTATGAATCTTTAGAAACCATTAATTTTTTTCCTATTTGAATGATATGTTGAATAAATCGTATAATGAGTCCAAAAATGAAAAATATTTACATTCACTATGGTTTATTTTATTTTGTATTATATATTTTCAATATAAAAATGGGAATGAAGTATATATTTAGTCCTTGAATACAACAAAACTAATTTACCCTTGGGGATGTGATTCATAGAGTCTTATTTGACTAAAATTCACTTTTTTATTACTATAAAAACACTTTTAAGGAAAATGTGATAAACATAAAATGTTAACTGAACAACCACAAACAACTAGAGAAAACAACCAGGCCTTCCCCTCCCTAGAATCTATACCATTATGATGAGACTTCAACGACGCAGAACCCTTCGGTAGATAGTCTCGTGCAGAGGTGCATGATCATGGAACTGATGGCACGCCTATACCCTCATATACAACCCAATCCAAATGGATTCTCAACAACGTCGTCAGAAAATACATTGGTCTGGATAGCCGAACGGAAGTGTTTTTCCATCCTATTCACCCGAGAATATGTGTTGGGATGGATGTGTCGAAGGATCTTTTTGATTATGTCTATATTACGATTGGTGGAAATTATAGGTGAAAAAATGAGCTGTTTGTGAGAGTTGGAGGGACTTCTGATCTACATGTAGAAGGATGGGGCACACCTTGGATGTTTGTCGGTGGAGGTATTCATCAATGGAGGGAATGGGAGTGGGGTTCCAATTAATGGAAGCATGGAAGAGGGGTGGGCAGGTCGCAACTCAGATAGTGGAAAGCGGTAAGGGAAAGGGCCGAGTAGTATACGAGGTTACGAACCTGGGATAGTCTGCAACGGGTGTAAATAATAGAGTTAGGGGATCTCGGTCATTGCGGCTGATGGAGGGGTAAAAATATGCTAGATAAGCAGAGCAATTTATTCAGTGGTAATATAACTGACACAAAATCATGATTACTAGAGTTATGGTTTCAATGGTTTTTAAAAACTGAATATCAAAACAATCAATGAGAACAATATTTAAGAATTATGGCCTAGAAAACATGTCCCTACAAAACATTTTTGTGATATTCTGAGAATAAAATAACATCATAATGTTTGGGTAAGGTTCAAATTATGTGGTCTTTTTTGAATATAGACTTTTTAGATACATAATGTAGGAATGGTTTTGGAAAAAATTCATACAGGGGTAATAAAAACAAAATTAGCATTTCATATATATCTCATCCATCGATTGTTTTCATAGAGAGTGTACCCTTAATGTGAACCTAGATTGACCCTGCTAGGAAATATGCTTGGGTTAAAATGAATTTTCTATAAAAAATATGGTTAATTTTAATAGACAATGACCATGGATCTCATTTATTACCCCTATGTATAAATATATTTGAAACATGATTTCATCAATTAGAAAACCAATGAATGATTTTTTTTCACGATATGTCACTATGATTGGTGCTCCTCAAACAAGGTTTTATAATTTTAGTCCATGGTAAGAATGGAGATAAATTATGTCAACACTAAATGTAATAGAATATGAAAGGAATATCCACATGAAAAACCATATGTGGTAGGATATAGAAGGTGAAACAATATGATTATGCCTAATTACCTATCAGGTTATATAATTTATAATGTCAACACGAGAGAGATTATTGGAACAAATAATAATAGAATAATGGAATTTCATGAAGACTATATAGGAATGGGTATTAAAAAACTAAAATGACTATAATGTGGGATAAGGTAGTCAAAGGAACATCATAGAGAAAGGGGAAGATGATTTGTTTTGGGATAAGAAGGACACTGATCATGTAATTGATAAAAAATGAAATGTTTTATTAATTCAAAGGAATATAATAATGGTTTTCCTAAGGTATTATATAGTCTTTAATTTTTTAAATATGGAATGAATTTGAATTATAATATTATATATCATAGGGGGAATGATCATGAAAAAATTCATGGATTTGAGAGAAATAGTTTTTCTGTTAATGATAAGTAGACTACAAATAAAATATTTAAAGAACGAGGAATTAATGAATAAGATTATAAAACCCATTCAATGGTTTAATTTGGAAGTTTAATAATTGAATATTAAATGTATTGGTATTGAAGGTTTAGGTTGAAAAATTATTATTTTAATGAAGTTATGGTTATAAGAATAATAAAACCAATCAAGAATGTTCTTTTGTAGTTTATAATTAAGGATTTGTCTGAATATCATTATCACCATAATATTTTATTATATATTTATTTTTGAATAAATTTGGTCTATTTAATAGCTTATGGTACAAGAAACAATTGGTCTAAATGCTCTTTAATAAAGTGTATCATTATAACCTTTCAATAAAATTGGTGGGTATGAATAGAAATAATAAAATTATGAAAAATATGTGGTTTACAGTTTTATAAATTAATTTCATTAGTTATCAATCAATTATAAATAAAAATAAAAATCATTTTCTATTAAAAAATGGTTTCATTTCATTGAAACTAAATTATGTCAACAATATGATTTTATCATAACAAATAAAATTGGAAACTATGGGTGTCTTATTTTATATAAAATTTATATATTATTTCATCAATAATTATTATATGACTCATGTAATATATTTCAATTGAATTGGATAATAATAATTTCAATTTTATTCTTATAACAACATGTTTCTAAAAAGATTTTCATATTATATGGTACCCTTATTTTTAATTTTTTTACTTATTTTGGGTAATTTATTTTTAAAAATGAAAAAAAAGATTTTTTAAATCAACATATTTAAATTATCATAGATCTAATTTATTAAAACATTAAGAAAAATATTAAATTTTCATGGAATAGTGAAATGTACTGTTTTTTATTGATACTATCTTTTTCATTAACTATATTGGGATGTTCTATTCTACTATATGGTTATAAAATTTATATTAGTTTAATTATATTATTATTAATCTGATTTATTTCATTTGAATAAAATTTAAATTGTATTTATAAATGGAAAAAATTTTGTGCTTGGTAAAAATTATCTTTTGAAAAAAGAATTTTCATCATAATTGTAGGGCCAAAATTAAATTTAAAATTTTCTGCTTATGTGAAATGATTTCTTTTGAAAAAAATATTCTATATTAGGAATCTAAATAATTAATATTATTTAACAAGGTAAACATACTATTTTACCAAAATTAATATTAATAATAGTAGAAATTAATTTACAATGATAGAATGAAATCATGTTTATGAGGTGGATAATCCAAAAGAAAAGGTTATGTCTATTATAAACTAGATTGGATTCCCTGGTACCCTAATAATAGAGCCAACACTAAAATTTACCAAAGAGAATTCTATATCTCTATTGGCTGGTAACTATCACATGGCATGATAGAACACAAAAAAAGGAATAAAGATTCCACACAATAGTGGATGATAATAGATACAATCAATATTCTCAACACTCCAAAAGGGGAATGTATAAGAAATCAAACATGTATTGAATGGCCCAATACAATACACAATGATACTAATCATAATAATGAAAAACATAAAAATTATACATCACTTAAAGATCAAATGATTAACACATATAACACCCTTAATTTGTGATTTTCCTTTGCTCGGACATGAGAGAAGGAAATATTAAAATTCTTGATGGAAAAGGTAACGAGTGACCTATATATCCCAGTTGGGTCTCGCGAAGTGTACCATAAATGATTCTATAAAAATTACCCGTATCATGCTTATAGTTTAATTTATATATGTCATGGGAATACATTTTCATATTTAAAACAAAACCTGGTTTTATTTCAAATTGATGGTAATCATTTCCAATAAGTATTAAAAACACATGTTATATACATAAGTTTATATAAATCACTTTACATGAAGAATGAAATTCTTAAATAGATGGAATATATATCAAACCAATAATAAAAAGAACTATGGTAATATTACATGTTTTATGATAATATTCTATTATTGTATCATCATAATTACTATATTAGCAATCAAAACAATTATGTATAAACACAACCTTTTAGATGAGGATGAATAGGACTCATAAATATCCCACCAGGGATAATATGTTATAAAATTGGGTTTTTTAGTTTTCATTATCTATCCATTGTAAGGAAATCATTTTCATATAATTCATGTCCTAAAAAACAACCTAACTACATTGACACACATGTGATGAATGAATCATGGGAAAATAATAGCATTTCAAATCAAAAATCAATCAGAATTCAATTAAAAATAACAATTTTCAATATTCCTATACAATTTCAAAACGAAAAATGTCTTTTTCAAAATTTCCCACCATTTCAATACAAAACCAATCATTGGATTTATAATGTCAATTTATTATATTTTTATAAAATAAATTCTCAAATCATTTCAACAATCCCATCAATTCTTATTCCCATATTATTGGAGGGGGGGGGGGGGGGTTCCATACATTTATGTAATTTCAAATTACAAATCTATGTCACCTAAAATTAGGTTTTCTTAAATATATTGAAATCCATATAAAAAATTAAATAATTTAAAAGATTAAACTATAAGGTTGAGGAATTTAAAATAAAATTTTAAAAATAAAAAATTACAGGAAACATATTCCTATAGAGGGCCTTGTGGTTAAAAAAATATTGTTCTAAGGTCAAATTCCCTATATGGACTCACTATCCTAGGGGAAATGATTCTACTAGGTGAGATAATTGTTTAAAAAATCATCAAGAATCCATGAAAATTCCCCAAATCTAAGGATGAAAAATTTTTATTGAGGTTTCACACAGTTCGTGAAATCCATTCTCCAACTATGCATTGCCCACAAAAAATCCAAAATATCAAAAATATCACCACAGAAAACATGATAAAACCTGACCAATGCATTATTAAAATAACCATCGATGAGTTCCTAAAACATTTAATATAATGTTACACCTTTATCACCATAAAAATTTTCATTACAAATACATATTATTAAAAAGATCCCATATAAAATAAATGAGGTCACATCTCTCGCATTAGTGCCTCACACTCCCACATGACATGTCTATCCAAAATGTTCAACCATATATCAAAGATCCAACGTAGTGACCTCCCATTAATTACTTTTTCTAAAAAATCAACAATCCGAACTGAATACACAGTGGTAGATAAATCAATGTAATCCAGAAGATTACTCTAACTAAAAACATGAGGTGGATCGGGAAGATGATCTCATAACTATGATCCATGGTACATGATATATTAATGCCAACTATGGAAGAAGTACTAAATAGTATGTAATATCCGGAGATTTTATGAAATATCTTCTTTTAAATTAATTTTAATATTGTGGCTGATTGAGTTACATGAAATGAACATTTAATATTTTTTATACACAACAACATGTTTATATTTCATATAACATAACATCGAGGTTCTTCTACAACATGTGTTACACGCTTGGTTGAGTATTTTTGGACAACAATATACTATTAATATTATAATTTATCATTATTCATATCATATATATGTTAGAATATATAGAATAAATAATATTAACTCAATTATAAAAATATTTTTCTCACTCTTTTAAATGAGGAATTAATTCGTTACCAATTATTTATAAATAAAAAAACAATATAAATATAAATGATGTGTTTATATTAAAATATATTTTCCACAAATATGTATCTTATCATAATAAATTAAATGAATCACTATTAGTGATTTATATTAATATAATTTATATTTAATATATTCAGTAAAATGTTTTTACTTTTATCCATTAATTTTGATATGTGTTAGATAAGATTATATCCCATTGTAAGCATCGAAAGCTAAAATTTCTTAAATGGTAGTTGTTTTACTTTTAATGGAACAGTTATTGTAAAGATAAATTTTAAAAAATTGATGAATTATGTTTTAAAAATTTTAATTTATTTTTTTTAATTAAAATCAAAATTTACATTGGGTGACCTTTTGGTATTTTTTTGAGAAGTTTCATTTTTTATTAATTATAAAAAGTAATGAATTATAATTGAAAAAAGCATTTCAATGAAATAACTTATAAGGAGAAATTAAATTTAGAAATTATTTATAAATTTACATTTTCACACTTATATATATATATATTAATCTAATTTAGGCCAATGGAATAATTGTTAAATTTAATTTAGATATAAAAACATAGAAAATTATTGAAAATTTTCACATTAAAAATATTTTTTTTGTTCTGTCTACTAGATTAAATTAAAATTAAATTAATCCACATATGTGAATGGAATATGAAAAAATAGATTCTATATTTTTAATCATATTAATTGATAATTTTTTTTATATTTTATACTTATTTTTTGTTAAAATTTGAACTGAATGAAATTAAAATTATTTATAGCGATTAAGTTAAAAAGAATTTCACTTAGTTGTTAAAAATTTATATTAATTGCCCTGATGACCTAAAAACATTTAAATAATCCATGGTATGGCCATATAAAAATACAATAATTTATTTACTCAAAAAATTGTTCATTATTGGAGGCATATTTTTTAATGGATTCCTCCCAAAGGCGTTTAGATTTTGATATTTTCAAGAATTATAGTTCTCCATTGTAAAATGACATTCATTCTTACCCATTCTAAATAGCTATCTAGATATTTGGATAATAAACCCCCCATTAAATTAATTCACAAAATCCATCCTATCATACCAGATTCCACACTTTGGGAACAAATAAAATAAATTTTGTTCTTTAATGTATACCAAAAGGAGTTAACAGAAGAAGAGGTAAAGATTTTCAACAAGAAATTGGGTATTATTCTTTTCATAAACCCATAAATTAATATTATATAATTATTATATAATTTCTTTAGTATCTAAAATTTAATATATGTTATTATTTTATGGATTTTACTTAATACTTCCCACACTTCAATCAACTGGGATACACGAGCATCATTCATATGTATGACAAGTTATCGCCTTAGAAATTGTTGTCGTTCATTATTCCATTTACAGAACTCAAGGATGAGATTAATGGTTGACAAAATATTTTTATATGATATATATGATACATATTATTTATTTATTATTCTGTAATTATTATGTAACATATAGACTCATTTGTTCCATTTTGGAAGAATATATTAACATCATTTGTGGACTTGCGGACCACCGCCCCCTCAAAGAAATGTTATTCATTCACACTTTATATGGAATGTATTATGTATGAGTTTAATAAAAATAATTCATATACATGAAAACAATATTACATTAATAAAATAATTATATTTCTTATAATATAATAACGCACTTTATTTCTTACCTTTCCACACACTGAACAAGTGATAACGTCATTTGTTTAAGCGTGGACTACTGCATTCTCACGTCAATGTGTTTCTTATTTTTTCATCACTACATCACAAGAATAATATATATAATAATATATTACTAAAAATATGGTGTTTATTATATTATGATTACATACCTTCTTTCCATAACAATCATTGAAAAATGAGAATGTTACTCATGCATACATAGGACCTACCATCTCTATGGATCTAATTTCGGTTCAATTTTCATAACTATATTGGTTTATTTGTTATTAAATTTTATTTTATTTATAAATATGAATATTATTGCATAATTAATATCCTATATATGTTTAAATAATGAAATTATTGACCACATTCGACCTACAAATGTCGTTTTGACACATATGCTAAATATGGTCAAAAAATATGGTGTTAACTTAATAAATTAGGTAAGTATGTAAAAAATTTAATAAGTGAAATAAAATAAATAATAAATATGAAAACTATTCTCTTGAAATTAAATAATTAAAAAATTTCAATTATTCTGGTGGATTAATACACACATGACAAATTAAACTCATGGTAAGGAACATTGTCTCAATCTTGTTTCATTGAGGAATATTTTTATTTTATACACCCACCATATTTTATGATATTTACATACATACCCATGGATATATTATCTATTGAATTTAATTAATATAACATTATTTTTTAAAATTTTATTCTTTTGTGCAACATTTGATTCAAATATTTCAAAGTGGTATGAGACACATAGTTTTAAAAATATCATTTTATACATATAAATATTTAAATTCAAAATATTTTTTTCCATATTAATATTATTGATATAATTTTATATTTTTATTTATATGTATATAAAAGGATTATATTTACATTTTTTATTTATTTTTAATTTCAGTTAATGGGTTTCAAAAAAAAATTCGTTCTTGGTATGGAATGTTTGAATTACATTTATAATGACCAAATTAAGGTTTATTTAAATATATATGGTGACAATGAATTATCCCCCACCATTAATATTAATTATAATTTTTATGACTCAATAAGGGTTTAAATTTTATTATTCAAAAAACCTCCATTTCCCTTTTTTGGTACTTTTAATTGAAAATGGGTTTTGAAGATGGATTGATTATTTCAATAACATGGATTGTATTCTAATTGGTGAATATAAAATTTATGAGTGAAATTTTAAAAATTGAATGAATTTATGTGTTTCGAATATGTAATAGTACTTATAAATTTGAAGGGTGGATATGTGGTAAAGAAATGATGAGTTGTTCCAAGATAAAACAATGATTGGATGTTCCATGATAAACCAATCATGGGTTGTTCTATGATATTCCTCCAATTCATTGGTTATAAAAGTTGATTGTGTGGTTATTCATTTTGTAAGAGTGATATATATGGATTTATAATTCATGTTTATTCCATTCATAAAAATGATAAGTATAATTATGTCATATGATACCATTATATGCTATCATTTCACACTCTGGGATTTACAGAAATATTATTATTTCAAAAGGGGTAAGCAGTGTGCATATTTACAAAGGAAATTATTTACTAAAGAAAAAGGGTGAAAAGTATTAATTCATGATAATGTTTTCAATGGTTTTCTTATTTTGGTTGGAATAAATGGTTTACCATTCATTCTATATCCATTACTATGTTTTTTTCTCCTCTAATGTTTTTTCTGAAATATTTTCAATATAGATTTAGCAGTGGTAAGGGAAAGGTAGAAGTTGAGTTAAAAATCCTAGTGATTATCCTTGTAAATAAATATTGCTTTGTTTTAAAAATATTATATTATGTGGAAAATGGAAACTAATATGAATTTTGAACATTTTAATATATAATGTTTATGTATGTACTATTGAATAATTATATAAAACTCTAAACCTAAAAAGATCATGAAATTTAAAGAAGTTAAATTATAGATTAAAACAGTGGATTTTTTAATCTTAGAAGATGAACCCATATAAGTTTTATCAAATGATTGTTTATACAACATTATGGGTTAGGATAGTTTAAATATAATGAAAATTTAATATTTGAATATATTTTTTAAGTTGTAGTGATATAGAATTATGATTTTCATGTCGATTCATCTAAAATATGAATTTTCGGAATTGGATTCCATAGAGGAAATATGAATGATGTAGAGAGATGGATCATAGAGGAAAATAATATTCCAAATACTTATCCTCAAATGGTTGGAATTGGATAATGTATGTTTGTTTTCATGATGGATCAGTTGAAAGAAACTATTAATGGTGGTGCTAACCTTGATAGAGAAAAAAACTTTTTACCCTGATGGAATATGTTTATATTGTATACTTTTATAAGGCGTATTCCCCATCATATAATGGATCATCTAACCATGTTTTAGACAATGGATGGTCCAATATAATTCCACATTACATTTTAATCTGTTATAGTAAAATATTTACTTTTGATTTCCTTTTTTCAATGGGTTATTATTTTCGACCATCAAATGGGTAGGATACCTGTAATAATTAATTTAAAGATTTCATTTAATTTTTAATATAGAAACCTAAAATTTATGCACCTTTTTGGGAAATTATTTTCCATGTATGTGATGTACACATTGTATAATAGATACTGTGAATAATTTGTGAACATAGAAAATGATTCTTATGGTTCTTCATAGATTTTGGTAGCAGTTTTGGTTTGGATGTGGGTTTGTAATACAATTGTGTTTTTTCCATAGTTATTTCTAGTCTATTATGAAGAATTATCTTTATATGGTATGTCTTATGGTTTCTAATCCTCATTTTAAAATGTGGTTATCATTTATATGTAATTGAGTTAGGTAGATCTATCTAAGAATTTTAATATAATTAATTTATTATTATTTTTATTGATTCGTTGATATTTGTAATGGAATTGAATGTGATGAAATTGAATAGGGAATGATTTTATTTTTTAATGTGATTTTATTATTTCAAAATATAATTTTCTTTTCTATGGACAGAATTATATTTTTAAATCCTAAAAAATAATTCCGTGGATTAAAAATGGGTATTATAAAAATGTGAGCATGGTTTTAAAAATATATATTGAAAAACTATACACAAAGGGAAACTTGGTTTCATTGTGAAAGAGAAACGAGTAGCCTTAGTGTGTGTGGCAATACTAAGAGGTAACATAATGTATATTGAAGGACTATGGAAGGACTCCATATTTGATGGATTGAAACATATGAATTTTGGGTTCAGGAGTGTCAAGTATGTATTAATCCATAGGCTAGAGCCCATCGAGAAGTTTCATTGTAGTTTCTGGTTTTTAATTACATGATGGGTTATTTAATGGATGTTTTATAAAATTTATATTTAAGTCATGGTATAATTAACTTCTTTGTTTTATAACTACCATGTTTCTAGTATTGGTATACATAAAATTTAATTAATGGAATATCCAAGGAATGTTTGAGAAATGTTTTAAAATGGTTTTATTAAAAAAAAAATTGTAAAAATGTTTTGTTTTAAAGAATGAACCTATGAAATCATGATATTAGAACGTGTATATATTAACTGGTGTTTTCCTAAATGGAATTTTCTACCAAACCCAACATCAGTGTTTGGGTAGATGTAGAAAATGTTTAGATGGATACATGTAATTGGATTATTATTATATAGAATGTTGGATTCTCTTATTTTATTTTATTTCGGATGGTTTGTAGAGGTGGAATTTTATCCCATGGGATCTTCTTACTATAGAATTTTCATAGTTTTGAGTTTATCCATATTGTCTTAGTAATATCTGTATATTGCTTCTTCTTTTTTACTCTGGCTATATGTCTTGTTTTTATTATATTGAAGACTTCTTTTTTAATCTTTTTATACCTCAGCCCATAATGGGATTACTTGGGTGACTAGTCTAGATGGCCATGCTAGTTTTTTTACATCTTTTAATTAGATCCTTGCTCAGACTGAAGTGTGTCGAAAAAAACTGATTTGGTTCCACAGAATTGGTAGGCATTAGTAGGATCATTCTTATTGATATATTAGGTACAAAAAAGGGGCATGGCTAGCTCTCCCATAGGATGGAATCTAAAAAACCATGGGTGGTTGGAAAATCATGATTATGTCCATGATCTGATATGTATATGTTAATATAAATGAATTTCGAGGGAAATCTATTTAAATTGACTTATCTACTAAGTTTGTAACTTTGTGTGTGTGGTGTAATTTAAATAAACTAAGTGGGGAGGAGTTTTCATACTAGACCTCATTGTATGGATTCACATTGGGCATATCACCTTCGTGTGAGATCTAAAAATAAGAAACCTTTAGGTAACAAAAGGTCCCATGATTTTAAGGTGAGATCCACTTTCAAAAATCCTTCACAGCTCTATATTGATACTTCTAATGGTGGTGGGTCTCATTCTATAGACATGTATTTTGTCCATGTGTCTATGTCCTTATAGATTTATATAATGGATTTCATTCCAGAGTAATATGAAGTAACTTCATAAACTATTAGAGCTACAATATTTATTTCATCATCTATGTTTGTATCATTGTTTTACATAGCTGATAGTCATTATTTTTTATCTTCAAATTCATTTAACATGATGGGTTTACA
Source organism: Viscum album (assembly GCA_963277665.1). Taxonomy (NCBI): domain Eukaryota; kingdom Viridiplantae; phylum Streptophyta; class Magnoliopsida; order Santalales; family Viscaceae; genus Viscum; species Viscum album. The sequence continues at coordinate 104,929,472 of OY728141.1, forward strand.
ATCAGAGCTTGTATCATTCTTCTTGGATCATTACACTCTATCTAAAAAGTGTTTTGAACAATGTTTCAAGTGAACCATGTGTTGGTGATTATAGATGACCTTGAAGTGGTTTTGGATTTCATAGTTATTGATCATAACATATTTCTCTTTATTATCAACTTGTATTGGATGATCAGTATTAAGGAGTAAATAGACTATTATAACTATTAGGTGAAGTTCTTCTCTATCGATTGGGTAACTAATGTTTTCGAGGGTGAGAGGGATTATTGACTGTGGAGGGTGGGGAATGTAGTCCATTATACTAGTATCATCTCATTCCAGTTGTGAAAAAAATTTCAAAATGCAGTTGACCCTTCCATGGGTGGTCTACTATAAGTTGCCTTGCATGTGTACCCTGAGTTCATTCTAGATGACTTCAATAGTTTACCAAAAAAGAGAGAGTAATATTTTACTATTGACATACTACCTGGAGTGACTCCCATTTCTATTACTTCCAATCAAGTGGAACCTTCTATGTTGGTGGATTTTAAAGTCTAGCTTAAGGAACTAGAGGTATACATATTTAATATTCCTAGCTTGTCATTGTGGGGTTATCATGTAGTATTTTATTTGAAGGCATAAAAAACTCATTGTATTTGTATTGATTGTAAAAATTTAAATAAGTTGACCCTTAAAAAACTATCCTTTTACAAGAATTGACGATATTTTTGATCAATTTAGAGGGGATCATTGGTTTTATGATATAGGCTTGTGGTAAGGGTTCTATTTAGTGTGAGTTTGATTAGAATCCATAACTAATATATTGTTTCTGATTTGATATAGGCATTTTGAGTTTATTGTAATCTCATTGGTACTCACTATCAATCTTATAGTGTTTGTGTATTTGATTAAATTTATCATTCATTTATTATTAGACTATTTTGTTGTTATGTATGTAGATGATATCTTGGTATACCCCATGTTAGAGGAGGAACATGTGGATATTTTATATATCATTATCCAAAACATGATTGAAAATTTTCTATATCATATACATTCATAGGGTGCGTTTTTTATATAATAGGTGATGTTTCTAGGCAATGTGATATCTTATAGGGGTGTCATAGTGGATCCTAAATTTTTTTGTGAATTTATGTCCAGGGAAAAGCCCAGAAACATCTTCGATATCTAATGATTCATAGGATTGGACAGTTGTTACATATTGTTTGTTTGGGAATTTTACACTGTTTCATCAGTAATGAAATATTTAAATAGTTAGGGTGTAATGTTTTATTGAGACAAATAATGGTAGAGATCATTTGAGGAGTTGTATGTGAGGTTGACTTTAGAACGAGTGTTTATTGTCCTAGAACCATGTTCTGCATACGATGTCTTCTATTATGCCTTAGGTATGAGTTTGGTATGTTTCTTGTTACATGGAAAATATTTTTTGGCATCTGTCTCATGTTAGTTACACCCTTATGAGAATAACAAACCTACCAATGATCATGATTTGATATTAGTTATATATGCACTAAATATTTAGTGTCACTATCTATTGGGGGAGTGATTTATAATGTATTATGATAAAAAAGGAATTATATTCTAACTTATTTGGGTTTAAACATTAAATATAAATATTGGGTAGGGTATCATTAGACCATTGATTTTGATATCATATGTAGCCCTAGGAAAAGAAAACATGGTTTTCAATGCACTGAGAAAAAAGTGTATTTATATAAGAAATGGAGGATTCAACTACATAGTGGTCTCTCATGAGTTTGTTTTCTGAAATTATTTTGGGGTAGAAGGAGGTTAGTGGATTGGTTTTCTTAGATTTGATAATTTTTTACACTACTTTTGATGAGCGAGTTTGAATTAATGAGACAACAAACCCTGAGAGTGAATTATTATGAGAAATCATAAATTTTGGGGAGACCTCATGCAAATGGACTCATTCTCTTATTGTTTATTTTTGATTTTGTATCAGGTTGGTTGTTCATTTATTCACTGAGATATTATATATTAAATAGTGGACATTAATATTATTAGTTCCCGCACCTTGAGGCTGAAAAAATGTACAGAGATTTGAGACATTAGTAATAGTGGGTGAGGTTGAGGTGGTCAATTGCATATTTTAGATATTGATGATCCACTTGTAAGAGAGTTATGATGGAAAAACAGTTAGTCGTAGGTCTATTGAAACCATTACCCATTTTCAGTATGGTAGTGGGTCAAAATTTTCCCAAAATGTTTGCATTGGTGTACGACAACATCCTATGGGGAAGGAATCGATTTGGGAGATTCTCGATAGAATAAATTTGTAATATTTTTTCCTACCAAAAATGGAAATTATGAGTGTGGAACATATATATGAACTATATCTCTAGGAGATTAGGATAATTCATGGATTTTCATTTGTAGTTGATTATGACAATTGATCAATTATCACATCAAGATTATAGAATGGATTACAAGAGTCCGTAGATTCCCAATAGAATTTGAGAATGACATATCATATGGAGAATGATGGATAGACATTGAAGGAAATCCAAATCCTGAAGATATTATTTTGGCTAGTTATTCATTTTGGTGGATCTTGAGACTTTAATTTTATAAAGAAACGAACTTAAACATTATATAATCTCGAGTGTGATTAAAGATTCTATATTCATAATCATTCGTGATTTTTTTAGTTTTATAGTTTTAGAGAAATATGAAATAATACACAAAAAACATCTCATAATAATACAAGAGAAAACTACTAAAACAGTTTCCACCTTTTCAAAATTATGAAACAATGAAAATTTAATATGATTTATTTTTCTTCAAAAAAATAATCACAACATTCCGGTTATATTTATATTTTCACATACCCATTATTATATACTATGAAAAAAAATATTTAAATTTGGGATGAGAATAACAATTTCAAAAAAGGATATAATAATAAAAAGAGAAAACATTAGTCCTTGAAAACATAAAAAAATATGAGATCATTTCCACAAAGGCATACTTCCCACCCATAAAGTATCATATTCATAATTTTTGAAACATGAGATTTTCATAAAACATAGAATAAAATAAAACATGAAGGTATCATGGGGAAGTCCATTATTATTATTTTAACACTCACAACAACCAGATGATTTTTAACTCTCACTTCTACTTTTTAATTTAAACCTCACAACTACATTAAGCTGTAACAATCGCAGTTACACTTGAATTAACCATACGACCTAACATCAACATAAAAATAAATAATTCATTATAGGGAGTTGTTAATACAACCCTTAATCATAAATAGTTCCCATGAACCAGAAAATAATCATCAATCAATAATAATTTCATAAAAACATTACTTTTGAATTTTGTAAAACTATAATTTTAAGAGGACTTTTTAATGAAATGTCCCTTAAAAATATAATGTAATTAAAGTGAGAATTGATATAATTGAATGATTATGTGTATACACAATGAATACATATAAAAAAACATAACATAACCAATATTAATTACACAATCAATCATAATATCATATAATTAATGAAATAGAAGGTTTTCCCAAATAATGGAATTTGGGTTAAGAATTCCATTACTTCTAATTTTTTTATTTTAAAATGTGTTTAAACCTCATTTATAATGGTTAAAACAGTTTTATTAATAATTTACAGAAACATATTCATGTTTATAACACCTTATACGATCATTTTATAACAAAAATCCAGTCATTTTTTAATAATATTTTGTTCATTCTAATGTTTTGGGTGCGTTCTTTACTTGATTTCCATGATCAATTCATAATGTATTTTCTTGTTAAATGGAAAAGAAACTCTTAGAGTGGAATGAAGTGTATTTAAATATTTATAGAGAAATATATGATACCATATATCATATTATTATTACATATGAGGATGATTCATTATGTAAGACATTAATGATATGTTTTTGATTATTTTGGGAGTTCTTTAATAACAATGAATTAGTTTCATTATATAACATAAAATTATGAATATTTGTTAATTATATAATAGTAAAAAAGATATATTACACCCTTTAAAATATGTTTCAAACATTACAATGGTTTTATAACCAAATTTTAACGATGTAATGAAAATTGAAGACACAACGTCCATGATGTCGGTAAATCAACACAATTCAGATAGTGTATTTATTTTTAGAATGAGAGGGAGAGGAGAGGATGTATGAGGATAAATTTTATCACAATCATGATAAAATTATAGTATATATAGAATACGATAACATTTGATTACAATTGGATGGGGGAGGTGAAGTAATTGTAAGAAATAAATAATAATTGAAAAGAAAATGTAATAAAATGAAACTGAATTTTAGCTCTGGGAATCTTCTCATTGAGATCCTCTTTAAGGCCTTTGGTTTTGGACTTTTGGGGAGACCATAAGGTATCGAACGTGTGGAACATCCTTGGGAAGATAATTGGGTAAACTTTAAACAATTATCAATGCTTGAGAGGTGTGAGATGAAAGGGCATGAGGGTGGTATTTATAATGGAGGATAGGAAGGGTTTTCCATTATTGTAATAATTATTTTATTATTTAGACCATGAAAAGAAATAGTATTGGTTATTGGGAATAGAAATAGAAATATTCACATGTGAGTATTAACCAATGGAATTTTACATAATACATTTCTCAAGAATTAATTAGAAATTCAATTATTTAACACATTTCAAAAATTATCAAAATCCACTATTGTAAAAAATTCATGTATTTCAGTTAATCACAAAAATTCACCCTAAAAAATTTTCATCATTTAGAATTAAAAAATAAACTCCATTTTATCCAAATAATTTTCTATGTATGAGATATTTAAATTATAAATAAAATAATAGTGTATTCAAAAAATAGCATTTTAAATCTATGACTTATTTTATAACATTGTGAAAAATTAATCACAGTCTCATAAACTAATCATATAACCATATAACCATAAATTAAACATATTGATTTCTTTTTAGGAAAATACATTTTCAGGTAAATTACTAATCATAAAAGTGTAATTAAATACATATGACTTACCAACATATATACTATGATTATATTATCAATTAGAGGATGCATAAATTTTAAATATACATCCATGGGTGAGGATAATATTCATTAAATTGATTTACTATTCATAAGGGTAGTATTACTATTCATAAGGGTTAGTTACTATTCATATGGCTAATTTTCTATTCAACAAAAATTAATTTGATATTTTCATCCTCTAAATATCTTACTGATCCCAACTATGTATGTCCATTTTCCAAAATTTAAATCATAGAAGCAATCAAATTATGTTTAACAACTAGATTATCACTATCTACTTAAAAAATTGTGTTTTTTAACAGATATATAGTGTTAAATGAATTTTAGTCTATATGAAATTTATTTTCTAATTATTAGGGTGTTATATTCTATCCACCTTTTAGAAATAATGTCATCGAATTTTTTATTTAATTTTAAAACTAGTGATGGTACTTTTCCCTCATAGAATTTTTATACTCCCATGTTGCTTCATTAACCATGTTGTTTCTCTTAAAAACCATTACCTAGTGTAATAACATATTACGCAATAATTTCCCACTAAAATACAAAATCTTAATTGGTTTCTCATCATAAAAATGATTCTCTTCCAACTAAACTATATCTGGGCTGAAAAAATGTCATGAATATGGCACATACTTTCCCAACATAAAAACATGAAAAAAATTATGTTTATAAGATAAACTGAGAGTCATAGCTACTTGGTAGGTGAATTTTCCAACTATCTACATGATTTCATAAGGTCCAATGAACCGTGGAAATAACATTAGAATATTACTAAAATGCATAACATTTTTTCAGGGTTAGATTCTAAGAAAAACGAGATCACGTACCTCAAATGAAAAATTTTTCCTTCTATTATCTACATAACTTTTCTAAATGCTCATGTTATCCTCATGTGTTACATTATTATCTTCACCTTCTAATAAACTTCCTCTACCAATTCTGGTCACATCAACATCATTTCCCAAACATCATACTAAATTGATAGATTTCAACACTACTTCTGATAAAATACCTCAAATGGTGAAATATGTATATTGGAATGAAAAAATTTATTATAATAAAAAATTTCTAATGAAAGATGATTATCCCAACTTCTATGATAGTTCATTGAACAACCTCATAGAATATCCTCTAATGTCTGAATTGTTCTCTCGGTATGTCTATCATATTGGGGTGAAAAGTAGTGATACAATTTAATTTTATACCAATTGCCTTCGGATGTCATTTCAAATATTTACAAGTGAACATGGGATCACTATAAGATACAATTGAATAAGGAACACCATCTAACATGAAAATATATTTGGGGTATTGTTGATACAGATGATCCAAAGGCAGTATATCTCAAATAGGAATGAAAGGTGAATATTTATTCAGTAGTTCAAGAATAACACTAATCGCATTGTTAACATGAAAAGTATTTTGTATTACTCCTAGATGTCCATGGATATATTTTCTGATTTCTTTTATGGAACTAAAAATGGATGAAGTATCCATTTGGTAGTTGTCTCACAGCTTTATCCTATTGACATGTCAGAAATTTCACAGTAAAAAAATAAAATTTCTCTTTTCATTCCACCCCACAAGTAATACTCCAGACGGTATATATACATGTTAGTAATGCTAGGATAAATTGAAAATGGAGAACAATGACCTTCACACAACAATTATTTCTTCATATAGGCATCATAATGCACACATAATATCTTCCCAAATAATAAAACACAAACAGTATCAAGCTTAAATTTTGGAAACATTCCCCTTTTAACCAATTCAATCATTTTCTATAACTTATAGTATTACTTATAGGATGGTTGAATTTTTTTTGATAGAGAGGACTATTCAAACACCTGAAACAAAATAGAGAAATTTCATACTGCAAAAATATCCAATAATAAATTTATCAAATCATTAATCCAAGAGTCATGTTCCAAATATAACATGGTAAATGATTCATAATGTTTTCAAATTAAGATATCATTTAATGTGTTTTCATTTCCTGGAAGGTAATTAATTGTGAAATTATAATCTATTATCAACTCAATCCATCTTCTCTACCATATGATTAATTATTTCTACGTGAATGTATATACTTCATAATATTGGGGTCAGTATATATTTCACATTTGGATAAGTATAAATGATACCTTTATATTTTTTTAAGAATAAAATAACAGATTCTAATTCCAAATCATTTGTGGGATAATTTACCTCATGATTTTTGAGATGTATTGAAGCATATGAAAATATCTAATCATTCTGCATCAGAGCACAACCATGTCCCATCAATGAAGCATCTCTATAGATGAAAAACTCCCCATTTTTGGAAGGTAGGTCGAAAAATATAATATTATCCAATCTCATCATTAGATCCTGAAAAAAAAACATCACATTATTCTATCCAAATAAATTTAACCCCTTTCCAGTTAACAAAGTTATCGGGATAGATAACCGTGAAATTTCTTTAATAAACCTACGGTAATAGCATTCCAATCCAAGAAAACATCAATTATCTATAGCATTTGAAGTTATTTTCCGTTAATCAACCACATTTTTTGGCAGGATCATATATTATTTCTTATTTATTTAAAATGTGAGAATAGAAAAAAAAATTGTTTTATCACAAAATCAAATTTTATAAACATTCCATAAAACTTGTTTTCTTTGAGAGTTTTAAAGACATCCTTAAAAGTTTTTCATGATCCTCATAAAAATTTGAATATACCAAAATATAATTAATGAAATGAATAATAGAAATTTCCAAATATTCCTGAAATATTCTATTCATAATATCCATGAATACAGTAGGGGAATTTGTCAAACCAGAGGGAATAACAAAAAATTAATAATGCCCATATCTAAAATGAAACAATTGAGATTTCATCCTCCTTCACTTTCAATTAATGGTACCCTGGATCTCAAGGCAAACATAGATAAATAGTAAACTCCCTGAAGCAGATCAAATATGTCATCGATATGAGGAAAATGGTACACAGTCTTAAAAGTAATATTATTTAAATATCTATTATTATTGAAAAAATCCCAAGGATCCATCGTTCTTTATAATGAAAAAAATACAAGCACCCCATAGTAATGTTCTAGGATGAATGAATCCTTTATTAGGAAACTCTTGTAACTAATTTTTCAATTATTGAAGTTTTACATGATCCATTAGATAATAGGGTTGTGAAATTTTCGAAGCATTAGTGTCTAATTCAATTGTAAATTCAACTTCCTAATATGGTATAACACTGGGAAACTCATCAAGAAAAACATCTAGGTATTTATTTACCACTAGCACATCATTAATCTAAATAGTTCGCTTATTTTCAACAATATGATAACGATAAAATTCATTTTTGTATTTTAACAGTTTATCATCATCCAGATATTTTATCAATTTTATCTGTTTGTTCTGGTACACAAACTGAATTTCAATTTTGAAAACAACTTATTTAGCTCCAAAAACAATCTTTTCATTATTAATAGAATGAAAATCCATACCCATAATGACATCAAACAATTCTAAAGGAAAAACAAAAAGTTTTTCAAGTAATGTATTTCCGCAGAAAACAACAAGAAAATTATTGTAATTCCTTTTCTCTATAATAAACCCCCGTGGTGTTTTATTAATATGTTCTGGTCTCATTTCATGAGGTGAAATTTCCAATATACTATAAAATATCTCAAAAAAAATGTAATTTGTAGACCCTATATCAAACAAGAATTTAGAAAAATATTAGTTAAATAAGTACTTAATACCACTTCATTGGATGATCCGACATCTAGAGACATAGTCATAATGGATCTCACTTCACATTTCTTCTTATAGTTTGGATTATTTATTTAATTCAAGTTATTATTTGGGACGGAATTTTTATAATGAATAATCCCACCATCATTGAAGCATATAAATGTCTCCTTATTAGAATTTATCTTAAGATCATTTTCATTAAAATATTAGGCCATGGGTCCAAACTTACCACATCCAAAATACTTCCCAGTTTAAGTAAGTAATTCACCTGGGTGGTATTTACCACACTTTTCACAAATCAGAAAAAGAAATTTCATAACTTGAGATTTCATTAATTTATTCTTACCCTGTGATTGACATTTAGACCTATTATCCTCCTTATTGTTAGAGTAAAATTGATCATCGGAAAACTCTACTTCTACCCTCTCATAACATCATAATATTTTTTCATTAATATTTAATTCACAGTAGGCTAAATCACAAAGATATATTGGCTTCAATCTTGAGTAAAAATGGTTGATTTTTTTTCAAGATCCCAAAAAATATTTGGAGTAAACCATTCTAGTCAGGTGAAGTTAACTTCATACATGGCCACAATATCTTATTACATTTTCCTGAATTCAAGTAATTTTATTTTGATCCTAATTCGAACAACGATGGTAAATTATTTTTCAAGGAAAATATTTTTAAATTCATCCCATTCCAAGGCATCAATCTTTTCACACTCCATTATATTATTGACCATTTGCCAACACAAGATCACTTAACTTTAAAAATGATAAATAAAAATACTAACCTTTTGATTAGATGAACAACCAAATATTTCAAATATGTTTTTTATGGATTTAATCAACCCTTCAGTGGCCACTAGGTTTGAAGATACACTGAAATAACAAGGACCTTTCCCCATAGAATGTTCAAATATCATAATGTTTTTTTCTGGTAGCGTTTTTTGTTCTCTATCATGGATTCCACCGCTGTTTATTTTCTATGTTAGCTAAGACATTATTATCATGGAAAACATGGTTCCAATCACTACCATTCCAGGTTATCGATTTGGAATGATATCAGTATATCGGTTCATTCCAACATCAGCTTCCCTGTTTATTCGGTGGAAAACTATTCTGAACAGACATATCATAGTTGAAGAAATAAGGTAATCTTAAAATTATATATCATTTCAACATAAAAATAATTTTAAAAATTTTTATGGTATTCTATTTACATCATAATAACCCATGCAGTTATCTACACCATAATCTCAAACCAATTATATGGATTTGTACTAAAACGTTACATAATCTGGAGTTTTGGTCAAGAACATAAACTCATACACATAGAGGATCTTTTTTGGTTTATTTTTTTAGGGAAATATGACATAATAATTACATAAACCTCATGTAATCATACAATAGTGTACTGCTATAATTGAATCCACTCTTTTCCCAAATATAAAAATTAAAAATAAAATATGATTTCTTTTTCATGATAAAAATAATCACAATATTCATCTTCTGTTAATCCATTATCTTAACAATACTTATATGATGTGGAAAAACATTTTGAAAATTGTTATGAGTTTTAAATTCTCAGTAAGGGATTTATAAATAAGGAGAGAAACCATTAGTCCATGAATACTTATTAACATATGAAATCATTTCAACAGAGTAACACATCTTTCCCATAAAGAATCATAAACATTATTAGTGAAAAATTGGTTTTCCATAAAACATAGAAACCATAAATGAAACATGAAGGTATATTGGGGAATTAATTACATCAAATTTTAACTATCATGACTACAATTTGATTTTTAACCCTAATTGCTATCTTACAATGTAACCCTTACAACTAACTTATAGTGTAACCATCGTAGTTACACATACAGTAAACATCCGACCAATCTCTAACATAAACAGAATCAATAATGTGGAGGGAGATATAGGTCACACCCTTCATCATAAAAAATCCCATGAAACTAGAACATAATGGGAAAACATGAATAATTTCATTAAACCATTTCTTTTCATGTTTGTAAAATAGATATTTAAAAGAATAATTTTAGTGAAAATGACCATTACAAATATAATATAATTGAACTGAAAATTTATTGAATTCTAGGAATATAATTATAAACTATTAATACACATAATTAAACATAACATAAACAATATTAATCATATAAATAATCATAATACTAAATAATTAATGAAATAGAAGGTTGACTGAACAAATATAAATTGTGTTAAGAATTACCATACCTCATGTTTGTCTTACATAAATCATTTTTAATAATATAGTATTATGGTTAAAAGTGTGTTTTTTATTTTTTAAGGAAACGTATTCATGTTTATAATAACATATTTTATCCTTTTAAAACATTGTGACACCCATTTAATATTTTTTTTTTCTTTCCATTGATTCGAGTGCATTCTTTACATTGTTCCCATGGTCGATTCATAAAAGATTTTTGTGTCGAATGGAAGAGAAACACTAAAAGATAAATAAAATGATATTTATTTTTTATATAATATTAAATGATACTAAATAATTTTTTCCAGATAAAAGGAATAATCTTTAGATAAAACAATAATGATATTCTTTTAGATCATTTTGGCGGTTCATCGATAATCAAAAATTATTTCTGTTATATAACTTAATATTCTATATTTATTTAAAATAAATAAAATAAAATAGGTTATATAAAATATATTACAATATATTTCAACCATTAAAATGTTTCACATCCACATTTGAGGTATGTAAAAAAAATTGAAACACATCGTCCATGTTGTCGGTAAATTGACCAATCACGGATGATGTTTTTATTTTTAGAATCAGAGGGATAAAGGAGGAAGTGTGATGATGTATTTTTCCATTAACATTATAAAATTATAGTATATATAAGATACAATTTATTTTAATTACTATTGGATAGGGTTGGTTAATAGAGTATAATAAATAATAAGAAATGAAAATAAAATGGATGAAAATGAAAGAGTATTTTTAACTATTGATCACTTCTCATTGAGATCCTCTTTATGGCCTTTGTTTTTGGCCTTTTGGTGAGAAAAAATGGTCTATGACATTGTAATGTTACTTAGGAGGAGTATTGGGAACAATTATTCAATTCTCATAGCATGAGAGGAGTGAGAGGAATAGGGGCGAGGGTTGTATTTATAGAGTCGGAGAAGAGTGGCTTCCAATTATTTCAATAATTATATTATTATTTTTTTCAAGAAAATAAATAGTATAGGTTCTTGTGACTACAAATAGAAATAATTGCATGTGATTTTGAACCAATGATTATTTACAACATCCATTACTCGAAAATCATGCAAAAATTCATTAAGTAACCATATTTCTGAAAATATATAATTTCTCTATTCATCAAAATTCAAGTATTTCAAAAAAATCCCAATAAACTACTCTGACTATTTTTCAACATATAGAATTCAAAAATGAACTCAATTTTATCGAAATATTTATTGAAATATTATAAATTTAATTTTATTTCAATTTAATTTTTTATTTTAAAAAATAATAATATTATATCTATTACTAATTTTATAAAACATTGAAAAATTAATTATTATCTCATAAAATTATATTATACCCATAATAAAATAACATAAAAAATTATGATTACATGTTATTAAAATAAATTTTCTGTTACATTTTTAATCATAACATCCTAATTAAATACTTATGACTTACCAACAATTATACTATTATCATATTTTCACATATAAGATGCCTACATTTAATTGATACTTCTATTGGTGTGGTTACTATTCATTAAGATGATTTACTATTCAGAAGGGTTTTATTACTATTTATAAGGGTTAGTTAATATTCATAAGGGTATGTTAGTATTTAAAAGAAATTATGTGGATTCTGTCAGACTCTGAATATCATACTAGTCGCAACTGCGTATGTCTGTTTTTGAATATTCAAATCATAAAAGTCAAAATATTATGTTTAACGTCTAGGTTATAACTATGTCCTTAAAAAAGGTTTATTTCAAATAAAATTATTGTAGCATGAAAATATTTCTATATTAAATTTACTATAAAATCATTGGGGTGTTAAATATTTTCCATGGGTCAAATTTTTCTATAGTAGTTGTAATCAGGAATCAATCAGGATGGTTCCCTTCGAGGGTTTGTATGGGCATCCATATTGAACTCCCTTATTCTATGTAGAGTTAGGAGAACAGTCTGATGTGAGAATTTATTTCAATCAATTTTCAACATCCTTTGTTTTATTTTAATTTTCATTTTATTATTAAAATATTATTTTATAGGTATCTTAGGATTGGCGTTCTCTCATTATGCTCTCTCGCAGCGATTCCCTAGGTCCATGGCGATGGAACCCGTTCCCCCCTCCCGATTGGAGGTGGAGTCTCGCATTCATCTAAGAGAGATGACCCTTCTTCATGCTCTGTCCTTCCTTCATCCTTCCCTCAGATTTCTATTTCCCTGAATGTTTCAGACTCCTTGAATCTCTGCGAGTGTGCGGTCATTAGGTTTCTTGACCGAAGACACATAATGGTCTGATTTGGATGGGAGGAAGACATGAATGCTACTTGGTCCATGGCTTCGTGGAGGTGCGGTGGATCATCATTTTATTTGTTTCGCTAGAGCTTTTAAAGTCATATGTAGTGTGACCCTCCATAGATTTCAACATGGTTAAGCCTTCCTGGTCTTCCACTTTCGTTTCAAAATCCCTATATTCTCTGTGCTGTTGGTAATTTGATTGGAAGATATTTATGCTCAGATCAACAGAATGAGTCTGTTTCACACCCGATTTGCCCATGGATCTGTGTCGAGGTTGACGTTGAAAATCCTCTAGTGCGTTGTGTCCAGATCAATGATGGGAAGGAGTTTTGATGGATTCAAGAAGTAGTTTTCGAATCATGGATGCAGTTCTATGTGGGGTGTAGAAGGTTCGGGCATCTGGAGGCCGTCTACCGCAGTGGAAGGATGGGTAGTTCCTTACAAGGGGTAGAATGGAACTACAGTGGTGGATGTTGCCATGATCCCCTCCCCACAAAGTGTTCCCCTCCTGGGCCAGAAATGTGAGAAGGAAGATAATGACCCCCGAGTCCCGCCTCCAGTAGGTCCCGGGTTGGTGACTTGCACCGAGGGTATAGTAAACACACAAATGGGAGGCATTACCCTCTAAGAGAAGACATGCGTAAGAGAGAGATAAGATAGACACCAATCAACTCCAACTCAGAATTTAAATATAAAAGAAACCCAAATGCATATATGAAATTTCATGCAAATGTACTACAACTGAAAGGGAAAAGTAAAAGTACCCAAAAGATAGTAAAACGGCAACGACCACAAGCCCGAACAGATCCTCCAACCACAAGATAGTAGTAACCAGCTTGATCTCCAACCTGCTCCAAGTGACCTGAAAAATAGTTTATATATACATAGGGTGAGTATAACAGTATAATTAGTAGGATCCTCCCCAAGCCTCTCATGAAAAAGTAATGAAAGCATGCAAAAGCCCAGTAAATAATAAGTGAAACTAACTCTTCACCTAAACAGGTATACTACGTTCCCAACCTCACCATGGATACTCTCACCAAGTAATGCATACAAGAATATAGCATATAGTAAAGAATATCAAGGGCACCCAACTACTACTTCCCCACTGGTTTTCTGCTTTTCCCCAACGACATGCATCCTGTGCATCTCTCTCTGAAGGCTTGCCCGCAGACACTTGGGCTAAGCTCCACAATCTGCACCTCGTGCACCACAAGGTCTTACACGAAGTCACCTGGCCGAAGCACTACACCATCCTCACAACAAAAAGTAATCCAGGTAAGTTCTGAGAGCCAACACAGCCTGCATAACATGTATCATAATTGGGTATTATACCTCAAGCCATTATATCCTATACACTGAGTATGGATCCTCAATCCATCACAGCCTATACACGTTACACCTATAGTAGTCCATAGCATACTATATCCAGAATATATATGTGTGTGAAATAACCACAAGACATTACAACCCTGTACACACATATATGGGGAAGCTAGCTTTTGTTCCTGTTGGCACACATATCTACCAAGAGAAGAGAGCGGGGCCAAAGGGGGTATTCAGTCATTCGTCCTCCCACCAGAATGTTTGGGAAAACACCTTGAGGGCTCATAATCCTCGGGGTGTCAGTTTCCCTTACCGACATGGTGTAGTAGATTATAGAAACACAAAAAGTATTGAATATATATATAACTCAGATCCACACTATGGGAATTACCTACTCTTAGATACAACTGCAGCTAACGTCTCTTAGACTCCAGGATGCTACTTCTAAGACTAGGTATCCTATAAACACACAAACATTTGAAGAGCTTTATTAGATTATTATATTCTCATTTTATCAGTTCCACTGTATGTTAATTAATTCATTAAACATTAATTAACCATGAACAATTACACATTAAACTGAATTGGCATCACATTAGAAATCAACTGCTCCTTTTAAGATTCACATCAACTTTAAATTCCAGTATCTCCCTCCCCGTGGATTATCACCATTTAATCAAAATTTAATTACAGAATTACTTTCCCATATTCCTGTGCATTCTAGAAAGGCATCCTATGATACTAAACACAAAGGGGGCTCAACATGGTGAGTAGATATACTAGCCGTCGAGTCTATGACGCCTATAGCAAGAGCATAGACCCATTCTCCCTAGAGAGGCTAAACACCGAAAGCACGTGGCATACCCTACGTGTCTTTGCCTCCTTCAGAAGGAGGGGAAGCAAGACCAGCTGCCTGGAGAAGTGGGGAAACATAAAGCAGATAAACAACCAAACAAAAACACCAACATCAAGCCATCACATCCCTCCTATACTATCATCCTTGGTGTCCTCCCTGACACCCACATGCATAAGCTGATGCATCTCGCCACCCTAGGAGTCATCTTCTTCAACAACCACAAGTCCCCATGCCTCCACATATCACAACAGCCATCCAGGATCACATCACACCACAAGCATCATGAAAAAAAAACATCACATCAATGGTCTCTTGACCCTTCAACAATCAGGAGGGTAACTCAGAACCCTTTAAGAAATTCTCACACAATCTATTATTTAATCCATATTGAATTAGAAGATTTTTTATTCATAGGTTATAATTACGAGAGACCTAATCAGTAAGCTATCACAATTAAAAAACCATTCTTACTGCCCTAATTTGATTATCCTAAAATTAGAACAACTACAAAAATAGCAACAACCAGATTTATTTACAAGCCTCTTTATATTTAGCCAATTAATTAACAAATAATTCTGGATTTATGTTCATTATCAATTTCCATCAAGAACAAACAACTAATTAATGAAATCATAGATATCACTCTATCTAGAAAAACATGAGGCAAACCGTTATCATGGTACAAAGCAATAACAAGCAATCAACCAATTATTTTAATCTGGTTCAAATATTTAATTAGGTCAATTTCATTGTGATCAAAAGGGATAAATCATGCTAATTCTAAGATGGCACATATAGAATTATAGAATCCACGAATCCCCTACCTCGAATACTTCTTGACATCCTTTATCCGCACAACGGGTCACAATCCTCCTCTCATGACAACTGCATCCACCAGAGCATGCCACGGTACGACAGTACCAACCAACCCCAAGAAAACCCCATTATAATCTTGGAAATTACATGGTATAATATGGAAGGGAGAATCATTATATTATGATCCCTAAAGGAACGACGATAAAACATACTTTATAGGAACGATTGACCGACCCAGCTCGGTTGCATCCAAAATAGAGTGGAACCAATCGGAGGATTAGGGTTTGATTGTGAAACTCCTACGGGATTGATTGAAAGGTTCTACTATCTCTTATCTAAGAAAATAGAGGAAAAACAATAGAGAATGATATCTGGTTCCTTTTTGAAGAATTAACGAGGTGAGTGTTTAAGATTCGGTTAATTCTCCACTAAAAACGGATTGCATTAACCCATGCAGTTGACCAAGTAAAAACACCCTATGCTATAGGGTAATTAATATAGGATTTATGGACTTTTAATCAGCTTAAGAGTCTATAAAAATAAGACTTTAAATGTATTTTACATCAAAGTAAACGTCAAATGGGGAAAAACTGTAGGAAGCTGGAAACACTGTTCACATACTCAAAATTTGGTAAAAGAAAGTCTACCGATCTGGAAACACTGTACAAGTCTACCGATCTGGGAACACTGTACAAGTCTACAGATAGAAGGTCATCGAAAAAACCTCAGCGATAGAAACAATGTTCATGTATACTGATAGAAGTCCACCGATAGAACCTCACCGATAGAAACACTGTTCAAGTCTACCGATAGAAGTCCACTGATAGAAGCTCACAGATAGAAACATTGTTCAAGACTATCGATAGAAGGTCACCAATAGAACCTCACCGACAGAAACACTATTCAAGCCTACTGATAGAAGTCCACTATTAGAACCTCACCAATAAAAACACTGTTAAAATCTACCGATAGAAAAACTATTCAATTCTACCGATAGAAGGTCACCGATAAAACCTCACCGATAGAAACACTGTTCGAGTCTACCGATAGAAGCCCACTAATAGAGACTCAACGATAGAAACACTGTTCACTGAACCTCACTGATAGAATCACTGTTCACCTACCGATACTGTTCATAATACTAGAAACACTGTTCACAGAACTGGAAATTTGGGAAAGTGTTCGGGATAAGTCACCTTGACCACCCGGAACACCACAAACACCACATTTTCACAAAGTAATAGACCGGAGAGGTCCGGGACATTACATTATATACCTCTCAAAACATTTTCATCCTCGAGAATTCAAAACCAACCTAAAGGGAAAAAGAAAAAGAAAAAAAAGAAACGGGGCCCAAACAACCACCCATCGAGATACCTCTCAAAAGAGAGCATGCCACAAAAAGGAACAAAATAAGTTCATAAATAAAACATAAGAGGTCTAACCACAAAGGAAACATCATTACATGAAATGATTTAAACATTAAATAACTATAGTTACTGAGCACGTATCTGTGACTCACGCTCCCAAGTACTCTCCAGCATGCCACCGTGTCGCAATAAGACACGAACTAAGGGGATAGAACGACCACACAACACCTTCTCCTTGCGGACTTGGATCTCCATAGGTCACTCCTCGAAGGTTGCATTCTCATCAAAATTGATCTCTCCCCAATCGATAACATGAGATTAATCATGAAGATAATGACGGAGCTTTGATACATGGAAAACATCTTGTATCCGACTCATCTGAGGAGGAAGTGCTACTCGATATGCCACAGCTCCAACACGAGATAACACCTTGAAAGGCCCAACAAACAAGGGAGAAAGCTTACTTCCAGGACACAACCATCACTGCCCACGATGGGGAGTCACCTTCAAAAACACATGATCCCCAACATTAAAATCTAAGGGTCTTCTTCATTGATCAGCATATGACTTCTGATGATCTTGCACTGTCTTCATCCTCCCACGAATCACCTAAACCATCTCTGTTGTATTCTACACTAGTTCCGGTCTGAGAATTGCTGACTCTCTGACCTCAGTCTAGCACTACAGATAACGGAAAGGCTTACCATACAAGGCTTTAAATGGCGCCATACCAATGGTGGAGTAAAAAATATTATTTTAAGGAAACTGCACCAAGGGTAGGTGCCTCATCCATGAACCTCCAAAGTCAAGAACACAAGAGAACAATATGTATTCAAGAGTCTGGATGGTTCGCTCTGTTTGACCATCCATTTGAGGATGAAAAGCAGTGCTAAGGAATATCAGAGAACCAATATCATGTTAGCTACCCATCCACGACAGGAGGTTAAACGTGGATCTCGATTAGAAATGATTTCCTAGGGACTCCATGAAGTCTCACCACCTCCTCCTGATACTGCATCGAAAAAACGTCTACTGATCTAGACTCCTTGATCGCTATGAAGATGGCTGATTGTGTTAAACGATCCACTACCACCCATATAGCATAATGTCCTCCCGGATAACAAGGTAAACCTGTAACAAATTCCATTGAGATGTCCTCCCACTTCCACTGAGGAATCTCTAATGGATGGAGTAGACCACCTGGAACATGGTGTTTGGCCTTCACCTTCTGGCAGACTACACATCAAGATACAAACTCTGCAACCACACACTTCTGCCCAGGCCACCAAAACTGTCTCCTCAAGGCTACCGCCGCAGGTTCTTTCTAGTGCACTTTTTCTTGCGCAAATAGGGTTTTAAAACTGTTAAACTCGTTTTAAAGCCTGGTAATGCCCCTAAATGTTTTAATTAAATATTTAATGAATTAACCTGGTGTGTGTTTCAGTTTAAACCACCGGACCCTTTAATAAAATGTGGGGTCCCCATGGTCAACCCATGACCCCCGCTTCTTATGCGGTTTCGTGTTATTATCTCAACCATCCGCGACCCTTATAACTGTGGGGTTTGCCATGGGTTTCTTCTTTTCCCGATCACCTTCTTCGAGGAGTACCCTTCATTCAGATGAGGCGATTTAAATTCAGGTGAGCCACATCACTATCCGTGAAGTTCCGCGCCTAGCCTCAGCATCGATCGTTGATCAATGAGTAGGGAATTTCTCCATCGCCTCTTCTTTTTCTGTATCATGTGGGGTAGGAATGATTTTGATTATGTAGAATTCGATAAACCGGACCTAAATAAAGATAATGAATGGATTCTATAAATAAATAAGGGGGGGTCTGAGATAGTTGATGCTATTTTATGTTATGATCATCTTTCTAAATTGTGCGGGCTTAGGCCTACTGAAAATCATGGCTGTTGGTGGTCTTTATCTATGCAGTAATGAACCCCTACTGATGTTCTAAATGGCTTGTTTGTGGTTGTGAACTCCTTCTATTAAAAGGAAATTGGTTAATTACATACACCTGGCTAAATAAATTAAAAGCACCAGGATCAACCCTTCTGTGATAACCCCAGGTTAAAGGACACATATGTTGAAATCATGGAGAGTGTTAAATCTTATAAATCTGAAAATACTGGCATGGCCCTGCTTTGTGTTGGTGGTAGTGGTTTGGTTATTTTCTTTTACGGGACGATTGCTGGAGATGCGGGAGGGGATGGGATCCCCTGTTTTTATACTCTCGGTGGTTGTGAAATTGGGTATGGGATCCCTTTTTGTTATGGATTCAGTGGCTGTGAGTCTTAAGACCAAGTCGTTACCTTGTTTACATCACGAGTTAGGGTAGGATCCTCTGTTGATGAGAATCCTTTTTTTGGGGGGACAGGGGGTAATGTCTTAGGGGGGGGGGGGTTCTTCGGTTCCAGTAAATCAAGGGATCTCACATATCCCTTTGTTTTTGTGACTTTACAAGAGAACCAGGTGTGAATGTTTAAATTGACATTTAGCGGAATTATTTTCCCCAATTTGTGATTATGGTGTCAGTTTTCTAAGTAGGTGTAGAACTTAATTAAACATCATTACTGAAAATGAAAACGAATGGGACAAAAGGGTTTTTTCTGGAGAGACTTGTGACTGAGACTTGAGTGATGTCTGTGTTCTTTAGGCTGGTTGAAGAAAAACCTAATCATGGGATAGTTCTTGATAGATGTATATATACTTGTAGTTTTTTGTTTCTTATTCGTACCCCATCCAAGTTGATAACTTAGTAGCAGACACCCCCATTTAATGGGGGAGGGTGTTTTTCCCAACACTATTATTAGTGGCTAGTTATTAGCTCCTTTTCTTCTCCCTTTCCTGGATAGCTAATGTATCTTCGGGTAGGCTATGATGGCATGAGGTCCATTATTAGCCCAAGAATCTTTGAGAAGGGTAGTGTGGTGGTAGGCCCAGGTCTGTGCGGGAAGGTGGTTTCCCAAATGACTTCGGGATGAGGCCCAGGCGTCTTCAGGAGTGGCAGTGGATCTTATAGCCCAGGTGTCTTCGGGCATGGTGGTGGTTGTTCTGGCCTAGGTGTTTCCATGCGTGGTTATGTGTGACAGTTTTGGCCCAGTTGGTTATGGGATGGATTCGGCAGTGGGACTGTGTGCGGTTGTGGCCCAGGTGTGTGCATGTGGGTGTGGTAGTGGGAATGTGGTGAGAATGGTAGGATTGGATTGATGTGTAAGATGTCTTCAATAACCAGTGGGAAAGTGGCGCGGGGTACCCAAACATCGATTTTCTCTTATTATATATATTACTTGACTTGCATTATTTGGTGAGTGTAGCTGGGGACTGGGATGGGTGAACTCCTTGATAGTGTTGGTTTTATGCTTCTCACGAAACATTAGTACATTCCCCCACTTGTGCACGAGAGTATTTGGTTTTCCCTACTGGGTGTACTTGTATGCTCATCCTACGTATATAAAATTGCTTTCAGGTTTCCAGGAGGACTTCGAGGATCACATAGGACCATACTAGCTCAGATATTTGGGGCAGTTGCAGTTGCAGTTTTCCTTTCCTTGGTACTTCCCCTTGTAGTAACATTTGTACTTTATGGATTTTACTTTTGGTACATGCATGTGGGAATGGTTTACTCTTTGATTTAATTTTCTTTTAGTATTGGTGTTGTTGGGTTTCATCATCTTATCTTCCAATCCTATAAAAAAAGGTGTAATGCCTTCCATTGGTGTGTAATTTCCATACCCATGTGGCTAGTCTCCACTCCGGGACCTATAGAAGGCGGGTTTCATGGGTCATTACCTCTCCTACAACTTAAAGAAGGAAGGGCTTGGCAATATGCTGACCTTTCCCTCCTTTTTGTGAAGGCTGGTCGTGATAGATGTGATGGTAGTAATGCCAAAAGGCTAGCTTAGGAGGTGATGAAAGATGGCCTTGGAGAGGCTCTGTCAGATTCTGGAAAGATGAATGGGGGTCTGGGCTCTTCTGTGGAACCTATAGTGTGTACCACTATAGGAGAGTCTTCTGGGCAGGGAGCACAACTGTAAGCCTATTGAACTATTGTTTCATTAGTTGAAGAAACACATGATGGGATTGCGGATGGGGAGGTGAGGCAGAATCTTGTTGCTGTGTCGGACCTTGCTTGCAATATAAAGATAGTGCAGATGCTAATAGATCCATAAGTGTAGAATGTTTTTGAAAGTTTTAGGGATAATCTTAGAGTAGGTTCTCTGACTGAGGAGGATGGGATATGCCATCTGCAGTTGGTTCCTCTCACTAAGGTGCCCTTGGAGAATTCAGATTGGATCTTTGAAGCTATGAACATGAGTACCCACGGCTCTGATGGAGTGGCGACCTACAATCTATTTTAGTGTTTGGAGAATGAGGAGCTACCATTGCTGATGAATGGTATTTGGGGAATTGAAGGTGCTGATTTGCAGGCAGTAGTCACTAGAAATGGGGGAGTTGTGTAGGAGGCAAACAATAGAGAGTTTTCTGTTGGTCCCAATAATCCTCAACTAGGGGAACATGCACAACGTTTAGCCATGATCGACTCTAACAGTAAATCCGAGAAAGAACGGGGGGGATAATGGTTATCAAGAGGTGAGTGCCTCTGGAAAATGGGGTGACCTCTCCCATAGTGAAAAGGAGAATACTGGTAGTATGACTTGAATCTCTTATAGTGATATTGTTCAGGGTGGAAAGAGGAATGCGTCTAGGAATGAGAAAGATGTGACTGATCTGCCAAGAAGAAGGCGGAGGAAAGATTACTCTTCTATGCCTAAGATGATGACTACTAGGTCCTCTAGCCTGCAGTCTTCTGATGAGCTTCAATATTTAGAAAAGTTAAATCTCAAAAGGAAATATACAAATATTCTGAGGTAATTTTACAACTCGGTGTGGGAGTCGGCTACTGTGAATGAAGCAATGGATCATGATTATAGAGACGGGTATGACTGATATGACTTGTAGTTGCTTTTATGGTTTTTGATGTTTTTTGATGTTCTGGTTGTACTTTTCCTTTATTTTAATAAATGGTTAGAGACGTTGTCTCTAGCTGACCTTCCTAGTAAAATGTTATTTTATGTTTAAAATTTTTCATTTGTTGTTGATTTTATTTTAAATTTCATAAATTAACAATTAATGTTTATTTTATGTTCTTTGGTGTTTATCTTAGCTTTTAATGTACAATTTAAAATTAATTAAATAATGTCTCATTTTCACCCGTTTTTCAATTATTCTTTTTTCTTTATTATTCATTTTTCAAATTTTCAATCATTTTAATTATTGTATTATTTAATTTTCTGTTTTCAAAATAATTATTTGATATATATTTTATAATTATTTTATTTGATTTAATATATATTTATTTAAAAATCTTTTATTGATAAAATTTCCATTTGATATAATTGAATTTATTTTAATTTTTTTGTAATGATTTTCCCTCTTTAGTTTTCATTTAATTTAATTCATCAATTCAATCTATTAATTGTTTAATTTATTTTAAAAAATTAATATCAGTTTAGTTTTCATTTTTTTTAAATTTTTTAAAACATAATAATAATTAATGATTTTTTTCTTGATTTATTAATTCGGTTAATTAAATAATTAATTATTTTAATATGAGAAAAGTGACATTAATTATTTATTATTTTAAAAAATTTGATTTTGTGAATTGATTTTGTTTAAATAGTAGAATATATTTAACAAATTCTAATCTGAATATATATATTTTTTGAATAAATTGTAAGTGAGATAATTTAATAATTACAAAATATTTTTTTCAAATTAAAATCTAAATTGTATTGGGATTTCTTTTATAATTATAGTAAAGTGATTTATTTTATTAGTTAAATTAATTAATTCCATTGATTTGTAATTTTAATTTTAATTTTTTTGATTTTTCAAGGACGTGCTGCTAAAACAGAGGACCTTCTGGAAGAATAGGGCTCCCACATGAGTAGCCTACTGATTTCCAACACGACTTCCCTCGTGACCACCGTAGCACCACAAATCTATAGATGGCCACATCACCACTGATGAAAACCCAAATGTTTCCACACCTCACATCGCACCACCATCTACTGGTGGAGTTTCTCCCCTCATCATTGATGATAAAATCACATGCCGATGAAGAACCCCAAATCCAACCACCAACGTTGCACCACCATTCGATGTTATTGATGTCGTGGATGTATGTAGGACAACCATGCAACTTGTACCCCTCTTCTCTAGTGAGTGACCGACCCCCTTCCCCCTTACCGAAGAGGCCCCCACATCATGTTTTTTTATTTTTTTTTAATATAATTATATATGTAATATAATGTATGATAATAGAATACTAAAAATTATTATTATTATATTATTATATATAAAATTATAGTAATATTGATATTTTCTGTAAATATATACTTTTATTTTAAAGTATATATATTTCATATATTTTATAATGTTAAAAATAATAATAATAATAAATTTAATATAAATATAATTATATAGTTTTCTAGATATATTTATATCCAATATTTCAAATTACATATTTTTGTAAATATATTTTTCTCAAAAACTAATTGTAGTTTAATATAATATATAATAATTATTATATATATTTTTAAAAAGGTACATATTGCAATAATTATATATATATAATAATTCTATAAAAATATATGTAGTTTTATTTCTATTATTTATTTATTTTTATGTTTTTTATGTCTATATATATGATCAAATACATATTATAAATTAAATATAATATTTTTAATATTTAAATTTATTTTTGGTTCTATGGAGATGAATGTGGTAGCCATGTAGAAGAGAGAGAGATCCCTCAAGTAAGAGCTAACCTCATGCAAGGACCACATTCTATTATGGAGGCATTACTGCACTCAGTCAAAGATTCAATGGAGATGTAGAATATTCAACAAGAATGGAGATTTTTTTCTATTAACTATTGAATGAGATTGAAGCCATTTATGGATGATAGAGGAATTTGATTTCACCATAGTGGGGATCAGCAGTAGATAATCATTCAATACTTAACCATTTCAACTCATCTCGTCCATCCATTACAAACTAATAGGAGATCTGCATTCATCCCACCATCCATCCCACCATCCATTACCACATAATTCTATCATTACACTATTCACTATTAATCAGAGCATAGAGACTAGAGAATAAAGACAGTTCTTGGAGCATGATCTGGAGAAATCTCACTAGAGATGCTTTTTCAACTCTTACATTCTATTTTATTCATTTTTTCCTTAGCATGTGTAGCGTCAATTCATTGAGGAATCATATTTTAATGACATTAATTTCATAATATTTTATACTCAAAATTCTTGCAATTAAATTGGGGTACAATTTTCTCATAGATATCTCTTCATCTCATAATGAGAATCATTTCCCTACTTCTCTATAAACTGACAAGAGATGGTTACTTTATTTTATCATTAAAATTATTACCAATGTACTAGAAATGGATGATATTAACATTTAACTCTCCATTAAAAGAATTTCAATTCCGTAGTAATGATTGAAATAACGTTTTTTGAGAATGATCAAAGATATATGATGATCTACTAAAGAAAGAGCTCAGTGGATCCCAATAGTGTGAAACGTAAATATCTTAATCAATTCCCGATACTAAAATCTCCCCAATCACATATAATGATTGTATTTATTTTTGTCTGTCATCCACGACATCTATTTACATCCATAATTTCATCATTTTCATTATTTTTATTTTTATTTTTTTTTCATATTTTAGATTTTCTCAGTCACTATCATAATTCATGTCCTTATATGTGGTTCAAAATTCTTCTTAACACTACATTATTAATTATTAGAGCCTTATAATTTTTCAATTTATGCGAGTTCAATGAACTCGAGTTAAATTTTAATTCGTCCATTTACATTTTCATTCTCATTTCATTTTATTCAGTTTTTAGGGACATAAAATTTTCAAGTAGATGTTATTTTCATTACATTAAGGGATGTAAAAAATCTTGTTTTTCCTCATTTGAAAAGATCTTCTACAAATTTTGGGAGTACCTATTTCACTTATTTATATATATTATTAGTGCTGGTGGTGGTTTCATTTAATTTATTGGGGAATTGCATGATAATTTATGCTTGTCCTTTGAAAATCATTAATTAACTCATCTGATGCATAAAACCTATTAGAAAACAATATTTTTTCCTTCTTTGTTAGTGGTGTCTGGTAATATCCTTTGTTTATATTTTTTGTTTTATTGGTTTGGAATAAAACATCATGAATTTTATTTAAACCCCTTCCCAAAGCATTTCTTACTATATTTCCACATATTTTTGAAATAAAATACTTCATACTTTTATGATTAGCATTGGGGACAATGCGGTGAATTATGTGTGGTGGAGTAGGGTATAAAATATTTTTCACATTTTTATTCACTATTACATATTGGAAACCCCATATACATTTTTTTCAAATTTCCACCTAGTCAAACTATTAATATTGATATTTTATTTAAATAAAATCAAAAGGAAAGAAAAAAACCAAATAAAACAAAATAAAACATAAAAAATAATTCATTGTTTCCTTTTAAGAGACATGATACATTATTTCCTTTAACAATTATCATTGGTTTTGAAATTCATATAATTTGGTGAATGTTGAGTTATGTCACTAGCTATTCATATGTAAATTTATTTTAGGATCTTAGAAAGGGAGTGTGATATGAAATATTATTTTTGAATTATTATCTTGACTTGAATAACTACAAATAATGACATAATTTTGTTTATTTCCAAAAACATGTTTAAGGGTTCAATGAGAACCTTGAAAAAAATCATTCCTATTTCAAACATCCAAATAAACCACATAACCATTCAGGAAAATTTTAAAATATGTTGAATTATTCCCCTTATAAAGACTACAATCAATAGATGGGATCTAAATGACGGGATCATCATTAATGAGGTATTCAAAGAGGCTGACCATCTTTTCCCATGACTATATTTAATCTTTTTTTTAACATTCTCCTCATTGATTCCACAAGCTGTTATCTGATCTTATTTAGAAATTAAAACATTTTCATCATTCATATCTACTATGATATTTTTCATTTTGATTATATTAGCCTCTTTCTTTGGGATATAATAAATAATGGACTTCTACAATTATTGGTTAGATTGTAGGATAAACTCCCATTCTTCCTTAATTTTATATTTATCACTTCCAACATTCACTTGAACACCACTAGATTCATACTTTTCTTGAAAAAACAATATATTAATTTATTGAAACCTTAGTCATCCTCAACCTCATACATTCTAATTAATGCATACTCAAATAGTTTACCATTGTTTTTTGGGTCATCATGAACTATTGAAATTAAAACTGGCCATAACTATGTACAAATTTTCATTCTTTTCTTGTTGATCTGGTAACCACAATTTTTGATATGTTAGAGTAATCCTTTCTCGACCTGGTTTTATTTCCTTTGAATAATAGAATGTTTTTCGAAACACGGTTACTCTTTTTTACATTCTGCGATATTGATCCTACATTTATTTGAATGTGACGTTCTTTACCAATGTTTGTAATAGGTTTAGAGTCTGTCTCTTTGTCACTCAATTCAATATCATCATGAGGTCTTGATCCAGTCCAATTTCATTTAAATCGTAAAATATATGAACTCTATCCTTTAGGATCCACATTTAAATTCTCAATCCCTTTCGAGGATGAGAATTGATTTTGTAGATGAATTGAGTTAGATAACATTCATTGGCTTAAATGTATCCTCCCCAAAGTAGTAGATCCATTTAGATTAGGGGATACTTGAATGGATGAAAGTGTCCTTACAAAAAAAAATTGGGATTCAACTATAATTGGTATTATTTGACTGTTTGAACTCCAAACACTTTCTAGCACCTCCAGCATTCACTATATCTGAAAAAGATGGGGATGCCATATGATTTATAGCACCTACTAAAAACTGAACATATGAATTAAAGATACACAAATCAGGACATAAACTAGAAAAGATACATGTAACCTTTGGATCAGCATCAACAAGTCTCAGTTCGTTCCGAATAGAATTAATAGAATAGATTAAATTACTCTCCAGATGGAAAACCAAGATACTAGTAGGGAAAATAAATAGACAACTAAGAAAAAAAATCTCATTTCTAGTCCATGAGACAACAATAGAATGTTGAAATCGAATGATCCATCCATATACAAGATGAGAGAAATATGTCCATCTCTCGAAGACCACCTCCGGTTTGCGAAAGAACTCTTCCACAACTATAATCTAGACCCACTATTATGGTGGTTTCAAAATGTCCTTATCAAAACATATACAGATTAAAAATGGTTGAAAAAACTAATGAAGTTATACTATCCAAACAAAGGAAATGTCCAACCATATTTCCATGTGTGCGAAAGATTGAGGGGTTCTAGAAACGATGTGGCAGTTCTGGAAAATGTACCAACAACCCCACTATTGCGGTATTACACTTCATATGAAAGTCATAGGGTCAAAAAAATAGATAGAAATGGAATCCATTATAGATATGAGGAGAAAAGTCCATGAAATAACAAAATCCTCCATTGATGAGAATCAAACCATGATGGGCCAAAAATCGAGAAGTCCAACCATCACCCACTCCTATAATCCCCAAGAACCAAACACGAATATAGAGGAGAAGTTGTCTTAGAGAATATTCGGACTAAATATAAAAAAATCTTAGGTTCCAGAGCACTGGTACTTTAGATAATTTTGATTTGGAATGTGAAAGATGAGGATAACCATCAAAGAGATCCATAAAATTTGGGCTATGTAAAATAATAGTGAACAACGAGAAAAATCGTGGGTTTGGGAATGGCGCGAAAGGGAGATGAAAAGACCAAGATGTAGATAATGAATGTACCTCCCCCTCCACCATGGTAGGGGCCAAAACTGCATCCATCACTACCTAGGACATGGATGAAGCTTGAATTGGGGCTACGTGAGGACCGTTTGACATGAGAACACTTGAGATTTGAACTTAAAACCGAGAGACTCACCTTTTTGAACAATCACCTAATTTATCCTACTCATATTATAATTATTTAAGTCACTTTAATAGGTGTAAAATGGGAAAATGGGATCTTATAGTTTGTATTAGAGACAAGTGCACTTAGTGCATTTCAGTTAATAAATAAAATCTAGTTTCAATTTTAGTATGTGATATGCACTGTTCTATGCATAAGAAATAGAGCCGGTAAAAAATAAATTAAAGTGACCTGTCAAAAAAGAACTCATTTTGGTGAGGTGAATTTTGGACCCAAATATGGAGTAGAAAAACAGAATTAATTGTGGATCATTTGAGTTCAATTAATAATGTTAAGGAATTTGGACCTTTGATTTTTATAGTCTAAGGGAGGGTGATAATCTCAAGTTTATTTTGATAAAATCTAATTTCTTTATCTTTATAAACTATTGTACTGTTGTAATTCGAACTATATTTGGAAATGTATGTGAAGTGAGGAGAAACATTTAAATAGGAGGAATGATGATTTTAATCAATAAAGGAGTTTTTGATTTTATTTTCTTCAAACATGTGTATTTTAATTAGTTATAATTTTTATTTTTTGGAGTCTTGGTTATTAAAAAACACATTGAATTTATCAAGAGTCCAATTTGTTACATGTGGGGGAGTTTTTTGTGGAATTTATTTCATTCACTTTTTCGCATCCATTTTTGTGTTTTAAATGCCTTTTTATTATGAAATATTATTTTTTGTTAAGCAATTAACAATTTTTACTTATTTTATTTTAATTAGTTTTCATTATGAATTGTTATCACTTATATGTTTTTATTGTTTATCTTATCTGATTATTTACATTTTTAAATTAATTAATTAATGTATTATTTCCCCCATTTATTATGATGTGGTTGTGGATGTAATTTTAATTTTTAATTTTGTTTATTCTATTAAAAAAATTATTTCAATTTTTTTTTCAAAATCATTAATTTTTTATTTATAATCATTCATTTATTTGATTTAATTTATATTTAATTAAAAATTTATTATCGATTAAATTTTATAAATTTATTTATCTTTATTTTTGGTAATTAATTTTCTATCATCGATTTTAATTTTTATTTAATTCATAAATTCAATCAATTCATTCAATCTTTTTTTAAAATAATTAATTCCCATTTTTTATTAGTATTTTAATTAACAAATATTAACTTATTTAATTTTAAATTTTTTTAATACTTAGTATTATTTAGTTATAATTTAATTCAAGAGTTTATTAATTATGTTAATTTATTAAATAATTTTTTTTATATTTTTATAATATATTTAATATATTCTAATATTTATTTATTAATTTTTTGAATAAATTGTATGTGAGATTATTGAGAAATTATATTTTTTCGTTTTAATTTAAAATGTATTTTGTAATTATTTTCTTGTGAAATTCATGTAAAATAATTTATTTTATTTGATAAATTAATTTATTCCATTGATTTCTAAATTTAATTTTGTTTTTTTTACTATTTTAGGTTACCCTATAGAATAGAGGACCCTCTAACAGAACATGGCACCCATTCCTAGGGACAACCCACAACTTCCATGTCTCCTGCACCCACCATTGGACTATTTCGACAGTGAGACCTCCACCCTCTGTTGGCATCTTCCAATGATTTCTCATTCTCCCAACTCTCTATTTGGCTCATGCAACCCTCCACCAGCATCCCATCTCTTCCAACTGATAGTTATCCTATACCTTCTATTTCACTTCTGGTAATAGTGACTCCTCTAAGTCACTGTTGCCACACCCCCAGCAGTGAGTCACAAAAGTCACCACTACACAACTGGAACAGTGACTCCCATGAGTCACTATTGCGCCACCCATATTTTCCAATAATAAGACTTTATGTTCCATCACTCACCACTAAATCACAGGTCTTCCTAAGGCCGCATTGACACCGAAGAAATCACAAGGCCAAAGACACCTCACCACTCACTACCATTCATCATTGGAGCCAAACCCCTCGCCACTGAAGAAAAATCCACGAGCTGATGAAGATCCCAAAATCTACCTTTTCTTCATCCATCAACCATTTCACCACCAATTGATGTGGCCACTGTCGTCGTTGAAGGCCTGACAACTATGTGACACAGACCCCTCTTTTCTACTGAGCAATGAACCCCCTCCCCCCTTACTGAAGCTAAACACACATGTTTCATTTTATGTATTTTTATTAAATTATATATATATACATATTACAATATATATTAAAATATTATATTAATACAAGTAACAATAATTATAATTGTTATAAATATAATATTATTATATTTAATTATTTTAATATTGAATATTTTTTTGTAAATATCTATTTTAATTTTATGGTATATATCTTGGTATATAATTTATAATGATGGTAATAATAATATTAACATTTTTACTATTAATATAATTACCTATATTTTGTATACATATTTATATGTAATAATTTTGAGTACATATTTTTGAAAATATATTTTTTTAAATACTAATTATAATTTATTATTGTATATAATAAATTTATATATTTAATTAAAATGTAAATATTCTATTTAAAATATATTTATGATAACTATATTTTGGTATAAATAGTTTTAAATATATTATCTATTTATTTTTATGTTTCTATATATATATTATCAAAATCATGGTATAAATTAATTATTAAATTTATAATCTATTAATTTATGTTTAGTGTAAAAGGAGTTGAAGGTGATAGATTTAATAGAGAGTGGGAGATCACACATGTTATATCTAACACCATAAGAAGATCACATTCTATTATGGAGGCAATACTGCACACACAACAAGATCTACTAGAAGGTGGCGATGGGTGAATCGGGGCATTCAACGTGGAGGGGTGGTGTAGTATTCCAGAAGTGCATATAATCTTTCTATTAAAAATGTAGAGTGATCAAACATGTTTAGGGATGATCGAGACATTAGAGATCACCATTGGGGGGTGTAGAAAAATATCATCATTCACACCTTTTCCATTTTGACTCCTCTCATCCATCCATTCAAAACCACAAAGGGATCTCTAACTATCCCATATTTCTTTCCATTATATTTCTTCACATAATCTCATCATTCGACCAATTTATTTTCATAAGAGAAAAAGTAATGGAGCACAAAATAGAGCTCAGATCATGATCTGGAGCGTGAGGGGCCAATCCCACTATATATTCTCCTTTATCTCTTTCATTTAGTTATTATTGTTTCTATTTTCCTTATCATGTGTCGATAATTTTCTTAAAATAACCATATTTTTATGGCTTTAATTTCATAATATGATCTACTCTTAAAAATTTTAAGGTCATAAGTGTACTTTGAGATCATATATATTTCTTCTTCTCCTAAAGAGAAAAATTTCTATGTCATTCTACACACCGATAGGTGAAAAGAGAATTCATTTTGCCTTTTAATTTTAACTGATGAATTGAATCTTGAAAAGATAACAATATCATCAATATTAATATAATTTATATTCCGTTTTAATTTTCAAAAGATTAATTTTTGGGAAACATCAAAGAGTTTTGTTGATCTACTAAATCAAGAGTTTAGTGGATGAACACCTTTTTTTCTTCACTAATTAGATTTCAGTTAACTAATGATTGAACATAAAATGTCATAATCTATTAATGATACTCAAATAAACCTAATATCATTAATTTCATGTCTCTATCTATCTCTCATACAATTTTCAATTTCCATTCATCAATTCATCGATTTCACTATTTTTATTTTAGTTTGTTTATTCTATTGTTTATTCTTGTTTTATGTCTATATGGGTCTCTAAAAAAATTTATGTAATTTATTTTGGTTTGAAACACCTTTTACCATTTCCCTAGTATTTATTTATGTTATATAAATTTTAAATTTTTATGAGTCCAATGACATCACGGTCACAGTCTTTAGTAGGGACGAGTGTGGTTTAGGAGTTGATAGATGTGGTATAGTAGATCTAGTGGAATTTAATCATGGAACAAGGTATTTATAATTCATATGTAGCTATTCATCAGCTTTAAGTGTTTGAGGTTTGCAATTGGGGCTTTCTCAATGTCTATCCCCACATGGGACCTCATCGATTGGGTATGCTCGGTAATTTGGCTCTAATGATTTTGGTCCCCTTTAAAATCATTGAATTACCGGGAAGGGTGTTCTACTTGTTGGAGTTCATATTAGGTTTGACTTATATCCACAATGAAATTCTTGTTTTGATGTTGATATGGTATATACCATATCATTACCATGTGATTAGGTTGGAGGATGTCGACCATGAACATGTTACCACTTTGGTAGATCAGCTAGTTCAGATTATAGATCGCCAGGATAAGGTACTTCATGGTAAAACAATCCCCCGAGTTTGGGTACTAAGGCAGTGCAGATAGGATATCCGTAAGATGTGAGAGTATTATTCATTAATGAGGATGTTGTGGGCTTATCTTTTTGTGGATCTGGGACTATGATATGTTTATGGGGACATATATCATTAATAGAGGGGAGAATATAATGTCTGATGGACTTTCTGTTTTGTATGTTCTAATCTTGAAATTTGTATTCCCTTATCATTGGAGAGTATTTATGACTAGGAAATTGGTAGGATACCTATAATGGTGAAGTAATAGAATATTTGGAATTTTTAACATAAAAACCAATAGTCTCTGCTACTCACTGGGAATTTATAAACCATGTATGTGATGTACATGTAGTATATTGGATACTAGGTATAAGACCATAATTAAGATCATGGAATGAATGGTGTACATTCTATATAACTGATAAATATTGTGCAGGTATAAAAATATGGGTTTAAATAAAAATGAGATAATATTTTTATTGTATACACAACATGAGGATTACAAAGAGTGTAAATGGATTACAGACCATGTAACTATAGTATTGTGTGTTCTTAGGATGCCATACAAATTATATGTTTCATTAATTATCAATGAGTCCTACCTTTGTTGAACTAAAGATATCCCATATCAATAAGTAGGGATTTATTTAAATTTATATTGTTTCATTTGGAGATTGACCATCATTATTATTGGATTTCTCATATATGGATAAGCATTCCTTTGAGTTTTTCTTAGGTTTTGGTTAGGGCATCAGTTTGGCTATTTGTTTTTATTCAGATCACATCTTCCATCAATCCCTTCCTAACTCAGGAAATTCCTTCTCTTCTGAATGTATATCAAATGGTTTCCAATCCTCATTTTCAAAGGTGATAGGTTTCCTATGACTTTAAGGAAGCTGGATCTATCGAACAACTCTAATTCATTAATTTACAATTTTTCATATTGAATCCTCGATATTTGAAATGTAAGTGGACATGTCAAAATTTATAATGGCATAGGTTCATGTTTAATGTTTTTTTATGTAAATAATTCTTCCATGATTTGGAAAATAATGGATATTCATCCCCTGAATAATATTATATTATATTTGAAATGATTTTTATAAAAATGTGATAATGGTTCTTAAAATGAAAATGACAAGTCCCTTCACATTTGGAATATTTAGTGGGATAAAAAGATACATGGGTATCCATTTCATGTGTGACTCCACTAGGAGGTATCCTATTCTATTTTTATGGACTATTACTTGACTTGAAATTAGTTATATCCAACCCTATTCCTTTTGGGACCGTGAGTTTCTTGTATGTATTGTCCCATAGGCTGGTTCCCGAATAGACGATTCATTATGTTTTTGGTTGTTTATTACATGATTGATTATTTCATGGATGTTGGATAACATGTTTATTTATCTAATGATACATTTTATTTCCATGTTATATGACTGGCATGTTTCATGTTTTGAAAAAACAGGGAATTCATTTTATTGAAAACCCATGGAATGTATGATTTTTTTTTTTCAAATAGTTTTATTATAAAAAGTAATTTAAAACTATAGTTTTCTAAAGCTATAAATTATTCCTTCTTGATATTAGAACATGTATTGATTATTTCATGTTTTCTTACTAAGATCAATTTCCAACACCCTATATATGATTTTTTGTGGAATTAGACCTTGTTTTGTTGGATACAGGTAATGGGAAGAGCATTCTATATCATTGCGGCTTCACATTACATTGCTGATTTGTTTTTCAAAGTTATGTGGAGGCGAAAATTGGTCAAATAAAGACTTTTCAGTATATAATTTTTATTCTTTATGGTTTATCATATTTTCTATTTTTTTATACATATTGTTTCCCCTTTCTAATATGGTTGTATATATTATATTTCATATATTCAAAACTCGTTTTTTATCTTTGTTATACCTCAACCTGTAATGGGCAGGCTTGGGTCTCTTCTAGTTGATATGTGTTGGTCTATTACATTCAATTCCACAGAGAATATTTTTTTTGGGACTTGAACCTAGATAGCTCGAATCTAGTGTCTTATATAAATTATATCATCATTATTATAAGTAAAAAAATCCCGAAGGACTGAGAGTTTAGTAGTCTTGGTAAACCAGATACATACATGAGAAAAGGAGACACTAATTACAATATATTTTTATCTTCATTCTAAATAAACAACTTCAAGGGTAAATTTATTCCATCTAGTGAGTCCCTGTATATCTTTCTTAGTAATCGTTAATGAATTCATTGCGAAAGAAGCCAAATAAGGGTGGGCTCAAATGCTTAGTATTGGAGAAATACTGTGGAAGAAATAAATAATCAATGAGAATTGTCACTATGGAAGGGTAAATAATAGGAAACACATTCCATGTAATCTATAAACTGAATATAACTGTTTAAACAATATAGAACAATAATAAAAACAAAAAAATACCATTAAAAAAACTAGACAATGAAAAATAAATATGGAATGTTAATAAATTAAAACACATTCCATCTAAATAAATAAAAAAGAAATGTATCCATAGATATGTCGATTCAAAATCTCATGGATTAATAATAAATGTAACCAGTATTATAGAAGTGATTGATTAATAGACTCTATGTTTCCTAGGTACATGGTACCATTACCATAAATAAAATTTAAAAGGCCATTAACAAAATATCGAGTAAAACCACATTTAAGAAAGCTATCCAAATGACTAATCATATAAGACAACTAATGCATCAAGTGTAATTCTATAACCACACCTACCCATGATGTACATGTCAATAACATTATACATATTGAATACTAGAAATAAATAATACTCCTGATCAAATAACCGTATTGAATAAAGAATACATAATTATCAATATTTCTAAAGATAATCAATTAACTGTCAATGTATAAACCTATGTAAAATGGTATATGTTTTAGGCAATTGTGATATCCTTGATAAATGATATGGATAATATTGCAAAATTCATTGATCATTGGAGATTCATGATTTCAAGGGGAAAAAGAATTCAATGAAGTAAATTTGAATACTATCCTTGAAAAAATCAATCATAATCTATCCATAGAAAGATTAAGGATGGAATCAATACAGTAAACCCAAAATGTGAAAAATAAAGAGTTGGTATAGTTGTTGAATATAAATATTATAAAAATACCTTTCCAAAATATTCTTGAGGAAAATATACTTTTGTTTTGAAAATATTTTTGAAAAACCTTTTCATTGAAAATAAATTTAGAAACATTTTACCAAATAATTAACCTTTCACAAAGTAAAATGAAGTATCCATGAAATGATGGAATGTAAATACATACATGACAAACACGGTAAAAAGAAAATTCATTTTTTATAGTAAAATGGTTTGAAAAATACCTTTTTCAATAAGAGACCTGAAAATTCCATTGAAATAATTTATAACATAAAAAATGGGTAAATATTTTATTGCCAAATCAATTTATAAACATATTTTAAATCATTTTACTAAAATGTGGATTTAATAAGAAATCCGTTTATTTGATAAAAGAGATAAATTATGTAGAGTTTTCATAAAAATATTTTTAAAACAGTTTGAGTAAAAATGAAGGAAAATGGTACTAATAATTGAAAATCTTCATGAATATCCATTTGGGAGAAAATTGAAAGGTTTTCCAAAAAAAATTCAAATAATTTCCTCGAATTGAAATACCATGGAATGAACAATAGAATTATTGTTGAGGGAAATAATCTATAAACATTCCAATGTTTCTCATACCTTCGTTGAAATATTTTAAATCATAAACCTCATTATGGAATAATATTATATGAAAGATTAAGATATCAAGAATATTAATGGAATTATAACATAATATACCAAAATTGGTAGTAAATACTCCACACAAAATATGTATGTGGTGAACATGACATTTGTCTCATGAATAATAAAGTGAGATAATAATACTTTACCATGAAATTACATTCAGGTGAATGTAATTTAAAGTAATTTTTAAGAATCTTATGTTAGTTTTTTGTAACATGAGAATATTTTTAATGTTAATCATTACTTTTATTTTACTTATTGTTGTGTTGTATAAAATTACTTGAAACATTCTATTTACGTTGGGTGTTTTGACTAAATTCGGTGTATGCGTCAAAATCAACATTGGTAGGTCTACAATGATAAAAGGGGTAATTATATAATTTTTTCAAAATAAAAATCATGAAATAATTATCATATTTATAGATAAATTAAACAAAAAAATCATTAAATTGGGTTATTTGAAATGAATTAATATTACAATCATGGAGATGGTAGGTCTTACGAACACATGAGGAACATTCCCATTTTCAGTGATTATTATGGGAAACAGGTAAGTGACACCATATATTTTATCAATGATCAATATAAAATAATTAATACATTATTTTATCATATATACTTATATATGGAATAGTTTTGGTGAAAAAGGAATCACATCATGCCGAGGAGGTGTTAGTACACACGTCCAGGAAGAACGTTATTACTTTTTAAGTGTGTAAAAGTTTAATAAAGAATATGATATATATATATATATATATATATATATTTCCATTTATTTAACTATATCATGAATATCATTTTGATCTTTCTATGCATTATATGATTAATTATAAACATCATTTGTACATTTCATGTATTTTTTGAATGAATCACATCACTTTGATGGGCGATAGATCACACTTACAAAAATGATGTTATCATAATAACTTAAAATAAAATATAATAATTTTATGAGAAATAAAATGAATTGAAAATTATAAATAAATAATAAATATATGATATATATGTAGAGTTTCCATCACAATGTCCACCATTATTGGTGATAATGGAAAAATGAACAATCATCATTTCGTGAGCCAGTAGTTTGTTGTACAAAGAAATAGTTTTTTCATTAACCATTAGATGTAATTATGTGTATGTTTAGATATAATAATTATCATAAAAAATCTTAATATATTTAGGATAGGTGGGTTTTTATAAAATAATATAACAAAAATGTTTGAGGGTTTGGATAATGGAAATATAACTAAAAAGCTTAAGGAAATATGTTACCTCTTAATCGGGTAACTTCCTGTGGTTTGACCCAAAAGATTCCTTGGATGGATTTGAACCAAAGGAGAGGCTTCTAGGTTGAGGGTAGGTATTTTTGGGAGCTATTTGGTAATAAATTGGTTGATACAATGTTTCATGATAGGTGTGAGTAAGTGGGAGGAGAGGAGGTCCTTTTATAGTGGGGGAGGAGTGCTACTATTTTAAAATTTTGAAAAGGCAATTACATGAATGTTTTTCTTGTTGCAAGTGGATCCAATAATAGACCAAATAAATTAAATAGAATATAGTTTAGATATATGGATAGAAAATAGTTTTTGGGAATGTGTATAATACATTTTGGGGCATAAGGTTTGGTTTTTTACCTCAATAAGCTTAATTTAACCACAATCATTGTAAATAATTTTAATCACTTCCAATATTAATTTTTATAAAAAATAAAATCTAATTATTAGAAATTATAAATAATTATGAATCCAAATATTGAATAAATTTTTCTAATCTAAAATTATAGATTTTTTAGAAATTTATTTAAATTTAATCTCATAGATGAGATGACAATTTTGGGTTTTAAAATAGAAATGTCCAAATGTTTTCTATGTATTTATAGTATATCTCAAAGGGGAATTGGTCAAAATTATAGAAAATGTATTAAATGATAAAAATTTATCTAATTGTACTTTCCAAATAAATTAAATTTAAAATTTCACCTTATAATTAAATTAGATGGAAAAGGAGTTTTAAACAAAAATTTAGCATTTTTAACTATTTATAAAAAAGAATGTTTTTAAAAAATTTACCCCTACTTAATTATTATTTTTATCATTAAATTATAATGTTTATTATGAAATTTTAAATCAATTAATATCTCAAAATTCATATTTAAAAATGGTTATACATTAAAAGGTAGTAAATTTGTCTTTATAAGAATATATGTTTTTGTGTTTAAAAAAGAGTATTTTCTTCCCTTATGTCCATATAAACTAATGGATGAATATCATAATTTTTTATGGAATATATAGAATATTAATTTCTTTTAAATCATTAAATAAATGTAACTAATTATTTTTATTAAGATAGGACTCATTTTAAAGCATAAGAATTATAATATTTCATTTTGAATCCAATTGGCTCTTATTTTCATTTATCATTAATTTCTAACCCATTAATTAATTTCATATTTATATAGAACATAAATATTTATTAGTGAGTTAATAATATTAATACCTACTGACATAATGGATAGGTTATATCATATTATATTAATTTATAATATGTTAATAATATATCATTTTATGATGAAATTCGATCGTGCATGTAACAAAAGATATCGAGGACGGTCACTCTTGCGTGCGTCACAAACTATGATGGAAGGTTTATCTTGCATGTAATGTAATCTAACTAGGTGTTTGATTCATTGAAATGTATAGAATTTATTTTAAATAGTAAATAATTTATAATGGATCTAGATATTATATTCCCTTACACACTTGGTGTCATGTGTCATATTGGGTATTGAATGAAAGGTTCCTACTTCAGAAATATATGGAGTTGCATTATACACACCTTAATTAAATATTATCCTTTCAATTTAAATTTGATATTTTTGACAAATTTTTTGATACTTTTGATGTTTTAAATACCACATCATGATATGGGTTTATAAGTCATCCTCTATAAAAGAGATAGTGGGATGTACAAGGGTCATATGGACTACCATGTAACTAGGTCTCTAAAAAAAGAACATTACTATAATGTATATATAAATACATGGTGGAAATGAATAAATACATATAGGGAGTAAATGATGCCATTAATAAGAAACCTGTGAATGATCAATATAAATTTGTGGTCCTCAAATCTATAATTATGAGAATATTTAAGGGACCATCAGGTCAATAGAAATTATTCTATTAGGAAAAAATATATTTTTATGTTATTTTCACAATGTTGGGTAATTATATTACTACATATGATAAAACTAATTATTATTACTTTATAGGTTTCAATTTCAAATAAACAATCCAAACTATTTATTATCATTCAATCTAATTCAAATTCATTCCCTTAATACCTTAAATTAATTACCAATAAATAAATAATTTATTCATAATCCACAAAAATAAAAAATAAAAGGATTTTAAAGCCAATTAAAGAGTGAAATGTCAG
Source organism: Viscum album (assembly GCA_963277665.1). Classification (NCBI taxonomy): domain Eukaryota; kingdom Viridiplantae; phylum Streptophyta; class Magnoliopsida; order Santalales; family Viscaceae; genus Viscum; species Viscum album. The sequence goes on from OY728141.1 coordinate 104,969,848, forward strand.
AGTATTTTCGTTTAAATATCATCCAACACACATATGGTTCATAGATTAATATTTAATCCTTAATAGTGATACTACTGGTTTATCATTAATATTTATTCTTCAAATTTTTTAACATAAAACAATAATAAATTTACAAGGAAATTTTTTAGGTTAGTGGTTGGAATGCTACCCTTATCATCCTCCGGTCATGGATTCACGACCCGCAGGCCATTCTAGATTTGATTGGGTGTCACCTGATATATAAAATTTATTTTTCTAACACAAAATTTTTATAATGTTGCAAAATAAATATGATGGACTTCTTTAAAATAATGTTAATAAATAAATATCAATTTTAATATGTTTTTTAATATCGAATCAATATATAAATGCTTCATCTATTTATTTTCACATAGATCCTTCCTTGATCTAGGGTTTATCAACAATATTATTTCAATAATTTCTAAATCAGGGAACCTTTTATTCAATGTAAAAACTATTGTTTTAACCTTGGTTATTTTCATGGCCCGTCCCCCATAATGACGCACACATGATCGGTATGCACTGACCCACACAAGATCGTTGAGCACCGAACCTTATAGGATCTGACCCACGAAGGATCGTTATGCGCTGACCCACATAGGATCTCTATGATCTGACCCACATATGATCGGACCCACACATGATCAGTAAGTTCGGACCCACATAGGATTGCTTGGTACTAACCTCCGTATGATCTGTCTCCAACCTTCAGCTCACTGCCAAACACTTGATTCCTGCTCCTAGTACACTTGATCCATTGAGAACCGATCCTCAAGCCATCGGTCATAAATTAACATCCATTAATCTCCACGAAGAATTATCCCAAAGTACCAAGATGTTGTAAGGGTTCCAAAGTGACAGACGACACACCAATTAGACACTTGGTCTGTGAATTATAGTCATTTTAGTTACGAGGGCCCAGTTGGATTCAGATTCGATGAAACCCAAAAATAATTAATATTTCGCTTGAACTCATTTGGAATATACCAAATGACCGTCTCACCTCCAGGGTCCCAGTTCCATAGATGGTTTGTCAAAAAGACGCATGGATTTCATGTTATGGTCATTTAGGTGAAACATGCCTAGAAGGGCCCGGGTCTGTGTGACCAAGTCTGGGCTGAAATGACCCAGCTGGGATGGGCCACAGTAGGCTCGACCAACAGTCTGGCCCAGCCCATAGGGGGCGTGGATTGGTGAGGAAGGGTGCAGCCCGAGGTGCTCATGCGGCCAGGCCCACGGAGGCGCGACACACAGGGCGCATGCAGCCTGGCCCGCATAGGCCTGAACCATTGAGATCATGCGGCCCAACGTGCGGAGGGGCGGCCCACTGGGCGCGCGCAGACCATCCCACCATGGTGTTTCCCACTTGGTATGTGCAGCAAGATGGACTGGGGTATGACCTAGCTGACACGAGGGGGGAGAGGGGAGTCCCCTTGGTTTTTCCCGAACAACCGAGCAGTCCTTCAGCTTTTTAAGCTGTGGTGCCACAAGTTGTCGCCCGATCACCGCCGACCACACAAGAGGATGGGTCCATCCACCACTGCAGCTTCAAGCCATGACCTCCACCTGCAGTACGTGCCAGCACACTGCTCTACCTCCCCCATCTGCAGTCTTCTCGAGCTGACCACAACCTTCACCATTCGCAGCTTCTTCCATGACCTTCATGACTGGCGGTGCATGACTGTGCGTCACACCTCCTCCACGGCTGGTCAGTTCCAGCCACTCCACTAACAGCTGCAGCATAGTGTTGTGGCCTCATCCTACAGTACGCAATAGTGCACCGCCTCAATCTTTTCTGACTGATGCCACCACGTCGGCGGTTTCCCATGAAGAACGCATGGAAAAACAAGATAGTGGAGGGTCTGGGCCATGTTTGTTTTGCCCGCACCCTCCACGTTAGATTGAATACATGATGTAAGAATAGGATACAACAATCACCTAGAGTTATAAAAAAAATCCCCACCTCAAGATCACTGTAGAACGCCCATGATTGAGGAAGAGTCGGTTTTTTTCATCCCTGCATCAACCCACCCACATTACGGCTCAAGCATCATCCTTCAGTTCGTGATTCGGTGTTGGTCATCACCGCCCACTGGAACCAGCTCCTTCCTCCTACTGATTGGAATCATGACACACGTGGAATTAATGGGGTTCATTAACTAGGAACCCTCCTAATTCCAACAGTGTTGTTATAATGTATTTGTGGTGTCAATCCATTTAATGGCTTGACACATCATTGGTCATGCCAGTGCCTCTTTTCCATTGGAAGAAAAGAAAGAAATAATGAAAATAACAATGTTAATTCGTTATTCTTTTAAGAAGTCAAAATCTTACTTTTTTTCCAGACATACAATGGTAAAAGAGAATATTCCCTTAAGAGAATGTCAGTGCTACATATTAAATGGTTCCCTTGGATTTGTAATCCGAGCACAGGTTTAAATGATAGAAAATTCTGCCAGTGCATTTTCTGAATGTACCTAAAAAAGGTTCATAAATTCATTCTAGACACATAGGGCCTCGGAATCACGCATCGTCAATTTTTGTAGACTCGTAATAATTAGATATAATAAATAAATTACATGGAAAATCCAGGTCTTTAAATTCTCTCCACCTTTAGGATTTTCATCACTGAAAGTGACAATATAGACTAAAGAATCAAATTGGGTTTCTGAGAATGAATCTAAGCCTCCAGATCCCATGTTCTCTCATAGAGGTTCCCATGCTACCAGCGAATGCGCACCAGCTATATCGATTGTCCACGATGGACCCAATCATGTCGATCCTCAATCTCCACTGGAACCACCTTAAATGTCACCCAATCTTCAAAGTCCAGCATTCCATGGTCGATGACGAGAGATGGGTCATGCACATATCTCCTTAGTGGGTATACCTGGAAGATTTTGTGCACTTTATCCAACTATAGTGGTAGTGCCAAGTGGTATGGTACCTCTCCAATCCTCTAATGTATCGGAAATGGTATGACAAACCTCAGTGAGAGTTTTCTGCCTCAGACAAATCTCTGCTAACCACGTCGAGGTGAGACTCGTTGAAAGACATGGTATCCCTGCTCAAACTCCAAGTGCCTCCATATCCTATCAATATAAGATTACATGTCTTCTCAATTCAGTATTCATCTGAACCTGGATGATATGCACCTACTCAGTGGTAGCTTGTTCCAACTATGGTCTCATAAGCACCAACTTCCCTGGGTCTGTCCAACATAGAGATGATCTGCATGATTGACTGTATAAGTCCTCAAATGGTTCTGTACCAGTGATGGAGTAATAGAATTTGTTAAATGCAAACTCCACCTTGGAAAAGTGATCCTCCCAACTTTTTCCAAAATCTTGGACGCAATCATGTAGCATATCCTCATGTGTATTAATGGCCCACTCTGAATGACCATCCTTATGAGGATAAAATGGGGTGCTCAAATGTAGTTGAGTCTAGAATGACTTATGTAATCCCTTCCACAAACGAGATATAAAACATGAGTCACATTCAAAGATGATCTTTGATGGAACCCCATGAAGTTGTACAATATCTTTTATATATAGGTGTATTAACCCTCTACCAATCCCTGCTCTCAGATGGGTCGAAAGTGGGCCGACTTGGTGAGTTAGTCAATGATCACCCAGACAGAATCATGTCTTCTAGATGTATGTGGAAGCCCTGTCACAATGTCCCTAGAGTTACCATCCCACTTCCACATCAGCCCCTCTAGTGGTTGTGCTTAGCCTACTAGAACCCGATTCTCATCCTACACTTGATGACAAGTGAGGCATCATGAAACAAACATTGCCACTTCCTTCTTCATCCATGGACACCAGTGCTAACAGTGGAGGTCCTGGTATATCTTTGCCTCACCAGGATGTACCTCTAGCAGGGACGTATGGAACTCTCTTAGCACCTCCTCCCATAGGGCCACTGGTACCATGGTGCTCCCTCTGAATAAGATGACATGCTCCACACATTCAAAAAATCCATCAGGTTCCTATTCTGAGTATATATGAGCACGTCGAGCTTTTTAGTCAACATCAAATGTGCCCCCTCTGAACTCACTGAAGAGTTGGGGGAGTGAAAGTCATATACTAGAGGTAAGATGGTCCATCACTATCAACAAAGGATATCTATAACGCGGCTAGCTGCTCTGTCAAATTACTCAGTAACTATATACCAGACATCCAACTGAGTGCCTCTGCCACAATATTCCCCTTTTCATGAGTATAGACTATATAAAATTCATATTCCTAGAAGATCTCTATCCATCATCTCCATCTCAGGTTATGTTCATTCTGTGGGAAGATACACGTGAGACTCTTGTGATTAGAGTAGACTGTAAAACGTTTTCAAATCAAGTAATGTTGGCACATCTTCTAGGTGAAGACCAATGTTGCTAACTCAAAGTAATGATTTTATAGTTATTATCATGTTTTCTCAGTTTTCCGGAACCATACACGATCACTACTCACTCCTATATCCGAACACATCCATGTCCGGTCCCTGATGCGTCGTAGTAGACTACATACTCAACTACCTCTTCTGGTAGCCTCAAGGTGGTGGAACTCATCAGTCTTTTCCTCAGCTCTAGAAAACACTGTTGGCATCTCTCCATGCACACGAAGGGTTATCCCTTCTTTTTCAATGACAAAAATGATACCTTAACTCTGGAAAAGTCAAGTACAAATCTTCAGTAGTACCCAGCCAACCCCAGGAAACTCTGCACATCTGTCAGACTATTAGGTGGAACCCAAGCAAGCGCAGCCTCTATCTGATCTGGATCTACTTAAAATCCAAATTTCATGATAACATGTACTAGAAAGTAGACCTCTCAAATCTAGAACTAGCACTTCGGGAGATTACCATAAATATGGTGCTCTCTAAGTGTATCTAGAACTATCTTAAAATGATTGGAATACTCCTCTTCCATCACCGAGTACACTAAGATTCCATCAATGAAGACCCACACAATGTGTCAAGGTATGTCTAGAATATCCTATTCATGATTCTCATGAACACTGCAGGGGCGTTGATCCTGCCAAACATCATAACCTAGAAATCATAGTGGACATACGAATATCTAAATGTCTTATTTTGCACATCCCCATCTTGTACCATGAGCTGATGATAGCCTGATCATAGGTATAACTTTGAAAAACATCTATCACCCTTCAAGTAATCAAAGAGATCATCAATCCTTCTGAGTAGATACATGTTCATCATGATCACCTCATTCAGGAACTTATAATCTACACAGAGTCTCAAACTCCAATCTGCTTTATTGGGGAAAAAAATCGAGGCTGCCGCAAGAGAAACACTGGGCCTTATGAACCCCTTCCTCTGCAAGTCCTCCAACTGTACCCGTAACTCACGATGCTCCGCGGGATCCGTCTGATATGTATGTGTAAATATCAGTGTCATTCTAGGGTAGAGGTCAATGTAAAAGTTTTACTATCTGCTTGGAGGTAGTCTAAGAACATCATCATGAAAGACATCGGCATAATCTTCCACCACTACTGGATGGCTCAGACTATCAACATCTACTACACTAAGGGTAAATCTAGCCATCTAAGGTTTGATCGGCTCCTTCTTCCTCCGGGTAAGTCCATCCTATGCTGCAAAGGTTCATGTATCACCAGTGAAGCAAAACCTGTTCCCATCCTCACGGACACACCGCATAGTGGGCTTAATATAGTCAATCTGAGCATGGACTATCGATAACAAGTCCATACCCAAGATGACGTCGTAAGGCCTTGAAACCACTACAAGAAGATCCCATCCAATGATCTCACATTTTAATGTAATCTCACACTACCAAAAGTAGTGTGTAATCATCAAATATTCACTCATAGGAGTATCAAGCTATAATGATCGAGAAAACGACTCCATCTGAATCACCGAGCTCTGAACGAGTGCCATGGCAATGTAAGAGTGACCAACACCTTTGTCTATATGTACTGCAAATAAGGTGGAGTAGAAAAATATCGTACCTAGAATAATCTAATGAGCATCATGATTGTAGGCCTCAGATGCTTGGATATGATATCTTCTCTATCCTCCTACTCCATGTGGTTGGGGTGGACAAACAGAAGGTGGTGGTAGCAGAACCTCTAATCTCCACCCACCACCTATTGTATGGCCATATCCCCTTCTACGTCCGCTGCCCTGCAGACCACCCCACTCAAACCTCTTCCTCTACCTTGGTGGCCCATCGATCATTAGCTAGTCATTTGTACACCAGGTCTTCCAGTTATGAGCCATGTGTCCCTGCCAGCTGCACGAGTAGCACTACCTGATCCTCAACATTCCTCCTCGGTCCTGTGGGCCCCCACCACCGACCATGTAACCCGAGTTCGTCCACCATAAGGTATGGCCATCTTGGGCCCCTGCATCATCCATATACTACCTTTTACAGATGAATCTTCTACATGACGTACGGTGGTGGATCTCACTGGAGGTTCCCCCTAATCTAGAAATCTCTCCATCAAAATTTCTTGCTCTAACACCCTAGCCTATGTCGAAATGATGAGTCATATTATCGATTCTATAATCTCCCATCGAAGAACCTAATAAAAGGTCTGGCCCCTAAAGAATGGGTATCGTACCATGTTAGTGGAGTAGCAAGTGATATTAGTGACACTCACAGATTACTAAGCCACATTCATGCTACCCTACTATAAGTGCAGTAGCTTCTCTATATACACCTAGCATAGAGTCGCTGGGATGAACTCTGCCCTGAAAAGGCCCTCAATGTTTTCCCAGGTGAGGGTCACCTCGTCTTGTAACTAGAGTGTCAGACCCCACTATCTCCCAGTTCCTCCCTGGAAGAGACAGGCACCTAGGATCACCATCAGATCAGCTGGTGTACCCACTAAGTGAAAAACTCTAGCCACAACCTCCAGCCAGTCCTCAGCCACCTGTGGATCTGTCTTGCCTAATAACCTTGGATCTGTCAGCCGCTGAAACTCGTGCAACATGCCCAGTTGGTATTCACCCTCTTCTGGTGGAGAATATGGAATATTTAGCCCAATGGGTGGTGGAGCTACTGGTTAACCACTCGATGGTACTATCACCGTAAGAGGTCCCGGCACCAAATCCCCATTGCTCGGTGGGTCATCATCATGTACTATATCTGAAATCCTGGATGGATATCTACGTGGTGACATCCTGAAAGAAAATAGGATTTCTATGGTCAATATGTTATACATGGTGAGATGACTAAATAAAAACATAAGAAAACTTTTCAAACGAACAAAATTATGGTTTTTGTGCACTGATCTAGAAATCAAGAACCAGGGTCCTGGGGTATGGATATATCGGCCCCACACTAACACTGGATTTCCCCAAACTAAAAACCACACTCATAACACATAAGACTATTGCCACATTGAAAATATCAGAGTCCAGTTTTTTCAATAGAACCAACATCTCTGATACCACTTTGTCACGACTTGTCCCCCACAATGACCCACATAGGATCTGACCCACAAAGGATTGGTATGCCCTGACCCACACCGGATCACTGAGAACTAACCCAAATCTTATATGACCCACATAGAATTGGTATGCGGCGACCCACATAGGACTGCAGAGCGATGACCCACACAGGATCTGATCCACATAGGATCGATATGTGCTAACCAAAAAAGGATCTCTCGGTACTAACCTCCATATGATCTCTCTACAACCGTTGCCTCACTACTAGCCACTGGATTCTCACTCATAGTAAACTTGATTCTGGGAGAACTGCTCTTCAAACCATCGGTCGTACCTCACCCTACACTAAGCTCCAGGAAGATGTATCTCAATGGACCGCCATGTCGTAAGGGTTCCCACACAATAGACGATGCGTCAATCACACACCCAGTCTGTGACTTATAATCGTTTTAGTTCCCAGGGCCCAGTTGGATTCAAATTTGATCCAACCCGGCCATACTCCAACTTTCTCCAAAAGTGATTTGGATTATACCAAAAGACCGTCTCACCCAAAGTGTCCCAGCAACGTAGCGGGATCATCAGATGAATATCCTTATTTTATGTTATGTCCATTTAGGTGAAATTGGTCTAGAAGGACATGGGTCCGCTCTGACCCTACCCAGTCCCGGTGTGACCAGACTAGGCTAGGTCTCAATCTGGTCTGGCCTGTAAGGCTGCTGCCCATTAGGCTCGCATGGCCCGACCCACAGGGAGGGTGTGGCTTGACCCGTAGGGCTCGCATGACCCGACCCATTGTGGTGCATTCCACTAAAGAGGGGCCTAACCTAGTTAAGACAGGGGTGAGTCCCCTCGGTTTTCCAAAATGTATGACCAGACCTTCAGTTTTTGATGTGACATCACCATGGGCCGCCGCCCTATTTCCGTGAGATCTGCAAGAGGAAAGGTCCCTCCACCGCCGTGGCTTAGAGTAGCGGCATCCTCCGGGGATGAGTGGAGGTGCACTGCTGCGCCTCTGCCTTCCGAATCCGGATTCGGTCGGCCGACGTCTTCACCCTATGTGGCTTCGGCCATGACCTTCTCCACTAGTGGCATGTGACGGCAGGCCACAACACCTATATGGATGATCAGTACTGGCTGCTTCGCTAACCATCACATCATATTTCCATTTCCTCCTATTGCGGCGCCCGATAGCACGCCACCTCCATCGTGGTCGTCTGTTGCCTCCACGTTGGTGGTCTTCTATGGAAAACGCATGGGTAAAAAAGGTACCAGAGGTTCAGGCTATGTTCATTTGGACCACACCTTCAACATTTGCTTGAAATCATGAGGGAGTAATATAATTCAACAATCAATTTAAATTATAACAAAATAAATCCTTACATACCGAACATTGGAGAATTCCCACAATTAAGGAATTGTTGGTGTTCGACATCCCTGAGACAAGCTGCCAACATTTTCGCTCAAACATTGTCCATCTGGTCGTGATTCAGTGTCACTCGTCACCGCATGTTGGAATGGGATCTGTCCTCTATGTGATTGGCATCACATCACTTTATCCGAACATCATCTCTTAGTGATGTCATGACAATACCTCTCCCCAATCACAATATAAATAGGAGTGGGGGAGGGTGAGTAATGCACGTGGAATTAATGGGGGTTAATTTAACAGTATCCTTCCTAATTCCAATGGCACTATTACAATGGATTTGAGTAGTCAAGACATTTAATGGATTGACACGCCTTTGGTCCCACCACTGCCACTTTTCCATTGGAGGAAAATAAAGAATGAAATAAAATAATTACTATTATTTTAAAAAGTCCAAAATCTATGTTTGTCTCCAAACATTCTGTGGTCAAAGTGAAGCATCCCTTAAGTAAATCCTATCTCTGTGGATTCAATGATGTCCTTAGATTTCTAATTTGACCACTATTTGAAAAGATATAAAATGTTGCCCACACATTTACTGAATGTACATAAAAAATGATCACAAATTCATTTTGGGAACACTGGGTCATGGAATCTTGCATCTTCACTTTTCACAGAATCGTAATAATTCCATATAAATAAAAACAATTACATGGAAATTAAAAATCTTTACAGTTATTCATTGTCAAAATCCTTCATAATGGTTCGAAAATAAAAGGTGTATTATCCTATTTGAAACACCTAGGAGTGTCAAAAAATTATGCAGTAAGGCTTATTGTCTTATACTAGGTTACCCGAGGGTAGGTCTGGAACACCATGTCAGTGTTATAACTCTGAGGTACATATATTCCAAAACCACACCCCCTAATTATATCCAAACAAGGATGTATTTATAGTAAGACCCAAATAATCTCGATATTACAAAACTTCCTGAATTTTTTTCTATACATATCGTCAGATTTTACCTTAGTTTTTTGTTCTCTATTCAATGTTTTCCTAATTCTAGTTTCCAAGGATGCTATTAAACTTACATTGATACAAAATCTAATGATCCGAACCCAGATATCCTAGAGAGGTAACTTTTATCTATTACATTGGCTTGATTACAAGGAAACAAATCCCAAATGATTGCATGTTTATTATTTTAGAAGACTAGATACATACATGAGAAAAGAATACACTAATTACAACATATTGTTTTCTTCTTTCTAAATAAATAAAAATGATGTTAACTTTATTCCATATAGTGAATTTGTATATATCATTCAAAAAACAATTATTTGAGTCCTAAGGAATGAAACATAATAAGGGTGAGATCAAATTCTTAGTAAGAGAAAAATATAACAGAAGAAATATATAATAAATTAGAATAGTCAACATGATAATGTAAATAACTGGACACACATTCCATTTAATCAATAAACTGAATGGAAGTTAGTAAACAATATGGTATTGTAATAATTTTAAACACATAACATAAAAATAATTAGATAAGGAAAAATAAATATATAAAGTTAGGAAACTAAAACATATAGATTCTAAATAATTGAAAAATAAATGTATCCATAGATACGTCAATACCAAATCTCATGGATGAATAATAACTGAAACTACTATGAGTTCAAATCTTGATTATTGTATTCCATGTTTCCTAGGTACATGGTACCTTTATCGTCAAGATCCTTCACAACATGGTATACAAAATATTGGGTAACAACACATCTATGGAAGCTACCCAAATGATTCATCCCATGAGATTACCGATGCATCTAGGGGCTATCTATAACTAGTCCCCACCCATGTCATACAAGTCCAAAACATTCATCGTATTGATTACACAAAATATTTAATATTCTTTATTAAATAACCACACTGAATAAAGAATACAGAATTATCAACATTTTACCAAATAATATAATAACTATCCAAGTATACACCATTTCTAAAATGGTATATGATTTAGGTTCTTTTTATATAAATGATAAATTTTAGGGATAATTAGGGAAAATTAAACAATTTTCGGATATTGAATATTTCATGGGGACAAAAGAAATCAAATAAGTGAATGTGAATATTATCCTTCAACAAAAAATCATAAACCATTCATACGATGATTAATGATGATATCAATACAACATTCCCCAATTATATTAAAATAGGGGGTAGTTGTTTTTGATGAGTATATATATAATAAAATTACCATTTAAAAAATTCTTATGGAAAATATCCTTTTATTTTGAAAAATATTTGGAAAAACATTTTCAATGAAATTAAATTTTGAAAACATTTTATTTAAATATTATCCTTTCAAAAAATAAAATGTAATTTCCTACAGAATGGTGTTGGGTAATTTCATACATTCCGTATATGGTAAACAGAACAGTTCTATTGCATCATAAAAAGGTAAGAAAAATTAATTGTTTGGAAAGCATCAAGAATATTCATTTGAAAATATTATTAAAATACAATATATGGAAAAAAATTTCATATGAAATCATTTTAAATTTTTTTTTGAATTTTTTAATAAAACATTGTTTTTAAAAGAAAACAAGTTCTCCAATAAAAGGGAGAAATGATTTCGGTTTTTCATTAAAAGATTCATAAAAAGATTCAGTACAAAAGAGTGTAAAAATGGTAATAATACCTAAAAATGTCAGGGATAACTAGAGGATAGGAAAATGAAAGGTTTTTATTAAAAAATTGTCATATAATTTCCTTTAATGTAAATTCCAATGAAATATCATATGAATTATTGTTGAGGAAAATAATCATTAAGAATTTTAAAGTGTCACATACCACTTTGAAACATTTTAAATTATAAAACTATTGAATTAATAATATAAAATTAAAATTTAATATTATATGAAGTTAAATTTATTAATGATATAATACAAAAAATGGGTAGTAGACACACAAAATAATAGGTATGTGGTATACATGACATTTATCTCACTGATATAGAATGTGAGATAAGAATTATTTACCTTAAGTTTCCATTTGGGTGAAAATCCTATAAATTCATGTGTAAAAAACATATGTTAATTCTCTACTTCATTTATAACCCTATTCATTTTTATAATTACTTTTTTCACATATTATTATGTTGTAAAAAACTACAAAAACAATTATGTTTACATCAGGTGTTTTGACCAAATTCCATTTTTATGTCAAAATGAACTATTGCAGGTCAACTATAGTCAAAGGGATCATTATATAACATATATAGAATATTAATCATGAAATAATTTTGAAATTTATAATTAAAACATACTTTAATGAAACAATAATTAAATATGGTTATGAAAAATAAATCCACATTACCATCATGGATACAGTAGGCCGTACGTAGGCATGAGTAGCGTTCTTATTTATCAATGATCATTATGGAAAGAAGGTAAGTAACAAAATATATTTAAAAAATAATCATTTTATAATAAATACCATGATATTTAATCATATATACTTATATATATAATTATTTTGATGAAAAAGGAATCACAACATGTCCAGGAGACAGTAGTCCACACGTCCTTGAATAACGTTATCACTTTTTAAGTGTGTGAAAGAGTAATAAAGAAAATGATATGTATATATATTTAAAAATGTTAATTGTGTTATAAATACAATATAGATGTTTTTATGCCTCATATGTTTAATTATAACAATCATTTTTACATTCCATGTATTTTCTGAATGAATCATATCGCCTTGAGGGGTAGCAGTCCACCTCAAACGAAGTTATCGTATTAATGTAAAATGTAAAGTATTAATGATATGTATAATAAAATGATTATATAAGTATAAATGAATAATATATATCAAAAATATAATATATAAATAAAATTTTCCATCATAATGGTCATCATGATAAATAGCAAAATAAAAATGAACAATCATCGTTTAGTGAGGCAATAGTTAAACGTACAAAGAAATAGTATGTTTATTACCCATTAGATGGAACATTGGGTATGTTTAGGTAAAAAACATAGAATTAAAAAAAATTTATAATAATATTTTTTTATTTAGTCATCGAATAATAATGTTTAGGGGTTGGAGAATGGAAAGAAAACTACATATCTTACAGATTGATGTTACCTCTTAATCGGGTAACTCCATTTGGTTTAAACCAAAAGCTTCATGGGATTACATTATACCCAATGTAAGGATTCTTGGATAAATTTAGGTAATTTTATGAGATATTGTTTCAGATATTGGTTGATCCAATGTCACATGATATGTGTGAAGAAGTGGGAGGAGAGGGCGTCTTTTTATAGTGGAGGATGAGTGGAACTCTTGTAATATTATGATATGGGAATTCCATGAACGTTTTTCATGTTTTATGTTGACCCAATAATGAAAACATTAGACAAAATATAGTATATGGTAATTATATGTCCATTCAATAGATATTATAAAATTATATATGTAGATTTGGGCCTTAAAGTTAGGTTTTTTCCCCTAATAAGCTTAATTAAACATCAATCATTGTAAATAATTTAAATCAAATTCACTTACATTTTTGGTAAAAAAAGTTGGACATATTAGATATTTAAATAAATTATTATTCAAAATATTTAAATCATTTTTTTATATTCAAATCATTAATATGTATTAAATTGAATTATATTTAATCATGCACATGATACGATAATGTTGGTTTTTAATGTAAAAAATCCAAATGTTATAAATGTGTTTATAGAAAATTTCAATGATTAATTGATAAAAATGACATTAATTTTATTAAATTATTAAAATATTATACAATTAATTTTCAAAAAAATTAAAATTAAAATTTATCATTATAAATAAATTAGGTGAAAATGAAATTTTGAACTAAAATTTAGCATTTTCCACTTTTCATTAAAAAAATAATTAATTTATAAAAATATAAAAAATAACCTTAATATAATTATTACGTTTCAATTTAAAATATAATTTCTATTTTGATATATAAAATAAATAAATGTTTCAATCTTTAGATTTAAAATGGGTCCTCTATTGGAATGCTGTAAAATTACCTGTATGAAATTGTTGGGTTTAATCTTTAAAATAGAGTATGTTCTATCTGATGTCATTCAAAATTAATTAAGGAATATAAAAAATATTATATTGAATATATAACATATATATTTCATTAAAATAAATAACTAATTGATATTAAATATGATTATTATTATAAAAATCCATTGGGAGCATAAAAGTAGTATTTTTTGTTTATATCAAAATGCATCTTATTTTATTTTCACATTAATTGGAAACCCATTAATTCCTTTTATATTTATACAAATCTTACATTTTCATAAGTTAGATAATACTATTAATAACCTATAACATATCATATATATTATATCATATTTTATTAAAAACAATATTTTAATAATATATCATTGTTTGGTGAAACTTGTTCTAGTATATTACAAAAACTAATGAGGAAGGTCGTTATTTCATGTAACAAAAAATATCAAGGAAGATAAATCTTCTGTTTAACTCAATATGATTCAGTGTTTCATGATTTTAAATAAATAGAATTTATTTTTAATAGTAAATATATTATACATTATCTGAATATTATATTCTCTTATGCTATTGGTGTTGTGTTTCATGCATGCTATTGAATGAAAGGGTCATACCATTGAATTTTGGGGTGTTACATTCTCCTCACCCTAATCAAAATTATTTTCTCGCAATTTAAATTCGATCTTGGTGATAGAATTTTTTATATTTCCAATGTTTGAAATCCCACATCATGCGAAGGTTTCATTAGTTATCTTCTATAAAAGATTGAATGGGAAGTAAAAAGGTCACATGGCCTATCAATAAAATAAGTATCTATATTGGAAAACATTAGTGGTATGCAGAGATAAAAATATAGTGGAAAACAAAAAATAATTATAAGTTGTGAATGATGTCATTAATCACATTGATGTTAATTATAAATAGAATGTTGAGGGCCTCAAATCCATAAATCGAGGATTATTTAAGGGACCATCGGTTCAACCAAAATTAAGGTATTAGAACAAAATTTTATTTCAATTTTTTTTCGAATTTTGGGTTATTATTTTACAACCTCTGAATATAAGGAAATATGATTACTTGATAGGTTTCAATTTCATGTTAACAATCTTAACATTTGTATGATTTGATCAAATTCCAATTCATTTATTCAGTACAAGAAATTAATTACTGATTAGCCACTTAATGAGGCCAATATTAATTGTTAATATATATAATATTCAAGTGCCTTATTATTTATAGACACCATTTTAGAGAATTTTACACATTGAACATTATTTGATATTATAATTGTCATTCCTTCTTAAAATGCAGTATTACATGGTAAATTTTTAAAAACATTTAAAGTACCCAATTATCAGGATTTCATTTTAATATTTAATTTTCATGTTTTACATTACATTTGGTAGAAATTCATACATTTTTAGTACTTGAAGATTCGTATTGGAATACCACCAATGATGGCCTTGAACAAACAACATTCGGGGTTAAGTGACCTAGACAATAGCCCAATAAAACTGTTTTATCGGCCAATATCCAAGCCAAATAATCGTGAAAATTGAACTTAAGATAGAAGAAAAATGGAGAACATTTCATTGAATAGTGTCCAAATCTAATTCTAATATTTTAATGGAGTTCCAGGCTGCCCAAGTTGGAGATAAAATTCTGGGATAGATTATGCGTCCTAGAAAAACATTTCACCCTTACAATAATATCTCGTAACTCAAAATTTATTGGAGAAGAAATTTTACAAGATATTAGGAGACGTCTGGAGATCTATATTATTTATTCTATGTCCCACTATAATTCATCCATATAGAATGCCATTTTGATGTGTCTGTTCTGTGGATGCAAGATGCCTTCCACTTCGGGACAAGAGTGGAAATGTCTAAGTTCTACTATCTTTCTACCACCCTAGGCCTACCATACTCAATTGGGATGGATTTCACTATTGGAGGCTCTAAACAAGGATCCTAAAATGTCTATTTAAGGAAGTGGTATTAGAGAATTTAGTAATCTTTGGTGCATTGTTTAATTGTAATAATATGCTGCGAATTTGTTGCCTTGTGTTTTTCTTTCTCATGTAAGTTTCTCAATTCACATTAGTTTCACAATAAAATTTCTTCTTATAAACTTATTTTGATCTTATCCATATCACGTTGATACCATTGGTTCAATGTATGAATTTATTCACACCAATACTTCTTTAAATTATCATACAATGGTGGAGTGATTTCTTTCTTTTTATTGTTTTTCTACTTCTCCAATTCCTCCCTCGTGAACCTACTTTCAACATCAATTAAAACCATAGAATCAATAGAGAGCTAACCCATTTATTGGTTTGTCTAAAGGAGTATCAAGGGGATTTATTGGATGTTATTTACCACTACATTAATTTCTAATCACTTCTTTTAATTGATAATTTTATTTGTAGATCTTTAAACTCCATCGTCCTTGTTGAATTTAAGGCCAGAATCTTCAAGTGATAATATGATCCTTTACATAGAAGTGCTCAGAACATTGATCTTTCATGTGTATAGGTGATTAGTATTAAAGGTTGTAGGTATTAAACAAGTAAGATATGATGTTGTTTTATATTCTAAAATGAACCCAATTCAAATATAATAAATTGAATTAGTTGAAAAAGGAATGCATCTAATCCACCCAAGTGATAACCTAGGATCAAATCATTATTTTAATTTGAATTCACATAAGTATCTTGTAATTCACATAAAACCATATAATATCAACCCAATACGGACACTTTATATCCAAAAAAATCCATATAATTTAATTGTTTTTAGGTTACTTCTTATGTCTCTGATGATTCGACAACCCAAGCTAAACTACAAGCGACTACTTAACCCTAAAATCGTGTGTAAAATTGGGTGAGATGAAATTTTGATGCCATTACTATAGACCCATGAATGTCATATCAACACCCATTATATTCTCCAACATTTCTTCTATTCTCATCCAAATTATCTTATCTATTCCATTTCTGGGTTTTTTTTTGTTTTGGCACATGTATGCCTATACCCATGACCAATCAAACCGTCTAGTTAGGGTCGACAGTGTTGGGGTTTGGGAGTCATGTACACAAAGGGAACTCATTCCATTAGATCATAACCTTAATAATACTCTAGAGTCAATAATTTATCCCATTTCAATATAAAGTCTTCAAATAAAACATATCATAATCCCTGTTGGGAACCAAAATGGAAATCCAAATGAGGCAACCCCAAAAATGGGGAATGCTGTTGATCAAACCATTAATGAATACCTCACACGTTACTTGAACAATGTATCCTCTTACATTAGGCATGATGCTCTTGTATAATACCACTATGTTTTTAAACCACATTCTAACCTTCTATGTGATGGAGTCAGAAATGCGACACCTTCATGTCAACTATTTTAACGACAATGTTGAAACCTTGTGCCCACCACATCAACTTGAGTTAGAAAAGATGATTATATATCCTTTATCACTAAATGATCAAACAACGAATTGGATAAAATATCTTATAATTGCATCAATCTACTGAGGGGAAGAATTTTAAAGCAAAGTTTACAAAAAAATAATTCTCCCATCTCAAAACAATTGCACCTCAAAGGAGCATCCAAATATTTTTTGAAAAAGAAGGGGAGTCATGTTATAAAACATGGGAGAGTTTCAAAGACACACTAAACATGGTTCCCCACCATGTTGTTTCTATACCTGAACAAGTTTTAATTTTTTATGAAGGGTTGGGACCATGATGAAAATAATTAATCGAGATGATGTGTATGGGAAATTCAAAAACAAAGCCCCAAAGGATGTTTATGAGTATCTAGAAGGACTGGATGAACAAAACCAAACATGGGTAACCTCAACATACTATGAGAATCAACCCTAATATAGTTTAATTCATACACTTAGGGAGGAGGAAATATTTAGGGTGAAACTTATTGCACTCACTGTAAAGGTCTAGGAGATCAATCATAGGAAGGTCTATTAAATTCAAACATTTAACCCTATTTGCAGGATTTGTGACAAACATTACCAAAAGATAGAAAACTACCCAACCATATCTTTCATTAAAGATGTTATTCCTGGGGGACATCCATAAGAGGTCAATGCTCTGAACTTCCAGAATCCATAGTACCAAATCACTTTCAGTCCAAGGTATAATGATAATCCAATATTTTGTTGGAATGATATCCAATAACCCATCCAAAAACCTAGCCAGCCACAAGGACCAAACCCGGACCCACCAATTTTTTTGGAACCATAACTAGTTCAAACCACAGCTATTCCAAAACCAAATTCCTCTTGTACAACACTATCAACTCATCCGATAACCTATGAAACAACCAATCCAACAACCAAAGTATCCTCTTTGGATAAACCAACCATGACAAGCCCCTACTCAATCTATCCCTCTTCCAATACATGTCCATTTGTATAAACAAATAGAGAAAATGAAATCAAAAGTTTCATCCCATAAACCTGAACTGCAAACCATTAAAACCGTGAAGGCACCCATTCTTACTCAGGCGGTACCATCCTAATCTTTAAGGTGAGAATCCAGTTACATAGATGCCCCTCATGAACAACTCAAAGCAGTAACTATTTTTTGATGTCGGAAATCTATTGACAAACCTGAACAAGACATACCCGAACCATTAAAAGCTTCAACAACACATGAAAATTATGAATAAAAATCCATATATTCTAAAAAATACAATGAAAATGTGAAGGAACTACAACCACCCCAAACAATCAAACACCCTTCTCCCATCCCTCGATGCATGAGAAGAAAATATAAACCAAAATAGAATCACACTTTGAGGGAAATATTATCTATAGTTAAGTTGAACGTCCCCCAACATGATTCAATTTATACCATTCCTACCTACTCAAAGTACCTTAAGGACTATTGCACTTTAAAAAGTAAATTTTCACATAAAAACCAAGACCTTTGGATGCTAATTTGTGTACCACCATTCAAGGGACCTTTCCTCCAAATTCAAAAGATCCATGATGTACATACATAAATGTTGAGGTTAGAGAGATTAATGTTTTCAAATCCCGTTGTGATCTGGGAGCCAATGTGAACCTCATTCTTTATTCCATGTATTATCAGTTTGGGCTCGATGAACTGTAACCCACATTTTTCAATCTTCAAATTGATGATCGTAGTGTTCAAGTTACTAAGGGGATATTAAAGGAAGTTTTGGTGAATGCTGAAATTTTAATTTACGCAACTGACTTAATTTTCATTGAAAATCACCCATGATTAGTCCTTTGGAGAAAACCCCAATCATACTTGGTCATCCCTTTCTTGCAATAATCAACTCTGATATTCGAGTCAGAAATGGGAACATGACAATAACCTTTGAGAACATGAGTCTAGACTTGAACATATACAATGCATAATCTGAAATTGGTGATGATGACGAGACACATGAGGTAAATTAGATTGGTAGTGTTAATAGTGAACTCTAGGAACATCATGGAATTTCTAAAGTATGTTTAATTAAAGAAGTTATTGATTTTCTTTATTCACAGGAGGGAAATATGACTCCCTTGCTTGAATCTACTTAAAATATCTGTATTGATGATTTTATAGAATCACCAATTAATGATACCATGGGTTAAATCAATAATATTGAGTCTATATCCATTCATGACACTGCTCTGAAAAATTTAGTAGATGAAAATTCAGATCAAAAGGAACGGATTCTGTCAAGAAATATGAAAAAAGATATAGAGTTCAATACAATGTCTCATCAATTCATAGAAATTGATAACCCATCAGATCTCGAATTTAAGAACATTACTACCTCACTCAAGAATGCATTCTTAAGGGATAATCAAGTCTTTCCTATTTTCATTTCTTCATGTCTTGAATCTATTCAATAGATGATGCTTTTGGATATCCTATGAAAGCATAATAAATCAATTGGATGGACCCTTTCTGATATTCCTCGGATTAACCCACTCAATGGAACTCATATGATTGGTCTTGAATCTGAATCATAAACATGCCATCAAACTCAGTGGAGATTCAATCAAAATGTTATATATGTGGTAAATAATTAACTTCATGGGTTATTAAATGTGGGAATCAACTACCCCATACCTGAGAGTGAGTGGGTAAGCCAAATTCATGTTTTCCCAGAGAATTCTGGACATACTACGATCTCCAATGACGATGGTGACCTTCTCCCCACAAGGGAGAGTAGTTGATGGAGAGTTCGTATAGACTATAGGAAGATAAAATCCTATACTAAGAAAGTCCATTTCCCCTTTCCCTTTATTTATAAAGTCATAGAGCGAGTGGCGGTTCATCAATTATATTGCTTCTAAGAAGGATTATCAAGGTATAATCAAATCGAGGTCTCCTTAGAGGGTCAAGGAAAAACAACCTTCACTTGCCCATTCGACACATTTGCCTTCAAGCATATTCCCTTTGGGTTTTGTAAATCTCATTGAACCATCTAGCGGTGCATGATGAGAATATTCTCGGACATGGTAGGGGATTGTTTATAGGTATTCGTGGATAACTTATCCATCTTTGGGGAATCATTGGAGGGATACCTTTTAAATGATGAAATGGTTTTTTCAAGATGTGAGGATAATAATCACATCCTAAATTGGGAAAATGCCACGTCATTGAAATGTAAGGACTTATTCTAGGCCATCTAGTAGCTGGTAGAGGGATTCAAGTTAATAAAGCTAAGGTCGACATCATTCGTCCTCTTCCCCATTCTAAAAATGGTAAGGAAGTTAGGTCCTTCCTAGGACATGTAGGTTTATATAGAATGTTATTTAAAAAAATTATCTCTTTTTCCTGACCACATTGTTTTCTTTTAGTGAATGGTTCTCCATTTTATTGAAAAAAAGCTGTGAGGAATCATTATCTACACTCATGTCAGCTCTTATCTCTCCACCTATAATTCAATATCTGAATTGAAAATGTCCATTTGAAGTTATGTGTAACACGAGTGACTGCGTTGTTGGAGAAGTATTAGGTCAATGGTTTGATAAAACTCTTTATGTCATTGTTTCTGCATGAAAATATTTAAATGGTGCACAAATAAACTACACCACCACTAAGAAAGAGTTTCTTGTTGTTTTCTATTCCTTAAATAAATTCAGGTCTTATCTCATAAGATCACCCATCATTATCTTCCCTAACCATTCGGCCCTGAAATACCTTTTCTAAAAACAAGATGCCAAGACTAGATTGATTAGGTGGGTCCTTCTTAAAAATAGTTTGACTTAACCATTAAAGATAAAAAGGGCATTGAAAATCTTTTAGCCGATCCCCTCTCGAGGATGGAATTCAAATACAACTCACATATCCATTTTGTGTCTAATTCATATCCTTAAGAGAACCTCTATTCTATGAGTGATTTCCCATGGTATGCTGACATTTCAAATCAATTGGTTATGAGTGGCATTACAAAATTTCTCAGGAATCAAGCTAAGAGGAAATTTCTTTTTGATGTCAAACACTATGTGTTTGATGATCCTTATCTCTCAAAGTTCTGTCCTAATAAAATCATTAGGTTATGTGTTCCTGAATCTGAGAAAGAGTCCATTCTACGATTATGTCATGCATAAACTTGTGGTGGTCACTTTTACACAATGAAAACCACTGAAAAGGTCCTCTAATGTTGTTTCTACGAGCCTAACCTCACTAAGGATTCCTTCCAATTCTACCAATGTTATCCTCAATGTCAACAATTGTGATCCTATACCAAAAGGAATCAAATGCCCTTCACTCCCATTCTTATCATTGAAATATTTTGTTGATGGGGAATAGATTTCATGGGACCCTTACCAAACACATGGGGATACGAAAATATCCTCTTATCTATTAATTATGTCTCGAAATGGGTTGAGGTTATTCCCACCATATCCAATGACCATAATGATGTGATCCTATTTCTTAAAGAGCACATATTTTTCTGATTTGGAATTCCTAGGGCTATAATCAGCAATCGAGGAATCCATTTTTGAAACTTCCCATTCTCTTCACTAATGTATTATTAAGGTATTTCTCATAATGATTCACTATATACCATCCTCAGACCAATTTTCAAGTAGAGTTATCAAATAGGGAGATTAGGAATATTCATGAAAAAAATTCAATATCTCTAGGAATTATTGGTCCGCGAAACTCTAAGATGCGCTTTTGGGCCATCATACAACATTCAAAACCATCCTAGGAATGTCACCATATAGGTTCATATATGGAAAATCATTCCATTTACATATTGATGTTGAGCATAAGGTGTGCTGGGAAATCAAAAAAATGAATATTGACATTTATTTGGCCGAAGAAAAATAAAAAATTTGATCTTAATGTACTTGAGAAACATAGGATGGAGGCTTTTAAAAATTCAAGGATAAATAAAGTAATAGTTCAGGCCTACCAATCTAGGAATATCATAGTTAAACACTTTGAACCGGGAAAATTCATGCTCTTGTATAGTTGAAAACATCATTTACACTAGGTAGTGTTAAGATCTTGATGTTTAGGTCTATTCATAGTGAATCATATGTACCCCCTTGGGGCAGTAGAGTTTCAGGATTCCAAAAGTGGTCACATTTTTAATGTCAATGATCATATATTAAAAAAATTACTTAAATCATTCAATAAACATGAAAAAGAAGTTATGTTAACTGAGCAAACCTATGAACCAAAAAAATTGATAGATTTAGGATCCATGTCGGGCTAACGATGATAAATAAAACCACTTCATAGGAGGCAACCTATGGTTTTCCTGTTTCCACTCTTTTTGAATCGTCTTTATTTTTAAAATAGGATTAATGAATCATTTTGATATATTTAAAAAAATTATACCATTGACCTGTTCTTCTATTATGAGTATAAAAGGGTATGTAATGTGACCACCATATTCATCCATGCCACGTTGTGTGATGCTTGAGTAACACTTGACCCCTAAATTTAAAAAGCAGAAAATGTATCATCTATTCATTTTATTTTAATTTTATGTGTTTATAGGTTAAAATAAAAATAAAAAAATATAATAATAATTTAAAAAATATATAAGAGGGAACATATTAGGTCGTGGGTCAAACCCCGTCACAACCGGTGAAACCGTGGGAACTCAAACTAGGGACCGAAGGGAGAAAGAGGTGCATGCTTACCACTGACCTAAAGCTTATAGAGCTTCATTATTATATAATATATATATATATAATTATATTTTAATATATTTTTTATATGAATAAAAATAAATAAATATATATATATATATATATATTGTTTTGTTTTGTTTCTTTGTTTGTTTTTTCCTTTTCCAACTAGGGAACACTGTAAGTGACATGGATATTAATGGACTACATCAGAGCAGTAAGAACATCCACTTCAACCCCCAAGTGACTTCATTCCATGATCCTCATATTGAAAATTCCTTTTACAACTCATGTCGTCTACCTCTACCCCATTGTCAATTATTTTTATTAATCATTGCGGACAATTTTATACTATGTTGGAGGGGGTGAATATAATTTTAAAAAATTAATTAATTATTTGTACATAAAAAATACTTGGAAGAATTTTTTTTAACCTTGTACACGATAATACACATTTCACACTTTGAAACTAAATATCAAATAATTTATCATGACCTAATTCTAATTTTAATCCATGTATAATATCATGACCATATATTTTGGAAAGTGTGGCTATCTAATGTGAAGTGTCATTTTTTATATTTTCATCCAAATAGAAAAAAAAGATATCACAACACATGTCATTTGGATATTGGGGTATTAGTTTTAGATCATGGGCCCCCTAAATTAATAGCATAGGTTTGGTGATAAATTTAGTTTTAATATGAATATTCAATAAAAAAATAAAAATAATAATAATAAATTTGTGCGTAGAGAAATGAAATGACCTAATGCGTAGATTTTAGATCTAGGGGGTCATGACTCGATAGTTTTCTAGCCCAGAGTTAGTAATTTTATCACTATTTATGGTAATTTGATTTTGTTTTTTAATTAGTTAACTAGAGATGATGCCCGAGTATGTGGGTTTTACTTAGTTCCCTAAGGTCTTTAATCCTGGGAGTCATCACCAAAGTCTCGCTATATGGGTTGACTCTTTTGGGTGAAATTTTAATTACCATGTAAATATTGATTTTATTTTAATACTCATATTAATATGAAAATATGATTCCACCTAGCGTTTCCATCATTTCCCCCTTGAATAAAGATGAAACCCCATGTCTATTTTCATATACAACACATCCTTATACTTAATTGATATTGGATGAAATGTGACGATACATATGAACAAATGAATTGGTTTGGGATTGGGATCTTTATATGAAACTATCTTTTATTAAAATATTTTTATGGGTTTCACAATTGTTTGATATTAGGGTTTTTAGAGATCATTTTTTATTAAAATGTTTTTGGAATAGGGAATCTAAATTTCACATTTTTTGAGATATATTTTGCATGGTACAAGAAAAACTAATGTTGGGGGTGTGATTAGAAACTTAATGAGTCCAATATTAATTTCTAAAATATATAATATTCATGTAAGTTGTTATTTACAAAAACCATTTTTGTGCATTTTACACTTTGAACATTATTTCATATTATAATTGTAACTCCTTGAAATGCACTATTACATGGTACATTTTTGAACATCAATTAAACTACCCAATGATATTGATTTTATTTTCATATTTGATTTTATAGTTTATAATTAAATTTTTAATAATTCATGCTTTTGGTGTATTTGAGAATTCATAATGTAAAACCACCGAAATTGTCCTTGAGCAAAAAAAATTCTGGGTTAAGTGAACTGGACAGCAGCCCAACAAAACAACTGTAGCAGCCAATATCCAAGCCCAATAATTCTGGAAATTGAACATAAAATAGAATAAATCATGGGGAAAAATTCGTCAAACAGTGTAAAAGCTAAATATGATGTTTGATTGGAGTTTCAGATGGCCAAATATGGAGATAAGATTCTGGGCTAGATTCTGCAGCCTAGAAAAACTACCCCCCACTTCAATAATATCTCACAGCAAAATTTTGTTTGGTCTGAAAATTTACAGGAGGTTCAGATCCATCTGGATATATATATTTTCTTCTTCTATGTCCCACTCTAATTCGGACATATAGAAGGTCATTTAGACATGTCTGTTCGGTGGATGCAAGATGCCTTCAACTTCGGGTCATGGGTGGAAAAGTCTAAGTTCCACTAGCTTTCCACCACCCTAGGCCTACCATACTCATGTAGGATGAATTAAACTATTGGAGGCTAGAACCAAGTCTCCTAAAATACCTATTTAAGGTAGTTGTGTTTGATGATTTAATCATCACTGGTGCATTGTTTAATTGTAATGTTATGCTGCAAATTTGTTGCCTTGAGTTTTTTTCTCATGTGTGTTGTTCAATTCACATTAGTTTCTTAATAAAATTTCTTATTTAACTCTTATTTTTTTATTCTTCACATAACTTTGATACTATTTATTCTAGTTTTCATTTTATTCACACCAAACCTAGTGAAATTATCACACAATGGTAGACCGATTTCATTCATTTTATTAATTTTTTACATCTCAAATTCCTCCCTCATGAGTCTACTTTCCACTTCCATTGAAAAAATAGAATAAATGGAGTGATAACGCACTTATGGGTTTGTCTAAGGGAGTATAAAGGTGATGGATTGGATGTTATTTCTCACTCTATTAATTTCTAAACACTTATTTTAATTGAGAATTTTATTTGAAGATCTTTAACCTCTTTTGTCCTTGTTGAATTTAATGCCACACAATTCAAGTGCTAATACGAACCATTACCTTGAAGTGCACAAAACATTTATCAATCAAGTATAAAGGTGATTAATATTAAAGGGTTTAGGTTTTAAACTAGTAAGTTATGATGTTGTTTGATCTTCTTAAATAACCCCATCTCAAATATAAGAAATTGAAATAGATTAAAAATGAATACATCTAATCCACCCAAAGCGATAACCTAGTATCAAAAAATTATTTTTAATTGAATTCACTTAAGTATCATACCATTAACATAAACCCATATAATATCAACCCATCTTAGAAACTTAATATCCAAAAACAATCCAATGAATGTACTTGTCTGTATGTTACTTTTTAGGTTCTTGAGGATTTGACAACCCAATCTAATCTACGAGCTTCCACTTACCGCTAAAATCATGGGTAAATTTGGGTGAGTCCAATTACCAATAATTTTTTTAATCCTAAGGCACGAAAATAAGCATTAAAATGTCCTTAATTCCTATAAATGATTGAAAAATATATCTATTTTTATTTAAATATAATCTACAACCAATATGGATAATATATTAATCTCTAATCCTCAAAAGTTATACTACAGGTTCATTATTAATATTTACTTGTCAGTTTTTTAACTAAAAACAATAAAATATTTACTGAGACATTTCATAGGTTAGTGGTTGGAATAAAACCCTTATCATATTTCGGTCATGGCTTCTAGACATATTGCCTTTCCATATTTTGTTGTTCATCACCCGACATACAGGTTTTTGTTTGCTATTTATTTTATTTACAAAATAAATATGATGGAAATACATCAAGTAGTCTTATCCACTAAATATCCTTTTAAGTAAGGTATTTAATATAGACTCAATACATAAATACTCTATCCATTTATTTCTATATATTTCCTTCCTTGTTATAGGTTTTATCTGTAATATCATTTATAGGATTTATAAATCATGAAACCTTATCCTAATTTTGAAAAACATTTCATTAATCCTAGGTTATTCATTACCAAAATCATTCATAATGGTTTGTACTGAAAAATCGGATTATCCTAAGCATAACCCCTAGGAGTGTCAAACCAGGTGCATAGTAAGACACATTGTCATGTACCGGGTTACCCTGAGTTAGGCTTGCAATAACTTTTCAGAGTTATTCCTCCAATGTACATATATTTTAGAACATCTTCTACTTATAGTATCCATACATGGATTTATTTCTCATAAGACACACATAATCTCTAAAATACCTAAATTCTTGTAATTTATTTTATAATTATCTTGAAATTATTCCTTAGAGTTACGTTCTCTAGCCTATTATGTCATAAATTTAGTTCCCAAGGTTGGTGTTAAACTTCATTTGATACCAACTATAATGAACTAACCCCAGATATCCTGGATCTGATATCTACAATCAATTAGATTGTCATGATTACATGGAATCAAATCCCGAATGACCATGAGTCATGTTTTCATGGTAAACCAGATACATACATGAGAAAATAATACACTAATTAACACACATATATATTTTTATTTATAAATACATTACTCTTTGATTAATTTCATCCCATCTAGTGAATCTGTATACATCATTCATAGTATACTTATTGGATTCATGGGTAAGTAAACATATTAATGGTGATATTAAATGCACAGTAAGAAAAATATATAGTGGAAGCAATTAAGAATCAATGAGTATAGTCAATAAGTAAAGGTAAATAATTGGACACACCTCCCATGTAATCAATAAATTGAATGGAAGTGCGTAAACAAAAAAGAAGGTAATAGTTGGAAACACATACCATTAAAGTATAAAGATAATGAAAAATATATATGGAAAGGTATGAAACTGTAACACATTCTATCTAAATAACTGAAAATGAAATGTGTCCATAGATATGTCGATTAAAAATCTCATGGATGAATAATAATTGAAACTAATATAAAGGGAAATTCATGATCATTGGACGCCATGTTTCCTAGGTACATGGTACCTTTACTCTCAATACCTTCTACAAGATAGTTTACAAAATATTTTGTAATATTTTATCTAAGGTGGCTATCCAAATGACACATTCTATGAGACTACTAATTTATCAAGGTGAAATCAGTAACATGGGCCCACCCATGTAGTACTAGTTTAAAACATTCTACATATTTAATACTCAAAATAATGAATATACCATATCCAATAGCTATATGAATTATGAATATGGAATTATAAATATTTTCTCAAATAATAATATAAATATCAAGGAAGACAACGCATGTAAAATTATATATGGTCTTGGAAATTATGGTATCCTTGAATAATTAGGTGGATAATTAGGGAAAATTCAATGATCATTTGAGATTGAATATATTAATGTGACAAAAGAAATCCAGGAATAGAATGTGAATACTATCCTATGAAAAGTAAATAATAAACTAGACATGGGAATATTAAGTATGGTATCAATAAAACATACTCTAAGTGGAGTAAAATATAAGGTTATTGTCATTTATGAATCAAAATATTATAAAAGTACTTTTGATAAACATTCGTGAGGAAAATATCCTTCTGTTTTGAAGAAATCATTGAATTTTATTTACTTTGAAATCAATTTTACAAGTAATTACCTTAAAAACCTACCATTTATATTTGAAAAATAATCTTCTATATAATGATGGTGGGTAAATCTATACATTCCATTCAAGGTAAAAAGCATATACATTTTCGCATGACAAAGGTAAGAAAATACTCTTGTTTGGAAAGCATAAAGGAAATTCGTATGAATAACTGGGAAGAAGAAAAAGGGGAAACTTTATTTACTAAAACATTTTTGAAACATTTATGAATTTGTTTTAATAAACCATTTTTTTTATAATAAATAATATTATCCCTCTATAGTGATAAATGAAGTTGATATTTCTTAAAAATAATTTAAAACAGATTGAGTACCAAAGATATGAAAATAGTAGTAATACTTGATAAATGTCTTGAATAAACAGCAGAGTGAAAATTGAATAGTTATATTGAACAATGATCATATAATTTCCTTAATTTGAAATACCACTAAAAGATCATTAGAATATATTTTTTTTGAAAATAATCATTAACCATTCAATAGTTTCCCACACCACTTTGAGACATTTTAAGTCATACAAATCACGAAAAAATAATATTAAATGAAAATTTATGATACCATGAATATGAAAGGATTAATTATAAAATATAACAATATGGGAATTACATAAACCATAGAAATTATTTTTTTTTAACATCACATTTATCTCACAGATGTAGAAAGTGACATGACAATCCCTCACTTTGAGTTTCTTATTTTTTGAACGTCTATTAAAATACTGTATAATAAACTATTGTTAATTTTATACCATATTGAGATCCTTTTTCATATTTATCATTAATTTTATTTCACTTTTTACTATGTTGTTTGAAACTACTTAAACTATTATGTTCACATCACGTGTTTTGGAAAAATTTGTTTTATGTGTAAAAATATACATTCGTAGGCAATGTATGGTCAAAGGGGTCATTATATAATATATCATTAATATTAATCTACATATAATTATTAAATTTTTATATAAATTATACTTAAAAAATCATTAAATATTGTTATGAAAAGTGAATCAATGTAACAATAATGGAGATGGTTGGTCGTATATACGAATTAGTAACCTTACCATATTCTGATAATCATTATCGAATGAAGGTATGTAACCCCACATCATTAAAGAATGATAATTATATAATAAATAACATTTTATTTAATCATATATATATAATTATATAATTATTGTGATGAAAAATGAATCACATCATGACGAGGATGCAGTAGTACACACGTCTATGGATAACGTTATAGCTTTTATGTCTGGCAAATAGAAATAATTAAAAGGATATATATATAGATAAAAGTAATTATGTGATGAACACTATATTGATATTTTTAAAATCTAATATTACCAATTATAACCATCATTTATACATTCCATGTATTATTTGAATGAATCACATCTATTTGAGGGTCAGTATTCTACACTTCCTTAGGCAATGCTATCGTGTTAACGTAAAATTAAAATTATTAATGGTATATTTAATAAAATT
This sequence comes from Viscum album, assembly GCA_963277665.1. Lineage (NCBI taxonomy): Eukaryota > Viridiplantae > Streptophyta > Magnoliopsida > Santalales > Viscaceae > Viscum > Viscum album. The sequence goes on from OY728141.1 coordinate 104,999,663, forward strand.
ATTAGTAAAGTATAATTAAATATTAAATATCATATATATATATATATTATATTTATATTTTCCATCATAATGGTCACCATTATAGGTGGTAAAGTAAAAATGATCAATCATCATTTTATGAGGCAATAGTTCACCGTATAAAAAAATAAAATATTTGTTAGCCATTATATTAAATTTTCTGTATGTGTAGGTAAAAAAATAAAATAAAAAATCCACGAATATTAAGAAAACTAGTGTTGTTATATTTGTATTGAATATAAATTTTTTGAGGGGTTGGAGATGGAAATAAAACCGAAAATCTAAAGGAATGATGTTACCTCTAAATCGGGAAAATCTTTTTGGTTTGAACCAAAAGATTCCAAAGATTAATTTTTTACCAAAGTAATTCTTCTAGGATGGGTGTGGGTTTTTGAAGAGATATTTTTTCAGACAATGGTCGAGATAAAGTGTATTGAGAGGTGTGAGGAAGTGGGAGGTTAGGTGGTCCATTTATAGTTGAGGATGAGTGGCACTCATATAATATTTTAAAAATATAAATCCATTCACATTTTTTATTTTTTAAGTTGATCCATGAAAAGAGACAATTATATCCAAGATATTATATGGTAGATATATGGACATCTAATAAATCTTAGACACATGTATTGGTCTTTCTGGGCCTTAGTGTTATGGGTTTGTCCCGTTATAAGGGTAATTAAACCTTAATCATTGTCTGACTGAAAATTACGTTTTTATTAATTTAGGAGAAAAGGAGAAGGAACCCCCAATAAAAACAACATTCAGGGCGGGCAGAAATAGTGAAGCCCAAGAGAATCATAAATTATTCTCATTCCAAATATAAAATATATTTTTTAAAATTAATACTATTTATGTTGTGAAATTGATATAAATTTAATCTAGTAGAGGAGACGCCAATTATGGGTTTAAAAGTAAAAACGTTCAAATGTTTGCAAGGTTTTTATTGTAAATTTCAATGAGGAATTGATTAAAATGACATAATTTACATTAACTAATAGAAATATTATTTAATTAAACTTCAAAAATACTTAAAATTAAAATTTTTTCCTTATAAATATATTATATGAAAATTGTATTTTGAACTAAATTTCAGTATTTTTAACTATTCTTAAAAAATGAATTAATTCATAAAAATATCAAAAAAATTAATATAAAATAGATATTATTTTTAAATTTCTAGCATAATGTCTATTTTCAAATAGTAAATCAATTATGGTGTGAAAATTCATATTTAAAAAGGGCTCCCTATTAAAAGGCAGTAAAATTACCTTGATAATATTATTTGTTTTTATGTGTAAAATAGAGTTTTTACTTATATTATGTTTATAAAAACAAATGTATGAATTTAAAAAATATGTTATTGAATATATAAAATATATATTTAGTAAATATCATTATCTAATTTAAATAATTATCTTTACTAAGACAAAACTCTTTTAGAAGCATATAATTAATAAAATATCTTTTTTTGTGTCAAATTGGTTCTTATATTAATTTCTCATTAATTGGTGACCCATTAAATATATATATATACCATATATTTTAATAAGTTAGTTAGAAATACTCGTAACCACTAACATTACAATAATGTTATATCAAATTATAATAAATAATAATATGTCAACAAAAAATCTTTATGTGGTGAAACTCGGTCTTGATTGTAACAAAAACTATTGAGGAATGCCACTCCTGCGTTTGACACAAGATATCGAGGAATGAAAATCCTTCATGTAATGATATCTTACATGGTTTTTCATTCAATTTAATATATAGATTATATTTTAAATTTTAAAGATACTATAATGTATCTTGATATTATATTCCTTTATGAGAATGGTGTCACTCGTCTTGCAAGCTATAGAATGCAGGGTTCTTACCTTAGAATTTAGGGGTGTTAAATATTTGAAGTCATGGGATATTCCTAACATAAAAATGTGACCCTTTATATCAATCATTTTGAATATAAATCTAATAAATTGTAGTATTTGGTTAAGAATAATACATTGAAATATTATCCTGATTCCATGGAATGAGAAAAATTCAAGGACCATTTTATTGAGATATATTTCCCAATATATTTTATAGCATACGGTGGAGAAACAATTTGTTGAATATAGAAAAAAGGGTAAGGATTTCATTTCCACATGTCAAGAACATTTACAAGATTGGTCAGATATGTTCTCGACATTATTAGAGACATTGATAGTAAAATTAATATAATTTATTAAGATTGGAAACCATAATTTGACGACCTTTAGACACATGTGAATTTAAATGTTATGGGAAGGTTTTATGTTGTGTTGAGAAATTTGATGTAGATGTTGATGAAAATAATGTGGAACAATATGAAATGGGTATGAAATGATGGTGGTTGATGGAAATATAGAAGCAACTAAATAAGAATTTGGGAGGTAATCCCAAAACTAGTTTCAAGTGTGGTAAAATACATTTTGGGGAATGTATGGTAGGATGAAGAAATTGTTATCAATGTGATAAGTTTGTTCAAAATGATTGTGACTACACAAAAAATATTTCGAAATATCCCAATAATGAGATGAAAGATATCCAGTCAATAGTGATGGATTTTATTTTCAATGAGTTGGCACAATATGCTAACCTGGGGCCGAAGTTACCTACTTAGGGTTAAAATCAACATGATAAAAAGGAAAAAGGGGTGGAAAAATATTTTTTTACTTCTATAGTTGATGTTGGACCATCTTATGATGTAGAGATAGCTCTATAAAGCTTAGTATTTTTTGATGGATGACCATGATACTGATGTCTTTGGAACACATATTTTGATGTTTTAAATAATTGAAATACCTTGGGAAACATTTATTGAGATGTTATTAATGTCTGAGTTATATTTTTAAAATTTATTTGATGAAGAATACCAATAAATTTGAGTACATATGATTAATAGTATTTTTTACCATATTGTTATATATTTATAAAATGATTTTTTTTCAACATTGTCTATTACAATTGGACTTAATATATTTATCTATAATATCATCAGATTAATGGTTGATAATTTTTGGAATTCTCTTATTACATGCTCAACAATTTGGATTTGGTTAATATCAAATGATATGAGGAATAAATTGTTATCCTTTTGAGTTTCATTTGATCTATTTGAAATTGATTCTAGTTCTTTAGGCATGAAAAAACCATGTTGGATACTCATTGTTTAGATAAAACGGTATGACTATGTTGGAAATTGATTAATTAATAAGTCTCTACTGATGAAGTATGTATATTTCCTTATAATGTTAGTATAGATGAAAAAGAAATCCATCAAATTTAAGAAAAGTATTTTGAAATAAGATTTTGTCCTATTAAAATTCTTTTTGATGATATCCATAAAATATTTAAAAACTAGTTGACTTGTGTTTTTTATTTACATCTTCCTAATCAAATTCTCTATAACTCTCTATTAGTCCATGATAATTAGTTTTCCCTTCCAAATCCATCTTTTTAATTTCCTACCATTTTCTAACTATGTAGAATACTAGTTATGCATAACTTTAGCTGACCTTTAGGTTTCCAACAATGTCTTTTTTAAGAATGTTTTTTATTACATTTTTACGGTGTGGGTTTCAGTAAAATAATTATAAAAACGTTTATCCTTTGATAACCAAGATAAATTTTGAGGGATAAAATTATTTTAAGTGGAGTAGAAGGTAACATCCAATGATTTTATGAAATATATTCATTAAAATTATTTTAAATTCTTTGATATATTTAATTACATAAAAAATTTATATTTGGTTATACACAACACCAATTTTATCTTTCATTTCACATAACCTCAAATTACTTATATAACATCTGTTACACGCAAGACCAAGTATTATCAAACTACAATATGTTATTATTATTATTATTTGTCATGATATTTTTCATATAAGAATTAGAACATCTAGAATGAATAATATTATAAAAAATATGAAAATATAGTTTACACAAATATATATAATTAAATCAGTAGTTACCAATTAATTAGAAAGATAATAGAAATAAAATGAATATTAAAGATGTTTTTTTCTGAAAATTTATTCTTATGACCACAAAGGCATTAAATCATAAAAAATTAAATTAATAATTATTATTGAATGATTTTAATGAAATTTATATATCATATATTCAATCAATTTTTTACATTCTTACAACAAGTTTTATAGGTTTACAATAAGAAAATATCAAATTTTATGCATGAAAATATTCATTTTTTAAAACATAGTTTTTCTGTATTATAATGGTGCACTTGTTTTGAAGATAAATATTCAAAAATTTATTAATTTTATTTTAAGAAATAAACAAAAAAATTTAAATAGAAATATCCAAATTTATATGGGGTGAATTGTTAATATTTTTCTAAAATGTTTCATTTTTCGTGAATATTAGAAAAAATAATAAATTTTAATTGAAAACAATATTTTTCATTCAAATAATTTATAAGGATAGATTATTTTATAAATTGATATTAATGTTACATTATATAAATCAAATTTATTTCTATTTAATAATTTTTATATTAAATTAATATATAACCTCTTTATAATCTCTTAAACAATTTCACTTTAAAATATTGTTTTCTGGTTCTATCTGTGAGATTATTTTTAAATTAAATTTTTACAATTATGTAAAGAGAATTGTAGAATATTGATTATGTAATTTTAATAATCATAATTTATATTTAATAGTAATTTAAAATTAGTTTTCTACTAAAAAAATATATGTTAATGAATTTAAAATTATTTATAGTGATTAAGGTAGTAACGAGCACACATAGTGGATGAACATTAATAATAATGGTAAAAATGACCTTTAATCATTTAGAGATAAAATTTTATAGAAATATTGAGAAAATATTTTTTTTATTTTCATATAATGGGATAATTTTATGAGAACAAATATGTAAGGGAGACCTCCCAATAGTCTTTACCTTCTAATATTGACAATAATTCCACCCCTCCACCATTATAAATGGAATTCACTCTCTCCCATTCTACACAATGACCTATATTGTCATTGAATCTTGTCAAAGTTTAATTATTTATATTTCTACTAACTAATATAAATGTGGAAAGCAGGGACAAACCCACAGATAAGATAATTATGACAACTAATATTCTAAAAGTATTCAAAAGGCTCCACAATTGTCAGTAGCGAGGTAGACTTCCTATCTATTTTTACTTTTTATATTGTTTTATTTTTTATTAAGAAGTAGAGTAAAATACCATTTCAAAAAATGAATATGAACCAAATTGATGTTATAAGCAGTTGGAAACATAATGAAACAGAGATATAAATCACTGGTAAATGTACGATCAAGTATGATGCTTGGGAAAAAAATCTATATTCTAAGGGTTTTAAAAGTATTTCAATTCCCATAAAAATTGTTGCAGTATACCACTGTTAAAATTGAGTGACTTAATTCGCACACCAGGTGTTAACTCACACAAGACAATCAATTTTAGAGTTCGCCACTCCAATGTAAATTAACTGTGAACAGTTTGAAAATGAAAACAGGACAGACTCACCATAAGTTCTAAATTCTAATGAATTTATTATCTTTTGAACGGTTTTTTCCATAATCAATCACTCCAGTTGAATGTGAAATTCAGAAATAATGTTTTAGTGGTACATGAAATTGAATTAATTCAACATTGATCTTGATGATCAATATGGAAAACATTATAATGATAATGTGAAAATAATTTTCAACGATAACCAGTGGAACATCAATGTACCCCCGAGCTAAATGATTTAAAATGTTAACATGTTCGTTATCATTTCAAAAAAATTTATCATACAAAACAGAGTACTAATACTCAAAGTAAGATGGGTGAAGAACTCCCAAAATGATGTTCTACTGCTGAACTCCTCAAGCTCCTGTAAGTTGTTCTAGATTCACCCTCTGATCTTTCTCTGCTCAGACATCGATCATTCCATGTGTATGTGCCCATGCCTAAATCTTGTGTGTTTATGGGATTTCGAATGATATTCCCCCAAATATATTGGGTTCTTTTCATTTATGTACCCACTGTCTTCTGCTACATAGTCACTCACAGAATCCACTAACATAAACAATGCATTTCATTACGACACCGTACACATGTCCTTTTTCACGAACCACATGTCGTATTATTAAAACCTGTGTAACTAACTCCTGGTGAGTTAGTTAGATGAACATGGATGTTTTAATGTCCCCTGAATTAACATGCACAATGATAAAAACTAAAAATCAAAAAAAAAAGAATAAAATATATAAATATTTAATGATTTTAATATAATATGAGTCTTAAAAGATTTATTAATGATATTAAAAATTATGTTAATGATTTTTATTATTTAAATTAATAATGTTAATCAAAAAAATTAAGTTTATTTTTATTTTGAAAATAATTTTATTTTATTCCAATTTAAACAATTAATTATTATTAAATATTTTATTAACAAATTTCATTATTAAGTAATTTAATAAGAAAAACAAAATTATTATTAATTTGTTTTAAAATAAATTTATGAAGTTACAACTAATAAATTTTAGTTTAAAGAATATTTTAAAGATAACATAATTAATAATTTAGTTTTATTTTAAATATTATTATTATTATTTGATTATAAATATTAATATTGTTTAATATATTTAATTTTGTTAATTTTTCTAAATTTGATATTTTATTTAAGTTTTCTATTTAATTTTATTATTATTTTTTAAAACTTAACATTCTTCCCCGAAAAATAAAGATGTATAGGGGGAGGGTTATCTTTGGTTTCATCTCCATGGTGGTGGGTCCATGAATCCCTATGACGGAATCACTGGCATCACCTCATCCTCTGTAAATCACAGTGGCGGTCCCCACCTCAGCATCATCCTTGTCTTCCCGGTAACCTCAAATCTAGTGCGACATCAACCTCAGCGCAGCGGTGGTTAATGAAAACTCTTGCAGGTTGTGCAGTGAAGCTCTGGTTTCTAGGTCCTAACTCGGTCTCAGGGTGGTGGTCGGCACAACTTCATCATGCAATGGCTCTGTTAGAGACCTGTTCAGCTTCGATGGAAGGTTCAGTAGTGGCGCAACTTCAAGAGGTGAGGCCAAGAGATTTTTATGACTAAATCTAGTTTGATTCTTAGGGTATTTTGAATTGTTCCTGAATAGTAAATTCTCTCAACTGAAGGAATTTGGGTTTTGTACTTATGGTTTATATTGATAATTCTACCATAATATTTGATGATTGATACTAGTGGGTTAAGATTTGTCACCATTCATGAATTGGTTTCATGAATCTGATGCTGGTGTTGTTTGTTTGATGTTATTGAAGATCTGAAGAGGTTATAAAGGATGTGTTAAGGGGGAGGGGATGCGATGGAAAATAAAAAACCAACAGAACTAGTGGTAGAGGGAGAGAACAGATCCATATTGTTGAGAAACATGGGAGTAATGATATAGGTGAAATACATGAGAATTAGGCTATCAGTGAGATTCAGGGGAATTGAAGGCAGTGTCACCGTTAGCAAACTGGTCACCGATAGTTAATATAAGACAAATTCTAACAATAGTTATAAAAAAATTGTTATTGTTAGTCAAGAAAAAAAACAAGGTCACCATTTCAGATAAAATAAAAGGTCAACGTTGAAGAAAAATAAAAATTTCAGCGATGGATTATAAAAAAAATAAGATTTCTATTACTTAAAATGAAGGTTACAGATATACTACATTAGTAGCATGTGGGAAGAGTTGCCGCTACTTGGGTCACCAACAATAATAAATAAAAAGATCACTGTTAAGGAAAGAAGGTCACCGATAGAGTAAAATAAAGAGGATACTGATGTAATAAATAACACAGGTCACCATTGCAGATAAAAATTCTGGTAACTGTTATCAAATGGTTACTTATTTAAAACATAATCAACATTGGTGAAATTACAAAAATAAAACTAACAGCAAGACAAAAATTAAAATTTCATAAATTAACAATAAAATTAAAACTAAAGATAATTAAAATTAAAAATTAGAACAAGACTAAACAACATATATTAAAAACAGAATTATTATTGAAATTTAAACTGAAAAATTAAAATTAAAATTATTAATTGATAACACTTAAATTAAAAACTTGATTATTGTTAAAAAAATTTAATGAATACATAAATTAAAATTTATTGAAGGGTCTACATTGATTTTAAAAGGATAGCATCAGTGACTAAATAAGTTACCAATAGCTCATGCATGCCTCACCTGTAGACTAAAAACAAAATTTAATGACTTCATAATTTAACTACATTATTAGGATTAAATAATTAATTATTTAAAACTCTTAAATAAATAATTAATTAATTAACTATGTGAATAATTAATGTTCAAATTGCTCTATTTCATTTAATCTAAACTCATATTTTTAACTTAATTATTTAGCTAGATGATTAAAAATATTAATTAATGATGTTTTTATATTTTAAGGAAACTAAATTAATGGATAGTATATTAAAATAAATATTGATTTAATTAATACACAAATTTAAATATTAAATGATAATTTATTATTAAAGTCAAATTATTAAGAGGTTATCCGATTAATATAAATAGATAATTAAATTAAAAGAGTAAAATCCGATTCCAAATATAAATATAAAGACTAAAAATAATCAATTAAATATAAAAATAGATTTATTAAAAAAATTGTTATAAATATAAAAAAATAAAAATATTTAGTAAAAATTCATTAAATAATTAATTAAATCATTAAAAATCAAGTAAAAAGATGTGAAAAAATCAATGTAAAAATAGAGCCACATGAAAATCACCCCATACATAAGCTATTTTTGTCCTAAAACAATTTCATGATCTGTTATCAATGAAAATTAGATTGTAGTATTTATGATTCATCTCAAACTGTAACAAGTCAATCACTTTAGAACAGATAACAGAAACATGAAAATAGTTTTTTTAAAAAAATTATTCAAAAAAATCTTTCCAAGCACAAATACTTAAAGGGTAATATATAAAACTATGAATCATCAGACAATAAGTATGTAGTGCCTCGTTTGTTAGACTTCTTAGTTACTCATTTTGATCCCAACTCAAGTGCACTATCTAAGGGTGATAAGAGGTAAAATAACAATGGATTCAAAAACAATATCAGAGGAACTTTTTAATATGAATCATCACATCAGTTCCTAAAATAAATAAATAAATATATTTTTTGTGAATCACTTTAATGATACAACCCAAATGACTCCCATATAAACAATTTGACCCCTTCTTCATTTGGCGTACATCAATCCCCTCATCTTAATGCACATGTTATTGACCCTATAAACATTATTATATTTTTCTAAATCCATGTATCATGTGATAAGCTCTGTGCAATGAACTTTTTCAAAGTGTACAGAGGGCTTATAGTAAATAGAAACACACCCAGCATCTAGGGTCTTAGAGACTCACCGTGGGATCCATGATGCCCAAACTACTCTGGTTTCAAAAGATTTATATATAAAACATTTACATTATCTCATTAAGGTGATTGATATAATAATTAGATAGAAATGAGTTCCCTAGAATCAAGATCACACATGCAGTTCCAATGACTAAGATCATAACTCCACTAATAGGTCACCCATAACAATCTAAAAAGTTTCCCGTAAACAAAAATTCTAAAAAACACTAAGTAAGACCACTCTACAATCATACATCCTCAAAACATTCAGACTCAAAGAATAACATAACTACCAATGAAAAACAATCAATAGGAAAGACCCATTTGAGTAAAATGTAAATCCTGAAATTATGAAAGTCTTTTGAAAAATGTAAATCAATTTTTACATAAATACTGAAGATGTAGTGGGAATTGATGGGATTTAAATTATGCATAGTTCAACATAATAAATAATTCACCCCCTTAATTACCCCACATTTATGCTTTGTTTGTCATCAAAATATCTCATGCTTTGTTATCATTGAAAGATAGATTGTATTATTTATGCTTCAGCTCGAACTATAACAACTATAGCACTTATGAAAAGGTAACAGAAACATGAAAACATGATTTTTGAAAAACAATGATCAAATTAATCTTTCCTAGAACAAATACATAAAGGGTAATCTTGAAAAGTATGAGTCATAAAACAATGAGGAAGTCATGGCTCGTATGTGATACTGCTTAGTGACTCATTTCAACCTAAACTCAATTTCAATGACTGAGAAAGATAAGAGGTAAAATAATAGTGGAATCAAAAACATACCAAGAGGAACTTTGTACTCTGAATCATCACCACAGTTCAAAAAATGAATATTTTTTTGTGAATCACCTTAAGGATATAACCTAAATTACTCCTATATAAACTAGTTTACCCCTTCTTCATTTGGTGTTCATCATTCCCCTCAACTAAATGAACTCTTTTTTGACCCTAGAAGCTTTATTATATTTTTCCAAATCCATGTATAATGTGTTAAGCACTGTGGAATGCACTTATTCCAAGTGTAAAGAGGGATTATAGTAATCAGAAATGCACACAGCATTTAGGGTCTCAGAGACTCACTGTGGGATCCAAGATGCCCAAAATACTCTGGTATAAGATGAATTATATAAAAAAACATTTACATTATCCCATTATGGTGATTAATTTAATAATTAGAAGAAACAAAGTTTCCTAGAATCAAGATCAAAGTTCCAGTTCTAATGATTATGTTCATAACTCCACTAACAGGTCACCCGTATCACTATAAAAAATAGTTCATAATCCATATTTCAAAAAATCACTATGAAAAACCACTGTGCAATAATCCATCCTCAATAATTTCAGAATCCATGCATAACTTATCTAAAAAATAAAACTTGTCCATAGAAAAGATGAATTTGAGTAAAAATTAAGGCCTAAAATTATGAAATTCTTTGGAAAATTGTAACCAATTTTCACAAAAAGATTAAAGTTGCAGTGGGAATTGATGGGCATTAAACTAATCATAGTTCAGTATAATCAAGAATTGACCCCCTCACCCTCACATAAAAATAGAATTTTTCCCCAAAGATTAATTCCAAATATAGGGAAGAATAGTTTGACAGTTTATGTTCAAAATAAATTTTCAATAGACCTGATTTATGACATGTATACGGGGTCTCTTTGAAATAAAAAATTATTTTTTCCACATTGAATAATTTAACCACATGTTCACATCCAGAGAGATTCATTAAAATTTAGTCCAATGAATAATTTTCAATTCATTATGGAAATTAACATATAACGTGTCGGTGTATAGTGGATAGGGTGTAAGCAATTTGAAAAAGTATGATTCAAATGTATATACTATATAGTAGAGAACATTCATGCTAAACTCCCCAATGATATAGGTAGATTCAATAAAACAAAAACAATAGAAAACAAGTATCCCCCCACACCTAAGTTCATTCAATAGACGATTTAAATAAAAATGAAATTATGTTTTTTTAACAAGGAAGAACATGAAGAATTTCTTATACAAAAAGAATATTTTGGGCAAGCAGGTTTTCCTATCATACAACCAAAAAATTTTAATAGAAAACAAGATTAAAAATACGTGAAAATATAATGTGAAAGAACTTCCCTATATATGTTTGGGAATTAACCTTCAACATGGGAGTTTCACTCCATAAATGACACAAAATCAGATTATTGATAACTCAGAGATAAAATAACAAATCCAATAAAAAACAGTAACATGAATTTCACAAAAATAGAGCAGAGAACCAGCACTTTATTCTAGGTTAGAATGAAATAATGTAAAGTTAAAAAACCATGGGTTGCCTCCTATGATAGGCTATGATTCATAGTCACCGGCTATAAATTATTCATGATCAGTTTTCATAAACAGTGAAGGCGGATAAACCCATTGGTTGTCCCTCAAAATACAACTTCACTCTCTGTCCATTAACCAACATTGGTTTATTCTCTTCATTGAGAATTTCTACAACTCAATTCTTCAGCACTCTCACTATATTAAAGGGTCAATACCACTTGGAAATTAGTTTCCCATGAATGATTTTATGTCTATAGTTAATGAGATGGACCTTTCATCCAGTTTTTAATTCATTAGTTAGAATAATAGAATTATGAATGATTTCAGTCTTCTCTTTGTAAATCCTTGAATTATCATAACTCTATCTCTTAATCACATCATGATCACTTAAATCAAGTAACGTCTTATCACTTGCACTCTTAAAATAAAAGTTAAAAGACTTAAAATCCCAATAAGACTTGTATTGCAACTCCAAAGGTAAATGGCATCATTTACCGAACAACATCCTGTAAGGATACATACCTATAGGGGTCTTGAAAGTAGTTCAATATGACCATAAATCTTCATTTAATTTAAGAGATAAGTATTTTCTAGATGTTGACACAGTTATCTCAAGAATCTGTTTCAGTTCCCTATTTGAGATTTCCACTTGTCCACTAGACTATGGATTACAAGAAGTGCTAGTTTTATGAACACATCCATGTTTCTCCATCGAAGCATAAAATTTTTAGTTCATAAAGTGTATTCCATTATCAGTTATATAATCCTTTGGGACTGAAAATCTGGTAAATATGTTCGTTTTCAAAAACATTATTACATTGTTGGATTTATTATATGGAAATGCCCCTGCCTCAACCCATATTGACACATAATCTACAACAAGAAGAATATACTCATTCCCATGAGATGTTGGAAATGGACCCATGAAATCTTAACACCAGACAGAAAAAATTAAAACTTGTAGAATTTCTTTTTGGTATTACTCATACTTCCTACGCACATTTTCAATCCTCCGACATCTTTCACAACCATCCACAATGCTCAAATAATACTTAAATAGAGTAGACCAATAGAAACCAGATTTTAGATCTTTATGAGCATTCCTCTCACCACCATGGTGAAATCCCCAACGTGGGGAGTGAGAAGTCTCTAAGACATGAAACATCTATTCCAGAGACACAAATATCTTATCAATACGATAAACACATATCCAATAAAGAAGGGGATAATCTGAAAGGAAGTATTTAAGCTCAGAAATGAAGTTAGAAAAATCTAAAAAGCGTGCAGATTTTTTAATATAAATAGTGAGAAGCTTATCATTAGGAAATGAAGAGTTAATCTCCATTGGATCTTGAGAATGTGAATAAGGAAGCCTGTATAGGTGGTCCGTAACTAGATTTTCTGCTCCCTTATTATCCCTAATATCTAAATCACACTCTTGTAGGAAAAAAATACATCTAATCAGCCTAGGTTTAGTTTCCTTCTTAGATAGAAAGCACATTAATGTTGAATGATAAGTGAAAATAATAACTTTTGAGGCTAAAATATACTGTCCAAACCTATCTAGAGAAAACACAACAGCCAGTAATTCTTTTTTAGAAGTGGTTTAACTATTCTAGGAATAATCTACTAGTCTATTAGCATAACATTCTACATGAAGTTTCCTACCATTCCCATATCCATGGAAAACACATACAACAATATCATAGGCATCACAAATTAGTTCAAAAGGTTGTTTCCAATCAATAGTAGTGATAATGGGTGATTTAGTGAGTTTCTTTTTTAATAGATTAAGTGATTTCAAACAATTTTCCTCAAAATTGAAAGGTGTATCCTTGAAAAAAATAGAAGGTATTAGTTATTTTGGAAAAGTCTTTTATAATTCTCCAATAGAAATCAGCATGCCCTGAGAAACTTCTAATACCTTTAACATTTTCAGGATATGGCATTTTTTGAATAACTTCAACATTTTCAGTATCAACCTCCAAACCTCTCTTAGACACCTTATTACCAAGAACTATAACTTCTGTGACTATGAATTTACACTTCTCCCAATTAATAAAAAGGTTGGTTTCAATGCATTTTCTAAGACTACCTCATGATTTCCAGGACAAGTGTCAAAAGTACTTACCATAATTGAGAAATCATATGTGAAAACATCAATGATTATCTTATTTATGTCCAAAAATATAGCCAACATACACCTTTATAAAGGTGGATGGAGCTCCACACAACCCAAAGGAAATATTCCTATAGGTAAATTTCTCAAAGGATCATGAGAAAGTTGTCTTTTCCTAGTTTTATGGAGCAACAAGAATCTGGTTGTAACCAGAATACCCATCTACGAAAAAAAAAATTCATTTACAAAAATCCTCTCAAGAATTTGACCCAGTAAGAGAATTAGAATATGATCAATCCTAGTGGATACATTCAGCTTCCTATAAACTATATATACTCTCCATTTTGTGTCTTTCCTAACTTGGATTTCTTAATTTTTTCATTTTTTACTACAGTGAAACCTCCATTCTTCGGGAAAACCTTGATAGGGCTGACCAAAGCACTATAAAAAATGGGATATATAATTCTAGTGTCTAAAAAATTAATCACATCATCTCTATTAACTTATTTCATATTTGGTTTTAATATTCTCTGACACGTTACCCTAGGCTTTTGGTCATGCTCCATCGGTATTTTATTCATACATAATGAAAGACTATTACCGTTGATATCAGTTATGGTATATCCTATGTATGATTTAAATTTATTCAATACATTTTACTATCTTTATACTTGATTTTCATTATGATCAGCCGAAATTATAACTGGAAAAGATGAATTCTCACCCAAAAATGAGTATTTTAAATGAGCATGGATTGGTTTTAGTTCATGTGTGGGTGGTTCTATACTAGAAGAAAGACTCTTAGGAATGGGAGGTCTATGAACTTTAACATATCTCTTTTGAGGAGTTCTAAATGATGAATGATTTGCATTTTCATGATTAGGATCAGAAATAACAGTGTTTCTATCCAAAGTGGGAAACATACTGTCTCGAAATTCTAGATCATAATTTAATAGGCTAATCAAAGACGGATCATCAAGTTGTCTTGAATGATCTCCCTAAATATCATCAAAGTGTTTATCAAGGTTGGTGTTACAAAAAACACCATCAAATTTACTCAAAAATATCCTATGTTCAGAAATCATGGAGTCTTCTACAACAGAAACTAGGCAATCATCCAGTTTTGGAAAATTTACCATATTAGGTGTTTGAGCGTAATTTTGAACTTCTAAGATAGTTCAACAATATTTTTAACTTCTGAATTATTTACATCAGTAGATGATTAATTTTCATATTTTTCATATTTTCCAATTGATTTTTCATCATCTAAGGACTCTTCCATTGAACAGTTTTCAGAAAAATTTGTTCTGTTATCATTTTTAAACACATTGAACTATTCTTCTTGTTATCCAATTTTAAAAATAAAATATCCCTTAGAAACATCGATAACATCACCTCCTGTGGCCCAGAAGATTCTACCCAAGATGATGGGCACATCATGATCACACTCTATGTCTTCGACTAAAAAGTATGCTTGTAGAAATAGCTTCCCTACCCCAATATCCATGTCATCTATCCTCGCCACAGGATGAGTGAAAGATCTATCAGCTAACAGTAGTAAGACTATGGTAGGTTGAAGGTCACCCAACCTCAACTATATAAATAGTGATTAAAGGAGTAGATTAATACTAGCACCTAAATCACACAAATAGTTGATCTTATTATAATTTCCTAATGTACAATGAATGACAAAGAAAACTGGTTTTTTTAGTTTAGGTGGGATTTTCTTTTGGACCACAACACTACAATATTCAGTGAGGTTGTATGTAATAAATTCTTCTAGGGTCTTTTTGATTGAAATTTTTTTTTTAGATATTTCATGTAAGCTGAGATTTGCATTATGACTTTAATGAATGGAATGTTTACTTGATGTTTGGAAAGGAGACCAAGGTACTAAATAAGTTCATCCCAGTGTTACTTTGCTATTTCAGTTTTTCAGGGAAGGGGTTGGGTGTGGAATTTTTTTATGAATAGTGGGTATATCCCTCACCTCTTCCTCAACTTTTCTCTCATCCTTTATTTGTTTAATTTTTTAATGAATTTTACACTTGGGATTCATATGAAAAATTCAAATTTAGAACATTTTGATGACTTTTCTATGAATTTTCAGCATGTGTGCAAAGAATATTTTTATTACCAGATTCAATAAGATCATAATTTTGGGCTTTTTCATTGTCTTTTTTATCAAAAGTTTCAGTATAAATCCCACATAGATTAACTACCACCATGTTATTCTCTCAATGGATATGTTCAGTTGTACAAGGAATTCATCCTTTTTTCCTAGATGAAAAATCTCTAGCAAGTTGAACTAGTCGTGTTTCCATGTTCTATATTCTTACATCAGTTTTCATTTAGCTGACTCATATTGATTTTAATGTTTGGTTAGCTATGTCATGTATCTTTTCTATTGTGAGTTAATTTTGTTCGTGAATAGATCAAGATTAGAAGACATTTTATTATCATTTTTTCCATGTACATTTGAAGACTCACACCTTTTTTGATATGGAACATTTGGTCTTGGTAGGTTAGAGTAATTAGGGGTAGTTGATTTTTTAATTATGCCTTTATCATTCTATGATAAATTTAGATGGTTATTATATCCTTGATTTCAATTGTTTGAAAATGGATATTCATTGGGTTTCATTCTATGACCATAGTTAACAATAGTTGAATTCTCTTGTTATTGGGAAGGAATATTAAAATTAGAACATACGTTATTAGTATTCCCAAACATGCCACATTGGACACATTTTTCCTTTAATGATTGATTGGTGTATTGAAAGCCAAGTTGATTATCCATTTATTTACAATTGTGGTTCATTAATGATTGAAGTTGGTTGGTGATTTCATCATGTTTAATTTTAGTTACATTCGTTGAAACAATGTTAACATTAACATTTCTATTGAATATTTTTCTTATTGAATTTTTATGATGTGAATTCAGAGACAGGTTGTTAAATATTTTTTTAAATTCTTAATCTATCTTATCATTTTAATTACCCCCATCAACTTGATCAACTAGATTCTATCCAAAGGATGACATCACTTCATAGAAGGTGTCCATGAGAATGTGAGATGGGAGATTATGATGGGAACACTAGCTAAGTAGGTCACTAAATCTATCCCAATATTCATGAAAAGATTCTCTATCCTCTTGGTAAAATATACTCATTTTTTTATCATTCCATCTTTCTGTCTTTGGTTATATAATTTCATAATGAAAGAGTTATACACTTGATCCTAGTTTTTAAAGATGTTCTCATCTAGACTTAGAAACCAGTTACTTGCATTCCCTTTAAGGAAAAATGGCAAGACACTCTTTCGTATCTCATTATTTGCGAGTCCTAGAAGAGGTATTTGTATCAAAATATTCAAGGAATATTTGATGAAGGCTATAGAATCCTCATTAGACAGTCCATTAAAAGAATGAAATATTGAAATATGTGATTGTTTTAGCTCATAGTTCTGGGTTCGATGATATAAACTAATGAAAGATGGATTTCTTGAAACTTGAGGGAGTTGGAATTCCCTCATCCTAGGCCTTTCAACTTAATATACGAGTTATGGTTGATAATTTTGAATGTTGTTATCAGGAACCCTATTATATATCTTCTCCAATTCAGTTTTTTTTATTTCTTCTAAGAACACTTAATTGTTTATCTAATTCCGGGTTCAAAGGCTCAAATCTAATACCAGAAGTTCATGGGATCATGAAAACAACATAAGAAAGTACTCAAGAGTTAGAAAATAGAAACAAAGTAGAAAAAAAAAGTATATTTTTTTTTACATTTTTCTAATTTTCCACTTTTTTAAGGTTTATTTTTTATAATATTTTTTAGTTTTTTAGAATTAATGGCTCGTGCCATCCCCAGAAATGGCGCCAAAAAAATTACATGTACTGTCATTGAATCTGGTCAATGATTAATTATTTATATTCCTACTAACTCAAATATATGTGGAATTTATGGATGAACCCAAAGAGTAGACAATTATAACAACTAATGTTTTAAAATCTTTTAGCAGGCCCCAATGTTGTCAGTAGTGCAATAGATTTTATATATTTTTTTTTAATTTTTATATTTTATATAATTTTTATTAAGAAGTAGGGTAACAGAACATTTCAAAACATCTATCTAAACTAAATTGAATCTAGAAACTGTTTAAAACATAAATAAATAGAGATATAGAATGTTGATAAATGTATGATCAAGTAAGTCACTCAGGTAAAAAATCTCCATTATAATGGTTTTAAAATTATTTAAATTCACTTCCAAATTTTTTGCAGTATACCACCATTTAATGATAGTGACTTACTTCCCTCTCTGAGTGTTATGTCACCCATGCCAATCAATTTTAGAGTTTTCTACAGTAAAATAAATAAATTGTGAACAGTTTAAAAATGAAAATAGGACAAACTCCCCATAAGTTCAGAAGTCTTTTAAATTTATTATCTTTGGAAATGGGTTTATATGATCAATCTCAACAGTTGACTATGAAATTTTGAAATTAATTTTCAGTGGGACAAGAAATTGAATGAATTTAGTATTTATCTCACCAATCAATACTGAAAAAATCAAAATGATAAAGTGAAAATAAAATTAAAATACAACCAGCGAAGCTTCAATTTATCACTAAATAAAATGATTTTACTAGTTAACATGTTCGTTATCTTTTATGAATTTTCTATCATACTAAACAGAGAACAAATACTAGAATTATGATGGATGAATAACTCCCCAGATGATGCTCTTCTTATGAACTCCTACAACTCTAGGAAGTGGTTCAAGAGTCACCCTCTGATCTTGATATGATTGGACCTCGATCATTCCATGTGTATGTGCCTGCTCCTGAATATGGTGTGTTTGTGGAATTATGATTAAGAGTCACCCCAAATCTCCCTCTTGCTCTATTTTATGTGCCCACCGACTTCTACTGCACAGTCACCCACAGACACCACTGACACAAACCTTTCTTTTCATTACGGCACCGTACACGTGTCCTTTTTTGCGAACCACAAATCGCATCAGTGAAACACCTTTAACTAACTCATAGTGAGTTAGTTAGATGAACAAGGTCATTTTATGGTCCTATGAATGAACCTCCATAGAAAAATCAAACAGAACAGTAAAAAAACATAAAAAATTAATAAATATTTAATGTTATTAATTTACTATGAGTCTTAGAAGTTTTAATATTTTTATTATTTATTTAGTTATTGACTTTTATTAATTCATGTTAATAATGTAA
Source organism: Viscum album (assembly GCA_963277665.1). Lineage (NCBI taxonomy): Eukaryota > Viridiplantae > Streptophyta > Magnoliopsida > Santalales > Viscaceae > Viscum > Viscum album. The sequence continues at coordinate 105,018,827 of OY728141.1, forward strand.
ATAATATAAATTATGTTTATAATTATTTTGAAAATAAAATTATTTTATTCAAACTACAACTATGAATTATTATTTTGTATTTTATCAAAAAAAAATTTATAAAGTAATTTAATAAGAAAAATTAAATTAGTATTAATTTATTATAATATAAATTTTAGAAGATAAAACTAATTAATTTTAGTGTAATGATAAATTTATATAATATATCTAAATTATTAATTATTTTTTATTGAAAATATTATATTTATTATTTGTTTATAAATATTAATATTGTTTTATATATTATGTTTAGTTAATGTTTTTAAATTTAGGATCTTATTTATGTTTCTTATTGAATTTTCTTATTAATTTTTTAACACATAATCTTCCACCCCCAAAATCATGATGTATAGGGGGAGGGTTATCATCAGTTACTTCTCCGCAGAAGAGGGTCTACAGCTCCCTTCGACAGCTCCATTGGAATCTCCTCATCCTCCACAAATCGCAGTAGCGGTCCCCAGCTCACCATCAGTCTTGTCTCATTGTAACCACCAATCCAATTTGGCATTGACCTTATCTATAGCGACAGTCAACGAAAAGTCTATTCAGTGGTCTGGTGGCACTCCATTTTCTAGATCCGGAATAGGTTTCAGGGCGGTGGTCGACTCAGCCTCATCACGCAACGGCTGAGTCAGCGACCTGTTCTGCTTTGGTTGAAGGTTAAGTAGTGGCATAACTTCAAGAGGTGAGGTCGAGATATTTTTAAGACTATATTTTGTTCATTTCATAGGGTATTATTAATTGTTCATGATTATTGAATTCTCTCTACTCCTGGAATTGGATTTTTTTTCTTATTGTTCATATTGATTAATTCTTACCGAATCGTTGATGTTTCATGCAGCTGAGTTAAGATTTGTTGCCATTATTAAATTGGTTTTGTGAATTTGTTGTTGTGTGGTTTTTTTGATGTTTTTGTGGATTTAAAGATGTGAAAATGGTTGAGGTAAGGAGGAGGTGAAGCGATGGAAAGGCAGAACGAAACATAATTGGTGGTAGAGGGTAATAATGGATCCATATCGTTGAGAAACTGAGCAGTATGGCTATTAGTGAGATGAAGGGGAATAAGTCTATATGTGAGATGCATGGGAAGTGAAGGCATGGTGATTGTTAGAAAAAAAGTCACCAATAGTTAAAATAAGACAATTTCTACCAATAGTTATAAAACAATGGTTACTGTTTGTTAAGAAAAAAACAATGTCACTATTTCAGATAAAATTAAAGGTCACCGTTAGAGAAAACTAAAAATGTCACCGAATTTTTATAAAAAAATAAGGCTACCAATGCTTAAAATGAGGGTTACTGATGAACTGCATTGGTATCCAGTTGGAAGAGTTGTCGATAATTGGTTTACTAATAAAAATCAATAAAAATATCACTATTAAAGAAATATGGTCACCGATAGAGTTAAATAAAGAGGTCACTGATGTAGAAAATAATACATGTCACCATTGTAGATAAAAATTCAGATCACCATTAGCAAAAGGTTCCTAATTTTGTACATAATCTACATTTATGACATTCAAAAAAATAGGAATAATGGTAAGACAAAAAATTAAAATTGAATAAAATAAACTTAAAATTAAAACTGAAGTTAATTAAAATTATAAATTAAAACAAAACTAAACATCTTATATTAAAAAATAGTTATTATTAAACATTAAACATAAAAATTACAATTTAAATTATTAATTGATAACTCATAAATTGAAAACATGATTATTGTTTAACTAAGTTGAAAGAATACGTAAATTAATACTTATTAAAGGGTCTCTAGTGAGTGAAATAGGATAGTATCTGTGACTAGATATGTTACCAATATCTCATGTCTACCTCTCTAGTAGACTAAATAAAGTTAATGACTTAATTATTTAACACCAGTCTTATGATTAAATAATAAATGTTTTAAACCTATTAATTAATTAAATAAATAACTAAGAAAACAATTAAATTTATTATTGCGCTATTTCATTTAAGTTAAACTCTAATTATTAACATAATTAATTAGTAAGATGATTAAACATATTTATTAATGATGATTATATATTTTACAGAATCTAAATTAGTGGATAGTATATTAAAAATGACGACTGAGTTAATTAATACACAAATAAGGATATTAAATTATAATTTATTATTAATTTCAAATTTTTAAGAGGCAAATAGATTAAAATAAACAAATAATTAACTTAAAAGAGCAATGTTAGATTAAAATTATTATTTTAAGGACTAAAAATACTTAATTAAATATAAAAATTGATTAGTTAAAATTTTTAATTATAAAATAAAAAATTACAATATTTATTAAAACGTGATTATAAAATTAATTAAAATAAAAAAAATTAAGTAAAAAGATGTGGCAAAACTATGTACAAATAGAGACACATCACACATCCCTCAATAAATTTGGCTAGTAAAATCCCTGGAAATATAATCTCCCAAAATTCATACTCTTGTTCTATAAGTCTCACATTGGGCTAATGGAAATACAAGGAATCCTTTTTGTCAAACCAAATGGAGTCACCTCAAGAAGATGTAATGATCATCAATGATCAATTTTTTTATTTATTTCTCCAACCATTAAATTATTTTATATATAAATATTATATAATATGCTCATTATATTAAATACATTGTATATTTTTATTTTAATGATAATACCAACAACTTCAAACACTTTCATCGAATAAGATACACAATCAATATTCTTGTTTACTATAGACTACCGCCCTGTGAACTCTTGTAATTCATTCTTAAATTAGCACCTCTCATGGGTAGGCATAATGTTATAAATAATATTTTTATATCATATATATGAAAATTATAATATATTTATTCTTTTTAATTATTATATGATACAAAACATCATTATTTATATTTTTTTGGAATACAATTTCATTGTTTGTGGACTTGTGAACTATCTTCCACTCAAAGCGATGTGATTCATTAATACATTAAATTGAATGTATTAAAGATGAGTTTAATAAATACATGTGTTATATATATATATATATTATATGATATTTTTGTCATGATTAAATTTATATAAATATAACACATCGCTTCCTTTCATACCTTTTCACACACTAAAAATAGAAAACGTCCCTTGTGGACGTGTGGACTACCTCATTCTTAATGTGATATGATTATTCTGTTTTAATCACCACTTCCCTTGATTTTTATATATAAGTATATATAATTAAATAATATGGTATTTATGAAATATTTATATTTTTATAATGATACACATTACATACCTTATTTTGATAATGATTATTGAAAAATTGGAATGTTAGTCAGGTGTTGGTAAGTCCTACCAACTCAATGATTGTAATGTAGGTTAATTTTTAATATTCATAATCCATGATTTGATTTAGTAGAATAAATAAGGTAGACATATTATAATTATTCCATTATTATTATCCTAGAGACGTTTAAATAATGACCACTTTGACTATTGTAAATCTAACAATTTTTTTTTGACACGTAAGCCAAATTTAGTCAAAACATACGATATAAACATAATTGATTAAGTAAGGGTATAGAAAATTGTAATAAGTAAATTGAGAATTTAATAATAAACAAAAATAGTTTTCTAAATAATTAAAATAATTAATAGATTTTTATTATTTTGGAATACATATACACATGTGACAATTCAAACTCAACGTAAGAGACTTCATCTCAATATCCATTCATTAAGGAATATTTTGATGTTATACACTAAATTCATTTTAGGAGGTGTATATAAATCCAATTTGACAGTTTTTATCATGAATAAAATTATTCACATTTTATTTAATGTTATCACAAACATATTATTTCATGGGGATTATGATACAAATATTTCAATCTGTTATGAGACACTAAGATTTAAAAATCAATTTTTAAAAGACTAATGATTTAAAATAAAAAAATATTTTCCTCCATGTAAATATTCTTGATATTATTTAATAGGTTTATTTATCTTCATATAAAAGGTGTATAAAAGTAATTTTTTTTTTATATTCCATTAAATGTTTTTAATATTTTATCATTTTTAATATGGAACATTTACATTTCTTTAAAAATTACGAAAGGAATGTTATTTTTAACGTATACACGGAAAAACATTCTATGCCGCGTTGAAGATTATTTTATATTTGGATTCCTCTGCATGAGTGAATGTTTTTAAAATAAAAATAGTCCTCTCTTTCTCTTTGATGAGAATTTTTTTTATTAAAAATGGTGTTCGAAAATGGGTTTATTATTTCAATATCTTGAAATGTTTTGTATTGAGTGAAAATGAAATTTTATGATTGAAATTTTGAAAATAGAATAATTTTAGGTGTTCTGATTATTTAAAGGTACTTTGGCATTTTATGGTTTGTTATGAGATAAACCAATGATGGGTGGTTTCGGGATAAACCAATGATGGGTGGTTCCATGACAGTCAAATGACAGGTGGGTACCAGAATGCTCTCTAATTTATTGGGTATGAAAGTCGACCATAAAGATATTCTATTTGTATGAGATATATATATGTGGAAGTGGACTTCGTGGTTATTCCACTAATAAAATTGATACGTATATTTACGTATAATGATACCTTTATGTGAGGGTATGGATCTATTTGATTCAACCCTTTGTGCATTTCTAAGGATCGAGGTTCTCAAAGGAGGCTTAGAAGACGTCTAGAGGATTTCATTTTCTAGATGCTTGAAGAATGGGAGTATCTCATATTGTGAAAAGATAAATAATGTGAAAGAGGGTTTAACAATGTTTAGTAAATAAGGGTTAAAAAAATAAAATAATGTGAAGAGGTGATGGGTTTTTTTGGTTGAAAAAAATCCTATGAATTACAATTTGTGAAATGGCATTACCTGTCATGAAATTCCCCAATGATGTACATTTAAAAAAAATTAACCACTTGGGTTGTCAAACCTTATGGCTATAGCTTCCATCTCAATTATCCTAGGAGACCCGGTAGTCCCATACTCAGAATTTTGGAGATTCCTTTGATGGGAATCAATCTCTTGAATCCCTTATTGATCAATGGTGACATGACAAGATTCAGAGAATGTTTTTCTTTTGTTTTCTATAATTTTCTTCATGTTTGATCTTTTTGCCTCCCACTCTTCTCTAAAAGATAAAATGTTTTCTTACTCATGTTTTTAATGAGGTTTATCTCTATTTTTGTTGGTTTAGTGTTGTTGTAGCCTCAACAGATGGATTCTGTTCTTATAGGAGGGGTGAACAGAGATCCGTTGTGTGGTCCATTCATCTACGAATTTTTTTAATATATATTAAAGTAGGGTATTTGTCGATTATCTATTTATTTATGGAAATATTAGACATTCTATGAATAATCACCTTGGATTATAATTAAATTGACCAAATAATTATTTAAAATAGATTAAATATTTGCTACCAATCCTATATCAATGTTGCTTCTTTGTACCATGATAACAGTTTAAATATTGATTTTGTAGGTTGTGTGATATCTAAAACTTTTGTAGTTTATCATTTATTTCTTGATATAAATTGGTAATTATCATAAATCTGAAATAATCACTAATTAATTGGCCACATGAATTTAATGTTCATGTTTAAGGAATTTGGTCATTGTTGTTTTTTGTTGTTGTTGTAATTTGATTATAACAAAATCAATGCAATTATGGATGTTTAAATTAATTTCAAAATGAACATTAAGCATACTGAATTTTTTTATAAAATACTTAAATTTATGTTAAATTAATTGTGTAATTAATTTGTGATATCTTGGGATGGATTGTTTCTTAGGTTTCCCCTTGTTGAAACCCATGATAATGAATAAGTTAATTCAAGATGGAATAAGAACCAATTGTGTGATAAATGATTTGTCCTTTATAGGGTCTTACCATTCCATTTTCATATAAAGGAAATTGGAATTCTTATTTTTATTAGAAAACGATCATTGTGAGTGAAGTTTAAATGAATTTCATTAAGGCCAAGATCCTAGTTTCCATGTTTTCTTCTTACTGTATGTGATGTGACACGAACCTTGGATGGATGAGTAAGGAGGGATATTGTGGTATGTGGTTAAGGGAAGCCTAGATGTGACATGATCCTAGGATGGATGAGCCTTGAGTGTATTGTGGTATGTAGGGTCAGGAGGCCCAGATATTGAGACAAAATTAAACACCTAGAGTGGAGAGATGCATTAATTTATGCATGTGGGTCTCGAGGTGGGTTTTAAGATGAAGTAATAGGTTGAAGATGGTATTACCTATTGACATTAATGATGGATGTTCATTTTAATTAGTTGTTCAGTTGATGACCAGGTTTTTTTCCTTCATTCCATTCCCTACATCTTGAGGTATATTTTTTTGGTTACTCTCCTTCCATGAGAGGATAATATTCTTGGGGTATGCCACATGACTTTCATGTTTAGGTTCTTGTGGTTGGATGAATATACGCTCCTACAATATGTGGTGAATATTCGATAGGTTGTTCACCTACACACCATGTTGGGACATTTTTGTGTGCCATATTTTTTTTCATAAAATAAATGTTCATATGGAATGTAATGTTGTTAAATAAATTAATAAATTCTTGACCCATGGTGTTTGAAGTTTCTAAGATGAAATACTGAGGTTGTAATTATAAGAAGTTATGGAATTGGATTTTTTATTTCTAGAGGGAATGTATCCTTGTTGAGATGCTAATGAAATATAATTCCAAAAATTATAATTGTTAACCAATGGTTAAAGAATTAATTAACATAATGTGAAACTGATTAAATAGAATTTGGTAATTTAATGTATTTATTTATATGGTTGTGTTCTTAAAGGATATATAATCTTAGTAGTTGAAACTAAGAGTTTGAGGGATGATATATGTAGTAAATTCTAAGAGTATATTATTCTCATATTGTTCTTGTGAGATTATTATATCTGGTACTTTTTTGTTTTTATAAAATAATCCACCCTATAAGTTAGAGAAATTGACAACATGTGGATTATGAGACTCGGGGGGGAGGGGGGAGGGGGAGGGCATGTTTTCCTTAACATACCGATGTGAGGATGGATGGATGACTACCCCCTTTGGCCCCACTCTCTTCACATGGTAGTTTATTGTGCTAGTATGCCATATAGTTAGTTTTCCCCAAATACGTGATTATATGGATGTGATGGCTTGGGGTTATTTCACACACATATATTCTTGATATAGTTCTCCAATGAATAATATTTGTATATAATGTATAAGTTATGATGGATTGAGGATCTTTACTCCCTGTCTGGGAAGAGATGGATTGAGATATAATACCCAACGTGTGATACACATTTTAATAGATTTTTTGGAACCCATAAACAAACCGGATACTTTTAGTTATGTGAACATGTTGGAGTGTGGAATGAGGTGCATGTTTTGGTGTTACATCAATGTGTATGTTTGGTTGCCATTTTTGAGAGAGATGCTCAGGGCATGTGGCATTGGAGAAAGTGGAAAACCTGTGGGGATATTATAGCGTGGAACCATTGATATTATTTTATATTATATTCTCATGTAATCTATACTTGGTGAGAGTATCCATGGTGAGGATGGGAACATAGTATACCTGTTTTGATGGTGAGTTAGTTTCACTTGTCGTTCACTGAGCTTTAGCATTCATTCATTACCATTTTCATAAGAGGCTATAGGGAGGATCCCAATGAGTATAATATTACACTCACCCTACATATATTTAATGTTTCCTTCATGTCTGTTGGAACAGGTTGGAGATCAGAATGGTTACAATTAGCTTGGAGGTTTTGAATGATCTGTTTGGGCTACGTGATCACTATCATCCTTACATTATTTTTTTAGTATTTACTTTTAGTGGTAGAAGTCCTCAAAAGATAATACATTTATATACTTCGAATTGTATTTTATATTGTAGTCTGACCATGATTTTGTTATTTTCTATCTTATCTTTCTATTCCTCATGTTTTTCTCATAAAGGGAAATTATTCCCATCTACATTATTATTATACCCTCAATGCTTGTCACCAAACCTGGGCCTATTGGAGTTAGGACTCGGGGGTTACTATATCTCTTCTCCAATTACTGGCTCATGAGGGGTATAATTTTTGGGGATGTGGTACTGAAAATGTTGTATCAGAGCCAGGTTGAGTGATAATATGGAGTTTAGAGTTAGAAACAGGTATGGTTCCAATGGTTTGTTGGGGTATAGTGTCAGCTAAGTTTAATAATAACTATAAATATGTAAAACTAGATAAGACCCAAGTATTTAATCCCCCATGTGATATGATGCACTGTACATTAACCATACATCAATGTATGAATAAAATGATACCAGTTTTAGGCTACAGTATTTGGAATGGGTCATTGGTCATTCTTCAGTGTGCATCTGTTTGAATGGGTAGACCTAAGAATGTGTTAAAATACAATGAATATAAGAAACAAATTAATTCAAGTCATATTCTCCCATAAAATAGTTTAATATCTCTATTTGTTTTTCATTTTGTAGCCATGGATATAGGTAATTATCCTTGAATGTTTTTCATGGGATATATTCAGCACGTTTCATCAGTAGATTTCCACAGAGTAGAGGTTGATACTGGCAAGACATGGATGGTGACACTATTAGAGTTCAACAAAAGATTTCGTAGAGGTATAAGGGCTCATTTTTAGATGATGTCAGGGAAGACTGGTTGGAGTATTTTGAGATATAATTATGTTCGATCCGTGCTCATAGGGGGAACTAGATATCATTGGTTGAGATGATTTTGTGTGTGGCAGTGACGCAATGGTGGTTCTTATTTCTCAGAGATAGTGAGGAGTCAAAAATCATCAGGGATGAGTAATGAGTATAGTTCAGAGTCAATTTTGTTTCTTTTCATGTGGAGGCACTTAGTAGCCACGAGTTTATTACCCTTTTTCTAGGGATCTCTAGTGTTAGAGAGTTTAGTATCCCATTTATGAACTATCTGTGAAATTCCTCAGACCAATTTCGACATGAGGGGGCTAACATGAGGCATTTTGAGGAGGATTATCACCTTTATATCTAGCACATGGACACCCTATTTATGATGGAGACATATCTGGAGGTGATACCAGAAGATGAGAAGATCGAGAGAATGTAACCTAGAACTATATCATCATGATATGGGAGTAATTATGATTCATCATAAATGAGAGATGTTGTCCAGGGTTCCTGGTTTCTAGGATAGAAGAGCATCAGATCTGTTGAGGGAGGTTTTGATCCCTCAATGTCTTGCTTCTATATGTGTAGCAGATATTAGGACTAATCCAAGTGATTAGATGTATTTTTTCTTGTGTAATCTAAAGTCATTAATAGAGGGAGTTCCTGACCATTCCGAGAAGTTAGCATGCACCATTTTTTCCACTTTAGGTTCCTCTATTACATTAGTTCTTAATGAGGTAATAGTAGTTGGTTGCTTAAGTTTGGGATTGGAAAATTAGTTGGGGTAGTTAGTGGGGATTACATAGATGCTCACCACCCTTGTAAATTATGACATGACTATGGAGGTGGTCGTTATTAGGGTCAAAGAGGTCATGGATCAGGTCGTGATCAACTTCATGTTTTAGCATTGCCCGTGCATGGTGATCTAGATGTCATTTGGGTATCTATTTGACTATTTTCTATGATGGTGCATGACATGTTTGTTCCTAGAGAGAAACACTCAATATCACCTTCCCCCATGCATTGGGACATGAAAAGAGGTACATCCAATTCCCTGGGCTTTGACTATGCCAATTAGAGGACGAGAAAACTTGGTTGAAGTATGTATAATCTATGAGCTAGATTTTGGGTAGAAATGCTCATGAGGAAATTTCATATATTTATGTATACAACCATATGAAATCCATATCGACATGGATCAGTTGTATTTGGTGTAGCTGTCATGGATTTCTTCAAGATACAGGTTGTGTTCTCCAATGATGATGGATATACAACAATGATTTTTGGAGACATATACCCTCAGATAGATCAGATGAATGATCCATAATTTTCAACCATGATGGCCAAGATGATGATGAGTTCATCAATGATTCAGTAGTTGGGGTTTCTCAGGTTCATAGAAGAGTACCCTGATGCATTTACATAAGAGGATTTAGCATTACCCCTTTGAAAAGAGATCAAGTACATGATCTAACTACATCCAGGAATGTCTTCCATATCAATGTCCCCATATAGGATAAAACTGTATGAGTTATGAGTGCTTGATATAAAGCTTAATGGTATCTTGTGGTGTGGTTTTTTTGTCCAAATTTGTCGATGTGTGGTGCACTGGTTTTTTCCTAAAGAAGGATGGTGGTGGTTTAAAATTGTATAACCATTATCATCGGCTAAGCCAAGTTAAAGGGATGAAATTCCACCTTCTTCTACGAATTGATGATTTCATAAATCAAATGAAGGGTTTAGATTGGTTATCAACGATTGATTTATTGTCAGGATATGTTCAGATCTGTGTAAAGGATGATGATATCATGAAGACTACTTTTTTTTTAGCCATGGGAATTTAGATTTTTTTGATAATTTTCTATGTGAGAAATGATCCAGCTATGTTCATGGGGTGGATGAATGTTCTGTTTTTTGAGTTCAGGGATACATTCAAGGTGGTTTTCATCAACAATATCCTTGTGTATTCCATGTTTGAGGGAGAGCATGTAGAGCATCTACATTTCATTTGGGAGTTCTTCACCATGAGAAGTTGATTGGGATGTTGATGAAGTGTTTTTTCATGCTCGAGATGGCAGTTTAATGGGGAATGTTATATCCCAATAGGTAGTAGATATCGATTCATTGAAGGAATAAGAATATGTGCCTTAGGAATACCTATGATAGTGAAAGGGGTTTTATCATTCCTTTGTCTTGAAATATATTATTGGTGGTTTGTAGATGATTTTTCATAGGTTGTAAACATTCTAAGATTATTGACCAGAAAGGATCAAGAATTCATTTAGATTGATCAATTTCAGATAACATTTCAATATCTGAAGGAGAAGTCTGTTAGTTCTCTAGTTCTTTACCTTCCATTAGAAGGTGTTCGATTTGAATTTTTTCATAATGCTTCGCATTTTGGGATGTGTTGTATTTTTATTTATAAGATATTGATAGTTTTTTATGGGTCCTGCAAGTTGCATCCCCATGAGCACAGCTAGGCCATCCATGATCTTGAGTTAGTGGAGTTGGTGTTTACCCTAATGTTATTGATACATTACCTCATCAGTGAGTATTTTTTGGTCATCACCGATCATAAGATCCAAAGGTATTTGTTTTCCAACATGAATTGAACTTGAATCAGAATTAGTGTATGGAGTTTTTAATGGGTTATGACTTTTAGATTTCATATACACTTGGAAAGGGGAATTTCATCATGGATGTGCTAAGCAGGAAGTTGCATATTGATGCAGTGTGGGAATCTGGTGATTCCAATACAACGATGGAAGGTATGGGAGAAGTCAGGGGAATATATTGTCTATTTTAGAGGAAAACCGGATCATCTCTAGTTCAAATGGTAGATGAATCCCAGTTGGGGGATCTTTAACTAGAGGTAGGGAGAGACTGAGTTGTTTTTGGCGATACCCCTTATGGGTTTTTTGAGGATGATATTGACCAAGTGTTATTTCATGGATGAATTATGATTCCTTTGGTGATACATGAGATGATAAATTTAGAGTTAAATAGTTTTCTTTTCGAAGTATATCCTAGAATGAAAAATATCTACCATACTTTGATAGGTTAGTTTTGATGTCCTAGTTTGAAACATGTAGTTGTAGAGTTTCTGTCTCGTTGTTTTTTCTACAAGAATGTGAAGGATAAACACCATGTTCCCATTGGTTTTCTCCATTCATTAAATTATCCTCAATGGAAGTGGGAGGAAATATTAATTGACATTGTTAATAATTTACATCGAGATGAGGGAGGAAATAATTTTATATGGGTGGTAGTGGATCACATGACAAGATCATCCCACTTTATAGCAACAATGGAGTCATGATTAGTGGATGATTTGTCGAATAAATATTTAGAGGAGGTGGTAAGACTACATAAGAGCCTAGGGATGATCATTACTAATTGAGATACTCATTTAACCTCCAGGGTATTGAGAGGTCTACAACTTGAATATGTAACTATGATTTTCCTTACCACTACTTTTCATCTGAAAATGGATGGTCAGACTGAACAGATAATCCAGACTCTTGAATACATGTTTCTATCTCTTTTCCTTGTTGTTGGAGTTTTGTAGATGAGGCACATGGACATGGTAGATTTTTCTTACAATAATAGATTTCAATCCACCATCAGTATAGATCCATTTCAATCCTTGTATGGGTGACCTTTTCATTTTTTTGTGATGAACGAGGGTCAAAGAGTCAGCAATTCACATGCACGAACTAGGAAAATATATGAAAATGGTGGTTCTAGAGATTCAGAAAAGGATAAAATGTAGTACAGGATCATCCGAAATCCTATGTCGATCAACATAAGAGACCATTGGAGTTTGACATTTTGTATTGTGTGTTCTTGAAGGTGACGCCCCATCATGGGATGTGAAGGTTTGGTTTTGGGAGTAAGCTTTATCCCTTGTTTGTCGGAATTTTAAGGTGGTTGATTATGTTGGAGTCATGGAATATTAGAATGTGGTTTCCTTACATATGATAAGGATAAATGATGTTTTTCTTATGTCACATCTCCCTCATTCTATTCACGTCAAATATTATGTAGTCGATTGGGGTGAGATCAATGTTGACTATGATACGACCTTTGATAAGCTGTCTATAGATATTTAAGACCACTAGGAGATGGTTTTTCATGAGCATTCTATCATCTTGGTTCATTTATTATGGTGGAAAAGTGGTGTAGAGGTGAGTACCTAGGAACATGAGTCATATATATGCACCCAGTACCCCATGATGTTTAGTGTTTAACTCTCCTCTTCTATCACTAATCATTTTGTGATTATTCATATTTTATTGAAAAGTTATGGATTTATCTTTTTTCAAGTTCTATATTTCTCTATTTTTAGGGGAAACACCCCTATGACTGTTTTTATGAGATGTATATGGTTGTTTTGTGGTTTTTTATTGTTCCCCTAATGTGGTGGTTGAGTCCCTTTGGTGAAGATATCTTTCATATGTATCCCACAAGTTGGCTATTCAGACAAAACCTTTTATGTTTACTCATTATTTTGCTTTTAGATTCTATAGGATGATATTATTTTTAGAAGTATATAATTTAACAGCCTGAATATATATGGATCGACCCATAGTGCATTTTCGAGGAACGAGGTGCTTGTAGGAGGCTTAAAAGAATTCTGGAGGAGTTCAACTGCTAGATGTTGGAAGCAGGGGGATTTCAAATTATGAAAAGTTACTAGATATAAAAGAGGGATGCAAAAAATGTAATCTACAAGGGTTTAAAAAATAAAATAAATTAAATAAGTGACACGTTTTTGGTGGAAATCGAACCTCTTAAATTAAATTATTTGAAAGGATATTAAATGTCATGTAATTCCTCGATGTTGTATGTTTTAAAACATATATAGTTTCTTGGGTTCTAAACCCCTCTTCCATATCATCCCTCACACTCATCATATGAAAATTGATATTTCCCTCCTTAGCATTTTACAGATCCCTTTGACGAGAATTGATCTTGGGATTCCATATTCAATTTGTGGTGGCCAGGTATGTTATAAGATGTCTTTTCCTTCATTTTATAGATGTTTTTTCTAGGTTGGACTTGTTTTTATCCAGTTATACTGATCAAACTATTGAATTTTCATTCCCATTATTCTACTGGGTTTTACCTTGTTTTTTTAGTGAGGTAGTGCCGTGGCGTCCTCAGATAGATGAAATTCTTGTAGGAGGTGTGATCAGAGATCAGTTGCATGGTCTTTTCTCTTGTGAAGAACATAAATGACCTTTTAATATATGGGATTCATTATTTCAATGTTCAGTTATGATCAATTGTGGAGTTATTATTATTTATCCCCATGTATCACAATGAAATTGAAATAATAATTAGTTGGGATAGAATAAATAATTAGTACTAATCACATAGATACGTCGCTTCTTTTAACCATGATAACATTTTCCCAATTTATTTTATAGACTATGTGATATCTATGGTTTGTTTGGTTTATCATATTTTTCTTGATGGAAATTGGTAAAGAACATAAATCCAAAATTAATTTATAATTAATTTTCTAATGTAACTAATGTGGCATGTTTAATGAATCTGGTCGTCGCCATTGTTATTATTTTTGTAATGTGGTTATAATAAAATTGATGGAAGTATGAATGTTTAATTGAATTGGTTATGGAACCTGAATAAATGTGAATCTTTTTTATTAAATATTTAATGGAAATAAAAATTATTATTTTTAACTAATTTTTTATAGCTATAGATAGATTGTTTCATTGGTTGTATGTAGTTTCAACCCATGATAATGAATTGGTTAATTCAAGATGGAATAAAAACTGATTGTGTAATAAATCATGATGCCTTAATAGGGCCTCAAAATCATGTTTTCATTTAATTTCCATGTTCCTTGTGCCATGTATTCATGATATCTCATTGTGTGTTAAGGAGGAATGCCTTACTTTAGAGCCAATACCTCAGTTTCTTTGTTAATCTTCTACTTCTTTTGAAGTGATGTGATCTTTGGATGGCTGAGCCTGGAGGGTAGTTTATTTATGTAGGTTAGGGATGCCTAAATGTGATGTGACCCTTGGATGGCAATGTTTGGAGGGATATTAAGGTATGTAGGTTTGGGAGGCCCTAATGTTATGGCATTAGATGACACCAAGAGTGGCGAGATGCATTATTTTATGAATGTGTAGGTCAGGGATGGTATCATGTATGAAGAAACATGTGGAATAATGGATTACATATTGATATGAAATTTGGATAGTTATTTGAATCAGTTGTTCGACCAATGACAATGTTACTTATTATCTACTTTCCTTTCAACAATACAAAAGGAATATTTTTTTGGAAACTATTTATCTAAGAGAGGGGAAGACATGTGGTGTATGATTTTTGATTTTCGTATTTATCTTTATGTGGTTTGATTAGTCTATGATCATACAATATGTGGAGAAGACTTGAAGAGTTGTTAACATAATCACTGTGTTAATACCCTTTCATTAGTTATGGATGAATGATTTCACATAATACCTGGTAATATAGAATGTAATATTGTTAAATATTTGAATAAATTTTTAAACCATGGGGTAGGAGATTGCTGGGATGCAATTCTGAGGTTGTAATTCTAAGAAGTCGTGGACTTGGTTGGCCAATTCATACAGGGTAAAGATACTATTTGATATGCTAATGAAATTTACTATGGAAAATTAAAATGGTTAATTATTGGTTAAAGAATTTATTAACGTTATGTGAAATTGATGAAAAGGAATTAATTAATTTAATATAGCTCTTTAAATTGTTTTTTTATAGCATGAATGGACTTATTAGTGGAATTCAATAGTCTAGGAGATATTAGATGCGGTGTAGTCTGAGACAATGTTATTCAAATAGTGTGGTTGTGAGCTATATGATATCATATACTTTTTGTGTTTCTATATTCTACTCCACCTTGTTAGTTAGTGAAATTGACACCATGGATATTCTGAGCCCTAGGGGGGTTGGGTGTTTTCCCCAAAATATCATTGGCGGGATTGATGGCCGACTACCCCCTTTGGCCCAACTCTCTTATCATGGTAGTTACTTGTTTTGGTATTCAAGGTGGTGGGGTTTCCCAATATATGTGTGCAGAGGGATTTAAAAGCTTGTGGTTATTTCACACACATATATTCTGGATATAGTTCCCTAAGTACTAATATAGGTAAAACATGAATAGGATGTGATGGATTGAGGATCCTTACTCAGTGTATGGGATATGATGGCTTGAGTTATATTAATCGATGCCTGATACACATTATGTAGGCTATGGCAGATCCTGGAAACTACCTATTAACTTTTGTTTATGTGGATGTGGTGGTGTTTTTCACATGGTGCATGTTGTTTTACTTCTCCCCAGTGTTTGTGGGATATCGTTTGTGGAGAAATATTATTTCGACGTGCATCATTAGGGAAAAATAGAATACCGTTGGGAAATTATTATTGGGGTACAAATGATATTCTTTATTATATTATATTCTATTGTATGTGATACATGGTGAGATTATCTATGGTGGGGATGAAAAATTAGTATACCTTTTTATATGACATAATAGTGTAACGAATTTTTCTCTGTGCATTAGAATTCTTTCATTAGATTTTTATGTGATTATCTGCAGAGGATCCAACTGAGTATACTAATATAATCACCCTATGTATATATAATTTTTTTTAGGTCAGTTTTGGCGATCCAGATGGTAAATACTAGCTTGGGGGTTTTGATGGAGTTGTTTGGGTTTCATGGTTTCTCTTGTGTTTACCCTCTTTTAGTACGTGTAGTTTTCCCTTTTAGTTGTAGTAATCTATTAATGACATTGAATTTATGTACATTGGATTTTCTTCAAAATTGTAGTCTGAGAATGAGTTGGTTGATGTCTATTTCATCTATCTCTTCCACATTTTATTTTTATAGAGGGTCATTCCTACCATTTATATGTTTATTAAAGCCTCAGTTATAGTCTCTACCACGTAGTCTACTATAGGTGGGACTCGAGGGTCACTATCTATCATATACCATTTCTTTCCTAGGAGGGGTACATTTTTTTGGGGAGGGGTTCATGACACATTATGTGTAATCTATGATTGTTATGGGTTTTATGGCCATAATATGATAAAAATAGTTAATAAATAATCTAACATTAAAATGAAATTATTTAATATTTCTATAAAGTGAAATTTATTAAACTATGACAAATTGTTTAATGAATTTTTAGTTTGAACTGGGATATTTGGTTTGATATTTATATATCTCATAGTGATATTTTTTTCTCATTCAATGTTTTTGTATAAAAAATCATATGTTTTAAGGATGGGTAATGGAAAGGAAGAATTTGAGATTAAAATAGAGGGTATTTTCAATGAAAAGAAATCATACATTATTTTAAAAGTTTTATATTAAGGAAAAAATTAATACTTATAAGATGTTTACACTTTTTAATTTATTGTATTTTTATGTATGAGCTATGATCTAGTTATCAAAAACAATTAACCTAAAAATATCATCAGATTTAAATAATGTAAAATATTGACTAAAACTCCGGATTATGAAAATTACAAGGAATGTGACTTATTTGGTACACCACTTTCCTCATCTATTCCACAACATCAGAAGTAACTATAAAAGGAGGAGCATGTTTCCCATGAATCCCATGTCGTTGATGAACTAAATGAGGTGAATTTTTTAATAACTCTTAGTCACCAATATAAAACTCTAATATACTATGAAAATGATCAATATAATATCTATACCATCAATATGTTATCAACAATCTCGTATTAATTAATTGAATCATTTTTGTCATATGATGGACCAATCTTGATCCAACCAAGGATGTTTTTCAAATCTCCATCCAAAAGAATAGTTGATTTCACACCCATGCATACAAGGCCATAAAAGGATCCATTTAGATCATGGACATGTATCTACTGTAATAATAAAACTATACCAGTACCAAATGGTCATCCCATGTTAACAAATATTTAGGGCATATGCATAGAGAATCTCCTAAAGAATATATAACTCCCTCTTTATCTAGTAATCCATCTATGGATGGCATCCTATACTGAAACAAAATTAATATACAATCACATATTGATGGCCTTTACAAAAAATCAAATATTAAAATGAGGATATCTATTAGTTAATATAGCAGATGGAACTCCAAGAAAATGATTAAACTCTTTCACATAGATATTTCCAAATATCCCAGCGTTGGTTGTATCGTGAATTTGTATAAAGTGAACAAATTTTGTCATCCAATAAGTCAAAATCTATTTGTGTTATTATTTAAATGGGTTTGTGGAAACCCAAGAACAATTTCCTTAGAAATATCTTTCCACTTCCATGTTAGTAAACGAAGTTGTAGAATGAAGACCAATGGTTTCGAGTCCTCAACCTTGACTTATTAGCATGTATAGAAGCATGAATCGAAGTCATTGATGTCCCTTCTCATACAAGGAGACAAGAATCATTGCTTCGTATCATATAACATATTTTGGGTTACCAGGTTGACAACAGACATGTAATAATGGAATATTCTATCACTTCATTCCACACAAATATATGAAGAAATCCAATTATGAAAACATAGGATACCCTCAATGGAGCACTACTCAACAACATGATACCAATTATTGAGAGATCTCCTAATCCCACAAAATTCATTATCAAGTTGTTGTTCCCAAATAATTATACTTATATGAGAAGAAGAAAATATAGAGATACCGAATATAACATCAAACCATATTTCACTACATAATCAAAATTCAATAAATCCTTTATAAACCAAATATTATACCATGATAAACCCACGAAGCTCTAACTCCGGAAAACATTACACAATTTCTCCCATGTCATAATATCATTAAACTTATCATGGTCAATTGAGATACCATGTTTTGATACCACATGTCCCAATAAAGTAACAATTTCAACCCAGAAATCACATTTTAATATGATGGTATAATGATGATGATTTCTCAACAATACCATAACTTCTATCAGATGATTCACATAATCCTTCTGAGAATGAGAGTAAAACTGAAGTAAATATAAATATACTACCATAAACATATCATGATACTCATTGAATATCATTTTCATCAAAGCAATAAAATTTTCAGGAGTATTAATTAGATCCAAAGGAACGACAAGATACTCATAATGTCTATACCTTCTTCGGATGGGGTGGTTTTTGAATAAGAGATTATTTTAATCTCAACTAGTGATAACCAGATTGAATATCGATCATCGAGAAATGCTTTACCCCTTTCAAAAGGATAAATAGATCATTAATCTAATGAAACTGATTCATCTTATTTAATATAACATGGTTGAGTTTCAACTAATCAACAAATAGACAGAGATTCCCATCCATTTTATTTTTAAAGAGAACAACCACTAATCTTGGTAAAAAATACATGCTTAAAAATAATTTCTCAATAAATTTATCCAACTATGTCCTAGACACTTCCATCCCAGCTTAATCCAAGAGGTAATGAGGTATAACTACCATTTGAATTGCAGGAAATGAATCAATAAAGAACTCTACCTTATGTATCAGTTTAAAACCATATGAATCAGATGGAAACAAATCCGGAATAACAATGAAAACAAGAGGGAGATCAATAATAAAAGGTAATCCCACTATGTCAAAATAAAACACTTTTAATACTTTCCTTAACTCTAGATAATATAGTATAGATCTTCTCAAACTCGGGTACCATTCTCCCTAAAAGGAACAGATCACACAATTATGTTTATTAATGGAGACCCATTGAAGATAAAATTAAATTAAGACCCTATTTATAATAAGAAAATCCATCTTGAAAATGACATCAAGAGATTTTATGTTGTGAACCAGAAAAAACGAGGTTGCTCAATGCCTGAAAAAGATAAAACACTAGAAGTACAGTGGTGACCCTAAACTATCTTCATCATAAAGTGTGTAGTAATATTTGAAATATAAGGAAAAATCTATATTGGAAGGTTTTGCATGTTTAAAACACAAGTTGATATAAACAATTGAGATCCACCAGTATCAAATAATTTAGTTACTAATGATGAGGCTATAGTTATAGTACCTTTCATAATCTCTAGGTCCGTTCCTATAGTTTCCATGATAGAAATATATTTATATACTTTTATATTTCACTTATTTCATATTTTTCTATGGTGGGATTGTTTAGTTCCCTTTTTCATTCCATTAATTGTTTTCATAACCAAATTGTTGGATTAATATGTAAGAATTACTCATTTTTTCATTTTTTACATTTCAACATTGTATATTATTGTATATATGTACATGTGTTTAGGTAGGTTATATAGAGACCTCCCATGCAAGTTACATGCCTACTCACATCTAGTACCTAGACCATAACCTATTGGTTTTTGGATATTTGATGCCATGAAATAGACCATATTGGGATAGGTCCTGATAATTGACCTTGACTTGGTTGCCAATACATGTTTTATAAGAGTACCTTTTTCACATAGTGGAAATTATATGAGTTACTTCTAAGGAAAAGGAAATCATGATAATTATTGTTTTGTTTCTCTAGATCAATGTTCTTTTAAGCCTCTTATAGTTCATGGAATATTCCCATTGACTTTATTTTAGTGGGGAATTTATGATTTGCATGTTTAAAATACATGTTGAAATAAATTAAAGAGATTCACCTATATCAAATAATTTAGTCTGTAATGATGAAGATTTAGTGATATTACCTTTCATTATCTACAGACCTATATATTTTTTATTTGGATACTCTTCTACTTCCTGAAGAAGCATAATTCTCATTTCTTATGTTTTGAAAACCTTTTTTTATGAAGCATATGATTTCACCTAAAACTATAAAGTTATCATGAACCTATTACACTCCATGTGGTAGAAAATATATAATGTAATTATTTCTAGTGCACTAAGAGAGCATTAGATGTAATCATCTTCAATGCCTTAGTGGAAAACCATTTCCAATAAGCATACATTCCCCATTAAAATGTATTCCAAGGGACTCTTACAAGCACTATCAGAGGTTTAAAAGAGCAATGAATTAGAGAAACACCATGATAATTATCATGCTTTCCTTTTCCTTGGATGAAAATCATATTGTTTCCACAATGAAATATAGGTACTCCCATATAACCTATATTGGCAACCATTTCAAGGACAATTATCATGACCTATCACAATACATGCCATGCCATGGATACAAAAATCCCAAAACCCATAGGCTATGGGCTATGGACTAGTGCTGAGTAGGCATGTAACTCACATGGGAGGTCTTTTCATAACATACCTATACACATGTACACATATACAGGAACATAAATTGCTAAAATGTAAAAAATTAAAAACAAGGGATTCCAACATATTAATCCCACTATTAGGGTATGAAAACTAGTAATTTAATAAAAATTGAAATAAACAATCTGACCACATAAGAGTCTAAAAAAGTGAAACATGAAAGTATAGAATTAGATTGCTATCAAGGGAACCGTAGGAACACACCTTGTCCTAACTAGTTATCTAAGATATTCCTAGTCTAGTCCCTCTCAAAATCTGGTTAAAGGTCTATAATCATTGTAAGGCCTAATGCATCAGGGAAAAGACCATATAGGAGTGAATATACAAATATCCAATAAGAAATCCTGAAATGATTAAGAATATAATTTGAATAATAGTCACTACAACACTAGTATATTTATACAACACATAAAACAATTCTATCATGATATACCTAAAAAAGACACAACATCTCAAAGTAAACTAACAATCATAATGAAATTATAAGAATCATGGTCGAAGGATTCACATAGAACTTTTCTAGGAGACCACAATATATGGGTGAAATAGCATTGATGGTGTCCATCGGAGTTATGATGCTCATTGTATCTCACAATATGAGGTATACACATTATGTTTTATGAGAACGATACACATATTAGGATCAAAACCAAGGCTATGGGGTATTCAAACTACTCAATCTAATAGAAAATTCTGGGTAGAGGATCAGAAACCATGTTGTGTTATTCATGATGATACAATGAACTTCACCATGTGAATGATAGTGATAAATGATCACAACCTAGGCCTCACTAAAGGACTCCAAAAACTCTATCCATGAAGTCCCATTGAAGGTATCACCATCATATTTTTAGGATGTGAAACCATAACAACCATAATGCTATGTATAAATGGAATTTTACCTCACTAAACTTCTCCAATGTGAAGAGGAAAAGGGATTTAATATATTCTTTATGGATTACACATTGTGTACTCGTAGTACAAGGCATGAAACTTTGACATTATATATTACCTGTGTATCAGAGATTGTTCCCATGTCCACATATTTTCAAAACTATAGAGAATGTCTAAGCCATTGTACACTTGGTTATGTCCATGTATGGAAAGTTGTTTCTGGGCATAACTATCAGAAAATAATCCAACTACTGTGTTACTATTTGGCTTCATAACATATAACTAGGAAAGGAAAAAATGTTGCATGATACATAAATTCTTGAGAAAACACAAGCTCCTAACATTGGGTCCTACAAAACATGCAGATCCATAATAAATAATTTGTACAATTTAATTTTCCACAACCCTAGACTTTACTTTCTACATCATCTCACGACCCTTTGGAATTCAATACATATGTGAACCACTCTAAAAACGTGGATCTAATCTGGTCAAACCTCACCGTCATCGCTCACCAGAGTGAAAAATTTGAAACTAATTTGGAATCACCTAGTTGTATCATCTATAGTCATGACGTTATTCTATAATGAATTAGAATCATCAAAATGACCTCGAACCATCTTCAACAATGTTTTTCATGATACCATTATCAATTGAAACCCAAATCTGTGATAACAATCAATTGTGCCAATAAACGTGGGTGCAATGTTATTATTCTAGTATTTGTAAATCCATAATAAATTTATTTTAATATGATAAAAGACTAAAAGAAGGAAGAATTGAAAAAAAAACCTATGAAAATATCACAATCCATTATTTTCATTGGCCTCGATTATTTTCTATTATAATGAGAGATGAATAGGCAATAAAATAATCAAAAAGCAGTTCCCAATTACCAAATAAATCAATCTCAACCCCGAAATAAAAATGATATGTGAATCAATTCATGGTTCCACGAACGCTCAATTGTCATATGATTAAAAAATAGGGACAAATCCAAATAAAAAAACTAAATAAATTTTGATCAGTTGCTATTGATGAATGGAAACACCACGCTCTCATTGGTGAGATCCACACATTCCATTGGCACACCCATCCATGGTCTTGATTTGATCTTGTATCAATTTACATGAATGATATCATAAAATAGTTTCCTATGTATAAATGGTTAATATGGAAACCATGAGAAGATATCATAAGTATTTATTTATTGAGGAATTAACAGGTCACTGCGTCAACAAAATAAAATATTTTTTAATAGTTTTTTTATTAAAATTCCCATGACATCACTCAACCTAAACATTTGACACAACCCAAGGATATATTTTTCTAGGGGAAAACCATGATTTTAACTCAATGGAGACATATGATTCCCAATTTGATCCACTTTTTTGACATTATTCAACTTTTTCATGAAAACTGCATACATATGAATTTAAAATAATCAATATATTTCAAAAATTAATTCAGGGAACATCTAGCCGTTGAATCTCATTCTATATCCATTCTTAAATCTGAAAAATAAATATATTAATTCAAGAAAATAAATAAAAAAATTAGAGTTTTTACATTATTCTTATCATCATGATATATGTACGAGAATGAAAAAAAAAATTTCTACTCAAAGAAAAGTGGTTATTGAACATGAATCTGAGAATCCTTCGCTGAGGTGTTGTCTTATTGATTCCCATGCTACCATAAGACACACAAAATGGGAATCATTCTTCCACAAAGGATCCACTTCTACTGATCCTTGATCTCTATTGGGTACTTAGAAAGGGAATCTATTTTCTTGATGTCTAGTTAACCCAATCCAAAACTGTGTGATGGATCATGAAAATACCTACTTATCAATGATATGTTGATGAAATATTATACCTCGTCTAATTATGGTGGTAGGGCTAAGTGGTCACCACCTAAACAACTCAAAAAATTATACGGAATGGGCCAATTAATATCAAAGATAACGTTCCACCCCAGCGAAGTATATACAAGCCATGTCAAGGTGAAACCCATAGGAACACATGGGCTCCCCCCTCAAAAACCCAATGGTCTATGTCATTGTTCCGAATTTGAATTATGAAGTCTCTTTATATCCCTCTTCTTCTCCTAGATAATTTACACCTTATCTATAGTTGTTCGAACCAACTAAAGGCCCATTAGTGATGAATCTCCTAGGACATTACGACATAGTTTTCATCTATATGGTTTTCCATGAAAGGTATCAATTTTTTCTATACTAATTTTGTAATGAGTATTTTTTTGATTGAAAACATCCCAAATTATAGGTGACCATCCCTATTATGGATAAAGACTAACATGTAAAACCAGAACACATTGTCAATGACCTTAATGGTCTACTTAGTCTAGCTATCAGTATGGGGATGAAAATAAGGAATCAATAATGATTAGTCCCAGAATCCTACAAAAATACATTCCATAGTTCATATGTGAGGCAATAATCAGAGTAAAAAATGATAATAAATGGGAGTTAATTGATTCAGACTATACTATACACATTGAAGAATCCCATTATTTTTACTAAACTTTTATCTTAGCTGACTAGGAAGTGTCCTGATTTTGTGAGTTAGGCTACGATCACCTAGATGGATTCATGTTCACATGATGTATAAGATAATAGTGTCATGATTTTCATGTATATACTAGGACAACTTCACTCAAAACACACATGGGGTTTAGTTAATCTTTATGAAATGTTGTGCTCAACCTTCACATTCGAATAAGTAAAGAATCAAGAGAATCTTCATAACCCCTTCTTTATGTATGGTCACCAAATCTATTGTTGGAGGTCCTAGTACATGTTTTCCACACCTAGATATACTACCAATGGATATGTATAAAATTACTTTAGAACCTCTTCTCCCAATTTCATGAGTACCATCATGTTTCCTCGGAAATACAAAATTCTCTCAAGCTTCAAAAAGACCACAAGCAGCATGTACATTGGATATATGTGTATATAGAGTCTCAGTGTTGGTATCCCCAAGATGTGCCTTTATAATTCGATCTAAAAGAATATGGGTAACAAAAATCAACTAGAGTTAATATTATCTATCCTCATCCATAAAGTATATGTACAATGAGGCCATATACACCAAGGACTCACTGAGAAACTGCCAAAAAGTTTTTATTCTAAGATAATATGCTACCACATTCCCCTTAACAGGATTATACAAAAAATCGATTTCATAATCCACATCTTCAGGGTGAAGACTACAACTTCTTAATCACGACATTTAGTTGTGAAGTTCAACTCATGTGACCTTAAATGAAATTATCTATATAAAAACACCAACTTTCACTACATTAGAACCCAACCATGATTAGTTTATGATGTATAGTAGAGCCCAAAGAACTCGACAACATACTCTGTTAATCTCAATATGGGATCACATTCGAATCTATGCCTCACCTCCTAGAAATCATGTGAGAACCACTCCATAAACATGAATGGATTACCCTTCATGGTAAAATATTTCAAGGGACATGATAAATTAGATATTTCTGGAATGAATGGTAGACAGTATCCTTCTATCCAAAGAAATCCCCACACCTCCATCATGTTGTTGGGTGGTTCTAAATAAAACACTACCATGACTTTCACTGGGTCCACTACCCCACAATATGCTAATATATCATGTCTCAAAAAGTGGACCTCTATAATTTTGATGTGGAACATTGAGAGATTCACAATAAGATGGTGCACATATAGCTTTCCCAATATCATCCCCAAGTGTCTCATGTTCTCCTCATTAGACACCGAGTACGCTAGGATATCATTGATGAAGACAATAATGAATTGGCTGAAGGAAGGATGAATGATATACATCATGAGTCCCATGAAAACTAATGGGTCGTTATTCATGAAAAATGGAATCATCAAGTACTCATTGTGACCCTACTAACATATGAATTTTTTCTTTTTTATATCCTCATACCTTACTCAGAACTAGTTATATCATGATCTAGGGTTATTCTTTGAGTAACATAATTCCACTGCTGACTAATCAAAGATGCAATTGGTCCTCAATAGTGGATAATTATTATTTATGTTCACCATAGTATAGGTTATATTAGTATAAACATAACCTCTAGCTCCCAAATTCATTCTTGGTCAATAGTTTTGGGGATTCCTAGGGTGAAACAGAATGTCTAACAAATACATTCCTCAGCATGTCCTCCAATTTCACCCTCAACTCATAACGCCCTATGGTAGAAATCCGATATGATAATATAGATATCCTGGTAATATCATATATAGATCAATGATGAATACTATCTCTCATAGGGGAGCATATACTATAATGTCCTTAGGAAAGAAATCCTCAAAATCCTCCACCACTAAAGGGAAATGAAAAATCATTAAATCCACTTCACCAAGGTTCATGCTAGCCAACTGATGAGTAATTAGCTACAACATCCTATTCATGATTCCATCATGAACTCCTTGTATTTAATTCTACACCACAATGTAAAAGTAGATCCAATTTTTTATGATTCACTGAATCCTGTTATAGAAATTGATTATGTGGGAATGAACTATATGTATCCTTTCCATTGCAAATATTATTAACTAAGGCCTCATCAATATTATAAATTTATCTAAAAAAACTCTAACTTTTAATTGTTAGGTCACACCTTCATTATTTGGGTGAGATCATTGAGTCACTTGTCCCATGAGTCTCCAAGTGAAATGGCTGAGCTAAGGGATCAATAGGAATATCTACTTCTAAAACCATATAAGTATAAATAATTGATTTTATTGCACCTATATTTATACAAAAAATATCTAATATAGATATTAAATTGATCATACCTCATATTATTCCTGGATCCAATGGGATACAAGCCTTGTCTACATGCAGCTACCCATTTCCCTAACTACCAGATCTATGAGCAACGCACAAAGACCCTTGGGTTAATAATGGTAACAAGTACAAGGATATACAGACTCCCGCTATTTTCCTAGATCCCCTAACATGCATTCCTCCCTACTAATATATATTCTACTACTTCTACCTCATCTTAGGTGGCTTATCCAAAGTATCTCTATCAATATTACAATGGGTTAGATAATCTCATGAATGATATCCTCTACCATAAAAGAGTAGAAATTCATCTACATGGGATGCCTAAACCAGTCATGTGAGCCCTAAATTGTATAACATCTATCCCAATACCTACTCTTATAACATTTCACTCATCCATATCACTATGACTGAATCTATCTCCCTACTGTTGAATTCATTGCTTTTGTTTTCCCACTGCAGGAAAAAACTATCTGTGTCTGCTCCTCCAAAAAACTATCAACCACTAACGCTCACATTAGCACCTCATCATAGACAGGAATTGATAGAGGTATAACACCGTATTGGATGTCCTTAAATAGTAATTACTCGTTGGTAAGATCTTAAAAGACTGATCATCAACAATATCCTTTGGGTACCTAGAGAGTTTGGTGGAACTCGATGAATACTCATCCACTATCATACCGACCTGATGAATATGTATGATCTCATGGATGTGAGAATCCCTCAAAATAGTTAGAGAGATATTTTCTATGAAAAGGTGATAAAACTATCACCATGCAAGGGTTTACTTGACATATTACATGTTCACTAAACCTCATTATTGTCCTATCGATCATTGGAGAAGGCTCCCATCTAATACCACCATATGTTCATCTGGTGTCCTAAAAAGATGAAAAACTCATTCCACTACATCAAGATAGTTCACATACACCTATGGGATAGGATCAACTTATATCATAAGGGTCACTATCACTGAACCTAATGAAGTGTGCTCATCCTATGTACATCATCTGAAAATATTGCTCGTACTTTCTGTTGCACAATATGTGGTGGTATAGCCGGTGAATAACCTAGTTACAAATCATAATAAACATGCCCATATATCAATTACTCATTACATTGGGTATCATCATCCTTATCCTAATGTGGATTAATAGCTTAAATACAATGAAGAGGCATCCCGAAATACAAAATATGCACCACATTCAATGAATATATATGGGGAGTTGACTCATGATGGACATGGGAACCACAATTTATTCTTATATGATACATGTACCAATTATTTTCCATATAACATGGGTCCATAAGTACCATGCTGAAATTTATGTGATCAGAGTCAAGGATTATAGATACGTTAGGTGCCATACCACAATGTAGTCAAAATAATGAAATATGATCTTGAAGAACTTAACATTACTTCCCCAACCCAATATGGCAGAGTTTATTCCTAAGGTAGAACTGATTGCTCCGATAACACTCTATCATGGCCCATCCCAAAGGGGCCCATGTCATATCCACTACAATCCTACCTTAAATAAGCCATGGGAAATTGAATTACATGGAGTAGACATCCCATTATCATGGGAGGTAATAGCCTAATGTACCTAGACACCCACACACACACATATCTCTAATCGAATTATATACTAAAATGTAATATAACTAATAAAACATGTTTTAATTGATCTAAATCCTACTATCAGAGTAATACAGGATGTAATGGAATGAGAAAAGGTCCAAATAAAAAACCACAACAAAAGAGATAGAAAACCATTACAACTTGTATGTATAGAATATGAATGCTATCAACGTTGGAAAACACACCCAACTCGGTTTGACTGTCTCAATAGTACCCCAACCTTGTCTTTTTCATATATGGAAACCTTCAGAATGTTGATAACTTGTTTAATACATGACATGTGCTGTAAAATCCCTAGGAGGGGTGAGAATAAAAATACCTATAATGTCACCCTGAAAACTCTATTCATATAATAAGAATAACATTCAAGAGAACATATGTATATGTCTACGTCACATAAAATTAGAATATCTAGATATACTCAATATTGATAAAATTTATCAAGGTGATTTCACAACTATAAATATAGTTTATGAATCTACCTTGA
The DNA here is from genome assembly GCA_963277665.1 of Viscum album. Classification (NCBI taxonomy): domain Eukaryota; kingdom Viridiplantae; phylum Streptophyta; class Magnoliopsida; order Santalales; family Viscaceae; genus Viscum; species Viscum album. Next base: position 105,047,697 of record OY728141.1, read on the forward strand.
AGGTTTTACATATGACTCATATAGCAGAAAAAACTCCATAAGTCACATAGAACTGATGGTATCCATCTATGATATCAGTGATTCTTGATATCACAATAAGAAGCATACATGGACGAATAAAGAGAACAATACACATTAGATGATCATACCCAAGTCCATGAGGTATCCCAACAACTCAATCTACAGTAACCTTCAATGAATAGGATCAGGGTTGGCCTAGGGTTGGTCCTAAAAATACCAATAACTCACCTAGGGGAAAATAATGATAGAATATCTCACTATAGGACTCATGAAAGGATTCCAAAAACTATATCCATGAATCACCACTAAAGGGATCACCATTTTATGAGTAGTGTGTTATTCTATACTATCCGTCAAGAAATGGATCGTGGTAATGATCCCTAACAAAACTTTTCCAAGATGAAGATGAAAAGTGATCTAATATATAATTGAGGGAGTATGTGTCATTTAATAAGATTACACAACCTATATAATCTCCATTAGTTCATGTCCATATATCATGGCCAATTCTTATATCTATGTTCATTGTTGAGTACATGATGTTTCCGAGAACATGTACTCCTTGCCATGCCTTTGTATCGATGGTCATGTTTTTGAAGGGATATTTTTTCCTATTTACCTATCTGAGTATAGGAAGAATGTATAGGAAAAGGAGATACACCATATGAAAGGGTTCATACACACTATGATACCTAACATCTCTTAGAAACCCTTGCATCACACTAGGGGTCCCCCATTGTGTGTAGTTCCTCAATACACTCTATGTATTGTGGGATTTTATAGAACCAAAAGGTACTTCATCATCATAATATCCTACAATTCACCCTTCAATGCTTCTATGTATCAAGACAGAGAATGTAGATCCTCTTCATCTAAGCCTTTCCATCAGTTCTTCTTGGAATCTATCCTTTGAAACTACTCAAGAATCACCCTATCGTGTTGTCTGTTTTCGTTCCGTCAATCGGAAATCGATGGAAATCATTGTACCAATCCAAATCCTCTATCATCATCATTGTAGGATTATATGGTCGTCAATAAGTACCGTGATCTGTGTAAGAATCTATTTCACTGATAATCAGGTGTGAGAATATTGTTTATACATTATTTATTGAACCACGGGCCAAGATAATTTCCATCTATGAATGAATAAACGGCGGAAGAAATGAAAAATAAAAAACATGAGAAATTAAACTCAAAAACTTTTCATGTAATACATGATTCATTTATTTCAAGATGACAACAATATAGATAATACAATAATCCCAAAGCAATTGTGAATTCCCAAATAAATCTAACATGTTGCCCAGAGACACACAATCCATGAATCAATCAGTTGGTCGATTGATTCACATTCATCATAAAAATAAAAAGGAATAAATCCCAAAAAAAACTTTTTACCTTCTTTTGGATCAGTTTCTTGTGACTATTGGCTTCACATATTTATCATTAGTTAAATACACAAGTTCCATTGGAACATCTACACTTGATCTCGATCTAATACGGTGTAGATATCACTGAACACACTACTCTAACAGTCCTCTATGTATCCAACATTAAGCTCCAAACCCTGAGAATCTTTTGTAACTGTATATTTATATAGGGATTAATATGTAGCTGGGTCAATGTAATTAAATAATTAATTTAATCATTTAATTTATTATTTAATTTATGAAGGTTCTCAAACTGAATTTCCAATGCACTCCAAGGGTATGCCCTACCTATGGTAAAACCCATGCTCTAGCCTCAACAATAGATAAATTTTCAATACAAGAGTCCATTTAGAAATTATCAAAAAATTTAATGGAAAATACTAACAAATGGGAATATATTGTGAAACATAATTCTGAGGACATTGTGCCTCAGAATCTCACATGGTATCCATAGTTATCTCAGAAAAAAATACATATAATATATCAAAAAAATACATGAAAAAATCATATTTATTCGATCAACAAGAAATAAACTATCCATCATATCAGTATAAGTAGAGAGATTCTATAAGAAATCCTTGGAAAAAATATAATGGTACTAATTGATAATAAACTACATATTATTCATCTTTTCATTTGATATAATCTTAGGTTCAAAAGGAACTTAATCAGAATCGTTGTTTTCCTACTCGGCCATTTTATTATCAGCCTGTTTGAGTTTGAAAAACTCCATATCATTATCCAAAACAATAGATTATTGATATAACTGGTTAGTAAAAGGAACCATGAATTTTTCCCCTTTAAATAATCATGCATCTTCATCGTCACCATCGAGTTGAACCATCTACTACTAAGTCCTTCCATCTTGTGGGTGGCACATTTCAAATTAAATGAATAGGTGTTTTTAAGAACTCATAAAAAATATCTGTCTTCCTCAAACAATAATAATCTATATAAGGATCATCACTGACATAGAAAACCAGTGGTTTTTGAGGAAGGGACTCATGAGCATGATTTTTACATTCATCAATACGAGGTTCAACATCTTGAGGCTAAATTGGAATGGGTGCAGGTTCCAATATCAGAACATGGAGAACGCACATAATAATCACCACATGATTCTAGTCTTTGGAAGGATCCACCAACATTGGTTCAGTAGCAGTTTCCTATTGGGGCATATTCACATATACTATCAGAGGTAAGATGTAAAACGACATCAACCAAACCATATGTACGGAATCAAAATAAAACTCAGATCACAACTCAATCAACATTAATAAGAAAATTAACCCCCTCTGATAAGAATAAGTATTTACATTTAAACCAATAAAAATAAAAAGAATGAAAAAGTATAGAACTTGTTAAAATTATTCCTCAAAATACTTTAAAAAACACATGTAGACAAAAGGCTCACAATGATGAGATCTAGCTAGATAATCACTCATAAAAAGGTCCCAACAAGATATTCCAAGCTACATACTAACATCAAGGTAAGATACTACACATGGAACATTGATATTTATTTTTGATAAAACTACCCATATACCCTGGTATTATAATATCCGAGCTACCAATGACATATCTCGAAGGGAAATCTCATTCCCCATGGGTTGGGGAATAGAACATGAAATCCTATATGAAAAAATAGGGAAAGATTTCTTGATAAAATATTGGAAGATATAAGATTCAAGTAAGAATACTCACCACTACAAAAGTGTAAATTACCAAAAAACAATAAGTCTTAGAAAAAAACACTATTACTTCAATGTACTCAGCATAAATACAAATATACCAAAGGAAACATCAATCCAAGACCAATGGATCAAGAAAATCCCCACCTCAATGTCACACATTCCTGTTTCTCAGACCATAAAGATGGAATTCTAAAAGTTCTCTACGGAGAAGGTTGGGTGTGAGATATAAAATGTTGTAAGATCAAAAAATCTGTTCCTAAATAGAATCCATAATAATAAAAAATTCATTATTTCAATTTAAATAAATCAGGTCACGGAAATATATATATATATTTAAAACAAAGCATTCTTCCATTTGAAAATGGTTGTAGACATTTCAAACACTTCTAAAATAATGTTTATATATAAATATATATATATAAATCATATGGAATGAAGAAAATAAATATTTAATAATGGAATATATATATATATATGTATATATCAAAACAATCATAACAATCACCAGGGTTATTTTCCCTGAGGTAAAATAGTTTCTAATTACAGGATCATGACACTTATCATATCAGTGATCACAGAAAGCAAGGGTACACAAGTCCCTTTAACTTGGGATGAATATGAGTCATCATAATACTATCAATGATATTATATTCCAAAGTAGGTTTTTGTGATATTTTTCATCATCAATAAATTACTAGGTAATAATTATCCTATTATGCTTTTCCAAAATAAATTCCTTACTTTGTAGTCTCACATGTTCTTAATCAATCAATCAATAATGGAAAAATCCTCTCATTTCAAGTCAAACAACATTTTCAATTACTTTTCCTAAATGTCATTTTAGATATTCTAATTTAATTTTGAACCCAAAACATGGGTCTTGCACAATTTCTTGCCTTTTTAATGAAAAACCAATCATAGGTTCTTATAATTTTAAATTATTATATATTTTGGAAAATAAATTACAAAATTATTCCATTAATTCCAAGATTTCCAAAATAATCCCCAAAATATATATCTATTGGAATTGGTTGTTTTCCCTAAAAAATAATTTTATTTAAAATTCCATATCCTATTCATATCAAATTGGGTTTTCATAAATCAATTGAATTATATTAAAAATAAATAATGAAAATCAATATTTTAATATATGGAAAATAAAAATTGGAACCACATACCATTAATCAAATAAAAAAAATACACAACACCAAAAATGGGGAACACAAATGAATAATGGGGGAAACATAGATCAAGAAACCATACCTAGAGGAGATCAAACAAGATCCACCATATTTTCATCTTTAAAGGAAAGGGTTTTAAGGTGATAATATTCCATCTACAGTGCCCTACTATCCAAGGAAATTAATTTTAGTTGAGTTGGGGTTGATCATGGGTTTAGCAGTAGAAATTGAAAATTTAAAATAAATTTTCAAAAAATAATAATTGTATGCATAGTTTCTTAGAGAGGTCTATATAGTTATAAAATCAATTCTCCATAATAGTGAGCCCTGCCAAGCCTCACTTTCAATGAATATTGTTTCTATTTGGTGATAGCATGGATTAGAAAACCACAAAACAACCCTATAAATACTAATTATCCATTATTGTAAATTATTCATTGGGGTGATCAATTTAGGAAATCCATTCTCCAATCCCGAAAAACCTTGAAAACCTCCAAAATTTCCAAATTTCGTCAAAAACAATGCAAAAAAAATACCAAACCAAAACACGATCAAAATGAAGTTTTAGGAGTACCTAGAAATAAATAAAAAAGGTGTTATATTTCCCCCCAAAAAAATATCAAAATTATACTATCTAGGAGTATTCCAACCATATCATAAAACAACTTCCCTTATATGGCCATTTGGAAGAATATTTTTGGTGACTGAATTTATTATGTATTACTATTTTACAAATTTCATTGCGGGTTGCCACCAACAATTATAAAAGTATATCTTATACCCTTTCATATACATAACAAAAATGCATTTCGGTTTATTCAAGAATTATAAAATACATTATTCAAATCCATACCCATGAACTAGAGTCAATTTTTCAGAAAAACATCCTTATAAGTATTATGATATAAACCCAAATAAGATCTCATTAGACAAGGTATTGTTATTATTCATATGTTTTTGTAGTATTTATTCATATATTAACTTAAAATATTATCCAAAAATTATTAAAAACAAAAGTATCTTCGCTATATTTATATGTTATTATGTTAATTGAATAAATTTTATCGATCCCCTAATCTCTCAAATTAGATAGGAAACGTTCGAGCGTGTTTATACTGGAATGCGGTCTAGCAGACTAATATAGTTTATTTTTCAACACCACAAGACATGATGGATATAATGATAGGTTTAAGATATTTATATTATATTTATATCATAATTATTCTTTAGTAATTATAATATGACATAAACCTTCTTACCATTCAATATGTTGAATAATGTAATGTTTCTCTTGTCTTTGTGTGGACTACCACCTCCAAAAAGTGATATAAATTTTTTTATTTTTTTCTATTTACATGGTTGGTAATAATAATTTATACTTTTTAATATATTATAGATATATGATATAATAATTATTATTTATTATTGAATTATTTTATACCTTATATTATTTATATACCTTAAAAAATGAAAACATCAACCATGTGTTTGTATGGACTATTATCTCCATAAATATTGTAAATAATTTTTGAAACTCTATATTTCATGTACTACTAATAATAGATATATAATTAATACCCATGATAATTATATCTAGAATAATATTATATCTATTATGGATCCCTGATCAATGTACACATACTGAAACTCTGGTACTAAAACATACATGAAAATAACAGTTATTACCCAGAACAATGTTTTTAACAAAGAGTTGTTAATAAATTAGGTAAAAATTATTAAAGGTATATAATATATAATATGATATAAAATATTATATATCTATTTTATATTTATATTGAATATAAAATTATTATTTAGGAGTATTATATTCAAATACATGATGTTTACCATTTTTTAGGGTTATATTTCATAATTTCATCATCATTAAAGATTGATTATGTTCAATTCTCCATTGGGGGAATTATTTAATCTTTAAATGTAAATAATTTTTTCCATTTTAATATTTTTTTTATTTATGTTTTACTTCCAATTTTAACAATCAATTTCTAAAAAATTCAAAAAAAGTTTTTATAGATAATATCCTTTCTCCCTAATTTAGGGATGAATAATTTTATTCAATATATCCTATATATTTTTTAATGTCATTTTGTATAATTATAATAATTTAAAAAAAATCAAAAGAAATTTTTTCCATTTCCTGAATTAGGTACCAGTAGTATTTCTAACAAAATTGTGAATGCAATCGTTATTTATTCATCAAAGGTATGAAGATAATTTCTATCCATCAATTAATGATTAGAAGCTTCCATTTCATGATACTAATTTTATTTGTGAAGATATTATTTTAATATTATAGATGTTTTTAGAGGATGACATTAAAATAAGAAGGGTATTTTCCTCAAAATTATTGTGCTGATTCATCTATAGAATATATATTTTTTAACAACAACAAAAAATTTATTATCCATTTGGAGTATATTGTAATGAACCCATATTTATTCTTTCCTATGATGGTACATGATCATTATTAATGGGGATGTAATACTTTTATATAATTCACCATATTACGTTAGATGATTTATTATTATGTTTATTGATAATGGAAAATTGCAAACATTTTCTTTGCTTGTTTTTTAGTATGAATGTTTACATTGATTATGTTTCTACCCTTTCTTATTTGGAATGTTTTTTAATTATTATTTAAAGGGAGTGTCCCACTATAAATCCTCAACCAATTTTTTAGTCTCATGAAATAATAAACCATGGTTATTATGCTATGGGATTTTTGATTAATGTAATATTTCTTGGCACTAGGCCTTGATAGAATATTTTTTATTTAATTAGTTATAAATTATTTCATTATGAGATTAGTTATTAATTTCTATGTGATTATTTGATTAGTGGTGATATGGATGGATTAGTTTACAAATGATATGATACTTTTTATAGACCTAATGAGATATAATTTATTCCTCTCATATTGTTCTTTATTTCATGTTATAAATTAAATGACATGTATTTACATAATAAAATATCCATATTTAGTATTCCACATTTCATCATGATAGAAATATTTACAAACATACCCATACTAAGCATATGAGCTAACTAATTTCTTATTTTTTTATTCCCTATGATGAAAGGATGTTTTTCTGATTGATATATAGGGATATACAAAAGGTAATAATGTTTTTCTCAAAAAAAATACTACACTATTTGTTATTCATAACACCCCAATAATTTACAATATGTTTCCCTTTGAATAATGCAATAACTGGCGGTGTATGCAACATGGAGTTTTTACACACCATGACCAATAAAACTAGCCGTTTCGAATAGTAATACCATGTTTTTAAAATTTTATAAATTTTATTTTTCAAAATGGACTTCATTTTTGGATTCAGAATATTAAAATTATCTTATGGACAATTTTGGGTATTTCTATGAAAATATTCAAATTTTGATGAATAGTGAAATAAACTTCATTATTGTTTAAAAAATTTTTAATTGAAATAAATATTAATTTTTTAATATTTATATTAGGGAAAAACTGATACATAATACCTATATACATTCAATATAAATTATGGCACTCATTTTATAATAATATTATACATGTAATATTTTATTTAACATTTTACCGTCTTTTACCCACCTTCTAGGCGCATTTGTAAATTTGCATAAAATGTAATTTTACTAATTCAGTGAATTGAATTTAAAAAATATGAGACAAATGGTGGTCACCATTAAGTAAATTTTTGTTCAATAAGATGAAAATAAATTTTGGTGAATAGTAACCTTTAACTTTTATTTACCCCGGTTAAAGTAAATATGGTAATTGGAGGTAAAAATGATATTATATTTTCCCAAACACATGTAATAATTATATTGGAAAAGTTTATTTAGACCAAAATATAACTTATGAATGAAATATGATCCTTTTGGTCAACATGGATTACTTTAGAACATTTTTTATAATTTTATTTAAAGAAGAGTTAAAAGTGTTAAATTCGAAGTTTCAAAATAAAACTTTTTTAATATAGGGTTATAAATGAGAAAAATTAGACTATGATAATAAATTATAAAGATAAAAATATTTCCTACATAATGGTATTTTTTTATTATTTTTTACATTAGATAATAACATTTATTTATGACATAATGATGATGTCGAAATTACCTTATCGATGAAATATTAAAATATTTGATATTATAAATATCCAAATAAAAGTAAATTTAGACATATGATGAATTAAAATAATTTTATATGTTAATAATACATGTTAGGGTTGATTAAATAAACTTTTTTCAGTGTGATAAAATTTTTATGTCTTTTACAAAAACAAAATACCATATACTTTCAAAATTGACAAAAATGAGTTTTTAAAACAAATACTATATTATTATTTGATATAATATTCCTAAAAATCTAAGGTTTAAGAAAAGGACTTAGATAAGGCTATATATATCAATAATGAAAAACTTGGGTTTCTCTTGTCTATTTTATTGTAATATTATTAACCATTTATTATAATAATACATGAATACGTGGGAAACGTTAAACTATTTTACAAAGAGTTAAGTCTAAATGATAGGGTTAATATGGTGACCTAAACCTATCTAAAACATATTGGGTGATATAGTTTCGACCCATACTTACCATAGACTCTAAATAAATCATTTTGGTGCCATTATTAATTGAATATGACAGTATAATAAAATAATATTTTGATCTTTTCTTAATGTGACCCTCACCTCTTTTATAAAAGTGAACTTCCCCTTCTTTCAAAATCACACCTCCATATCCATTTGTCTCCACCAAACCTGGATCAGATATCCTCCCAAATACCCACACATCGACTTAGTGGCCTTACATTGTTCATAATTCCAACCAATAGATCCCTTTTGATCAACTCAAAAGGAAACACCTGATGAGAAGGTAATAATTTCACCACCACTTTCAAAGTTATTTTCTTCTTCCACTGGCTCTTTCTTTGTTGTTTCCATACAAAAATAATATCTCCCATACCTTGTACAAAATTTTATGTTATAATAATTATTTTACAACCATATTTTTTGTTTTATTAATCCTATGAATGACATGTCACCATACATGCGTACGTACAACTTACCGTCTCCACGTCGTGGTGTAGTTTGTTATTCAAACACTTCATCATTTGGATGGGTATAATAATGAGTATAACTAATTTAAATAATAAATATAAAATTTTAAATATTATTTATATATGATATACCATCCAATTACATATTATCTCTCAACTAATAGAATGATATTGACAATCGTGCATACGTACGGATTACCGTCTCCACGAAAATGATGAGATTCATTCCCCATCATGACCATTCAAGAATAATTTTTATTTTATGATTAAAAATAATGTTTACTAACTTTTTTTAATTATATATATGAATCAAATACATCATATCCATAACAAACATGTCTTGCTTAACCGGTCATATAAAGTAAAATGAATAAGTTAACAACAAAAACGATGATACTACTAAAATATTATTAAAAAATCAATATTAGATGTTTATATATGATGACATATTTATTTTTGTAGTTCTTATAAAATTTAATAACATTTATTTAACTATTATACAGGTGATTATCATACCCTTGATCAATGAAAAGTTCAAGGTAAGGGTTAATTTTACAATCTCTTTATTATCCGAGGATGTTTATATTTGAGTATCTATAGGGGCCTCTTTATCATCCACATATGTGTTTCATAAAAATGTATTTCAATTTTTTTTTAATATTTCTCTAGGCTATAGATTAAATTATTTAGACCCTTTTTAGAAATTTTTTTTAACAAAATACAATGGAATCTTTCCTTTGTTTTCCTAACAACATCCTTTATGAACTTCAAGACAAAATTATGGAAATAATGTTTTTAACTTATACGGAAAGTGCATATATTTTATTTCATTATAATTTTTTTAAGAAAACCGTAAAATATTATAATAATATTTACAAAATAACTTATTTCTTTTATTCTATGACTTTTAAATGATTTCAAAATATAAAGAGATATTTCTATCAAATAGTATTGATTTCATTTATGTCAAAAAAAAATGTTGGATTTTTCACTTGTTTGAGGTAGATTTATTATGAAACAATCATTCATATTGTATTGAATGTTTTTTGATATTTTTGATTTTGGATGTGTTATTTTATACCATTCAAGGTTTATGGTTAAAGTATTAACATTTCATATAACAGTTTTAATATGAATGATTATGATATTTTTGATCCTTTTCATATGAGGAATGAATTGTACTTAATAAGTGATAGGTGGAGCCCACTATATCTCTCGATACAATGGTAGGTCTCATGAGAAAAACTAGTGTCTTAGAAAAAGGCCTTGAAAAAGTATTATTTTTAGTCTGGGCACGAGGCCTTAACTATGTGGTTATTATGTCCAACATTATGCATTCCATCATTATGAAATTGTCTATTGATATTACATGTGATTATTCGAATAGTAGAATATCTATGTGAATAAGTAAATGAAATTTATTGATTTATCTTTTCAACATTATAAAGATTTTTATGTTGAAAAGGCTTGTGTTTTAGTCTTAAACATTGCCTTAAATGTTTATACTTATTTATGAATGTTTCCACTATAATGTTATCCTTATTAAGAACCTGAGCTCACCCCTTTCTATGTTTAATTTTTTCCAGGATGCGAAGAAGTATATTATGACTGAACTGCATGGATAGTTTAAAGGATATGAATGAGTTCAATAGAGAAAATTTTGTTCTTGTTTTTAATTTTATAATGTAATGTAAAACTTATGTATTTATCTAGTACTTCCAAGGCTACTAAACTAATCAGTATTTCCATATTTGACCCATAATGATCATGCCAATGTTCTATAATAATGCACCGACCCTAGGTAACTATGGTTGGGGAATTAATGTTTGTAGTATAGAATGTTTAGTGAAATCCATGGAAGCTAGATTTAGAAAAACCTAGATAAGGGAACATTACCCTATGACAGACATTGGGGATTAGTATAGAAGAACATCCTAAAATTTTGGTAATGTAGTGATTTTGTGTATTTTCCAAGCAATACATCACTGTCTAGATATGAGTAGGTATAGGTGGCTCTGGAAAAAAATTACCTATTAGTCAAAAATCGGAAAAATAGTTTCAGGATTGACCCATGGTATCCTGGTACACGACAACAGGCCTTGCTACACTCTTGGTTATGACACTCCTGGGGGGATATTCTTTGAAAAATTCACATTTCTTTACAAAGAATTATGAAGTATTTATGAGTATATACCTAATCAAAGATAACATTTTAATGATTATGGATTATATACACAAACTATTAAATTTATGTTAAGTGTTTTACAAGTTTGGAATTATGTATTGTGATTTATAAACTAATCTAGTGTACGCCATTATATAGAAATGGCACCTAGTGGAAGGAATGGAAACTGTATCGATGAACATAATCCATGAAGGGGTTGACTTCTTACTCTAGATAATTACACTAGAGCTGGTGATGAAACTGGAGCTGATCAGTTTATCATCATAATAGGACAACTCACTCAGTTTATGAATAATGACGTTACCCGTGTAGATCACCCTGATACAAAACGTGGAGGATCAATGTTAGACTTCTTCATGAGGTAACAACCTCCAAAATTTAATGGGAATAAAAATCCATTTCTAGCTGAGCAATAGATAAGTACCTTTGAAAAAATATTTCATGATTTTTGGATTAGCGAAAGAGAAATAGTTTTTTTTGGTAGTTTATCGCCTTACGATAAAATCAGATCAATGGTGGACATTAATTCAAAACAATAAAGTAGATGAAGAAGTGTCAAATATAGAATAGAGGGATTTTAAAGAGGTTTTTTTAGGGAAATACTTTTTTTCTTGACCATCGAGCATATACAGAAAGACAATTTCTAAGTCTAAGTAAAAAGGGGGAAGAAAATATCCCAAAGTATGGGGATAAATTTACAATGATAGAGTGACAATTACCATATTATATACGTAAACCAAGGAATAATACTGATCAATTCTTCAGTGTATTAAAAAAATTTCTCCATCGAGAAGTAGTCTCACAATCGTTCTCATAATAAGAAGATATTGTCTCATGTGCTATCAAGATAGAAAAATAATTCTATATGTCAAAAGACATTAAAGAAAAGAAAAAGAAGAAGAGATCCCCTTAACAATCGAGAAATGGAAATAAGGTGAAGAAGAGAAAAATTGAATTTCCATCCTACGGTAAATGTATGATGAAACACCCCTATACTTTCTTGAAGGGAATGGGAGTCTACTACAAGTGTGGTGAAAAAGGCCCCCATGCTCGTGATTGCAATGAAATTAAATATGCTATCCATGTTTACTGTTACATTTGAAGATAATTGTGGATTTATGTAAATTAATGTCATATGTTTCAAGGAAAATAAACATAAAAAAGGCCAAGGGAGCAGGGCCAAGATTATAAGATCACTACTGCTGAGGTTGATGCTCTGAATGACATGGTGGTAGGTGATTTAATGGTTTCCTCAAGATTATCCCATGCAGTATCTAATTCTTGATGATCTCATTATTTCATATCTTCCCTGTTTTCTAGGAAAATTAGATATTTCCAATATAATTTGACAAGGGAGTTGTTGGTAAAAAAATATAAGGGAAGTATCATTACAACCAATTTTTTTGAATCGGTCCCCATTAGGGCATATAAATGTTCATTATCTTCTGATCTCATCATTGTGCCCATGATTTAATTTGATGTAATCCTCAGTATGGATTGGATTTCAGACCATGATGTGAAAAATTATTGTAAGAAGAAGGAGGTTACAGTTTTCGATGACGACATGGTGTACCTTATCTTTAGAGAAGAAACATCACCTCCTGATCCTTATGAAAAATTCACAACCAATAGATCAAATAAATTCAATTATTAGGGAGGAAGAGAATGAAATAACTATGGGTGAGGAAAGGAATGTTCAAATTGAGGATGTACCTATTGTGTAAGAATATGTTGATGTGTTTTTAAAGGATTTACCAGGACATCCTCTAGATAGACAAATTGATTTTTCCATTTTTTTAATTTCTGATTCAAGGCCTATATCAAACACCCCTTATAGAATGGCCATTGTAGAATTAGTGGATCTAAAGAATCAACTAGAGGAATTTAGTAATAAAGGATTTATTCTCCCTAGTGTTTCTCCATTGGGAACCCGTGTTCTTTTGGTTAAGAAGAAACGCAGGTCTATGGGGCTGTGCATTGACTACAAATAGATCAATGCTATAACAAAAATGAACATGTATACCCTACATCGCATTGATGATTTATTCGACAAACTTCCTAGAGCTCAATATTTTTCAATGATCAACATTCAATCTAGATATCATTAGTTGTGTGTGAAGATAGAAGACATTCCAAAGAACAAATTTCGAACTATGTATGTGCATTAAAAGTTTACAGTAATTCCTTTTGGACGGACTAATGCAACCTCTATTTTTATGGATCTAATGAATAGAGATTCCAAGGTATATCCTGAAGAATTTATAGTAGAATTGATTTATGATATATTTGTATACTAAAAATTCTATGATGATAATGAAAATCACTTGCACACTATTCTAGAAACCCTCAGAAAAAATGAATTATATGGGATGTCTAGCGTGAAAGAATTTTTGCTTTAGGAAATTTCTTTTCTTAGCCATATTGTCTCTAAGGATGGAATCTCTATTTAACATTCTAATAATAGAGAAATAGAATAATGGCCAGCACTAACGAGTATAAATTAGGTGCACATTTTTATTGGTTTAGCATGTTATTATCGGAATTTCTTCCAGAACATTGCCCAATTGGAAAACCCGTTAACCATGCTCACACATAAAGGGGTTAAATTTGTTTGGACAATAGAGTGTGAAATTTTTTTTGAAGAACTAAAGAGAAGATTAGTCAATTCTTTTATCTTAACTATACCATCATGGAATGAGGGGTCTGTTTTTTATAGTGACTCATCAAAGAATGGACTTGGTTGTGTTTTTTGCAGAATGATAGAGTTATTTCCTATGCATCATGACAGCTAAAAAGTCATGAAAAACTATCCCACTCAAGATCAAGAGTTATCAACTGTAATATTTTCACTGATGATAAAGAGACACTATCTCCATTGTGAAAAATATGTGATATATATCAAGCACATGAGTTTGACGTATATTTTCTGAAATAAAGAACATAACATGAGGCGAATATGATAGCTTGAACTACTCATTGGTTTATGATTTCACTATAAACTACCACCCATTGTAGGAAAATAATGTGGATGATGATTTGGGAAGAAAGGATCTGGGATATTTGAACAAGATAAGGGTTGAAATGGATCTTATGTTCATTGATCTAGTAAAGATGGAAATGGGAATAATCATGGAAGGTGAAACATCAATTATTTTACAAATGGTTTCCAAACTATGTTTACTATAAAGGTTAGAAATTATAAGACTGATGATGAGGAGTATCAAAAAAAATTAAAGTTGTGAACTATGGGAGATTTATCATCTTTGTATATGAAGATTGAATTATAAAATTTTGGAAGAGAATTTGTGTTCTAGATATACCTAATCTAAAAAGGGAATTTTTGGATGATTCTTATAACTCCAATTTCATTATAGACCCTAGTAGCAATAAAATGTATAAATATTTGACGGAACATTTTTTGTGGGACAACAAGAAGATATATATTGATGATTAGGGGTCAATTTGTATATGTTTTACCAACAAGTGTGTAATGCCCCGACCCCAATTACCTAGAGTCGGTGAATTATTACATAACATTGGCATGATCATAAGAAGGATCAAATCTCGAAAGACCGATTGGTTTAGTATCCTTGGAAACACTAGATATATTCATAAAGTTTTACATTACATCATATAGTGAAAAACTACTACAACAACATAGTCTCCATATTCCACACTCATATCCCCACATACTATCCCTGCAGGTCATTCATAATTTACATCTTCACATCTTGGGAAAAATATAACATAGAAAAGGGGTGAGCTCAAATGCCCAGTAAGGATAACAATATAGCGAAAACTTTCGTAAATAGGAATAAATAATTAAGGTAATGTATAAATAAAACAAATGCCTTTTAAACATGAACTTTAACGTAGTATGGAAAAAATAAAATGAAATAATTCCATCTACATATTCACATGGATATTCTACTAATTGAATAATCCCATGCAATATCAATAACCGTTTTCACAAGGTTGAAATGAATAATTCCAGACTATCATAACCACATAGCCAAGGCCTCGTGCAAAGACTATAAATAATATTTTGTCAAGTCCTTGTGCCAAGACACTAGTTTGTCTCATGAGACCTACTGATGCATCGAGGAGCTATAGCGGGCTCCACCCGTCACATATTAAGTCCTATGCATTCCCATATGAATAGGTTCAAACATAACATAAACATTTGTATTAAAACTAGCATATGAAATGTAAATACTTCATCCATAAACCATGAATGGTATAAAAATAACAAATCCATAGTCAAACATATCACAAAACCTTCAATACAATATATAAGTTTTGTATCATAATAAATCAACTTCAAATATGCATAAAATTCATTAAAGGATGTTGACATATATGAAATCAAAACTCTTTTTAGAGAAATATCTCTTTCTATTTTGAAATAATTTAAGAGTCATATATTTATAAAATAAAACATTTTCTTTGAAAATATTCTTATAAGCATGTAAGGGAAGCTTCGACGATTTTATAACGACGGAAAATAGCCACACCCACCGTATAAGTTAAAAAACACATTCTTACCTTAATTCTGTCAAAAAGGTTAAAAAGCACCTTGTTTGGAAAATGATGGAAATATTCCTTTATAAACCACTTATAAAAAGTCAAACAAGGGTATAAATGAATTTAACCCATATTCTTGTAAATAGTAAAAATGTTTTGAAATACATTTTTAAGAAACATGGATGTGGATGATAAAGAGATCCCAGTAGATAATTACGTATAAACAACCTCGAATAATGAAGATATTGAGAAATAAACCCTTACCTTGTACTTTTACTTGGTTGTAGTAGGTTAACCTCCTGTATAATGGTGAGATAATTTTTATTAAATTATACAAGAATCATATATATTAATATGATATCATATATGATCTTTTAACATTGCTTTGTTAATAATATTTTAGTATTATCGTCGTTCCGGGTGTTAACTTACTCATTTTATTTTATGTGTTTTGTTACGTAAGCCATGTTTTTCATGGACAGGTTGTATCTTATTCATATCCATAATTATATAAAGTCCTTAAACATTATTTTTAAATCATAAAATGATAATTATACTTGAATGGATACGACGGAGAATGAATCTCATCGCGTTCGTGGAGACGGTAGTTCGTATGTACGCACGAGCGACAATATCATTCTTTTGATATTAAAATAATATATAATTGGATATTATATCATATATAAAGAATCATTATCATGTTATATTTATTATTTACATGAGTTACATATCATTATTATACCTATCCAAACAATAATATATTGAATAATAATTACACCGCGACGTGGATACGGTAAGCCGTACGTACGCAGGTATGGTGACAAGTTATTAAAAGGGTGGATAGAATAATGAATATGGTGTACCATATTTATAATAAATTCAAAGTATATATAAGATACTGGAGTTATTATTTTAGAATGGTAATAACAAATACAGAAGAAGTGGAAGAAGAAATGAATTTGAAAAAGGGTGGTGAAAACATTACCTCTTCTTCGGGTTCTTCCTTTTGATTTCATCAAAAGGGCTCCTTAGGTTGGATTTATGATCAATATAATGCCTCTAGGTTATATTTTGGGAAGTTTATAGAGTATTGGGGCAGAGTTTGGCAGAACCAAAAGTCTTTGAAGGTGTGAAGTAATGAGAAGGGGGAGTGCCCTTTTATAAGAGTGGTGAGGAGCACCTTTGGGAAAGCTAGAAATATTAATTTTTAATAAATTCATATTCGGTTTCTAATGGCTCCAATGTTTATTATTCAAAGGTTACTATAGGGATAGGTTTAAAACCATTAAACCAATATAATTTAGACAGGTTTGGGTCACTATATTAACCTTATCTTTTAGTTTTAACTCTTAGTTAATTAGTTTGATATTTACCATGTCACTTTGTATTTTTATATTATATAGTTACTAAACATACTATATACATCAAATAGACCCCCAAGTGGTCCATTAATGATGCACCTATCATGATATAAGTCTCTTGGCTGAACCTTAGATTTTTAAGAATTTAATATCAATTAATAATATAATATTTATTTTAAAAACTCTTTTATGTTAATTTTGACACTATTCAATAATTTATTTTTGTAAAAATAATAACAAAATGATTACTTCTAAAAATGTTAATTGAAGAAATCCTATCATGTCATATTAACCTATAAAATTATTTTAATTCATAAAAAGTCTGAAATTATATTTATTTGGGTATTTATAATATCAATTATTCTAATTGTTCATCAATTAGGTAATTACTGCATCATCATTGTGTCTAACTAAATGAAATTATATAATGTCTAAAAATTATAAATAAAATATCATTATGTATGGAATATTTTTATATTTCTAATTAATATTTATATTCGAACATAAAACATATATAACCTTATGTAAAAATTGTTTTTCTAAAAGATATATGCTTAGGTCATTTTTGTACTTATTTTAACTTAATTAAAATAATGTGTCCATATCACCTACAAGTGGCTCCATGGGGTCCCAAAATCGACCCAAAGATGACCAGGGTCGGATATGTATCCACCAATAATGTTAGGACACGTTTTAGGGAAATTTGGTATTATTATAATATTATTTTTTTAACCCTTATTTACCGGATTTACCGGATTTACCCTTAACCATGGTAAATAAAATATTTACCGCAGTAATTATTCAAAATGTCTAAAAATAAAAGATACCTATTTACATAATTTGAACATCCTGATTCTAAATTTGGAATCCATTTTTCCAAATTCAAAACACAGAAGTGTCATAAATTAATTTTAAATTAATTCCTGTTATCACAATAAAAAGCGTGTTTTTAAGATATAATAACTATCAAAAGATTGATACTTGTTTATGTTCGGTTTAATTGTGAAATTATGTCCAATGACCAAAATTGTATTAAATGGTAAAAATATATTATAAATATACTTTAAAACCACTCAAATTCATAATTTATCACTATTTATTATTTTGATTAAAAATGTTGTTTTTAATTAAAATTTAGTAATTTTCACTATTCATCAAAATATTAAAGTTATCTGAAAAGTACCAAAATTTCACCCTAGGCTAATTTTGATATTCCAAATCCAAAAATGAAACCATTTTGAGATATATAATTTATAAAATTTCAAAAAGTAGGAATTACTATTCATAACGGCTAGTTTGGTAAGTCATGGTGCGCTTTAACTCGGTGTTGCGTTTAGTGCAAGTTATTGAATAATTTTGAAGAAATAACACACTATGAAATATTGGGGTGTTACATTCTCCACTCCTACAATAAATTTTTTCCTCGCAATTTGAAATTGTTCTTCTGAAATAAAAGGTTGAAAATAAAAAATATCTTTGTGGGAAAACCCACATTGGAAATTGGGTTACTAAAATTTAGTCTTAATATGAGGAAAAGAGAAATGAAAGGGTCACCACCAAATTATGATCTCGATTATGAGAACATTGGTGGAATTTAGAGACATATAATTGTAGGAAAAATGTAAATATTTATTGGTAGTTATTGAGGTCATCAATCACAAACAAGTTTAAAATTGAGGTCCTTAAATTCATCAATCTACGATGATTTGAAATACTATCGGTTCAACAAAACATAGGGTATTAGGATAACACATAATTGGTTTTAGGATTCCTTAACAAAAGTATAAGAATTAATTTCTTCATAGAATAAGAGAAGAAGAAAAAATATATTCTTGACAAGTAGAGTTCCATCCTTCATCTAATTTCTACCACAGACTCATCTTTCACTCTAAAAGATAATAGAACTTAAAAATAATATTCTATTTAACTTAATCGTATAGGGTTAAAAAAATAAATTTATAATTAATCTAGAAGAACCATTAAATAAACGACATTATTCAATCCATGACATCACGTGGGTTAGTGGTAGCTGATACACCCTTGTCGCCCTTCAGTTGTGGGTTCAAGTCTCATGGCCTTGCCAGACAGGACGGGTTGCCGCCCGACCTCTGGGTTCTCCTTTTACGGCAATCCAAAATAATCCAAACTAGAACTATCCAAAATAAATCAGTCCAAAATTGATATGGAAGGTAAACACAATAAAGATCCTTTTTTCCGCATAATAACATGTGAACACCTTCATCATGTATTCTTTTAAAACAATGAAACATCCTGAATTACCATAAAACCTTATTAATTACATTCATGATCCCTTATTCCTTAAAGAATAATAGATATACTCCTTCAATCCAAAAATTTTATAAACCCAAACAATGATGGAATATAAAAATCATTAATCAATTTCAAGGTAGTCAATAATATCCAATATAATTTATCCAAATCAATCATGTATTATTCCAAAATCACTACCTCGGTATCAGAACTATATTATGGTTTATCATTCTCTCAACCATATATTTTCCAAAAATATATCCTTCTATTTAGTCACTTTTCTTTGTTCCACACAATCTCAAGTCCTTAATGAAATAGTACTGCAGTACAATCCTTATATACTCCATAATTATTATAACAAGTACATTGTTGATACAACACTCAATTGACATAATCAACATAAGAACTCTAATAATTCCTCTTCATCGGTGGTAGTGTCTTAACTTGATTATTATCCAATAGCATCATTTTCGGCATAGTCTGATGACTGGGACATAGGTTCGCGTAGTGCCCAAACTCCTTGCAAATGAAGCATTGTATATTTGAAACCATTTTCTTACCCTTGCAGTCACGTACTTTGTGCCCTTTTCCTCCACACTTATAACAAACTCTCATTCCTTTCAGGCAAGTTCCAGGGTGTATATTCCCACAGTTATCACATATGGGAAAATTATTCTTTTCCCTCTTCCCTTTATCCATCTTTCTCTCTTCCATCCTTTTCTTCTCTTGCTTCCCTTCAAATCCATAGGACTCAGTAAACTCTTTACTTATCTTATCAGCACATGATATTATTTCTTCATATGATGATAATACATGGGTGACTATTTCTCTTATAAATTCTGTCTTAATACCATGAAAGATATAATCCTTCATTCTCTTTGGATCATGTGCATTGGTGGAGTTATCATTCCTTCTACTGGGAGCCATTTCTAAACAATGGCATACACTAGATTAGTTTATGAATAACAATACCTAATCCCAAACTTTTAAAACACATAACATAAATTAAATAGTTTATGGATATAATCCATAATGATAAAAATGTATCCTTTGAGGAAGTATATACTCATAAACCCTTAATAGTGGTTTGTAATGAAAAAGAGAATTTTCCAAAGCATATCCCCCAGGAGTGTCGTAACCAAGAGTGCAGCAAGGCTCGTTTTCGTGCACCATTTCTCATTCGAGTCTAGCTCAAAGTGGTGTTTTCAGGTTTTAACCCTAGGTACACCTGTGCTAGAGCCGCCTCTACCTACTCGTATCCAGATAGGGATGCATTTCTCAGAAAACTCACAAAATCTCCACAATACCAAAATTCTAGGAAGTTCTTCTATACTAATCCTCAAGGACTATATTAGGTCTATGTGCTCTAATCAGAGTTTATCTAAATCTAGCTTCCAAGGTTTGTACAAAACTTCCTCTGATACCAACTGTAATGCCGCGACCCGAGTTACCTAGAGTCGGTGCATTATTTCATAACATTGGCATGATCACAAGAAGGATCAGATCTCTAAAGACCGATTGGTTTAGTATCCTTGGAAACACTAGATATATTCATAAAGTTTTACATTAAATCAAAAAGTGAAAAACTACTATAACAACATAGTCTCTATATTCCACACTCATATCCCCACATACTATCCTTGCAGGTCATTCATAATTTACTTATTCACATCCTGGGAAAAATAAAACATAGAAAAGGGGTGAGCTCAAATTCCCAGTAAGGATAACAATATAGCGGAAACTTTCGTAAATAAGAATAAAAAATTAAGGCAATGAATAACTAAAACAAAATCCTTTTAAACATGAACTTTAACATAGTATGGAAAAAATAAAATGAAATAATTCCATTTACTTATTCACATGGATATTCTACTAATTGAATAATCACATGCAATATCAATAACCGCTTTCATAAGGATGGAATGCAAAATGCCAGACTATCATAACCACATAGCCAAGGCCTCGTGCCAAGACTAAAAATAATATTTTGTCAAGGCCTTGTACCAAGACACTAGTTTGTCTCATGTGACCTATCGATTCATCAAGGAGCTATAGCGGGCTCCACCCATCACATATTAAGTCCAATGCATTCCCATATGAAAAGGTTCAAACATAACAAACACATTCATATTAAAACTAGCATACGAAATGTAAATACTTCATCCATAAACCATGAATGGTATAAAAATAACACATCTATAGTCAATCATATCACAAAATCTTCAATACAATATAAATGTTTTGTATCATAATAAAAAAACATCAAATAAGCATAAAATTCATTAAAGGATGTTGACATAGATGAAATCAAAACTATTTTTAGAGAAATATCTCTTTCTATTTTGAAATCATTTAAGAGTCATATATTTATAAAATAAAACATTTTCTTTGAAAATATTGTTATAAGATTGTAAGGGAATCTTCGAATATTTTATAACGACAGAAAATAGCCACACCCACCGTATAAGTTAAAAAAACATTCTTACCGTAATTCTGTCGAAAAAGTTAAAAAGCACCTTGTTTGGAAAACGATAGAAAGATTCCTTTATAAACCACTTATAAAAAGTCAAACAAGGGTATAAATGACTTTAACCCATATTCTTGTAAATAGTAAAAATGTTTTGAAATGCATTTATAAGAAATATGGATTTGGATGATAAATAGATCCCAGTAGATTGTTACGTATAAACAACCTCGAATAATGAAGAGATTGAAAAATAAACCCTTACCTTGTACTTTTCCTTGGTTGTAGTAGGTTAACCTCTTGTATAATGGTGAAATAATTGTTATTAAATTATAAAATAATCATATATATTAATATGATATCATATATGATCTTTTAACATTGCTTTGTTAATAATATCTTAGTATTATCGTCGTTTCGGGTGTTAACTTACTCGTTTTATTTTATATGTTCTGTTACGTAAGCCATGTTTG
This sequence comes from Viscum album, assembly GCA_963277665.1. NCBI lineage: Eukaryota > Viridiplantae > Streptophyta > Magnoliopsida > Santalales > Viscaceae > Viscum > Viscum album. The sequence goes on from OY728141.1 coordinate 105,070,385, forward strand.
TTAAGTATAGGTTGTATATTATTCATATCCATAATGATATCAAGTCCTTAAATATTATTTTTAAATCAACAAAAGATAATTATACTTGAATGGATACGATGGAGAATGAATCTCATCGCGTTCGTGGAGACGGTAGTCCGTACGTACGCACGAGCGACAATATCATTCTTTTGATATTAAAATAATATATAATTGGATAGTATATCATATATACAGAATCACTATCATGTTATATTTATTATTTATATGAGTTACACATCATTATTATACCCATCCAAACAATAATATATTGAATAACAATTACCCCACGACTTGGAGACGGTAAGCCGTACGTACGCACGTATAGTGACATGTTATTCAAAGCGTGGATAGAATACTGAATACGGTTGTACCATATTTATAATAACATCACATTATATATAATATACTGGAGTTATTATTTTAGAATGGTAATTACAAAGAAAGAAGAAGTGGAAGAAGAAATGAATTTGAAAACGGGTGGTGAAAACATTACCTCTTCTTCGGGTTCTTCCTTTTGATTTGATCAAAAGGGCTCTGTAGGTTGGTTTTCTGATCCAAATAAGGCCTCTAGGTTGTATTTAGGGATGTTGAGAGAGTATTTGGGCAGAGTTTGGCCGAACCAAAAGGCTTTAAAGGTGTGATGTAATTAGAAGGGGGAGTGCCCTTATATAAGAGGGGTGAGGGGCACCTTTGGAAAAGCTAGAAATATTAATTTATAATAAATTCATATTCGGCATCTAATGGATCCAAAGTTGATTATTAAAATTTTAAGGTGGGTATAGGTCTAAAACAATTCAACCAATAGAATTTAGACAGGTTTGGGTTACTGTATTATGCTTATATTTTAGTTTTAACTCTTGGTTAATAAGTTTGACATTTACCATGTCACTTTGTATTTTTATATTATATAGTTAATAAACATACTATATACATAAAAGATACCCCCAAGTGGTCCATTAAGGATTAAACAATAATGATATAAGTCTCTTGGACGAACCTTAGATTTTTAGGAATTTAATATCAATTAATAATATAATATTTGTTTTAAAAACTCTTTTATGTCAATTTTGACACTATTCAATAATTAATTTTTGAAGAAATCATAAAAGAATGATTACTTCAAACACAGTTAATTGAACCAATCCTAAAATGTCATATTAACCTATAAAATTATTTTAATTCATAAAAAGTCTCATATTATATTTATTTTGGTATTTATAATATCAATTATTCTAATTGTTCATTAATTCGGTAATTACTGCATCATCATTGTGTCATAAATAAATTACATTATGTAATGTCTAAAAATTATAAATAAAATATAATTATGTAGGAAATCGTTTTCTATTTCTAAAGAATATTTATAGTCGAACATCCAACATATATAACCCTATGTAAAATTTTTTTTTTCTAAAAGATATATGCTTATGTCATTTTTGTACTTATTTTAACTTAATTAAAATAGAGTGTCCCTGTCACCTACAAGTGGCTCCATGGGGTCCCAAAATCAACCCAAAGATGACCATGGACGGACATGTATCCACCAATAAGGTTAGGAGACGTTTTAGTGTAATATAGTATTATTATAATATTATTTTTTTAACCCTTATTTACCGAATTTACCCTTAACCATGGTAAATAAAATATTTACCACAGTAATTATTCAAAATGTATAAAAATAAAAGTTACCTATTTACACAATTTGAACATCCTGATTCAAAATATGGAATCCATTTTAATAAAATTAAAAACACATAAGTGGCAGAAATTAATTAAAATTAATTCCCGCTGTCAAAACAAAAAGCATGTTTTTAAGATATAATAACTATCAAAAGATTGTTACTTGTTTACGTTCGGTTTAATTTTGAAATTATGTCCAATGAAAAACATTGTATTAAATGGTAAAAATATATTCAAAATATACTTTAAAACCACTCAATTTCATAATTTATCATTATTAATTATTTTGATTAAAAAAGTTGTTTTTAATTAAAATTAAGTAATTTTCACTATTCATCAAAATATTAAAGTTATCCGAAAAGTTCCAAAATTTCACTCTAGGCTAATTTTGATATTCCGAATCCAAAAATGAAGTCCATTTTGATAGATAGTATTTATAAAATTTCAAAAAGTAGGTATTACTATTCATAACGGCTAGTTTGGTAAGTCATGGTGCGCTTTAACTTGGTATTGCGTGTAGTGAAAGTTATTGAATTATTTTGAAGAAATAACACACTATGAAATATTGGGGTGTTACAATGTGAATGATGGAAGAAAAAATCCTAGATGAGTCATGCAACCTCTTCCCATAACTGAATTGAAATGGGATGATATTGATCTCTCTCAATTGAATGGAGACCCGCGGAGCGTTCCCGAAGAACCCGGCGCGAGATGCAAACCCTAGGGTAGATTCTCAATCATTCGTAGATATAGTAGCTGGGAAATCAAGAGATGAGCATTCTGCTCAAGCTGATGTGATTCTGGAAAGCCAGATTTTCCCTAAACCCTTTCGACATCTTGGGCAACCTTCAATTTCATTCTCAACAAGGGAGGTAAATATGATTTCTTCTGATTTAAGATTTGTTTTGGTTGGGAGATTCTTAAATCGAAGGCCATCTTTGAAGTATCTTCGCTCATCCCTTGAGGTCATATGCTTTACGGGTTTTCAGATCGGTCTCCTGAACCCTTCTCACATTATTTTTCGGTTATCATCTGAGGAATATTACAGGCTTTGGGTCAAGAGGTCATGTTCCTTCGGAGGTTGTTCTTTGAAAATTCTCATGTGGACTCCGGATTTTGATGCTTATACTGAATCCCCCATTGTTCCAATCTAGGTGAGCTTCCCAGGGTTATCCCTTCACCTGTTCAAGCAGGTCGCACTGTTCCACATTGCAAAGTTTATTGGAACTCCACTGAAATTAGATATGGCAACAAAAATGCTTAAAATACCTTCAATTGCTCGGATGTGTATTGAGTTAGATGTTTCACAACATCTTCCGTCCAGTATTTGGATTCAATCTAGAAATTTGGGATTTTCTCAAGATATTATCTATGAAATATTGCCAGACTACTGCTCTAAGTGCTTAAAATTAGGGCACTCTTCAAGCAATTGTGGAAAAGACAATGACCATCCAAAAAGCTTTAAACATTTGTGGATAGAAAAGTGTAAATATAATCATGAAAGCCCTGCTGGCCCTTCTAATTTAGTTAGTAGAGAAGTCTATCATGCTGTTAAGGATATCAAAAAAACCCTCTGATTGTGTTATCAAGGAAATTGATGAAGGAGAGAATGGAGGATTGAATTCTCAAGTAACTATCTATCAACATTCAGATTTTGTTAATGAAGTTCTTACTATTACCAAGCAGAAAGAAAATAATGAAGATGAAAAGAATGATATCACACACCCTAACATGAAGGAAGTCTCAATATCCAAGGGTCATGTGATTAACAAATATGGTCATACAGATGAGTCTCTCCAGCCCAAGGATGGGGAGGCTTTTCATCTGAATGATCGAAAAGGTAAAAAAGTCATCATGGATTCGGATGGTTTCATCACTCCAACCCCCAAGAAAATAGGAAAACATAGAGGCAGCGTCAATTATGAGAGAACTATCATCACAAGATCTTTTGCGGCCAGAAGTCCTAGCCTTGAGGTGCCTCCACAACCAGTCCCTCTTGAGCCCCTGCCATATTATTCTGACTGTTCTAACTCAGACACTTCTTGAGGCCATGGCAGTTGTTTTAGCATATGGCTGGCTATATGATTTTCAAAGGTTTTTTCTTTTTGGTTGATTTGGTCTCCCTGGAGGTTGCTGGTGTTGGCAGTTTCACACTCTGAGAAGTTATATTTTGGCTGTCTGGAATTCTTTTATTTCATTTCAGAATGATATCTGAAATTTCAATTTTCATTTTTGAAAAGATTAAAATTGTCCTCATTGGATTTTTGGAAGACTTTCAAAGACATATGTAGAAAAGGCATTCTTTTTTTGCTTCAAATGGACCTGCTTTCAATACTGAAATTTCAGTTTCACTACTCAAATCTGATCTCTTTGCTGCCTAATTTGCATTTCAATGGCTCTGCTGTGCTGCAGAGCTTTTGAAGCAACCCAAGGATGAATCAAATGCTTTATGTTCCGGATATAAAAGGATCATATCGTGAATTTCTATTTATCTTCTTACTTGGTTACTGAATTTATAAGGAGTTCTTAGTCTGTTTTGAAAGTTCTCTGCTTACTATCCCTTGGGAGTGCCTATACTCACTTTGTTTGATGTATGGTTTCTGCCATTATGAGCTTTTATTTGGTGAACTGTTCTGAATCCACTTTGAGTAAGATTTCATCCTAGATCAGGTGAAACCCATGTTTTCTTTCCAGGCAATGCTGGAGAGCTAGTTCTCAATACGTAAAGCAAGTCTCTGGGCTTCTGAAAATTAGTGTGACTACTTTACGCAGAATTCCCTCATCATATGAAGTTTCACAATATTCATATTCCTGCCTGTTACGATCAAAGAGTTCACCTGAATAGGATGCTATTCCTCCAAAGAGATCAGATGACTTTGACGGAAATTTGTGCTGAAACTTTCTATCTTTATTCTGGTTTCACCTTCTGTCCATCTGATTCTCTTCATACTGGTTTTGCTCTGATCGAAGAAAAGACTCTGCTAACCCTGATCCCTATAGTACTGAATTGTTATATCTTTTTCTTGCATCATTATTTGCTTCTTTGATCTATGGAGGTGGTTGATGTTTCTCTGAAATTGGAGCATGTCTCGGCGATGCTCGAGGGAGTCTCCCAACTTTTGATGAAGAGTTCAGGATGGAATGGAACATCATGCAGGATGACAGTATTGTGACCCTGCTGAAACAATAGGAAGTGCTTGGATGCTGTAATGGAGTCTCAAATGGGAGAATCACAACTCTGTTCACATTCTGAAGACCTGAAATTATCCTCTGGTTTTTCATTGTCATTTACTTGTATTCTCTTTTATTCCCCGCTGGTGTAAATTTATTACACCTCGAGTCTATACTGCATACATTTTATTTTTAAAAAATTCCTTTGGGGGCCATGAACTGGGAAACCAGTTTTTGTCATCAACCTATTTAAATAAAATGGGACGATATTACTATGGACCTTATCATGGGGCTACCAAAGACTCCTAGAAGGAATGATTCAATATGGATCATTATTGATCATCTTACTAATACATATCATTTTATTACTATAAGAGAAGATTTAACACTTGAAAATTTAGAAAGACTATATATTAATAATGATATATGACTTCATAGAGTACCCCTATCAATTATTTCGGATCACGATCCCTGTTCACATCATGATTCTGGAAAAGTCCTCAGAAGGTCATGGATACCGAACTTCATTTGAGCACTACCTATCACCCTTAGACTAATGGACAATCAGAAAAAAAATATTCAAAACTTAGAAGACATGTTGAGATCTTCCTCACTTGACTTTCAAGGCATATGGGATCAACATTTACATATGGTATAATTTAATGATTATAATAAATTCCATTCAGGTATTCAGATGTCACCATATAAAGCATTATATGGAATGATATTCCACACACCAACTTGTAGGGAAGATGTTTGTGAACGAAATCTCGTGGACTCTGAACTTGTTGAGGAAATAATAGAAAAGGTAAAGGTTATCCATTCCCACATCAAAGCATCTAAAAGTAGCCAAATGTGCTATGAAGATAACTGAAGGAAGGATATGGAATTTCAAGTAGGAGATCACGTTTTCTTGAAGGTATCTCCATGGAAGGTTATTATATGATTTGGTAAGAAGGGAAAACTAATTACTAGGTTTATCAGACCTTTCAAAATTCAAGAACAAATTGGAGTAGTATCTTATCATTTGGAAATGCCTCCATGTCTCCCCAAAGTTCATGATGTGTTCTACGTATCACTGTTAAGAAAATACATGCCTGAACCAATGCATGTATTCATCTATGAAGAAATATAACTGGAAGTTGATCTGTCTTATTTTTATGACCCTCTCAAGATTCTTGATACCAGATAACAAGGGCTGAGAAATGGGATGACTTGTCTGGGGAATGTTCTTTGGAGACCCCATAAGTTGGAAGAGGAAATGTGGGAACCTGAGGAACCAATGATGAAGAACCATCAGAATATTTTTATACTGTAAGATTATAGAATTTTCAAGGATGAAATTATTTGAAGGAGGGGAGAATGTAACACTTCAATTTCCAATAGTACATTTCTATTTTAATAATGCAATAGCTTGCGTTCTATGCAACTTCGAGTTTTAACACACCACGACCAATAAAACTAGATGTTATAAATAGTAATACCCAATTTTTGAAATTTCATAAATAATAATTTTCATAATGGAATTCATTTATTGATTTGGAACAACAATATTAGATTAGGGTGATTTTTTGGTATTTTTCTGAAAACATTCAATATTTGACGAATAGTGAAAAACACCGCATTATTGTTTAAAACTGTCATTTCATTTAAATTATTAGTTATTTAATTTAAATTTATATTAAGTATAAATAGATACATAATATCTATATATGGTCAATATAATTCATTGGAGTGATTTTATTATAATATTATACATATAAAATTTTATTAAACCGTCTTTTACCGACCTTCTATGCACATTTGTAAATATGCATACAAAGTAATTTTACCACTTCTATGAATTGAATTTAGAAAGTACAAGAGACAGAGTTGAAATCAATATAAAAAATGTTGTTAAAAAAGATAAAAATAATTTTGGCGAATAGTAACTTTTGACTTTTCTTTACCACGGTTAAAACTAAATAGGGTAATTATAGGTAAAAATGATTATATAATTACCCTAAAACATGTCCTAATTCTATTAGATAAGTTTTTTTTACCTAAGTCAACTTTAGAAAAAAATTGTTATTCTTTTGGAAAACTTGTATTTGATTAGGACATTTATTATCATTTAACTTAAAGAATAGTTAAAAGTGTTAAATTCAATGTTTAATTACAAATTTTTTTAATATAGGGTTATACATAAGATCAAATCGACTATAATTTTTAATTATTAATATAAAATTATTTCCTACATAAGGGAATTTTATTTATAATTTCTAGAAATTATATAATTATATTTCATTATGACATAATGATGATGGAGTAATTAACTTACTAAAGAATGGTTAAAATAATTGATCGTAGAAATATCCTAATAAATTTAAATTGAAACTTATAATTTATTCCAATAATTTATAGGTTAATATTACATGTTATGTTAGATTAAATGAACTTTTTTCAATGTGATAAAATTATTATGAATTTCACAAAAAAAATTACCAAATAGTGTCAAAATTGACAAAAATGAGTTTTTTTTAAAAATATATATTATCAATTGATATAATATTCTTAAAAATATAAGGTTCATCCAAAGGACATATATAAGGTTATATAAATCAATAATGAACAACATGGGGTTCTCTTGAATTTTTATATTTTTTTTAACAATTTATTATAATAATATACGAATACATGGTAAAAGTTAAACTATTTCACTAAGAGTGAAAACAATAAGATAAGGTTAATATTTTGAACTAAACCTATCTAAAAACTATTGGTTGAGAGGTTTTAGACCCATCCACACCATAGAATATAAATAAATCAGTTTGGGGAAATTATAAACTGAATATATTTTTATAATAAATTAATATTTCATGCTTTTCATAAGGTGACTCTCAACTCTCTTATAAAAGGGTAATTCCCCTTCTCTCTAAATCACACCTCGATAGCCATTCGTCTCAGTGAAAACATGATCAAATGTCCTCCCAAAAACACTAAATTTGACTTAGAGGCCTTAATTTGATCTGAAATCCAACATATTGAGCTCTTTTGATCAACTCTAAATGAAACACCTGAAGGAGAGGTAATTATTTCACCACCTCTTGAAAGGTTCTTTTCTTCTCACACTTCCTATTTCGTTGTTTTTTCTATAAAAAAATAATAAAACTAGTGCCTTGTACATACTATGATATTATTATAAATGTGGTATAACCATATTCATTATTCTATCCATCCTATGAATGACAATTCACTATACATGCGTATGTACGGCTTACTGTCTCCACGTCGTGGTGTAATTTGTTATTCAAACTCTTCATTATTTGTATGGGTATAATAATGAGTATAACTGAGGTAAAAACTAAATATAACATGTTAAGGATATTTATATATGATATACCATCCAATTACAAATGATTTTATGATCCATTGAATGATATGGTTTCTCATGCGTACGTACAGATTACTGTCTCCATGAAGGCGACGAGATTCATTCCCCATCATAACCATTCAAGAAGAATTTTCATTTTATTATTAAAAAAATTACTGAGAATGTAATATCTTTATATATATGAATCAAATACATCCTATCCATAAAAAATGGCTTACGTAACCAATCATATAATGGAAAACGAACCAGTTAACACTCGAAATGATGATACTACTAAAATATAATTAACAATGCAATATTAAAAGATCATATATGATAACATATTTATTTATTTGGTTCTTGTATAATTTAATAAAAATGATTTAACTATTATACAAGTGGTTAACGTACCCTCAATCAATGAAAACTAAATGGAAAGGGTGAATTTTAAAATCTCATTTTTATCCGAGGTTTTTTATATGCGAGTGTCTACTGGGACCTCTTCATCATCCACATCTTTATTTCATAAAAATGTATTTCAAAACATTATTAAAATTTTTTAGACTATGGTTTAATGTCATTTACACCCTTTTTACATTTTATAAAATTTTTATAAAGGAATAATTCTGTTCTTTTCCAAACAAAGTCATTTATGACTTTTTCAACAAAATTAAGGAAAGAACGTTCTTTAACTTATAAAGTGTGTGAGCATATTTTCCATCATTATAACATCATAAAATATTCCCATAAAATATTATCAGAACATTTTCAAATTAAATGATTTCTTTTATTATGGTAATTTTAAATGATTTTAAAATATAAATAGAAATTTATCACAAATATTATTGATTTCATCTATGTCGACATCCATTGATAGATTTTACACTTTTTTGAAGTTGATTTATTATGATACAACCATCCATATTGTATTTAAGGTTTTGGGATATGTTTTATTTTTGATGTTTTATTGTATACCATTCATGGATTATATTTAAATTATTAACATGTCATATTCTTGTTTTCATAAAAATGCTTATTTTATGTTTCAACCTTTTCATATGAGGAATGCACTGGACTTACTAAGTGATGGGTGAAGCTTCATATATCATCTCGATGCATGGATAGGTCTCAAGAGACAAATTAGTGTCTTGGAACAAGGCATTGACAAACTATTTTTTTAGTTTTGGTACGAGGCCTTGACTATGTGGTTATGATGTCTGGAATTATGCATTCCATCAATATAAAATTGACTATTGATATTACATTTGATTATTCGACTAGTAGAATATCCATGTGATTAAGTTAATGTAATTATTTGATTTGTCTTTTCCATATTATGCTGAAGTTTATGTTTAAAAGGATTGTGTTTTAGACATATAAATTGCCTAAAATGTTTATTCTTATTTATGAATGTTTCCACTATATTTTTATTTATACTGAGCACCTGATCTCACACCTTTCTATTTTTTATTTTTCCCAGGATGCGAAGAGGTATATTTTTACAAACCTGCAGGGATAGTCTAAGGGATATGAATGTGTTCAAAAAAGACAATGTTGCTTTTTTTCATTTATTAATATAATGTAAAACTTATGTATGTATCTAGTACTTATAAGGCTACTAAACTGATAGGTCTTTTGGGATTTTATCCCTTATGGTCATGCCAATGTTATTTAATAATTCACCAACTCTGGGTAACTGGGGTCATGGTGTTACACTATTTTTTAAAATGTAGAGTGAATTTAAATTATATATATTATGTTCCAAGACTACTAAACTATTCCATCATTTGGGGTTGATATCTCATTTCTCGAACCAATGCACAAATATAACCACCAACTGTGGGATGAATTGGTTAGGTTATTTATAGTTCGTATGAGAGAATGTTTAGTAGAAACCATACGAACATGATTTAAGAAAAAATAGCTTAGATAATAGAATATAATGATTGAATTTGAGGATATACATAAGTATATTATAATATCATAATATTTTATCAAGGTATCGATTATATTGATTTCCAAAAATATATCTGTGTATGTATTTTACTAGTGGGTGTGGATCTAGCATATTTACACAAAGGGGTAATAAATAAATGAAAGGATTTATTGTAATTTTACCCAAGCATCAGATTTTTCCTGATAATAAGACTTTGTGTATACCGGTTTTTGACACTACTAGGGGGTATATATGGGAAGAATAACATTTAATTTATAAATCACTATAAAATACATGAAAACTGTTTTATTATATGAAAAAATTCCCAATTTTAAAATGTTTATTTTTCTGATAATATCGATGCATAAATTTTTCAATTTATGTTAATTGTTTAAAAAAAATTATATTTTAACCGTTTTATTGTAATTATAATGTACAATTTAGTGTGTTCCATTATTTAGAAAAGTAATATTACAATATGAATTATAATTTCCTAAATTTACGTAATCCATGAAGTGATATTCCAATAGAGAAAAAAATAAATATGGAACCTACGTAGAAATAAGAGTTAAAAAAATTGTAATTATATTTGGAAATCTGACATATGTATTGAATAATAAAATATACCATATAAATAATCCAACTTATCCACCACATAGTGAAACAATGTAAAATAATATTAACTTTTATCAACCTCTAATATTTCCTGGAAATAAAAATCCACTTATTGGTGAGAAATATATATGTTTCAGGTAAAATATATTTCTCATTAATGGATGTAATGAAATTGACAAGGATGTCCTTATAGATTATCATCTCTCTAGATATGCAGATCAATGGTGGTCACTGATTTTAAATAGTTTAGACGAGGAGGATATAGAGAGGAGGGAATGGAAATATTTTATGATAAACATATTATAAAATAAATAATCATGAAAAATGCATATATATGGAGGTATAATTCATGAATATGACACAAAAATAACATGAAGATTTTACTATGTATGAAGCCAACAATACGAGGTTATCAAGGTATTATTCATACTACATTCATAATCCAAAGAGTGTGATTTTCGATTTTTTTGGGACAAATCTAATCATTCGATGACTAGTTATATCCAAGGATTTCTCATTATTTAAGGATAGAGTATCATATTCTATAATATAGATAAATAACTTCCCATGTCTAATGAAATTGATGGAATGATAGATAATTAATGGGCCATTGATGACACTAGAAAACAAAATATGGAAATATGGAAGAATGGAAGGTTGTAATTTCACAGATGTACCAAATGATGAATTTTATACAATGGAACATAATTGTTGGGAATGGGAGTTTTATATATATGTGTGGAGAGAAATTACACTATCCTCTTGACTTTAAGGTAATTCAGGAAGCTATAAATGATAAATGATTCATGTGTAAAGAGTTGTAGAGTAATTAAAATTATTATCCCAGAAAATATGGGCATTTACCCTAAATATTAATTGTGTAAAGAAAAATATTATGTTGCTAATAGTGATGGGTTTGGGGTTCCAAAGTATTTCGTTCTAGGTATATTAATTATGTCCTTGTATTTATCTAATTCTTTATTTTATTCTAGATATTTTCAATCTTTCATATCAAATAGGTTTTCCATGAAATTTAGATATTTTAATAGCATATTTTGAATTGAATTTTTAGTAAAGACATATATTGGATGTATCACTGAAATAAGGATATGTCAGTCAATTTTTATAATAACATAAGAACAATCCCTATTTTCTATCATTATTACTAAACATATGGATGATTTTGATAAAATACTTGGCATGAAATAACATTAATAAAATTATAATGAAATTTATTATACATAGAAGGAAATTATGATTTGAGATGAAGATGTGGGACACTTTATATATAGTTTAGAGATTACATCATCTAAATCATGTCTATATCCACCCTCAAAATCACTTCAAAATGAAATACTTTGTGAAGAAGAAGCGACTCAATCAATGAAAATATTATTTAATCATAAAATTCTAAATTTATTCATATACAATATTACAATGACTTATTTTTTGAGAAATTACTGACCATCCACCATAGTGAGAATTTTAGTTTTCAATTGATTTAAACACTAATGGAATAACAATATAAATTAATCCTTATATATTTTTAACTATGGAATTAGTGAAATTTTGGGAACATATAGAGAATTTGTGTAATAATTGATTTATAATCCCTAGTGTCTCACCATTGGGAGCCCCTTTCCATTTTGTTAAGAATCAAGATATATATATATATATATATATGAGTTTTTTCATTGATTATAGGGAGATAAGTCCTAATGTGACAATTAAAAAGAATTAACTACCTTACATTAATGAAAGATTTTACAAATTCATGGAGAGTAATGTATTTTAATGGTTTCAATTTATCTTGGGTATCCTAAATTATGATTTAAAAAGGAAGTTATTATAATGATTGAATTTTGAATTTAGTATGGACATTATGAGTTCATAGAAACTTCAATGGAATGAAATAAGGATACTTAGTTTTTATAGTTCTAATGAAAGTTGTATTTATGGAATATCTGGATTACATTTTTAGTGTTTGATGATGTTATCATGGTGTATTATAAATGATACGATGACCATGAGAATCACTTGCGAATCCTTCATGGGACTATTATACGAAAATAGTACAATGATAAATTTGGAATATGTGAATTTAGGATTTACAATGTTTCTTTACATGGATATAATTTCACTATAAATGTAATATCAGTAGATCCCTTAAAGAAAAAGATAGTTATAGAATGGAATACACTAATGAATATAGTTGAGGGTCATTGGTAAATTAAGTTTAAATGTTTCTATCTATGACTTTTACAAAAAAAAATCATTAATGGATAACCCATTTAAAAAATATACACACAAAGGAGTTATGTTCATATGAAAAATAAGATGTGAAGAATGTTTAAAATTATTTAATAGTAGATCTGTGAATGAACCAATATTGACTCTCCCATTAAGAAATGGTGGATTAATGATATATATTGATATTTCAAAAAAGTGAAATGGTTGATTCCTTATTCTAAATGATAATGTTATTTCATTCGTATCAAGGACGTCAATAATCCATTCACATAATTATTAACCCCTTGAACTAGAGTTGGTATCGGCAATCCTGGATTTGATGATATTGAGGCATTATCTATACGGAGAATGATGTGATATATATAAAGTTAAAATGATTTTAAAATGTAAATTTTTATAGAAAAGATCAACATGAGGTAATGAAAATGGATCAAGATACACAATGATAATTATTTCTCAAAACAATACAAGATTTAGGTAGAAAATAATTCAATAGATTCATTGATTAGGAATTTTCATAGAGTTTTTATGAAATTGAGGATCAATAAGTATTTTATCTTTATAAATATAGAAAATATAGCTATAGAAAATATTATTTATGAGGTCACATCACACCCTGTTAAAATTATTCATAATATATCATTCTTCAAAAATATAAAAACAGCTCAAAATGATGATGAAAATTTCCAAATAAAATTGAAGAAGTGAATGATGAAAAATTAATAGATTTAATATAAAATGATTTTGTTATATTATTTTCTAATAAACAATGGGTTTTTATACACCTATGTATTAAATGGAATTATTAGATAATGATCATAGATTTAATTTATCAATAAATCTTATCATCATGATGTGTTGTAGATATTTTATGGATCATTTTCTGTGTCAAAATATGAAGAAAAATAATTTTGATTAAGTTCGAGGATGTTTGGTTTCACAATAGTGGAATGTGGATAGAAAACTTATTTGAGGAGTCATGAACCCTATATCTATAACTTTATGGAAATTAAATGAAATTACTATGTAACTTTTCAGTATATTAACAAAGACTCATAAAATAGATAATGAAATATGGGTTATTAATGATTACCTCACCAAATCATCATAGTTACTCTCTACAAGAGAAGATTTAAAAAAAGAGATCCTACCATAACCCTATAATAATGTTTCTGTAAGAAATCATGGAGAACCACTTTTAATTGAGTTTGATCATGGTCATTGTTTTTAATTGAAATTATATAAAGGTCTTCTGAAGGTTCTTGATACCAAGTACCATTTGAGAACTATTTATCACCATCAAAATGATGGAAATTCCAAAAGGAATATACATAAATTATATGTCATGTTGAGGTTTTTATATATCGAGTATCATGGTAGGTGGGAGTTTTATGTACTTTTGGTAGATATTTCGTTTAATAATATCTTTAATTTATGTATTTGAATGGTTTAATATGATGAATTTTAATACAAGATATGTCATATTCTAACATTTTTAGATGATGTTTATGAAATAAAGATTCTATTCCCATTAACATAGGAGGAGACAATGAGAAAGTTAATACATGTTCAAACCTATATCAATTCAACTGAATTTTTGCAAATGAGCTTTGTTAAAAATCCCAAGATTTTTTTTTGGAATTTCAGGTGGGAGATCACATTTCCATTAACTTATCTATATAGAAGGGCTCTATAAGGATTGGTAGTAAATGAAATGTGAAATCCATATACAAAGAAAATTTAGAAAACATATAGTGGAATAAATTATTTGATTAGTATTTGTAAATAATAAAATGGTTTTATAAAGAACAAGATGTTTTATAAATATCATTACTCAGGAAGTATATTTCATCACCAAAAAATTTTATCAATATTGGAAAAATTAAATTTTAAACTGATCTATATTATTTTGATGTTACTATCATTATTTTGGACATGAGGGAGCAATTTTTAGGAAATCGGACAACCCAAATTTCAATGGTCCATAAAAGAAATCAAAAGATAGAAGAAGAAAAATTAAAATATTGGTTAAATTATGATGAAATGAAACACAAATATGTTCATAATGTGATGTTCTAGAAATTATAATGAAGAATATTTTTAATGATGGATGAATATAACACCTTGATATTTTATTTTATTTGTTCACTAAATTTACTCCCTTTTATGGATTAAAATAAATGAAATCACAATACAAAATGAACATCAATATTATATACCATTATAACATATCCAATAAATTGGTAAGTATTAAAATAACAACCAATTAATTAAAATTATACGGTATAATGAAATATAAAATATATTAATTAGTTATCAATCAACAAGAAATAAAATTAAAAATAATATGGATGAAAAAGAAATATTTTTCTATATTATTATTTAAAGAGTACAGTGTGCTTTATATTAATATATTAAATCAGAAATAAATACTGAATTAATTTTATGAAATATAAATGTTATGTTTTCAAATTTTATTTATAATTAATACACTAATAGTTTAAAAAAATAATTAGAATAAATCTAGTTTTTTTCTTAGAAACATTATTTTTCAATAAAGTGGTTTTGTTTCATTTTTTAAATTTATTTTAAAATTAAATTAATACCATTTTAATAAAATTTATTTCAGAGAATAGAAATAATTTTTTAAATCAATATTTCAATATTTTCTCAGTAGGTGTTTTTCATAATTTTCTAAAATTATTGATTTTTTGATAAATAGTTAAAATACTAATGTTACTGAAAATCTCATTTCATTTAAGACAATTATAATATATGTTCTAAAAAATGGTTATAATTAAATAAATAAATAAATTAAAAATTATTAATAAAAAATTTGTTATTTTAATCAATTTAATTTTTAATTTTGATATCAATACATTTTTTATTCATAAAATCTATTCCTTGTTATACAATATTTTTATCACAATTACAGGTATAATGTTAAATTAAACTATGCCCCTCCTAGGAATAGAATTTGAAAAAAATATTCCTTATTTGTAATCAGAATAATTAATTTTAGTTAATAATTTACACATAAAATTTTTCACAACATGAATAACAATATTGTAAAAATTAATTACAACAATTAATGTTTAAAAATGTATATTAGTGGTTTAAAACAAAAAATAAAGGCATGTATTCCAAAAAAAATATTTCTAAGTCAAATTTTATAGACCTATTTCAACCTTATACAATCCAAAATTAAATTATACAACCATCTAGAATCATCTTTTTGGTAATTACAATATCATTTTTATTTTTTAGTAAATTTTTTTGGGGGTCCCTGCCCTCAATTGTAAAAGTACATATACTGTCTCCTCCTATATAGAGATCAATGGTATTTTGGATTATCCAATACAAAAAAATGCCTTCCTTTAATCCATGAACATGACCTATATTCCCTATTTTGATCTGAAATACATCCAAGGATGGAATTAGTTATACTCTTAAATAATATCTATAAAGAAGACGTCTAGTTATTAACCATGAGTCTACATATTATTTCTTACTATACAACCATAAAATCATATAAAAATAAGAAAATATTATAAAAATATAATAAAATATGTATTTTTATTTTTTTTGTTGATTTAATAACCTTTATTCAGCCCATCATCCATCAAACAGGAAACAAAACCATCGATCGAGTGTACAACATATTCTCACAAAACGAACATATGTAATCTATTTTCCTTCACAAACTACAATAGATGGATATAATAATGTATTTAATATATACCTATTATATTTATAAATAAATAAATTTATAAAAATAAAATATCACATATAATTCCTTACATTCCAATTTATTGGAAATTGTTAATGTCATTTGTGTTCATGTGTGGACTACATGCATCACGAAGATATTTGATTGGTTTTTCATTTCTAATAAACATGGATGTTGATGAGGATAATTGTTTTGAATATATATTATGATTTTTTTTTTGATTTTTTATATTTCAATTAGAAATTAATTTTTTTTCAATCTTATGAAAAATGAATACACCCCTTATGTTTATTCACAACCTACTATCTCAATGAATGGTGTAATCCATATTTATATCACTAAAATTAATGTGATATTATAATAAATATTTACGATGAATATAAAATATAATAAGATAATTAGTGTCATCCTATAGTTTATGTAACGTCTATGTATGTACAATGGATGAATGTATCGAACAGAAACATGCATGAACAACGAAGATTTTTCCACCTGAAATGGTGATTTTAATGAATAATTATTAATAAAATTGACATAAAATATAAAATATAAAAAAATATGGTAATATCTATTATTATGGTTCTAAAACTTATGTGTAATGAAAATATTATAATTATATTGGAGGTTCAGACATACAAAGGAAGTCTAACCCAAGGTAACAGTTTGTTTCACCATCACATCAATATTCGTAATGGATTATCTTTAGGTCTCCATTGCGGGAATTATTTTATCATTCAATTTCAAACCAAATATTTTTTATTAGGCTTTGGTATTTTTTAACTATGATTTATCCATTCATTATCATATTTTATGTACATAAATGGAAAATTTTGTTTTAATAAAAACTAATATTTTTACCCATTTTATAGAGATTATTTTTATTCCATGTCTATGTTTTCAAAAAAATTAAAAATATTTTTAATATTCATCTATGGGTGTTCCATTTTTTTAACAATGATAGAATTTTTTTAGAAATGTTCTAAAATGAATCTATTTTTTAGTTTTTGATGGTAGTACATATTGACTTTCTAATTAAAATTTTTAAGTATTCTCAATTTTCACATTCTCACCCTAGGTGTAATTTCCTAACGTTAAGAATTTTTAAAGATTTGAAGAATTTTTTAAATGTTCTATTTTTTGACTAAACAATTATTTTATAATATTTTAAAATTTTATGTAAGTGTATTTTAAATTGAAATTGGGATTTTCCTAAAGAATGTTTTCCAGGATCATCCTATGATATTCATATTCATAACGAATAACAACCCTTTTACCGTTAGGTGGGAATATGTTATAATAATACCATACTTGTAATTTATCAGGATGGTATATGTTCAGTTTTACCTAGGACGTATTATTTTGATACCATTCATAAAATTACTAAGGAAAATTTATGATTATTTTTATTGATTAAGGATTTTTTTTAAAACATTCATATTTTATTTATTCAATATAAACATTCACATCGATTATAATTGATACATATTTTATTTGAAATAAATTAGGTTTATAAGGGAATAATAGGGGCCCATTATTACCCCTGTATACATTATTTTTACTCTTGAGATAAACTACCTCACATATTTTCAATAGGAAACACCATTTAGGTAATGTGAATTAGGATGAGGCCTTAACGGTATGATGGAATTATATATTCCTTCATTATGAGAATATTTATAAATTTACATGTTTATTATATTATTTAAGATACAAATGGATATGTTTAGATATGATATTCATATTTATATAGAATTATTTAATCATCACTTATTATTTTCATGTTACTTCTGATTTTAAAATAATTTACAAAATAATATGTGTTTTTAGATATTAACATTGATATATGTATTATGAATTATTTATTCCTGAAATTTTCCTCTATACAGATAATATTACCAAGTATCATAACCAATCACTTTCTTTAGTTTAATTTACCTATGATGTATGTATGTCTTTTATGATTTATATGAATGGTTTTACTGAAGGGAATAATAGTGTTCTCAAAGTAAATACTACACTGTATATTATGATTAAAAATAAAATGTGAAATAAAATTATACATATTTTATTCCAAGAATACTAAAATATTCAGTCCATTGATATTTTATCGCTTTTATCAAGTACCAATGTAATAAAGTAACCACCAACTCTAGGTTACTAGGGTAGGGGTGTTTAATTTTTTTTGAATTGTACCCATTACATAGAAAATTTATTTAGTGGTAATGATATATTATTATAGAACACATTATTAAGGAAAACATAACTATTAACATGTTACTGTTGATGAGTTAAAAATAAATAGATGATTAACATTGATGATTCAAATGTCATTATATTGGATACCTTATAATTAGTTTGTTATTTGATGAAAACTGAATTTTGAACATATTTTGAGAATTTTTTGGAAATTTTGAATTTATAGAATGTATTTTTCAATATGTGTATTTATTTATGTAATAAGGATAGAGTAAAAGGTTCACAAATCTATGTTATCATTAAGGTTTTATAGTGATTCATGTTATTTTGGTGATGTCTTTGAAAATTATAAGAGAATATGTGATCATGGTATTCGATTGTTTATAGTGTGACATTATGTTATAATTTATTTTGTTTGGGTGTAAAATTTTGATGTATTTCTTATAAAACAATTTGATCAAATATTTAAGATTCTTGTATTTTGAATTTGGTCAGACATATTATGGATGAGTCTTATGTTTAACTATTCATGAAATATTTTATGTTTAAAATTGGGGGTTATTTTTGACGTTATATTTTTAATATATTATATTTATCCCTATTGGAAAAATAGTGATAATGTTTTTTATTTTCATAAACATTTAGAGGCATAATTAAATAATTTTATTTATTATATAGATATTATGTACTATTAAATTTAAATTTTTGTTCCCATTATATTAAAAAAATCATAAGGAAATTATATTTGCTGGAATAAGAGTTGATATGAAAATTCAAAAATACACAAAAAAGAGTAAAATTATTAGTATGAAATATGAAATTATAGTATGTATGTTTTCTCTTGGTCTCCATAATGACAATAAATTAACCCCACAGTATTAAAAAGGGATATAAAAATAAAAAATTTATCCATTTACCTTCAAATTGGATGAATTTAGGGTCTGTTCACCCCAAAATCATTTTTTTTTGTCAACATTCTCATAATCAAATTTTTTATTACTCAATATTTCTACTCGGATGGTAGTTTTATAATACTTGTATATTTATTAAATTACCAAAAATTTTACCTTGTCTTGGAACCCAATTATGTTATTATACAAGGTAACCATAAACCATACCACTTTAACATTTCAAAAAAAAAGTTTCATTATCTCTCTTTATGTTGAGAGTCTTTAATGAATGTATTTTAATATATTATAAATTTGATGATATGTATAAAATTTTGAGGGAATGAATAATTGGTCTGGGTTAAAATGTTACAGACAAAAAATTTATAGTACTATTCTCAACAACTAGATTAGCACAATACATCTGTGAGATGTTATGTGAGTATGATATACTATATAATACCAAATGTAGGATCAAATAATTAAGTATGAGATGCTCAAATACAAGGGGGGGGGGAATTGTACTCTTTAAAAAATCCCTAAAGAAATTTTTTATAACCAAAATTTACAACACCTCTATGTTCTAATAACTTTCTTGATTCCAGAAAATTGATTCCAGGAATGAATCTTAACAAAATTTTACAACAACTAAGATTATACCTTAATGTGTATAGAATCCTATATAGTCAGTAAACAAGTATGAGGATGTATAAGAAGGTTATAATTTCCTTAAAAATACAAAATTCAGTGGAAAACGTGAAACAAAACTAGTAACAAGTAGTAAATATTTTAACCCAAAGACAAGGGTATCCAACAACCTTGGATAAAGGTCCCTTGATTTATAATTTCTAGAAAGTCAATCTTACTACACTATGTTAAGCCCTCGATATAAAGATTAGAGTCTCTCTTGCTATCCCCACAAGCCCTCAACTATCAGGTAGTCGACACCTCAGTCTTCCAATCCCCGAAAGCCCTCAATTGTACACAACAACAGTCAGAGTCGCAAAAAACATATATACATGAAGCAATTTTTGACCAAGTCGTTCAAACATTATGAATGAATCTTGAGAGTTTATAAGAGCCTATCTCTCTATAAATCCCTTCAACCGGATGTAAGAACAGTTTTCAAATAAGTTGTCAAGTTTTTTTTCTTTTAAAATGATCTCATATTTATAGGCACAACACCAATGGTCGGTTCCCTCCTCCAACTGTCATATTTTTCCTTGAATTTTGGAGGGACCTGTACACATGTCACTCAAACAATAGTTAGTTGATAACTGAAGGCAGGACATCATTTTAAAAAAGAACAAGTGAAAGAATAACCAAAAACTGATATTCGTAATTTAAGGAAATAAATGTTCAGAGTCTAACCAAAAATAAATTCGTAGTATATAATACAAGGATATTCGGATTTTGTTTATGAGAAGAATTCGGAGTCAAACTTCAAACAAGTTTGTATCCATAATTCGTAATCAAAATTCACAATCAAAATTCATAATGAGATTTAATAATTAGAATTCATTATCATAATTCATAATGGGAATTTGTAATCAGAATTCGTCATCAGAATTCATAATGAAAATTCATAATAAGAATTCATTATCGGAATTCATAATAAGAATTTATAATCAGAATTTTTCATCAGAATTTGTAATGAAAATGCGTAATCAGAATTTTTCATCAGAATTCATAATGAGAATTCGTAATCAGAATTCTTCATCAGAATTCATAATGAGAATTCATAATCAGAATTCATCATCAGATTTCATGATGAGAATTTGTAATCAGAATTCTTTATCATAATTCATATTGAGATTTTGTAATTAGAATTCATCATCAAAATTCATAATGGGAATTCATAATTAGAATTCTTCATCAGAATTAACAATGAGAATTTGTAATCAGAATTCATCATCAGAATTCGTAATGAGAATTCGTAATCATAATTCATCATCAGAATTCATAATGAGAATTCGTAATCAGAAGTCATCATCTGATTTTGTAGTTAAAACTTTATACAAGTCCGTAATCAGAATTTATAGTTGAACATCATAAAAGTTCGTAACAGGGAATTAAGAGTAGAACTTCATAAAATTTCATAACAGGAATTCAGATATGGAAACATAATGTTTCATATCTAAGTATTATATGATTATGAGGTTTTAGATATGAATCCAATTTTTTTAATTAAGAAAAATATTGATATGAATAATGAATTCTAGGTAAGGGTATATTTCCTTGGGTAACGAAATTTTCCTTATAGAAGTGAAATATAGGGTAAAATAAGATTTTCTTTATGATAAGTTGTTTGTGATTTTCAAAGTAAGAAGGAATATAAAAGTCATAAGGAAAAACTTATTGACTGAACAATCTCCCCCTTTTAAAAAGCACAATCATCCTTCCGAAAAAGAGTGTAAGGACTTAGAAAAATATTTTCTAGACTTTAAAATAAATTTTATCTCCCTTTGTTCAGGAAAAATGGTCAATACGACTAACTCCACCTTAGGCTTTGAAACACTAAGGATTATATTCTAGATTTCAGGAATGATATTTTCAATATGAATATTGAAATATTCGTAATGAGAAACTCCCATATAAATTAGCTCCCCCTTACTTATGGATAATTCTTCTTTACATAGATATCTTTTTCTTCTCCCTTTTAGATTTTTCCTTCTCCCTTTTGAGTTCTTTTAACATTCCCCCCTTTGTGATTTTCAAAAAATGCTTGAGGGTATGGTAGAAAAATATAGTACCTGAAATAATAGTATAGACAACCAAACAAAACAGGCCAGAATAATTCCATTATGATTTGAAGAGTTAGTATAAGGAAAAGAAAATACAACAAAAGATCAGATTAGGTCTATTTGACTTATTTTTTCCTTGGGTATTATCTTCTTTAAAAAGGTTTTTAGCTTCTTTATCTCATTTTGATCCTCCTAAACCTGCTTTCTAAGGAATTAATCTTGTAATCTTGATCCTTAAGAGCATTAGACTGAGCCTTAATAATATCAACCTGCTTTACAAGATTCTCTTCCATCTCAATCTGGAGATCTCTTTCCCC
Source organism: Viscum album (assembly GCA_963277665.1). Taxonomy (NCBI): domain Eukaryota; kingdom Viridiplantae; phylum Streptophyta; class Magnoliopsida; order Santalales; family Viscaceae; genus Viscum; species Viscum album. Next base: position 105,093,284 of record OY728141.1, read on the forward strand.
CTTCCAGCTTTGTGCAACAGTGTTAAGCTTCCTATCCGAATCCTTCACTTGTTGATTCCGAGTATTTTTCTCTAGGGACATATTTTCTTCAAAAGTAGTTGTATAATTTTTTATCCTTCCATATTCTATATCAAAAGCTTCATTTACTCTATCTTGAAATTCATCAAGCTCACTCATTTCTTGAATTTATCTCTTTGACTAGCTAGCTATCTTCTTGCATGACTTCTTGTGAGCGTCGTAGCCTATAAGAAAAGTTTTGAAATTTGATTCTATTTTGACACACTTTTCCATCACCATGGACACCGAATACGATTTTTGATTTAGTGTGTGTTGGAGAATCTGGCATCTAGAATCTATGCTTGTAAAAGTCAGAATGGAACCGACTATCTTCATCAAATATTGATCCAAAATATCATGTCCATGAAAAGATGATTGAAAATCCGAGACATTTCTTGGTGAGATTGGGTTTTCAAGCTCAAAAAGCTTCCTTTTTGAAGTTCTTTCAACTTCCTTCAACTTTACTATAGATTTTCATTGAGTGTCAACCATCACTTTATTACCCTTATCAATCTTCGGTATAACTTGCTCATACGGAGATTTATGCTCACTATCAGATAATTTAACAACTCTATCTTCATCAATTATTTATTTTTATGATCCTTCCGCAATAACATGCTTTTCATAACACTCTTCCACAGATAATTCATTTAATTTCCTTTTTCATTGTCTTCATCTTTCTTTCCATCTTTCTCTTCTTTTTTCCTTGAGTGAAAAGCATTGAGGACTCAGCCTCAGATGTTTGGAGTGATAATTTTTCAAATGGGATTTCCTTATCTTGATATTATTCATCTTTCTTAATCAGATCATCTATATCATCACTTTCTTCTTCTTATACTACTGGTACTACTTCTTCTTCTTCTACTTCCACCACTTCTACTTCTTTAACAACTTCTTTCTCTTTATATTTTTTCAGAGTGAAGAAATTCTTCCCCGGGGTCTCAGGTAATGGCTCGAATAGGAATGTTTCCAAAAATGGAATATTCTCGGAAGCTACTTTTGTGGCTTTCAAAAGAGATTGAACAACTTCAGCCTCAGATATTTTCTTCTTTATCTTCTTCTCTTTTTCATTCTTATCAAGGTATTTTTCAGTCTTCTCCATTAAAGACATATCTTCAGTAGGGTCTAAGCCCAACTGTTTCTTACCTTCTATCTTAATTTCCTTATCTTCCCTCTATTTTCAACCACCTCATCTGGATAAGATTTTTGTTTCTTGGGATTTGGAGGTGTGGATCGGGATTCCTTATCTTTAGGAGCTTCACCTCCAGCTTCCACTTCCTTCAATTTTCTTTTCTTAACATCTTTCATGATTCATTTAGCCTCTTCTGCATCTTTCGGAATGGCTTCTGCCTCTTCCTTTGGCAGATCATAAAACTCTAATGTCTCCATAGAATATCCCATATTCATTCTTTTTAGAATGTCATCACTAACAATCATAACATTTCAATTATGAGGATTGTAAATTCATGCAATCTTAAATGATTCAAGACACCGAACTATCAGCTTTGAATGTAATTTTGTATACATGATAATTTGGGCTTATAAATTTCCATTATTGATGTTATTAATTTTAATAAGAACATGCCTCTTCAAATTGATTTTCCTTAGATTTAAAAATAAATCTAAGAAATATATGTCACTCTTCTTGATGGTATCTTTGTCACCTTTTATAGGTACTAAAAAAACTTGTACCCATAGCTGAATTATCTAGTTGTTAGAAGATAGCTGGGTAATATTTGTTGTCTTGTCATCAGAAAGACCAAGACATTCTAAAGCCTTCACATTTATAAAACTTTCTTTCTCATCCAGTAATTTGTGGGAACAGAACTCTACTTCCCCTTTAGAGGATAATCCCACCAAACTAGATACCTTGGTATAAAAAAGTTTGTAGTATTTTCTATAATACATGAATGAAAACTTTTCTCTTATATCTTACATACAAAAGCACACTGTCTCATAAAATTCTATTGGTATATCTGGATACACCAAGCCTTGATCACATGGCTTAGATAAGAAGACATCTTCCCATCTATTTAACTTGATATTATTAGAAATGATAGATTCATACTTGAGACAGTCTGGATGCACCAACATTTCCCTATATACATTCCATTGTGAGATGGGCTTCATAGTAGACATTTCGTGGGAAGAAACATCTATAGACATTCGGACTGGATGAATTCTTAGAGATTCAGAATGGGCTTAAGAACTGAGGCAGGGCTTCGAGATGCAAAAGCATTGAAAACCGATGTGGGAAAACCCTTCAGAGTTATTTTATATAGGCAATATAAGTGACCTTTCATCTTCCATAACCAATCTAACACTTGAAAAACTCCCTGATCTAATCTGACGGTAGAAAACATTCCCACAAGGAAATCATGAATCCGATCTTTTGTGGTTTTAAGAAAAAAATTTTGATTTAAGGAGAAACAAATCCAAAATATTAAAAGTAAATACCAGCAAATAAAAAATGATTAGAAAAACTTAATAAAGAATTCATACCTTTCGGATTGTCTAGGAAAATTATTCTTAATAGGTGATATTCTTCATGAAGAAAATATGACTATGAAAAACTCACTATGAAAAAAATACTACAAAAAACATAAGATCTAATATTATTATTGAAAAAACTTTAAGTACCAAAACTCAATTACGAAAATTATGAGTAGGAAAATTTCCATTAAGAAAATTCCAATTATGAAAATTTCCATTACAAAAATTTCCAATACAAAAATTTCCATTATGAAAATTTTCATTATGAAAATTTTAAAAAATAACCAAGACAAATTAAAAAAAAAATTAATAACAGATGTACTCCCCCTATGAAAAGGAGTATATTACTGTAAGAATATTGGTTCAACAGAAATTTAAATGAGGAAGATTACCTAACAGTTATCATTCCTAACATCTTTTTAATATATTCAAATCTATCAGAGGGTAGTGATTTTGTGAAAATATCGGCAAGTTGATCGTGCATTCTGATAAATTGAAGAATGATATATTCTTTTTGTGTGTGATCCCTAAGAAAGTGATGCCTAATGTCTATGTGCTTTGCAAGAGAGTGATGTGCTGGGTTTTTACTAAGCTCAATGGCACTTTTATTATCACACAAAATTTGAGTGTTAGTAAAACACAGGCCATAGTCTGTGAGTGTGTGTTGCATCCACAACACTTGAGCACAACAACCTTCACCTGCTACATATTCAGCTTTAGTAGTGGAGAGTGATACAGAATGGTTCTTCTTTCAAGACCAGGAAACTAATGAATCTCCTAAGAAATAACATGTTCTTGATATACACTTTCTATCCATTCTACATCCACCAAAGTCAGCATCTGAAAAACCTTTTAAGACAAAATCATTTCCGTAAATATAAAATAGTCCTAAATCAATGGTTCCCTTTAAATAGTGAAAAAATCATTTAACTACCTTTAAATGAGATTACATTGGATTGTATTGATATCTTGTACATAAGAATACTGAAAACATTATGTCTGGATGACTAGATATCATGTAAAGTAGACTTCCTATCATACATCTAAAAGATGTTTGATCTACTGGTTTCCCATCTTCATCAAGATCAAGTGTGTTTGAGGTACCAGCAGGAGTACTTTGTAAAGACCCGTAAAATTCAAGGGAAATTTTTCCTTAATTTTATTTGGGATTTTACAAGAATATAGTTTCTGAAGGAACTTGATTCTGAGGCCCAGTGTTCCCGGAATTTCTATCCGAAGTTTAGATCGGGTATGTTCAGTGAACGAACGAGTGGGAATTCCTATTTTTTGAATCGGTGATCGGAATCGAATTCTGAGGGCACCGATGGAACCGTAGCACCGGTAATTGCTTAGGAACACCTTTTCTGGAGTTTTGTTTGCTTGTTATGAATTGTTTAAATTTGTGGATTTAGTGTTAGTGAAATCAAATTTTTTTTAAGAATTTTATTTCACTTCTCCATGAGTTAGAACCTAAGTGTAGAAGTTAGGGTGGGACCCATTGTTTGTTAGGTTCTCTTGAGTGGATTAACTGTGAGGTGGGGCCCACATGAGCCCCCACCTATTCAATTCCCATATCTCCATAACTCCTCTTATCCCCCCCTCCCCCACTTAAGTTGTGTAACCCTTTTTGACTTTACCTCTCCTCTCATTAAGTATGCCAACATCCAATTCAATTAATTAATTTAAGTTTTGAATTTTTGAATTGTGGCTTGAGTTAATAAAATAAGGGTGAGCCTTATTTTATTTTGGTTGGACGTTGTGTGTGGACAATTGAGGAGAGAGCTCTTCATCTTCATCATGAAGAACACCAAGACTTCGATGATGAACACCAAGACTTCAACGAAGAACACCAAGACATCAACGAAGAACTCCATCACCGTAAGAAGAGAGCGGCTTGCCGTCTCTTCTCCTCTTCGCAGCCGGTGTGTTTTCGAAGATCGACGATGCACCCTCTTTCGATCTTCTTCCCGTGTCAACGAGAAGGAGATTCCACTTCCTCCTCGGGCGTTCTCCGTCAACTTACGGAGCTTCACCTCGCGACGTCATTTTTCGCGGTGAACCCCCATTTTAGCTACGCTCAAGTAGGGGTTTATTTAGTTATATTTGTTCGTGAATTATACATTTTCATCCTTCATGAATTTACGGCTAGTTTCTATCAATTAACGAGAGGGGGCTGGACTGCACAAACACAGACGACCCTCCTCCAATTTGAATGTTGTTTCTAATATGGTTGGGACGGAATGGCGTGGTGTCGTCGCACCACGTGAGATCGTACGACAAGTAATTCGCGGCGCCATCGCGCCGCATTGTTAAGTTGAATAAGGACGCGACGTCGTCGCGTCGCGTTGAAGAAAACCGAACACACCGCGGCTGGGGCGGGGCCGCGGTGGAGGGGCGCGGTGTCGTCGCACCGCACCGGACGAACTAGGCCGTGGCTGGTTCCGGGCCAGGGCGGGGCAGGGTGACCGGCGGCCGGTTTCGGGCCGCCGGTGTCGGCGAAGGAGGAAGGACCGGCCATCGACGATCCTTTTTGGTAGAACCGGCTGGACGGTGAGGGCCGGCTGGACAAAAGGGAAACCGAGGGAATTAATTCCCCCGGCCGGCCAGCACAAACGGCCCCCATTTAATGGGGGGCCGCGGTTACACTAGGGGGGCAGGCGCCCCCCCCCCCCCCCTGCCAAATGACTCGGCCGTTTGCCTGAGTGCCTGCCCAGTGCGCTATGCCTAGGCCGGGCCGGCCGCCTGGCCGGTCCGCCAGATCGAGCCGGACCCGGACCCGGTTCAGGTTGACCCAGGGGTATCGGGCCGGGTCGGACCGGGCCCAAACCCCTTAATACCGAACTTTTTTCGGTCGGACACCCATAACTTCTGCTATAGGTCTCTGAACGATGCACCATCAATTGCGATGCGAACCATGGATCGAGACGGTTGTTCGGTATATCTCACTCAAGGTTTCGGAAAATTTTGAGTTAGGCCGGGTTGGTTTGTACACGAAACCAACAGGGCCCTCGGAGAAGAAACACTCATATCTTAAGCTCCGGACGTCTGATTGATGTTCCGTCAACTTTGTTGAATTCTTCTAAGTGAGACGGATTTTTTGGCTTACTCTGCTCGAGGTTAGATGCCGTAGGAGTGCGGTCGGGTTGGTTCGCTCACGAAATCCAACTGGGTCCCTAGAATGAAAAAGACAATAACTCACAGACCGGGTGTCCGATTAAAGCGCCATCTGTCTCGTCGAATTCCTCATGATGAGAAGGAACTTTTGGCATACATTGCCTGAGTTTTGGTTGTTGTTGGATGGTGTCCGGATTGGATCGTACCCGAAATCCAACTGGGCCCCTAGAACGGAAAAGCTGATATCTTTCAGACCAGACGTCCGTTTGACGAACCATCAGTGGCGTTGGTGATCACGTTGAGAAACGGTCCCTATGAGTATACCCTATGAGTGTTCGGGGTACTGTTGAGATACGGCCGGGTTGGTTTTCTCATGAAACCAACCAGGCCCCTTGGACGAAAAGGCTAGTAACTCACAGACCGGGCGTCCGATTGATGCGCCGTCTGTTGCGTTGAGACCCCTATGACGAGGTGGTCCATTGAGATACTTCTTAGTGGGACTTTGTGATACTTGGAGTATCGACCTGTAGCTTGTGCAGCGGACCCTTCCAGAGATGAGTGTACGGAGTACGGAGACCGTGTAGCCGGTTGAGACCCAACGACTGCTTGATCGACTCGACATCAAGTGAGTCGACTAGCCCAATGGACGGAGCGACCGATATTTGGCGACTGACCCATGGCGGACAGAGCGCCCGGTAGTTGGCTGCAGACCTGCGGTACTCGACAGGAGGAGTACCTCTATAGGCTATTAGGGGTAGTGCCCGGTATTTGGCGACAGACCCACAGTGGATGGAGCGCCTGGTAGTTGGCCGCAGACCCACAGTACTCGACAGGAGGATTACCTCAGCAGTCTTAGGTTTTTGAGCAGTACCTCAGAGTCGTGAGATGACCACTGTACACTCCAGATATGGAGCTCTTCAGCAGTTATGGTTTCGATAATGAAAATCTTGGTTTGAGTTGAGTCTTTGAACTTTGTGTTTCCTCATGATTGAGATGGGTTACTTGATAACTTAGGTATATGTATGGGCATATACCTGGGTAGTGGTTAACCATTGATTTCATAATCCTTGTGTTTCCTCATGATTGAGATGGGTTACTTGATAACTTAGGTATATGTATGGGCATATACCTATGTAGAGGTTATCTGTTGAGATCTTCTTTGTGGTTATCCTTGTTGGTTTTAGTGAGACCTTGAGGGTCTCGGGGTCCCTACTGAGTATTGTTATACTCACCCCTGCATGGGATATGGCCCCACCTCGTTGTGTTGGTTGCAGATGACGGGAAGTGCTGATGGAGGCCGAGTGTTCGAGGACTGGATGGTACCCGGAGGTGGACTACACGAGGAGTCAGTATCCGGAGGTGGACTTCACGGTGAGATGACACTCGGAGGAGGTTGACGGGTGAGAGCATTGTGGAGGATATCTATACCTACCCTTCAGGTAGGATCCATGGTGGACGATCCAGGAGCTACACCATTTATACGTACCCTTCAGGTAGGATCCGAGGAGGATGACTCAGAAGCCGCTTCCGTCCTTCCAGCTGTTGTCTTTTTCTGTTGTACTTTGTTCAGTTGTAGTTGTTCATTCATTTGGGTTTGTATTCTAGCCCATTTCCTATTCATCACTTCTCTTTGTACTTAGTTTTTACTTCCGCTTGAACTCTCTGATGTTTTGTTTGCTTTTATAAAGGCATTTCCTTCCATGTTATCGGGATTTACGCCTTTGGTGCTAGTCGCCTGCCCCTGGCCTATGGAAGGCGGGCTTGGGGTAGTCACGGTACGGGCCCCGAGGATGGGTCGTGACAAATTGGTATCAGAGGAGGTTCAGTTCTACTACAGAACTTGGGACTCTGATATTTTTCTATGTGAAGCAATATTGTTTAGCGTATTAGGTGTGGTTATCAGTACATGGAGTCCAGTGTTGGTGTGATGGCCGACGTATCCATACACCAGGACCCTGAAAATAGATTTACGACTTTGTTCACGAAAACACTGATTGCGTGTGTGTTTCCATAGGTTTTTAAATATCAGATCAAACTAGGTCAGCTGACCAGGTGTAAATCTTTTGACCGTGTCATGTTTGTTTCTTTCATGATGCCTCCCCGCGAACAACCAGCTAGAGCCCCGAGAGTTGTTCATACTGACAGACCGTCGAGCAACGTGGCCTCAGTACAGGGCCCTATCCCAGTTGAGGCACCAGCAGGCGCACCATCGGTACTACTACCCGTTGGGACACTGATGCCACCAGCCCCAGCAGCAAATGGTTCACATCGCATGAGCGCACTGCACAAGTTCCAGCGCAAGATGCCACCCAGGTTCTGGGGAGAGACGGACCCTCAGGCGGCTGAGGATTGGCTGGAGGCTGTGGTGAGAGTCTTCAGGCTAGTGGGGATGCCGGAAGACTTCATGGTGATCCTTGCTGCCATCCTTCTTCAGGTAGCAGCATACAGGTGGTAGAGCCTGATGCTCCAGATGCATGACGAGGTGACATTTCTTTGAGAAAACTTTGAGATCCTGTTCCAGGAAGAGTTTATACCAGCCACCCTTCGAGCAGTGCGTATACAGGAGCTACTTCATGTGCGGTAGGGCAGCATGATAGTGGAACAGTATTCAGTGAGGTTTACAGACCTCTCGCGCTTCTCAACAGATATGGTACGGGACCCGTTTTTCAGGGCCCGAATCTTCGATCAGGGGATCAGGTGGGAGATTAGAGCTTCTGTTGTGTCTCACAGCATTCTGACCTAGACAGGGGTGTTGGAGAGAGCCCTCTTATTGGAGAGTTTCCTTGCTGAGTAGTCTCCAGCAGCACGACCCACCACTAGCCGGCATGTAGCAGAGTCTTCTGCAGTAGACAGTAGACAGATGACGCAGAGGTCCAAGAGGACCAGACCTACCGGTGGGCGACTGCATGACTCGGGTTTAGTTGTGCGGGGGAACCAGGGTGGAGTCAGAGCCAGTCATGCTGAGAGTGGACAGTGTTACTCCGGCGGTGGGATTAGTCACATGGCACGTGACTGTCTGACCCACCATGCAGATGACCAGCAGTTAAATGAAGAACCTCCCAGGAAGAGGCAGAGGTTCGATCAGGGTAGACCGCAAGGAGCAGGTGGCCATGGAAGAGGAGCTGGTCATGCAGCTAGAGGTGGACGACGCTTCGGGGTATTGCCACCACCATCACCAGGAGTCCCACCCCGATCGCAGGGGATAGGAGGACATGAGAGAGCTCAGCTTCAGGGAGCTGAGGCCTATGGTCATGGAGCTCCGTAAGTAGATGGACAGGAGTGGGACTAGCTCCAGACCTCGAGGCTATTGATCATGTTGCTTCTAGTTTTGTTGTTGTTACATTTGTGTCTTTGTACTACCAGCTGAAATAATGAGAATACACTTAACTTGGTGATGTTTGCTTTCCTGTCCTTTTGTTTGGTTGATACTGAGAGGTCCTGGTTAAAACTGTTGACCTGACCCTCACATTCGAGATTTTTGCTGGAGAAGACCTAGTGACCTCACACTGATGCTGACAGTGTGACTCGACCCTTGGAGGCGATAGTGACAGTTGGATCTCTTTGTGGTTACGTCGAGGCCTTAGGACGTCATCCATGGAATGAATGCATCACTCATGTCAGGATTGATTGTATTAGGCAATGAATGTGGTTCCTCCAGGGGATGAGACCGGATTTCTCTTATCGGCAAAGAAGAAATCATAGCAGCTCTTGTGAGACTAGAGAAGGTCCAGGTCATCCAAGAGCGGATGAATACATCACAGGGCCGATAGAAGCCTTATGCTGACAGGAATTGGAGGCCTCTAGAGTTTGAGTATGATGATCACGTCCTTCTATGGGTTTCACCTCGACGAGGTTTACGGAGATGTGGCCAAGGAGGAATGTTATCCCGTAGGTTCAGCGGACCATTTCTAGGTCCTCAGCTAGGTAGGAGAGGTGGTTTACCGCTTGACCCATCCACCTCAGTTGCACCAGGTGCACGACGTCTTCCACGTATCTCAGATATGGAGATACGTGCATGATCCTTCACACATCATCAACCATGGGAAACTGGACGGTGGTGGTGGGGTGTCTTTCGCAGAGGTTCTAGTGGGAATTGAGGATCGACAGGAGTGGATCCTGTGAGGATGGACGATTCCTCGGGTGCGCTTTCACTGGCAGTATGGGAACCTCTAGGTGAGCACATGAGAGCAGGAGGCTCAAGTGCGTGCTCAGTACAGTTTTTGTATCCCTGGATTGTGTTGTAGCTTTACGGGGATGTAAATCCCTAAGGTGGGAGTAATTTAAAGACTCGTAAAATTCAAGGGAAATATTTTCTTAATTTTCTTTGGGATTTTACAAGAACGCAGTTTCTGACGACACTTGATTCTGAGGCCCGGTGTGCCCGTAATTTCTATCTGAAGTTTAGCTCGCGTACTTTCAGTGAACGAACGAGTGGGAATTTCTATCATTTGAACCGGTGCTTGGAATCGAATTCTGAGGGCACCGATGGAACCGCAGTGCTGGTAATTTCTTAGGAATGCCTTTTCTAGAGTTGCGTTTTCTCATTATGAATTGTTTAAATTTGTGGATTAAGTGTTAGTGAAATAAAATTTTCGTTATAAATTTTATTTCACTTCTCCATTAGTTAGAACCTAAGTGTAGGAGTTAGGGTGGGACCCACTGTTTTTTAGGTTATCTTGAGTGGATTAAAGGTGAGGTGGGGCCCACACGAGCCCCCACCTTTTCAATTCCATTAACTCCCTAACACCTCTTAACACCCCCACTTAAGTTGTGTAACCCTTTTTGACTTTACCTCTCCCCTCATTAAGTATGCCAACACCCAATTCAATTAATTAATTTACGTTTTGAATTTTTGAATTGTGGCTTGAGTTAATAAAATAAGGGTGAGCCTTATTTTATTTTTGTTGGATGTTGTGTGTGGACAGTTGAGAAGAGAGCTCTTCATCTTCATCATGAAGAAGACCAAGACTTCGACGAAGAACACCAAGACTTCGACGAAGAACACCAAGACTTCAACAAAGAACGTCGTCACCGTAAGAAGAGAGTGGAGTTCCATCTCTTCTCCTCTTTGCAACCAGTGTGTTTTCGAAGATCGAAGATGCACCCTCTTTCGATCTTCTTCCCGTGTCAACGAAAAGGAGACGCCACTTCCTCCTCGATCGTTCTCCGTCAACATACGAAGCTTCATCTCGCGATGTCATTTTCCGCGGCGAACCCCCGTTCTAGCTATGCTCAAGTAGGGGTTTATTTAATTATCTTTGTTCGTGAATTCTACTTTTTATTTCTTCGTGAAATTACAACCAGTTACTATAAATTAACGAGAGGGGGCCGGACCACACAATCATTGCCGACCCTCCTCCAATTTGAATGTTGTTTCTAATATGGTTGGGGTGGAATGGTGTGGTGTCCTCGCACCACGCAGGATCGTACGACAAGTAATGTGTGCCGCCGTCGCGTCGCGCTGTGAAGTTGATCAAGGAGGCAACGCCGTTGTGTCACGACGAAGAAAACCGAAGACACCGCGGCTAGAGCGAGGCCGCGACGGAGGGCCGTGGTGCCGTCGCACCGCGCCGGACAACTAGGCTGTGGCCGGTTCCGAGCCGCGGTGGAGCAGTGTGACAGGCGGCTAGTTCTGGGCCGCCGGTGTCAGCGAAGAAGGATGGACCGGCAGTCGCTGGTGCTTGTTGGCAGAACTGGCCGGCCGGTGTGGGTCGGCCGGACAAAAGGGAAACCGGGGGAATTAATTCTCCCGGCCGGCGAGCACAAACGGCCCCCATTTAATGGGGGGCCACAGTTACACCAGGGGGGCAGGCGCCCCCCTGCCAAATGGCTCAGCCGGTTGGCTGAGCACCCGGCCAGTGCGCTGTGCCGAGGCCGGGCCGCGCCCAAGCGGGCCGGACCCGGACCCGGTTCGGGTCCACACAGTTCGGGTCGACCCCGGGCGTATCGGGCCGGGTCGGACTGGGCCCGAACCCCTTAATACCGAGCTTTTTTCGGTCGGACACCCATAACTTCTGCTATGGGTCTCCGAACGACGGACCGTCAATTAAGATGTGATCCTTGGATCGAGACGGTCATTTCATTATATCGTACTCAAGGTTTTGAAATACTTTGAGTTAGGACGGGTTGGTTCGTACACGAAACCAACCGGGCCCTCGGAGCGGAAACACTCATATCCTATGCTCCGGACATCCGATTGACGTGCCATCCACTTTGTTGGATTCTTATAAGTGAGAAGAATCTTTTGGATTACTCCACTCGAGGTTTAGATGCCCTCAGAGTGTGGTCGGCTTGGTTCACTCACGTAATCCAACCGGGCCCCTGGAACGAAAAAGCCAATAACTCACAGACCGGGCATCCGATTGACGCGCTGTCTATCTCGTTGAATTCCTCATGATGAGACGGAACTTTTGGCATACTTTGCCTGAGTTTTCGTTGCTGATGGATAGTGGCCGGGTTGGATCGTACCCGAAATCCAAACCAGGCCCCTGGAACAGAAAAGCTGATATCTTTCAGATCGGACATCCGTTTGACGAACCGTCAGCGGCGTTGGTGATCATGTTGAGAAAAGGTCCCTATGAGTATACATTATGAGAGTTCGGGGTACAGTTGAGATACGGCTGGGTTGGTTCACTCACGAAACTAACCGGGCCCTTGGGACGAAAAGGCTAATAACTCACAGACCGGGCGTCCGATTGACGTGTCGTCTGTTGCGTTGAGACCCCTATGACGAGGTGGTCCTTTGAGATACTTCGTCGTGGGACTTTGTGATTCTTGGAGTATCGACCTGTAGCTCGTGGAGCACACCCTCCCAGAGAGGAGCGTACGGAGTACGGAGACCGTGTAGCCGGCTGAGACCTGGTGACTGCTCGACCGACTCGACTTGGAGTGAGTCGACTAGCCCAGGGGATGGATCGCTCGATATTGGCGACTGACCCACAGCAGACAGAGCGCCCATTAGTAGGCCGCAGACCCGCAGTACTCGACAGGAGGAGTACCTCTGTAGGCTATTAGGGGGAGTGCCCGGTATTTGGCGATAGACCCACAGTGGATGGAGCACTCGGTAGTTGGCCGCAGACCCGCGGTACTCGATAGGAGGAGTACCTCAGCAGTATTATGTTAGTGAGCAGTACCTCGGAGTCGTGACATGACCAATGTACACTCCAGAGACGGAGCTCTTCAGCAGTTACAGTTTCGATAATGAAAATCCTGGTTTGAGATGAGTCTTTGACCTTTGTGTTTCCTCATGATTGAGATGGGTTACATGATAACTTCGGTATATGTATGGTCATATACCTGGGTAGTGGTTAACCGTTGATTTGATAATCCTTGTGTTTCCTCATGATTGAGATTGGTTACTTGAGAACTTTGGTATATGTATGGGTATATACCTAAGTAGAGTTTATCTGTTGAGATCTTCTTTGTGGTTATCCTTGTTGGTTTTAGTGAGACCTTGAGGGTCTCGGGGTCCCTACTGAGTATCATTATACCCACCCCTGCACGGGCTATGCCCGCACCTTGTTGTGTTGGTTGCAGACGACGGGCAGTGCTGACGGAGGCTGAGTGTTCAAGGAAAGGACGGTACCCGGAGGTGGACTACACGACGAGTCAGTATCCGGAGGTGGACTTCACGGTGAGACGACACTCGAAGGAGGTTGACGGGCGAGAGCGTTGTGGAGGCTATCTGTACCTACCCTTCAGGTAGGATCCATGGTGGATGATCCATGAGCTGCACCATCTGTACCTACCCTTCAGGTAGGATCCGAGGAGGATGACCCAGGAGCCTCTTCCGTCCTTCCAGCTATTGTCTTTTTATGTTGTACTTTGTTCAGTTGTAGTTGTACTTTCATTTGGGTTTGTATTCTGGCCCATTTACCTTTCAACACTTCTCTTTGTACTTAGTGTTTACTTCTGCTTGTACTTTGTGGTGTTTTGTTTCTCATATAAAGGCATTGCCTTCCCAATTATCAGGATTTATGCCATTGGTGCTAGTCGCTAGCCCCTGGCCTATGGAAGGCGGGCTTGGGGTAGTCACAGCACGGGCCTCGAGGACGGGTCGTGATAAATTGGTATCATAGGAGGTTCAGTTCTACCGCATAACATGGGACTCTGATCTTTTTCTATGTGAAGCAATAGTGTTTAGCGTATTGGGTGTGGTTATCAGTCCAGGGAGTCCAGTGATGGTGCGATGGCCGACGTATCCGTACACCAGGACCTTGGCAACTGATTTCCAACTTTGTTCACGAAAACACTGATTGTGTGTGTGTTTCCAGAGGTTTTTAAATATCAGCTCAATCCAGGTCATCTCACCAGGTATAAATCTTTTGACCATGTCATTTTTGTTTCTTTCAGGATGCCTCCCCGCGGACGACCAGCTAGAGCCCCGAGAGTTGTTCGTACTGACAGCCCACCGAGCGACGTGGCCTCAGTACAAGGCCCTATTTTAGTTGAGGCACCAGCAGGCTCACCAGCGGTACTACTACCTATTGGGCCACCGATTCCACTAGCCCCAGTAGCATAGGGTGCACGTCGCTTGAGTGCACTGCACGAGTTCCAGCGCCAGAGGCCACCCATGTTCCGGGGAGAGACGGACCCGCAGGCCGCTGAGGATTGGCTGGAGGCTGTGATGAGAGCCTTCAGGCTAGTGGGGACGCCGGTAGACTTCATGGTGATCCTTACTGCCATCCTTCTTCAGGAAGTAGCAGGCAGATGGTGGAGCCTGATGCTCTGGATGCATGACGAGGAGACACTTCTTTGAGCGGACTTCGAGAGCCAGTTCCGGGCAGAGTTTGTACTACCCACCCTTCGAGCAGTGCATATACAGGAGCTACTTCAGGTGTGGTAGGGCATCATGACAGTGGCACAGTATTCAGCGAGGCTCAAAAACCTCTCATGCTACTCCATAGATATGGTACGAGACCCATTCTTCAATGGCCGAACCTTCGAGCAGGGGATCAGGCGGGAGATTAGAGCCTCTGTTGTTTCTCACAGCATTCCGACCCAGACAGGGGTGTTGGAGAGAGGCATCTTAGTGTAGAGTTTTCTTGCTGAGCAGTCTCCAGCAGCACGACCCACTATTAGCCGGCTTGCAGCAGAGTCTTCTGCAGCAGACAGTAGACAAATGACGCAGAGGTCCAAGAGGACCAGACCTACCGGTGGCCGACTGAACGACTTAGGTTCATTTGTGAGGGGGAACCAGGGTGGATTCAGAGTCAGTCGTGCCAAGAGTGGACAGTGTTACTCTTGCGGTGGGATTGGTCACATGGCATGTGACTATCTGACCCGCCATGCAGATGACCCGCAGTTAAATGAAGAACCTCCCAGGCAGAGGCAGAGGTTTGATCAGGGCAGACTGCAAGGAGCAGGCGACCATGGAAGAGGAGTTGGCCGTGCAGCTAGAGGTGGACGACACTTCAGGGTATTGGAACCACCACCACCAGGAGGCCCACCCCGACCGTAGGGGATAGGAGGAAATGGGAGAGCTCAGCTTCAGGCAGCTGAGCCCTATGGTCATGGAGCTCCGGAAGCAGATGGACAGGAGCGGGACTAGCTCTAGACCTGGAGGCTATTGATCATGTTGCTTCTAGTTTTGTTGTTGTTACATTTTTGTCTTTGTACTATGAGCTACAATAATGAAAAGACACTTATATTTGTGATGTTTGATTTCCTTTCCTTTTGTTTGGTTGATTCTCAGAGGTCCCAGTTAAAACTGTTTACTTGACCCACACTTTCGAGATTTCTACTAGAGGAGACCTAGTGACCTCACACTGATGCCGACAGTGTGGCTCGACCATTGGAGGAGATAGTGACAGTTGGATCTCATGGTAGTTACGTCGAGGCCTTACGACGTCATCCATGGCATAAATGCATCATTCATGTCAGGATTGACTGTATTAGGAAATTAATGTGGTTCATCCAGGGGATGCGACCATATTTCTCTTATCGGCAAAGAAGAAATCATAGCAGCTCTTGTGAGACTAGAGAAGGTCCAGGTCATCCATGAGCGGATGAGGACAGCACATGGCCGACAAAAGGCTTATGGTGACAGAAATTGGAGGTCTCTAGAGTTCGAGGATGATAATCATGTCCTTCTATGGGTTTCACATCGATTAGGTTTATGGAGATGTGGCCAAGGCGGCAAGTTATCCTGGTGGTTCAGCTGTCCATTTCTAGGTCCTCAGCTGGATAGGCGAGGTGGTTTACCACTTGACCCATCCACCTCAGTTGCACCAGGTGCACGATGACTTCCACGTATCTCATCTGAGGAGATACGTGCGTGATCCTTCACACAGCATCGCCCATGGGAAACTGGACGATGGTGGTGTGGTGTCTTTCACGGAGGTTCTAGTGGGAATCGAGGATCGACAGGAGTGGATCATATGAGGATGGCCAATTCCTCGGGTGCGCTTTCATAGGCAGTATGGGAACCTCCAGGTGAGCACATGAGAGCAGGAGGCTCAAATGCGTGCTCAGTACCGTTTTTGTATACCTGGTTTGTGTTGTAGCTTTACGGGGATGTAAAGCCCTGAGTTGGGAGTTATGTAAAGACCCGTAAAATTCAAGGGAAATTTTTTCTTAATTTGCTTTGGGATTTTGAAAGAACGCAGTTTCTGATGGCACTTGATTCCGAGGCCCGGTGGGCCCGGAATTTCTATCTGAAGTTTAGCTCGGGTACGTTCTATGAACGAATGGGCGATAATTTCTATCTTTTGAACCGGTGCTCGGAATCGAATTCTGAGGGCACCGATGGAACCGCAACGCCGGTAATTGCTTAGAAACGCCTTTTTTGGAGTTGTGTTTGCTCGTTATGAATTGTTTAAATTAGTTGATTAAGTGTTAGTGAAATAAAATTTTCTTTAAGAATTTTATTTCATTTCTCCATGAGTTAGAACCTAAGTGTAGGAGTTAGGGTGGGACCCACTGTTTATTAGGTTCTCTTGAGTGGATTAAAGGTGAGGTGGGGCCCACATGAGCCCCCACCTTTTCAATTCCCTTAACTCCCTAACTCCTCTTAACCCCCCCCCCCCCCCCTCTTAAGTTGTGTAACCATTTTTGACTTTACATCTCCTCTCATTAAGTATGCCAACACCCAGTTCAACAAATTAATTTAATTTTTGAATTTTTGAATTGTGGCTTGAGTAAATAAAATAAGGGTGAGCCTTATTTTATTTTGGTTGGATGTTGTGTGTGGACAATTGAGGAATGATCTCTTCATCTTCATCACGAAGAACACCAAGACTTCGACGAAGAACACCAAGACTTCGATGAAGAACAACAAGACTTCAACGAAGAACGCCGTCACCGTAAGAAGAGAGCGGCGTGGATTCTCTTCTCCTATTCGCAGCCAGTGTGTTTCCGAAGTTCGAAGACGCACCATCTTTAGATATTCTTCCTGTGTCAACGAAAAGGAGACGCCACTTCCTCCTCGGGCGTTCTCCGTGAACTTACGGAGCTTC
Source organism: Viscum album (assembly GCA_963277665.1). NCBI lineage: Eukaryota > Viridiplantae > Streptophyta > Magnoliopsida > Santalales > Viscaceae > Viscum > Viscum album. The sequence goes on from OY728141.1 coordinate 105,110,404, forward strand.
ACCTCGCGACGTCATTTTCCGCGGCGAACCCCCGTTCTAGCTACGCTCAAGTAGGGGTTTATTTAATTATCTTTGTTCGTAAATTCTACTTTGTCATCCTTCATGAATTTATGACCAGTTTCTATCAATTAACGAGAGGGGGCCGGACCATAAAAGCACGACCGACCCTCCTCCAATTTGAATGTTGTTTCTAATATGGTTGTGACGGAATGGCATGGTGCCGTCGCACCATGCGGGATCGTACGACAAGTAATTCGCGGCGCCGTCGCGCCGTGCCGTGATGTTGAACAAGGACGTGACGCCGTCTCGTCACGTCAAAGAAAACTGAAGACACTGCTGCCGGAGCGGGGCTGCGATGGAGGGGTGCGGTGCCGTCACACCACGCTGGACGAACCAGGCCGCGGCCGGTTCCGGGCTGCGGCGGAGCAGGGTGACCGGCGACCGGTTCTGGGCCGCTGGTGTCGGCGAAGGAGGAAGGACCGGTCGTCGCTGGTCCTTGTTAGCAGAACTGCCCGGCCCGCACTGGCCATCCAACACAAACTGCCCCCATTTAATGGGGGGCCGCGGTTACACGAGTGGGGCAGGCCCCCCCCCCCCTTCCAAACGGCGTGGCCGGTTGGGCGAGCGTCGGGGCAGCACGATGGGTGCGCTGTGCCGAGGCCGGGCTAGGCCGCGCCCGCTGGGCCGGGCTGCGCCCAAGGGGGCCAGACCCGGACCCGGTCCGGGTCGACCCCGGGGGTTTCGGGCTCTGTCGGACCGGGCCCGAACCCCTTAATACCAATCATTTTTTGGTCAGACACCCATAACTTGTGTTACGGGTCTCCGAACGATTCACCTTCAATTGAGATGTGATCCTAGGATCGAGACGGTCATTTCGGTATATCGTACTCAAGGTTTCGGAATATTTTGAGTTAGGCCGGGTTGGTTCGTACACGAAACCAACCGGGCCCTCGGAGCGGAAACACTCAAATCTTAAGCTCCAGACGTCCGATTGACATGCTGCCAACTTTGTTGGATTCCTCTAACTGAGAAAGATCTTTTGGCATACTCCACTCAAGGTTTAGATGCCGTCGGAGTGCGGTCAGGTTGGTTCGCCCACGAAATCCAACCGGGCCCCTGGAACGAAAAAGCCAATAACTAACAGACCAGGCGTCCGATTGAAGCGTCGTCTGTCTCATTGAATTCCTCATGATGAGACGGAACTTTTGGCATTCTTCGCCTGAGTTTTGGTTGCTGATGGATAGTGGCTGGGTTGGATCGTACCCGAAATCCAACCGGACCCCTGGACGGAAAACCTGATATCTTTCAGATCGAACATCCGTTTGATGAACCGTCAGCGGCGTTGGTGATCACGTTGAGAAATGGTCCCTATGAGTATAACCTATGAGAGTTAGTGGTACAGTTGAGATACGGCCGGGTTGGTTCGCTCACGAAACCAACTGGGCCCCTTAGACGAAAAGGCTAATAACTCACAGACCAGGCGTCCGATTGACGCACTGTCTATTGCGTTGAGACCCCTATGACTAGGTGGTCCTTTGAGATACTTCTTCGCGGGACTTTGTGATACTTGGAGTATCGACCTATAGCTCGTGGAACGGACCCTCCCGGATAGGAGCGTACGGAGTATGGAGACCGTGTAGCCGGCTAAGACCTGACGACTGCTTGACCGACTCGACTTGGAGTGAGTCGACTAGCCCAATGAACGGAGTGCTCGGTATTTGGAGACTGACCCATGGCGGACGGAGCACCCATTAGTTGGTCGCAGAACCGCGGTACTCGACCGGAGGATTACCTCTGTAGGCTATTTGGGGGAGCGCCTGGTATTTGGCGACAGACCCACATCGGATGGAGCGCCTGATAGTTGGCTGCAAACCCGCGGTACTCGACATGAGGAGTACCTCAGCAGTCTTAGGTTAGTGAGCAGTACCTCGGAGTCGTGACATGACCACTATACACTCCAGAGATGGAGCTCTTCAGCAGTTACAGTTTCGATAATGAAAATCCTAGTTTGAGATGAGTCTTTGACCATTGTGTTTTCTCATGATTGAGATGGGTTACTTGATAACATAGTTATATATATGGGAATATACCTGGGTAGTGGTTAACCTTTGATTTCATAATCCTTGTGTTTCCTCATGATTGAGATGGGTTACTTGATAACTTAGGTATATGTATGGGCATATACCTAAGTAGAGGTTATCTGTTGAGATCTTCATTGTGGTTATCCTTGTTGGTTTTAGTGAGACCTTGAGGGTCTCGGGGTCCCTACTGAGTATCGTTATACTCACCCTTGCACGGGCTATGCCCGCACCATGTTGTGTTGGTTGAAGACGACGAGCAGTGCTGACGGAGGCTGAGTGTTTGAGGACTGGACGGTACCTAGAGGTGGACTACATGATGTGTCAGTATCCGGAGGTGGACTTCACGGTGAGACTACACTCTGAGGAGGATGACGGGCGAGAGAATTGTGGAGGCTATTTGTACCTACCATTTAGGTAGGATCCGTGGTAGGTGATCCAGGAGATGCGCCATATGTACCTACACTTCAGGTAGGATCCGAGGAGGACGACCCAGGAGCCACTTCCGTCCTTCCAGCTGTTGTATTTTTCTATTGTACATTGTTCAGTTGTAGTTGTACTTTCATTTGGGTTTCTATTATGGCCCATTTACCTATCATCACTTCTCTTTGTACTTATTGTTTACTTTTTATTGTACTCTATGGTGTTTTGTTTACATTTATAAAGGCATTGCCTTCCCAGTTATCAGGATTTATGCCTTTGGTGCTTGTCGCCAGCGCCTGGCCTATGGAAGGCGGGCTTGGGGTAGTCAAGGCATGGGCCCCGAGGACAGGTCGTGAAATACTTATACTCTTAGTGTGGTCATATCCATACTTTTTAAGATGATATTTAATATAATTATATTGGGATATATAGATTAATTCTAGTTTTTGAGATATTTTATAAACTAGGAAAAATGTTAACTCACCCATCATACTCATTACAAACTCAGATTTCATTAGATCCGCAATGGAATCAGTAAAACATTGCTGAGTCAAACCAAATGAAATTTCATAAACAAAAATTTGAAGATAAAAAACGTTTTTCATATCTTTATTTATAAAAAGGGTTGGATCTACATTTCTATTTATATAGTTATTTTGAAACAAAAATCATGTGAGTCTATCATACCATGCTCGAGGGTCTTGTTTAAGTCCATAAAAAGCTTCGGTAAGCCTAAAAACATGATCATGATATTTTGTATCCTCAAATCTAGGAGTTTGTTCAACAAAAACGTCCTCTTGAACATAACCATTAATAAAAGCCCATTTCGAATCCATTTAAAAAATTTTGGAATTGAAGAATGTTGCGAAGGCAAGTAAAATAATAATAGATTCAAGTCTAGCTACTGGAGAATAGGTTTATTCATAGTCTATTCCTTCTTGTTGATTATAGAATTTAGCAACTAATCTATCTTCATTTCAAACAATGATTCCATTTTCATAGCACTTATTTTTGAAGACCCATTTAACACCAATAATAGAAGTTTCCTTAGGTATTTCAACCAAGTTCCAATCTTTATTCCATTGCAATTAATTTAGTTCATCATTCATGGCTTTGATCCAATCATCATCACTTAAATCTTCATCAGTGATTTTTGGTTGTAATTGGGAATGAAATGCTAGATTTTCTACTTCATTTCCTATATAACTTCTTGTAATTACAGGTTTGTTGACATCACTAATGATACTATCGCTGGGATGATGTTTCTGAAAAAGCTGATTTGGGTTTTTTAAAACCTATTAATCAAAATTGGGTAGAAAATCTTCTGGGGTAAATGTTTCAGAAGTATCTTCTTGAACATTTTCATTATTAGAAGGATTTTCTATCAAAGGTTGATAATAAGTTTTTGGAAATACATTAGTGGATGTAGGTTGGGGTTGTTTAAAAACAAAAGGATTAGTTTCATAAAATTAAACATGTATTGTCTCTTCAACAGTAAATGTGTTTTTATTGAAAACTCTATATGCCTTCAAAGTTGTGGAGAAGCCTAAGAAAATTACTTTATCAGATAATGGTGCGAATTTGTGTAAATTATCTTTAATATTCAGAATGAATACCTTTCAGATAAAAACATTAAAGTAGGAAAGTCTATATAGCATCCCGTCTTTTTATAACATGACTTTCATTTCATTACATGGAACCGAGGATCGTTAAGGTTTAGTGTCTTGGAAACAAGGAACATAATACATGAAAACAACATAAAACATTCTTCATAAACACTTGAAAGTATTCCCCTTAAGTTCATCCTAGGTTCATTACTGAATCTCATAACTTGGGGACATACATCAAAAGAAAGGGTGAGCAGAAGGCCCAGTAAGGGAAACACGAGAAACATTTTACATGTGAACTTGAGATACTTCAATAAGGACATGAAAAGAACTTTAAGGCATGAGAAAGAAATCCTGAGATAAATCATAATAAAAATAAAATTTTTCATAACTTGAAGATGTGGCTGCAACATTTAATATTGACAATCGTTTCATTTCACCAAGGTCCATCCCCAAGGTGTCGTTAAAAATTACCAAGGTTATTCACCAAGGGGTCGTTAAAATGGTCATCTCTAGAGATTAAGTCTTTACCCAATGCATTAGAGCGCTATCAGGGCACACCCTTAAATTTGCCTTTATTATCATGTGAGCCACATATATAATCATAAATCATTTCATAAACAACCCATATAGCATAAAAGAAATGGGTTTCATTTCATAATCATAATGTTTTAAAAACTGCTTTAATGACATGATCTTTATGTCACTTTAAACCCACGGAAAGGGAAAGTGGGTCTCATGTATGTAAATCCCAGAATTTGAAATAGAACATTTTGATATATATGTGAATACCCTTGTAGAAATAAGAGCTTTGAGTATTCACTTTACAACATAATATAATTTTGAGAAAAGAGAGAGGCATTTTGAGACGAAAATTCTGCAGCATAACGGCTATGTTTCAGGGTTTTAGAAAACATTGAAAAGAGAGGGGGCATGGGTCGAACAATAATAATTGACCCATAAAACAGTATAGGGACAGAATAAGAAGGATATATGAACATGGTGATTCAATTTCAAGGACATACCATTTGAAATGAAAAACATGGAAGGAAGACAAAAATTAGATTTCTCTTATGAAATTCGGCAGCCTAACGGCGTCACTTAAACTTCAACAAAATTGAATTGAAAAGATCAAATAGGGTCTCTCATCATATGATTATAAGAGATCAGTATGATAGATATAGAGATCAAACCACAACTTAATAAAAAGGAACTTGAAAGATCTTACATGAAAATCGAACTTGAAAAATGAGAAGGGTGAAATAATCACTTAAAAATTCGGCAGCCTAACGGAGTCACATACACTTTCATAAAACGAAATGATGAGAGTAAAAGGGGATTTCTCATCATATAAACATGAAAAGGGAAGTAAGAGGAATATAAAATAACATCCTATCACATAATAACATGGAGCATAAAAGTAATGACATAAAAGAGATTACATGAAAATAAAGAGAGAGGTCAGATCCCTTACCTTAAAACGTGACTCTTGAAACTCAATGTTTTGGACCTTGAGGGCTTGGGGGAACCTTGGGAGGACTCCTGGGGAGGTAAGGAGACTAGAAATTAGTTGGGGGAGAGTTGGGAGTGAAAACTAAAGGAGGAAAGGGTGGGTTTTTATAGGGAAAGTGAGGGGACAAGGCATTAATGGCCAAGGGACACATCATTAGTGGTTTTGGAAAAACCATGGGCTTGACCATGGTATTTTCCCATGGTATTGGCCACTTGGGACACCTCATACCTTATATTACTATTCATAAGTCGACCACATTGATTACATACTTAATACATCATTTAATGATGTGATTAAACACCCGTAACTTAAAAACTATACTTTCACTATTCATCGAAAATTCAACTTTCTAGAATAATCCCAAAATTTTACCTTAACCAAATATCAATGCTTTGATTTCAAAAATGAAATCCATTTTATAAAAATAATTTTCTAAATATTTTTAATTTAATTTTTAAATAAAACACTATTCATCGAGAAATCATTTTTTTTCAGAAAAATCCCCAAAAATTACCTTCACATAATATCGATGCTCTGAGTTCAAAAATAAAGTCCTTTTTAATAAAATAATTTTCTAATTATTTTTAATTAAATTTTTAATTAGAAACACTATTCATCTGAAAAAACTAATACCAGACTATCAATTTATGAAACTGTTATTTACCCATTTTATTGAATCACGTTACTTAATCTAGGTGTCTAAATTATATTAAAACTTTCTTTGAGTGAAATTACTAATCCATTTGGTCACATTACTAATCCTAAGCGTAAAATCACTATTCATAATTTACTATTCGTCAAAAATTAAGTTGATCTTATTAGACTCCAAATTCCTTACTGAACACTTTTGTAGAAGACCATTTTTCGAAAATCATTACACATCATTAATTATTTTGGGTTTACATAAATGTTTTAAAATATCCCTTTTTCAAAAATTCATCAATAAAATATATCCTAAAATTTTCCGGACAAAAGAAATTCCACAAACATCACTAAAGGAAGAGATCTCAATTTATTCACCCGAAAGGATTACACAAGGAAGCTAGGGTCTCGTCACAAAGCCCCATATAACACTGGCATAAGACCTAAGTGTAAGGTGTGCTATGGTGAGAGAATCTGAGGGAGGCTCAGATAACATTTCCCTAGTAGTAATCTCTACTAACATGAACTTCTCTTGTAGGCGTTTCCGTTCAAGCTTGACACACTGGAGTTCAGCTTGGGCTTGGTCCAAAGCGAAGCCCATAGATGCTACCTCCTTCCCAAGCTCTGATAAGTGGGCTTCATAAGGGTCGCGTCTACTGGATGAAGCCATCGACTCCTCTTTCTGCATTAACCATTAACATATTATTAAATCATTAAGATGAAGTTAATATACTACTCAAAAAGATTGGGTCGTTACATTCTTCCCCCCTTAAGAAATTTCGTCCCCGAAATTTATACTTGAGGCCTAGTCGAAAAGGTGAGGGTAATTTTGCTTCATTGGTTCCTCAGGCTCCCAAGTCGCTTCTTCATATTTATGATTCCTCCACAACACTTTCACAAGGTGGGTAGTCTTGTTTTGTAGGACCTTGTCTCTACGAGCCAAGATCTCCACTGGCTGCTCCTCATAAGAGAGGTCATGTTCTAGTTGTACCACCTCTGGGTTCATTACATGCGAAGGGTCGGGTATGTACTTCCTCAAGAGAGATACGTGGAAGACATCATGAACTTGAGCTAGGTTTGGTGGAAGTTCTACATGATAGGTCACTGCTCCTATGCGATCAAGGATTTCATAGGGGCCAATGTACCTAGGGATGAGCTTCCCTTTCTTCCCAAAACGCGTGACTCTCTTCCCTGGAGAAATTCTAAGGAAGACTTTGTCACCAACACCAAACTCCAAGTCCCTTCAACGATTGTCAGCATAGCTCTTTTGCCGACTCTGAGCAGCCTTTATATGTTGTTGGATGGAATGAACCAGTTCCTTCATCTCTGGCTCGAGATCAGGCCCAAGAAGCTTCCTCTCACCAGTTTCATCCCAACAAGTAGGAGTTCTACATCGCTTTCCATATATATCTTCATAGGGTTCCATATGAATACTCGAATGGAAGCTGTTGTTATAGGGGAACTCCACTAATGGGAGGTTTTGATCCCATCCACCTTTAAATTCCTTTGAGCATAATCTCAGAATGTCTTCGAGTGTCTGAATAGTCCTTGCAGATTGGCAATCAGTTTGGGGATGATAGGCCGTACTAAAATTCAATTCAGTATTCAGAGCATGTCGAAGACTTCTCAAGAATTTTGATGTGAATCTTGGATCACGATCAGACACGATGGATAGTGGTACCCCATGCAGCCTTACCACTTCCTTCATGTATATCTTGGCAAGCTGATCTAGAGAGAAATCTTCCCGAATAGAGATAAAATGGGTTGTCTTGGTGAGACGGTCCACAATAACCCATATCGCATTGTTTCCATTGTATTTTTTTGGGAGACCAGTTACAAAGTCCATAGTGATATTATCCCACTTCCATACTGGTATGGGTAGTGGTTTCAATACCCCCTTAGGAAGTTGCCTTTCTGCCTTTACTTTTTGACACACCAGGCACCATGTAGTGTAATCAGCAATCTCCCTCTTCATGTTATCCCACCAATAATGATCACGAAGGTCTCTATACATCTTAGTGCTTCCCAGATGTATAGAGAAAGTAGTGTTATGAGCTTCATCCATCAGTTCTTTCTTTATCTCCAAAATAGATGGGACACATAGTCTTGTACAAAATTTCAATACACCTTCTTGATCAATATTGAAATCATGGAACTTCCCATCTTTTACCGCCTCCAACTTCTCTTGTAGTAAAGGGTCTTCTTTTTGAGCCTTCTTGATCTTCTCTAGTAATGAAGGTTGAGAAATCATTTGGGATAGGGTTGATGATGTCCCTTTCCTTATAATTCCCATGTCCAGTTTTACTAGATCATTAATCAAGGGATCTCCTAGGATCCTCATTGTTTCCAGAACATTAGGATCTTTCCTGCTTAACGCACCCGTGACTTTGTTTGCTCTTCTAGGGTGATAATGAATTGAACAATCATAGTCTTTAATAAGCTCCAACCATCTCCTTTGTCTGATGTTCAATTCTTTCTGTGTGAAAATATACTTTAGACTTTGGTGGTCAGTGTATATATCACATTTCTCCCCATAAAGATAGTGCCTCCATATCTTTAGAGCAAAAACAACTGCCGCCAGCTCTAGATCATGCATAGGATAATTCTGCTCATGAATCTTCAACTGTCGAGATGCATAAGTGATTACCTTGTAATTTTTCATGAGGACGCACCCAAGCCCTTTCAGAGATGCATCTCTAAAAATAACGAATCTTTCTCCGATAGAGGGTAGTGTTAACACAGGTGCAGTAACCAATCTCTTCTTCAGCTCTTGGAAACTTTCCTCACATTCCTTTGTCCAGATGAACTTAACCCCTTTTCGAGTCAACTTGGTTAGTGGATTAGAAAGCTGTGAAAAGTTTTTCACAAACCTCCTATATTATCTCGCTAACCCAAGGAAACTACGAATCTCAGTTACTGTTGTGGGTTGAGGCCACTCCTCCACAACCATTGTCTTTTCAGGGTCAACCAAGATTCCTTCATTGGTTACAATGTGCCCCATGAAAGCCACTTGTTGTAACCAAAACTCACACTTGCTGAACTTCCCAAAGAGCCTCTCCTTCTGCAGAGTTTTCAATATAACCCTTATATGATCATCATGCTCCTCACTACCTTTTGAATATATCATAATACCATCAATAAAAAATACCACAAAGTTATCAAAGTAGTCCTTAAAGTCACTATTCATCAAATCCATGAAAATAGCAAGAGTATTAGTCAAGAAGAAGGGCATAACAGTAAACTCATAATACCCATATCTTGATCGGAAGGCAGTCTTTGGAATATCTTCTTTCTTCACCCTCAGTTGATGATAACGAGATCAAAGGTCAATCTTAGAGAAGAATTGAGCCCCACGAAGTTGGTCAAATAAATCATCAATTCTTGGGAGAGGATATCTGTTCTTCACTGTGATCCCGTTCAGTTCTCTATAATCAATGCATAGCCGCATTGATCCATCCTTCTTCTTCACAAAGAGAACTGGTGCTCCCCAAGGAGACACACTCGGTCGGATAAACCCCTTCTCCAACAAGTCTTGGAGTTGTTTCATTAACTCTTCTAGATCCATATTTTCCATTCTATATGGGGTCTTTGATATCGGTTGAGACCCAGGTACGAGTTCAATGGAGAACTCTACCTCTCTTTCTGGGGGATGTCCAGCTAACTCCTCAGGAAATACATCCATGTATTCCTGAACAATCAGAACATCTTCTATTTGTATGATCCCTTTTCCTACTTCATCATCACCGATTAACTCCATAAAGAAAGCTATAGGAGGTGCATCTAGATAGGGATCGGTTCGGGATATCTCTCCTTGGAAGATAACTATAGGTCGTTCATTCAAGACTACTGAGATTTCCTTACTTCTACATTTGATCTTAGCATTATACTTTGAGAGCCAGTCCATCCCTAGTATAATGTCGAATTCCATCATGGGAATGACTACTAGATTTGCAATAAGATTGTGCTCACCAAAGTAAACACAAGAGTCTCTAAATACTGATGATGCAAGGATAATCCCACTTGGAGTCTTGACTAACAACTCTACCTCTAGCAGTTCGGGGATTGATTCTATATTCCTTGAAAACATGGAGGAAATAAAGGAATGCATAGAACTAGAATCAAATAAAGTACTTGCTATTTTTGAGAGGACAACAAGAGTACCTGCTACCACATCATTCGGAACATCAACTTCAGTTGTTGTGATAGCGAAAGCACGACCTTTCTCCCTTGGCCTCTTCTGAGGTTGATGGTTATTCTCCTCCACCGCCCTCAGATTTGGACATTGATTAGCGAAGTGCCCAAGATGTCCACACTTGAAGCATGTGACTTCGGGTAGGGCCAGAACCATCTTTCCTCTGTCGTTAGTGTTGGGAAGCTGAGGCTTCACCTCACTATGACAATTCCGAGCAATATGGCCTCCTCTTCCACTCTTGTAGCACTTTCCACTTCTATTTAAGCAGTTCCCCAGATGATTCTTCCCACGTTTATTGCATGTGTTAAGTTGAATTTGCTTTCCACCTCTTCCCTGATCCAAATACTTCCCAAAACTGGGCTCCAACGATCTCTTCTTTTCATTTGATTTATGAGACCACTGTGTCTCACCATACTCTAGCTCGACTTTCATTGCACTTCGAACTATTTCTTCATAGCTATCATAGTCCCTATTGGCTAGATTCTTCCGCAGATGAGGTAGTATTCCCCCAAATAATCTATCAACCTTCCCATTAGGGTCCATGACAAAGCTTGAGGTATAACGGAAAAGCCTTGTGAAGTTCATCTCATATCTTCCGACAGATTCGTTCTCCTTCTGCTTCAGCTCGAGAAACTCTTTCTCTATTCTCGTTCTCAGGGAACGAGGGAAATACTTGTTAAAGAAAATTCCCCAAAATTCTTCCCACTCCATAGCTTCTATCTCTCATCATGGCTTCGTGTTTTTGATCTGTGACCACCACTGATCAGCTTCTCCCTCTAGGCGGTAAACAGCAAGGGTGACTTTTTCTTATTCCGAACAATGAAGTACAGAAATGATCTTTTCAATGGAGCTTATCCATTGTTCCGCAACTAATGGGTCAGTAGATCCACTGAATGTTGGCGGTCGTTGACGCATAAAGGACTCAACAGAAAGGTGCTCCCTTCGTGGTGAGATTGACCTCTCAGCTTGATTCAAGTTATTACTCATAACTTGAGTAAGTTGGTTCATCATTCACATGAATGTTTCCATTCTAGCTTCCATCGGAGGGCCGTCAGAACATGGTGCATTGCGGTCACCATCTGCACGGTTCTTCCTATTGCCCGCCATTTTCTAAAAGAATAAAACCTTAGTGAGAAACTTATTTCATTTATGAATCATTTAACTAAGACTTCATGTTTAGACAATTACACTTCTCTATAATTCCTTCAAAATGATTCATAAAAATCTTGTGATTAACCAAACATATCCCCGGGAGTGTCGTAACCAAGAGTGCAGCAAGGCCCGTTATCGTGCACCAGTTCCCGTTCAAGTCTATCTCAAAGCGGTGTTTTCGGGTTTTACCCCTATGTACATCTGTGCCAGATCCGCCTCTACCTGCTCGTATCCAGATAGGGATGTATTTGTTTGATAATCCACTTACTCAATATTTACCAAAATACCTGGAATTTTTCCTATATTTAAACTATTCTATAGGGGTCTTCCTAAAGTTTTTATATCCTAATCTCCCCAAATAACTTAACCATCCTTTGATACCAACTATAGCATCCCGTCTTTTTATAACATGACTTTCATTTCATTACATGGAACTGAGGATCGTTAAGGTTTAGTGTCTTGGAAACAAGGAACATAATACAAGAAAACAACATAAAACATTCTTCTTAAACACATGAAAGGATTCTACTTAAGTTCATCCTAGGTTCATTACTGCATATCATAACCTGGGGACATACATCAAAAGAAAGGGTGAGCAGAAGGCCCAGTAAGGAAAACAAGAGAAACATTTTACATGTGAACTTGAGATACTTCAATAAGGACGGGAAAAGAACTTTAAGGCATGAGAAAGAAATCATGAGATACATTATAATAAAAATAACATTTTTCATAACATGAAGATGTGGATGCAAAATTTAATATTGAAAATAATTTCATTTTACCAAGGTCCATCCCCAAGGTGTCGTTAAAAATTACCATGGTTATTCACCAAGGTGTCGTTAAAATGGTAATCTCTAGAGATTAAGTCTTTACCCAATGCATTGGAGCGCTATCAGGGCGCACCCTTAAATTTTCCTTTATTATCATGCGATCCACATATATCACCATCAATAATTTCATAAACAACCCATATATCATAAAATAAATGGGTTTTATTTCGTAATCATAACGTTTTAAAAACTGCTTTAAAGACATGATCTTTATGTCAGTTTAAACCCACGAAAAGGGAAAGTGGGTCTCATGTATGTAAATCCCAGAATTTAAAATAGAACATTTTGATATATATGTGAATAACCTTGTAGAAATAAGATCTTTGAGTATTCACTTTATAACATAAAATAATTTTGAGTAAAGAGAGAGGCATTTTGAGACGAAAATTCTGCAGCATAACGGCTATGTTTCGGGGTTTTAGAAAACATTGAAAAGAGTGGGGGAATGGGTAGAACAATCATAATTGACCCATAAAACAGTATAGGGACAGAATAAGAATGATATATGATCATGGTGATGCAATTTCAAGGACATACCATTTGAAATGAAAAAGATGGAAGGAAGACAAAAATTAGATTTCTCTTATGAAAATTCGGCAGCCAAACGGCGTCACATAAACTTCAAAAAAAATGAATTGAAAAGATCAAATAGGGTCCCTCATCATATGATAATAAGAGATCAGTATAATAGATATAGAGATCATACCCCAACATAATAAAAAGGAACTTGAAAGATCTGACATGAAAATCGAACTTGAAAAATGAGAAGGGTGAAAGAATCACTTAAAAATTTGGCAGCCTAACGGCGTCACTTAAAATTTCATAAAACGAAATGATGAGAGTAAGAGGGGATCTCTCATCATATAAACATAAAAAGGGAAGTAAGGGGAATATAAAATAACATCCTCTCACATAATAACATGGAGCATAAAAGGAATGACATAAAAGAGATTACATGAAAAGAAAGAGAGAGGTCGGATCCCTTACCTTAAAACGTGACTATTGAAACTCAATGTTTTGGACCTTGTGGGTGTGGGGGCACCTTGGGTGGACTCCTTGGGAGGTAAGGAGACCATAACATCGTTGGGGGAGAGTTGGGAGTGAAAACTAAAGGAGGAAAGGGTGGGAATTTATAGGGAAAGTGAGGGGACAAGGCATTAATGGCCAAGGGACACCTCATTAGTGGTTTTGGAAAAACCATGGGCTTGCCCATGGTATTTTCCCATGGTATTGGCCACTTGGGACACCTCATACCTTATCTTACTATTCATAAGTCTACCATATTTATTACATACTTAATGCATCATTTAATGATGTCATTAAAAACCCGTAACTTAAAAACTATACTTTCACTATTCATCGAAAATTCAACTTTCTCAGAATAATCCCAAAATTTCACTTTAACCAAATATCAATGTTTTGATTTCAAATATGAGATACATTTTATAAAAATAATTTTCTAAATATTTTTAATTTAATTTTTAAATAAAAACACTATTCATCGAGAATTCATTTTTTTCATAAAAATCCCCAAAAATTACCTTAACATAATATCGATGCTCTGAGTTCAAAAATAATGTCCTTTTTATAAAAATAATTTTATAATTATTTTTAATTAAATTTTTAATTAAAAAAAACTATTCATCTGAAAAAACTAATACTTGACTAATAATTTATGAAACCGTTATTTACCCATTTTATTGAATCACATTACTTAATCTAGGTGTCTAAATTATATTAAAACTTTCTTTGAGTGAAATTACTAATCCATTTGGTCACATTACTAATCCTAAGCATAAAATAACTATTCATAATTTACTATTCATCAAAAATTAAGTTGATCTTATTAGACTCCAAATTCCTTACTGAACACTTTTGTAGAAGACAATTTTTTGAAAATCATTACACATCATTAATTATTTAGGGTTTACATTATTGTATTAAAATATCCCTTTTTCGAAAATTCATCAATAAAATATATCCTAAAATTATCCGGACAAAAGAAATTCCACAAACATCACTAAAGGAATAGATCTCAATTTATTCACCCGAAAGGATTACTTAAGGAAGCTAGGGTCTCATCACATAGCCCCTTATAGCACCGGCATAAGACCTTAGTGTAAGGTGTGCTATGGTGAGAGAATCTGATGGAGGCTTAGATAACATTGCCATAGTAGTAATCTCTTCTAACTTGAAATTCTCCCGTAGGCGTTTCCATTCAAGCTTGACACGCTGGAGTTCGGCTTGGGCTTGGTCCAAAGCGAAGCCCACGGATGATTCCTCCTTCCCAAGCTCTGATAAGTGGGCTTCATAAGGGTCGAGTCTACTGGATGAAGCCATCGACTCCTCTTTCTGCATTAACCATTAACATCTTATTAAATCATTAAGAGTAAGTTAATATACTACTAAAAAAGATTGTGTCATTATAGTCTAGGTTTTATTCCATTCCCTAACTCATAAGGAGTATTATTGAGAAAAGGTCTAATGAAAACACGATTTATAATATAACAAGTAGTACTTATAGTTTCAGCCCAAAAATATGTGGATACAGAATACTCACTCAACATGGTTCTAGTTATCTCTTTAAGAATTCTATTTCTTCTTTCAACAACACCATTCATGTTGAGGTTTTCTGGGTGCTGAGAAGTTGTGAGTTATACCTTTTCTACTACAAAAAGTTTTAAAATCAGAATTTTGAAATTCTCTTCCATGATCACTATATATATTTTTCAATGTAAGGATTTTCTCATTTTTCACATGGGCTCTAAAAATTTTTTAATAAGAAAAGGTTTTAGACTTCTTTTCTAGAAAACAGACCCTTGAAAATCTAGATTAATCTTAAACTAAGACAAATACATAATACTTTCCCACAATGCTTCTAGTTTGTGTTGGACCAAAAATATCCATATGCACTAGCTGTAATGCATCAATATTTGAGACTTAACTGATTGATTTGAAACTCGATTTATGCTATTTTCCATATTGAAAAGGGTTAAAAACTATTGAAGAATCAAATCTAAGATCTGGTAGATCCATAACTAAACCATTCATAGAATGTTTGTATAGGTTCCTAAGGTTACAGTGTCCTAACCTTCTATTCCACAACCATGAATGATCATCCATTGCACTAAGGCAAGGTAATTATTGGCTTCTAAGGTATTATAAGTTTAGTGTGTAAACATTATCTTCCCAATTGGCAGAAAGAATAAATTATTCCCTGGAATTGTTTACTAAGCATTTATCAGTCCTAAAATTCAAAAGGTAGACTTCATCAAATAATTGGATTATGCTAATGAGGTTGTTGTTAAGACCCTTAACAAATAAAACATTTGAAATAAATGTTCCCCCAAAAAGAATGATGTTACCTATAAAAATAATTTCTATTTGGGCATTATATCTAAAAGTTACTTTTCCTCCTTTCGTTTTGATAATCATTTCAAAATAGTTTCTGTTACCAGTCATATGCTAGAAACATCCACTATCCACGTATAATGTATTACTGTTGCTACTTTCCCAATTTTCCTAAAAATAAGAGAAAAATTTGACTCTTGGAATACAAACATTCTTGGATCCGGATTTGTTAGATAACAAAATTGTGGGTATCCACATTTGATTCAAAAAGTATGTTGTATGAAACCCAAGAGATTGAACTCTATTTATGGAGAAATTTTTTTTCCAATGCCCACCACTTTGACACTTAGTACTAAAAGGGGATCTAGAAGGTACAAAATAGTTGTTTTTTAAACCCGGTTTGTGGTGAGTATAACAAACACCAGTTGGGTTTTCTTGAGGTTTAATTTGAGAATACATCTTTTCAAAACTTTCCTTCAAAGAGGTAAATTTTGCAAAGATATTCTTAAGATAAAATATTACAGATTTCAGTCTGTTTACTAAATTCCTATCCTCAGGAATCATTTCCTTAGAATTATATTTTTCTTCAAAAACTATTATCTTTAATATTGCATTCTTAAGATCTTTATAAAGTTCTTCTTTATCAGCATTTACTTTCTCAAGACTTTAGAACGTTTTTCTAAAAGCTCTTCTTTATCTCTAAGATCATTAGAAAGATCTAAAACCACTTTTGTAAGAATTTCTTCCCTAGTATTTGCATTGTCTAATTTCATAGAAATTTTACAATTTCATACTTCATGTAACTTGGAAAATATAGAAACTTCATCATATGAAGGTTATTCTTCATTTTCTGAGGATGATGTATCTTCATTAGAAGTACTATTTTCGGAATAATAATTATAATCAAGAGATAAATTTGTTAAAGCCTCGGAAGAGAATACCTTGGCCATAAGACATATATTGAGAAAATAAGTAGTAGTAATGAAACCCATATTATTTTGTGCTGATAAATCATATTAAGAAGATTCACTTTATGAAGAATCACCACATCCAGAACTCCAAGTATCATTAGATTTAAGGATTTTCTTGTGCTTTGATCGATTGAATTTCTTCATATTCCATTCTGAATTCTTTTCCTACTTTTCCTTCTTCTCAACAAGGGACAATCAGGTCTGATATGACCTATTATTTTACACTCATAACACATAAATTCTCAATATTTCTTATCTCTATAGTCTTTATTTTTTTATTTATTCTAATGGTTCCTTTGAGAAACAATCTTGTTCATTCTCTGAGAAAGACTAGCTAATTCATTCTCATACTTTTCTATCTCACTAGATTCTAACTGAATAATGACTTTCTTTTCTTTGATCCAGTTACTCTTTATGGGGTATTGGATTTAATATGTTTAGATGTGGTTGTAAAATCAAATCCTCCATTTCCATTCTTCTTCTTAGCATTTTCAGAATCTCAATTCATTCTGGTTTCATACTGAAGAAGAGTTCCAAACAACTCATCTAATAAAATCTGAGTGAATTTCTTATTCCCATAAATAGCTATCCTTTTAGACTCCCACTAATTTGGAATAAAATCTATGATCTTTTCCACAAGAGTCTCATCATCCAAACCTTTTTCTCCCATATATTGTAAGATATTCACGATAGTCATAAATCATTGTTGAACTTTGCTTATAGGTTCTCCATAAGGAATGTTAAAACTATGGTATTCGGCTCTCAGCATAGATCTTATTGTTTCGATGACATTAGATGTACCAAAATTTGAAACTTTAGGTTTCTTCCAGATATTGATTACGGCTTCACATGAAGATATTTTACTATAGATGTTCCTAGTCATGGAACATAACAATGTATTTCTGACTCTGAAATTTGATTGATATTATGATTTCTCCGGATTTTTAATAGTTCTCAATTCCTTATCCGAAATCTTATAATCTAAAGTCAGCATTAGATAGTTATCAACTACATTATCGATAAGAAAAGTCTTCATCTTATCTCTCATGTACTCATAATCATTTCCATCAAAAACAGGAGGTCTGGTAGGATTTAGATTATCAATAGAACTAGCATTTAAACCTACCATTCTTAAGATAGTCTTTGGCACAAAAATCTTGTTAGTAGTATGAGTTTTTAAACAATAGAAAATATAATAACAAGGAAAAAGATATTGTATCTCTATGAAAGAATGAATCCGAAATATGTGATTCTGAAAAAATATGAATCCGTAAGTATGAATAAAAAAATTCTATTCCGAAAACATTGATCATGGAAAAACTTTTATTTGAATATAAGTATTTTAGAGACCTTCCCTCTGATACAAATTGTGATATGGTATGTGAGTATGATATAATCTACAATTCCAAATGTAAGATTTAATATATAAGTATGAGATGCTCAAATTCAAGAGGGGGGGGGGGGTGAATTGTACTCTTTAAATCTTCCCTAAGGAAATTTTTCATAACCAAAATTCACAACACCTCTAAGTTCTAATAACTTTCTTGATTCCGGAAAAGTGATTTCTGGAATGAAACATAACCAATTTTTACAACAACTAAGATTCTATATTAAAGCCTATAGAATCTTATATAATCAGAGTACAAGTATGAGGAAGTATATGAAATTTATACATTCCTTAACAATACAAAATGCAAGAGAAAACTTGAAACTAAACTAGTAACATGTAGTAAATCATTTAACCCAAAGAGAATGGTATCCAACAACCATGGATAAAGGTCCCTTGATTTATACTTTCAAGAAATTATATCTTAACCACACCATGGTAAGCCCTCAATACAATGATCAGAGTCTATCATACTATCCCCACAAGCCCTAAACTATCAGGTAGTCGGCACCTATGTCTTCCTATCCCCGGAAGCCCTCGATTGTACACATCAACAATCAGAGTCACACGAAGAAAATCTGCAAGAAGTAGATTTTGAATAAGCTGTTCAAACTTTATGTATGAAGATTTAGAGTTCATAAGAGCCTCTCTCCCTAGAAATCACTTCAACATCATGTAAGAACGGTTGTCAAAGATGTTTTCAAGTGTTTTGTTCTTTTCAAATGAGCTCATATTTATAGGCACAGCTCCAATGGTCGGATCCCTCCTCCAATGGTCATATTCTTCGTTAAATTTCGGAGGGACCTGTACACCTGTCACTCAAACAATGGTTAGTTGATTACTGAAGGCCCGACATTGTTTTATAAAAGAACAAGTGAAACCATAACCAAAACTGATATTCGGAATGTAAGTAAATAAAATTTCAGAATCTAACCAAAAATAAATTCGGAGTCTATAATACTAGGATATTCGGATTCTGTTTATTAGAAGAATTCAGAGTCGAACTTCATACAAGTTTGTATCCATAATTCGTAATCAGAATTCACAATAAGAATTCATAATGATAATTATCAATTAGAATTCATCAGCAGAATTCATAATGATAATTTATAATTATAATTCGTCATCAGAATTCATAATGAGAATTCTTAATCAAAATTCATAATCCTAATTCATAATGAGAATTTGTAAATAGAATTTTTCATAAGAATTCATAATGAAATTCGTAATCAGAATTAGTCATCAGAATTCCTAATGAGAATTCATAATCAGAATTCGTCATTAGAATTCGTAATGAGAATTCGTAATATGAATTCATCATCAGAATTCATAATGAGGATTTTTAATCAGAATTCATCATAAAAATTCATAATGAGAATTCGTAATCACAGTTCATCATCAGAATTCATAATGAGAATTCTTAATTAGAATTTTTCATCAGAATTCATAATGAGAATTCGTAATCAGAATTTGTCATCAGAATCAGTAATGAGAATTCGTAATTAGAATTCATCATCATAATTCATAATGGGAATTCATTATAAGAATTCATCATTAGAATTCGTAGTTAGACATTTATACAAGTTTGTAATCAGAATTCAGAGTTGAACTTCATAAAAGTTCGTAACAGGGACTTCGGAGTAGAACTTTATAAAAGTTCGTACCAAGAATTTGGATCCAAAAACAGAATGTTTCATGTCTATGTATTATATGATTCCAAGGTTTTAGATATGAATCGGACTTTTATACTTAAGAAAAATATTGATATGAACTATGAAGTCTAGTTAAGGGTATATTTCCTTGGGTAAGGAAATTTTCCTTATAGAATTAAAATATAGGGTAAAATCAGATTTTCATTATGATATGGTGTTTGTGATTTTAAAAATAAAAAGGAATGGAAAAGTTATAAGGAAAACCTTATTGACTCAACAACATCGAACTTTAAGTGAGATATGATATCCTGTTAAAATTATATTATTTAATATTATAGTTATCACATACCCATTGAATTTTTGGGTATTCATATGAGTAAAATAAATAATAAATATATGTAAATTTTTCTAAATAAATATAAATTTATTGATTAATTCATAAGATATGGTACTCATTTTTTAGTAAAATCGTTTTATTCTTCAAATATCATTTTATTTGTAAATAATTTTTTTATATTTCCTATGTAGAAATTATAATTATTTTTTTTAAAACTATTTAAATTTTATTTTTTAGAATAAAATTATATTTTAAATTATCATATCAAAATTTACATAGATTTATATTTACTATTTTTATTAAAATATTTTTTTCTCAGAAAATAGAGAAAAATTCATATTATTTTTAAAAATATATTTATATAATATAATTTAGAAGTCACATAATATTTTAGATTTCATAAAAATGTTATATATCAATAATTTTATTTATAATAATATAAATAATTCCAACTTTAAAAATTATTTATGATAATTAGATAAGTTAATTATTATGTTGAAAAACACATTTTCCTGTAAACTGTTCTACATAGTATTTTAAAAATTTTTATTTAAATTTACTTATTAAAAATCTAGTAATTTAATATTCAAAATAGATTAAGATATTTAGAATTATGAAATATACATTTTAAAATATGACCCCTTTATTTTTTTAACATTATGTAAATTACTCGTGGTGTTTATGAGTAATATAATAGTAAAAAATAGGAAATTTTGGTTAACAAATAAGAGAATGACAAAAATAAATCGAAAACATTCCTTTATTACATTTGATGATAATATTTCATAAATATTATTCTAAAATATTAATATGGAAGAATTTATTATCACATTCATTTGACTATAAAATTTATATTTTTTACTTTAAACATAACGTAAAAAATATCACTCCCTTATTTTAATATCTATAATATTTTTTGATTGGGATAACAATAAATTATGATTATTATTAAATATTTATTTGAAATATAAATTATTTTAATTTATCCTGTTAGTTTTATTGGACATTTTTTGTGTGATGAAATGATAACCATAAATACATACCTAATGAAAACACAAGTCTATTAAAAGTAGTAATAAAATCAACTAATTGATTCTAGAAAATATAGAAGTTATTTTTTATTGCATGTTAATGATATAGAAGAATTTTATAGAAAGATATATCCTATTCTATATGTACTTATGTTTTTTGTTATAATTCAATTCAATTCATTTATTTTTTAATGTAAAAATAAGTGATTATTTCATAAAATTAAACAAATAGTATTTTATGTTAAATAAATTTTATTAAGTTACCTAAAAATAAAAATAATTATGAGGAAAATAATAATTATAATGACTATTTAGTTTTATCGCAAATTTATTTATGAGAATGTTGTTAAATTAGATATAATTTTGTAAAAATTTAATATTCAAATAATCATTTTGACAAACAAGGTTAAAATTGGACAAAAGAGGATAAAAATAACATAAGGTTTCAAATGATATATATTCCTATAAAAAATATTTGGAAGTTCTTATTAAGATCAAATATTCCATAATATTGATTTCATGTTTTTTTTAAACCATTTTACATGAGATAGATATGTTTTATATTATAATACTTCTTATATTTAGAAAAAATACATTAATATTAATTAATAATAAAAAATATTCAATTAAATGAATTTAAATTAATAATTATCAATATTTATCCATGTTAATGGGAAATGTCTGAAAATATCATCCATGGACCATTTATGGGTTAATTTTAATCTTATGGATATATTGTTGACCCTTAAATAGTTAATAACACTGTTACCGTGGTAATTGTCAAAAAGGTGACTGAGGGTTAAAATAAACATATAATGATTAAAAAACACCTAAACTTGAAATTTTTTATTGACGTAGTTTTTTATTATGAGTAATCATATTATCTTATAATTATATAAATATTAACCTTTCATTCATGAAAATAATTGGTATTAATTTAATTATTTACAAAATTACAAAAATACGCCTCCACTCTAATATCATAGGAAAGATATTTTCCTCTCTTCGAAAAACATTTTAATAATTATAGATCTAATATTCCAAGACATTAAATCATTATATATTCCTTCCCAATATTATAGTGATTATTTTCATACCAATATACAATCCCTTAAATGTATAAGGTGTATACCAAAAATGTTTTATCATCCTAGAGGTACAACAATTAACCGAGAAGTCTCTAATTATTTATTCTTCTACCTATTATAAATAAATTGAATTCATTATGAAATGGAATAAATGATTCCCCCATTATTAATTTTATTTTTATTATTAAACATCAACTGTTATACCTTGTTTCCATCAAACGAGAACTAAATGTATGGCTCTTAGGTATGTGTGGACAACCTCCTCCACATAAGGATACAATTGTTTTTCATTACTATGTTTAATGGATGGTAAATAAGATGAAATTTATTATCATATATTTTATTTAATAAATTATTATTAATCTATAACTATATTATCAATTTTATATTCTATCCTTTCTATCGGTTTGAAGAAGAAAGCATTTCTCATACTTACGTGTGGACAACCACATCCACAATGTGATTCGATTTGTTTTTCATTTTATCTTTAAACTGATTGAAAAAATTAAATATTTATGTAACACATGTGATATATGAAATATATTAATTATTATTTAAATGTTAATAATTATATTTCATTCTTTTATTCCATCCTTAAAAATGTTAAAACATAATACACATGTTTGTATGTCCTACCATCACTATGAACAGGGTAGTTCATTTGTGTATATATACCTTATATGTTTTATCAAATATATATATATATATATATATATTATTTAATATATTTATATCATGATTAATAATTTTAAGGATTTTGTATTCATGATGAATTTATAAGAACCAGATCTCTAAAACTAATGTTTTGAAGAAAGTATAACTATTAATTCTAGGATATTATGATTTTAACAGATAATATATTTCTAAATTGGCCTTGAAATGTTATTAGTAGATCATATCAAATATTATAATCATGTAAATAATTAAGGTATATAATTATAATAAATCATAATTTATTGTAGTAGATTTTGAAATCACATACTAGGCATGTTGAGTTTAAGGTAATTGATTTGTTTTTCAATCTCATTTTATGTCATGATTTTTTAATTGAATTTATATTGAGGGAAATTATATGATACATATCTAATAAATACAATTAATTTTTATTATAAATTGGTAATTTCAAGAAAATTCTTGTTTCCATTCATTTTCACCACATTAATAACTCAAGCGACATAATGAATGTTTATAAGGTGAAACCCAACTATGATTTATTATTCTGCAAGGAATATTTTCTATCCATGTAATTCATTAAAAAATATTAATGTATGTTTTTATTATTTATATTTGATAATTCGATTTCAAATTTTACAAAAATTTATTTTAAAAATGCATAGTATTATTTATTTTTTAAAATAAGTTACTTTTGAATTTTCATCGATAATGTGAATGAAATCCTTATTATAACATAAATGATATGAAAAAATTTCCCTATATCATGATCAATAAAGGATTTGAATATTCTATTACATGGG
The DNA here is from genome assembly GCA_963277665.1 of Viscum album. Lineage (NCBI taxonomy): Eukaryota > Viridiplantae > Streptophyta > Magnoliopsida > Santalales > Viscaceae > Viscum > Viscum album. The sequence goes on from OY728141.1 coordinate 105,134,133, forward strand.
TCAAAAATAAAATTCAATGAAATTTTTTTTAATATATATTATTATTTTATTTAAAAAATTTATTTCCAAGTGAAGTAGTAATTTTCCTCAAAAAATAATCAAATTATATTTTTATAGTAATTTCAACTTTGACAAAACCCGTTGATGTTACTAGTGTTATGATGCAATGATATCATATTCAATGATTATTTTGATGTTTTAAGATGGCAATCCATTGATTTTAAATATTCTTAATTGATTATCAATAGTTTTTAACCTATAAGAAATTTTGTGAATGAATGTATTTATCATTTAAAATAATATAAATTCATAGGATGTGAAGGTAAAATTTGAGGCTTGGTTATAAATACCCCCTGATGAATAAACTGGCCTCATGAGATAAAATAGAAGGCATGCCACTTTATATGGGTATTTTTATTAGAATTAACAATTTATCACGAATGATATATTATTTCGGTGGAAATAAGGGTTGGATTCATGATATATTTGTCGAGTGGTATTGATAATGATTTCTTAAAATTATGTTATTCCTTTATTGAAAATTAAATTTTCATTATCTACGTATTTCCAATGTTGATATTAGGTTTGGATACTTGTTAAACTAAATTATTGATTGAATAGAAATTGAAAAGGGTATTCACAAGATCTTCTATAGATTATGTGTTATGAATTACTCTTTTATGTGACCTTATAATGTTCAATTGAGCATGTGTATCTTATGGGATTATTTGAACTATGATACACAACTATTTTCCTCTCCCTTTGCATTTTTTATTGAAAATAATACACATATATATGTATTCCTTTCTTTTTTGGATTTTCTATTGCTCATATAAAGGGATTTAACAATTACCCACTTTATAAGCGATATCCATGGGGAAAAGGGGTCACATATAAGGAATGTAAATCCCAATATGAGTCTTTGGTGATGTGTAAAACTAGTGTCTTGGGTGATGTTTGGCCTAGTAGTTGCTTCTTTGTATTATGTGATATTCCCAATAAATAAGGGGTAAATATTGATTTATTTCACTTGATACTAATTCTTCCATATCGCTCTCTCCTTTGTTCTATCACATGAACTTTAATTTGATGATGTTGATAGGATTTCTGGGCATAAAATGATTTATTTAAATTCTATAGGGTGTTCCATATAGGTTGTTCTATTCTTTTAGTATAGAATTATACAATGCTGTAGTTTAGGGTCTCATTGCTCAGACCTTCTATCGATGTAGTTTTGGGTCTTTTACCTCATACATTCCATCACATTAGTTTAGGGTATTTTATCTCAAACCTATTATCATTGAAGTTTAGTGTATTTATCACAGGACGTCTATCTCTTCAATTTAGGGTCTTCTAGATCAGATCCTCAATTTCTATATTCTCAGGTAGATTATCTCAGAACATTTATTTCTTTAATTTAGGTTTATTTATCTTGGACCTTCTATCAATTTATTCTAGGAAAATTTATCTTAGTCCACATTCCTCTACGGTTTATGGACTTTTAGCTCAGACATTCTATTTTTATAGTTTAGGGTCATTTAGATCGGTCCTTCTATTGCTTTAGTTTAAGTTCTTTTAAATTGAAACTTCTATCATTTTAGTTTAGGGTATTTTATCACATACCATTTATTGTTGTAGTTTAGGGAATTTTAGATCGGGCCTTCTATTACATTAGTTTTGGGACTTTTAGCTCTTATATTTTATCATTTTAGTTGATGGTATTTTAGCTCAGGCCAAATTAATGATCCTGGAATATTGTGTCGATAGACAAGGAAAAACCCAATAAATAATGAGGTGTTGGGTTATTTTGTCTTTTTTCCAGGATCACAAGGACTAGAAATCTCGTTTTGAAGAGTGGAACACCTGGTTGAAAAGAATAGGTTCATATGAAGGACCCATTGGCTTACATGCATAGTCAAGAAAAGGGTCTCTTGAATCCATGTATCTTTTCCTGGGGTTAGTGATGATTTATGGTGGTAGTATTAGTTAAGGGAGAAATAATATGGTTTCTAGGCCCACATGGAGAGCTGATGCCTGGATGATGAATCTCATAATGCTATGGTTTGTGTTAGTGAATATGGGATGGGTGAGACATGTCGGGGATGACCCCTAACACTCTATGGTTCCCAGTTACACTTTGGTGTTGGTATGTCTCATATCGATTAATGATCCATTAATGATAGGAGGGGATTCCTTTATTTAGTGGGTCAACGACCTTATGAATTAGTAGAATGGTGAATAAAAATATGATATCTAATCTCTTTCGATGACTGTGAAAGATTTCTTATGACTCAAAAATCCAGATGGAGAGGTTGGGAATAGGAGGATAGATATCTAGTATGGTTTATGAAAACCTATGGATATTTTTCTCTTATACTGTGACGCTAGATCCCTAAACCCAATGGTTCCGAGTAACAAGGAATGTGACCTCAAAGGTTTGTGAATGGGGTGTCACATTCCTACTTTGAGAAAAATTACCAAACATATTGACATAAAATCTTGGATTTCATATCATTTTAGATAGTTTGGTATGGAGAATGTAAATTATGTTCTAAAGAACTTCATTCAAGAGAATGATATGGTATAATCATACTGAGAATGACCAAAAACACATTGTGGAGCTGGGTTCTGACAACGTGATGTTAGGGTTCAAAAGGAATGGAAATACCATTTTTCAATGCGATGAAATTGGTTTTCTACCATAAGCGCATATACAGGTGGTATATGATTACATGCATAGTCATGAAAAGGGTCCCTTCGAGCCTGGTATCCTTTCCTGTGGCTTTGGAAGGTTTCGTTGAATTGAGGAACTCAAATCATGAAGTATTATTTGCAGAAAGTGTAACATGCAAGAAGGTATTAAGTACCCTAAAATTTGTTTATCTACCAAAATAACAAACAGTTATTCAAAATGTAGATTTTATAGCACTACGATTTAAATTGAGCTACTTGATAGCACTATTTAAACCTCTTTTCTCAGTGCTAAAAAAAGTGTTTCTAAAGGGGGTCTTTAACAATGATTTTTAGAGCTGTTAATGGGGGTATATAGAAGTGCTAAAAAATGTTTTGTTAAAGGGGAACCATCCCCAGTTATTGTAAGATAATCTCAAATTAAGGTCCCCATTTATCAATTCTAGTAAAACAGAAATGATACAAATGGCATTTTTCAATGCTTAAAAAAGGGCTGCTAATATTTATATTTCAAAAAACAAATTCATTAAAAATAATATATTTATATTGATATTAATATAATAAATATTATATTTAGAGAAACATTATTATAACATTATAAATTCCTTAAAAAAATAAACCTCAAAAAATATAATAACTATAGAATCCCTTAAAACCTATAAAAATTTTAAGAAAAACTAAAACCATAAAATGACCATGAAATTTGATATGAGGGTCCGTTTTAACCTCACAAACAGCCAAATCAATGATTATGGAAGGATATATAACCAAATGAGATTTAAATAATATTATAATCATAGGAATAAAAAATAATAATGATTTAATAATGCCAGATATCTTACTAAACCATCGAACAACCATAACATTTCATCCATATGTCTGTTTGGGCTCCACTACATATCAAATTGAAGCCTCTGATGAGATCCATGAAACATGGGGTCTAAGACTGAGGTCGATGAGCTCTACCCTATTTTTAAAATTCCAAAGGCCTAGAAGGCCTCCAAAATTGGGTATTTAGTCGGGGTACCCTAATTTCATAAAATCGAAATGGCTATAACATCTGATCTGGGTGTCCATTCTACTTGTATCACATATAATATCGAATAATGTATCATGAAATTTTATTGGACTAGTTGTGGAGAAAAAACAGACTCGTAGATCAGATGTTACATTCATTTAATTATTATAGGGGTTTAGAGATTCCAGAGTTTTTAATTTTTCTATTTTCATTAAGTGGTTTTAGAGTTAATATCCTTTTTATAAATAAAATAAAATAAATCATTAAAAAAATTTAAATAAGTATATTTACTAAAATTAATATAAATATATAATAAAATATGAATTAAAAAACATAATAAATATATATAAACATATATTGATATATAAAAAAAAGTAAGAATATACTGAATAAGGGAGCCTAAAATACACTGTTGTATAAGCTGGAGGTCTTAGGTATGAAACTTGATGAAGGAAAGGGTGTGTACTGGGGGTGGGATTATCTAAATTTCTGATCAATTGGTGGGTGAAGTGCTGATAAAGAGGGTGGCGGATGCACTTATAAAGGTGGGAGGGGGTGGGGGTGGAAAAAATTATACCCCTAATCAGCGGGGCCTTAAATATTGTATTTATATCAATGTTAATGGGGACCTTTAACAGCACTAAAAACCACGAATAGTGATGGCCTTTAATAAAGATAAAAGTGCATTGATAATGTCCTCCTTTATCAGTGATAAACAAAAGTGCTGATAAAGGCCCTATTTATTAGAACTTTTTTGGAAATGTAAATGGGGGGTTTTATCATAAAATTGTTAGCACTGTTAAAGGGTAATTTAGTAGCACTTATGATTAATGTTGTTAAAGATTACCCTTTATCATTACATAAATTATTACTTCTTATTTAGTTTTGATAAATCCCTTTCACTGGTATTGCAAAAATCCGGATTTTTAGTAGTGAAATTCTCATAGTGAGGAGATGTGACAAATCAGTGCTCTAACTTTTTCCGAACTAGTGTTTACAGTGATAATATCATGTATTTTAATTGGGATACAATGTATAACCTATGAGATTTATTCCTTATTCATTCAGGGCTTAATTTGTTCCCAATCATTGGAGAAGAAGAGTCCAGCGAGCAATGACTTGATTTTTTCTCAGGCTGCCCTTTGTGGGGTTTTGAACTGATATGTTTTTCCCTTTCACTATAAATTTTAATGTCCTCTAAATTTTTTGACTATTGGATAGAGTTTAAGGTTATACAAAATTAAACAAATTGAAGTAATTTTATGTTCATGATGCATAATGACCTAATATAGAGGATGATACACCAGAGTCTAATTAGGATATGTAGTGTCAATAGTACCCCAACATCCTTCTGAGTGGGAGAATATTTTTTTTCTAAATCCTAGATAGAGTCCCCCATGCCATGAGTAATTAGGTAGGATAATCATATTAGGAGAAGGTCAGATGACACTAAAGTGTACAGTTGTACCACAATGATGTTAGGGATCACAAGGATCAGAAATCCATTTTCCTGTGTGACACATTTAGTTGATGAACATAGGTGCATACGTAGGATCCATATGCATACCATTATAGTCATGGAAATGTTCCCTTGAATATGAGTATTTTTTTAAGGACCTTGGAAGGTTTGTAAAATTTTAGGTGCATGATATACGAGGTATGATTTATTTAATAAGGTTCATTTCAATGATGGTTGATTCACCCCATACATTGGCTGATCTGGGTAAGGATCTTGTGGTCCCCTGATTGGGGATAAAAAATGTGCGGTGAAATGAACAGTTTATTTTCATTTATTGGGTATGTTCTTCATTTTTCTAAACATCATGTGTTAAGGACATACATTATGAAGTATATGTTCATATGCTGACTATGTTCTTTTTTTACAGTTTTAATGTCAAATGTCCAAGATATTTTCCTTATTGTATAACTGCATGTGGTAAGGATGCGAGAAACAACATGAATTTTTTGAATGATATATCACATACAAAATAAATCCATACTTAATTCTGAATCATATATAAGAAAAATGAGCTTGTGGGACACCCCATTAATGCAGTTGGGGTGAAATTCTTATTGGATTTTCCACTAGCCTCAGGAATAGAGATCTGGATGTCACTATGTATCCTATGATGATGGGAATCAAGAGACAAATAGTTGTTGAACAATGAAATATCTACAATGTTATGACATATATGTATAGGTTTTCATTGTTTCCATTGATTATTGTATATCATATCAGGATTGGAGATCTAGGAATCACTGTATATTCTATAGTAACATGAATCAAGAAACTTGTTGTTCTTTAGTAACCATGTAGTTTAAAGTCAAGGGAGAAAGATAGGGTCTTCTTGATGTGAAAACAGAGATTGTTAGTAGACCTGAGGATGGAATCATTGGAATTATTACATATCCTATGATAATAAATTTCTGGAAAAAAAGTATCTCTGGAATACAAGGACCTCCTTCATAATGCTTGACTATATGAAGTGTGGAGGAATTGTTATATTTTTCATAATGATATAAAGGATTGAAGTTACGAGCATCACTACATATACGACGATGAAAACAATCATGTCCCACATTGTTCTTGAATGAAATTGTGGTAGGATACAAATACCAACAATGGTGATCCTCTAGTGTGAGGTCCATAGGAATATGTTGTTTTAATTCATACAAGGATCATTAAATGTGTAGTCTAACATCATGCGATGAGGAATCATGGTATATATCTTATATTCATTCAACCAGAACTATGATGAGACTGTTGAATTTTTTTCCTTTTTTGTGTAGGGAATCCCTTAATAAAATTCCATAGTTCATGAGAGATATGCTTCGTGTGAGAAGTGAATAATGATAACAGTTTCCCTCGGTACATAGAAGAAATTAGGGATATAACATATGTATTTTGCATCATGTTATTAATGGACTAGGATATATGATAAAGGAATCCCTACAAATCTCACCAAAAGTAAGAACCAATCCATATGTAGTCCAATAAAACCCATGTCGTTTCTTGTATTGATAAAGGGAAATTATCCCTGTAATTTATTATATTATGAGAAGGAAAAATGTCACCTGATGTGAAGGAAAAGGGAGGTTGTGGATGTGGGTAAAACTAGAGGTCTATTCATTAATATGCATCTTTCAATGTAAGGAATCAATCCATATATAGTTATAAGAGAACTATGCAGTTTAACATCATGTGATGAGGAAATCAGACATGTAGTTTGATGTCATTTTATAAGAACATTGGCCATGAAGTTTAAAGTCATTTATCCTGGACGAGAAATGCTTGATGATAGTTTGGTGAAGAATTTATTAATAGTTCTCGCATTGGTGGGGGTTAGGACATGCTTCCTATCAATTGTCAAAAATCCGTAGGCTCAATAATCATAGAAATTATGTATGATGTAAGGTACTTACCATTTCGGTTCTAAATTTTGAGTCTTATTCGATTCTGTAATTAGGATCTAAGGACCAATACCTGTTTTCCTTGGAGAAATTGACAGAGTATAACATTTTTATTAAAGGCTCATGTGATCCGATTTTTATGGATTTCAGGGTTGTGTAATGTACGTAATATGTTCTCATCGAAAAAATGTAATTCTCTAAGCCTCTTATGATTTCTCATCATCTAAGAGATACACACAAATGGCCATTTCAATAGAAGGATGAAAGACCTCTATGGGAAAAATTTCCTCAGTCTCACACACTAGTGAGTATGGTGTGTCTTTTGTAGTAGTAGGCGTGATGGTATGGTTGGCCCAAAAAAATTATGGTGGATGTAGAGTGAAAATTTTTATCCTTATTCACCATATATTGGAGTATATTTGATTTAATTTTATTGAAGGCCTTTATATTTCCATTTTTTGACTACATGGGGGAGAAATGGGTGATTAGGATCAATACTATACTACATGTATAGTTTCTTCAACTCTGTTGAACAAACATTACAGCCATTTTCCATCAATATTGTTTGAGGGACCTGATGATGTTGATGATATTTTTTGGTCCCAACATCCTGTAAGGGTGTTTAATCATCCCATGTAGAAAAGAAATTTGTAGTAGTGTGAACGTACTTGAACCTCTTAGCTATGGTAGGGGGATATAGCACCACAACATCCATTTTCTAAACAAAAAATGACTAAGAATATTTCGCTATGTATAGAAATTCTAGGTGATGATGGATAATGTTTTCATGGATCAAGAATGCATGATATTTCAGGGTTAATTCCATGTAATCCTATATCATCGATTCATAGTAATATCTTAAATGTATGATTTATTGGGAGTGCGTGATCCCATATTGATTGGCTTTGTAATAGGCCACATAGACTTCCCCACATTGGAGAAAATATCTACTTATGATATTAATAGGAGTATAATCCCATAAAATACTCTCTTTAAGTGGTATTTTTGTTCATATGTACAATCATATTGGGAAAAGTTCATTACAGAATGCTAAATATGTTCCCTTCTGGCTCGTTCTGTCGGGAGAGTCCCATTTTAGAGATAACCTATTATAGGATTCATCCATTTAAGGGTGATATTTATTCATATCTCTCTTAAGATGAATTGACCGTATTTAACTCTTATATATCACATATGTGGAACAATGAGACAATTATTCAGTGTTTGATACAGAAGATTACTTCTTAATTATCAGGGTTAAACAGAAAAATGGTTTCTTTATCTACGGAATAGATGCGAGCATTCTATGATCGGGTAACATGATACAATGTGGGATTGAAAGGAAAATATGTTATCATTACCCAGATGTAGCTAGTGATATGGTCCAGTTATTCATTTTTGATGGAATATTCTCCATTGATCATCTTTATCACTAGTTCAGAATCCCCTTTTAAATCTAGGTAGTCTATGTACAACTGTATGCCTAGTTCCATCCAAACAAAGTGGGATTTGTCTCCATCCTCATTATTTTTTAGGACTCTATATATTAAGAAATACTATAGAAAAACATCATTATCTGGGGTGAGAAATAAAATCCCTGGAACAACTTTATTCAGATTCGGAGTTTCCATCCTTTTGCTGATAGGACTTCAGGACGAACCATGAAAATTCATCATCCATGTCTGGAGAGTGTTATTTTCGTAGGATACCAAATCATCTGGAAGCTCAAGGTCCGCTTATGTATTCCACATGACTGGATATGCTACATGGAAATCTTCCAAGGATTCTCTTCCATATAATTTAATGATACAATATGAATTTCATATTACTATAGAATGACCACTCATCGAGCTATGTACCTTGTCAACACAGGGTGTTTAATGATGTACTTCTATGGATCGACATAATAGACTAGATGGACTTTGTGGTTCTTTATGTAATGACTCATATTTTGTATTGTGATTATGAGAGAAAAAATTATTATCAATATCAATTTATCTAGTCTCTATACCTCACATTGTTCGACAGAGCTAATAGAGAATTTTATCCCCGTATCATTTTTGGGAGCAAGGACGACACCCAGTGAGTGTTCCATGGTGGAAATGTATAAGAAGAGTCACCTCCCTTGCACTGGAAGCATCAAAACCATCGGGTGTAGTATATATTTCTTGATACTTAAAAATTTTTATTAGCAGTCATCTTCCCATATATAGGTGATTCCCTTCCTCATTAGCACAGTCAAGGGGAGGGATTTACTAGCCAAGTTTTCTATGAATTGTCTAATAGAGATAAGGTGACCTTGGATCCCCCTTAGTAATTTGAGATTTCAGGGGGGTGGGTGACAATACTAAAATAGATGTAGACATATCTATGTCCAGCTTAATCCCACAATGTCATATTCCAAATACTAGGAATGTCCCATGATGCTACCCTGAAATTGAATTTTAGTGGATTCCTCATCAGGCGGTTTTGTCGCACCTTGTCCTATACCATATAAGATCTATGAATTGATCCCTTTATTGATAACATTCAAAAATCAAGTCATCTATGTAACATTTGGATACTCTTCCGTGTAATTTCTCAAAGATATGAAATGTGGTGTTTTAGTTTTTGGTGACAACGTTCATCAAGCCAATGGTCCTGACCTGATTGTGAAAGATACACTAAGGCACTCTGAAGGTAGTTGTTTCTTCATCTTTAGAGGCTATATTAATTTGAATGTACCATGAATACTCATCCATAATGTAATGGGATTTGAAGCTTGTAGTTTGATAGATAAAGAGTTCTATGATTGGTAATGGGAATTCCACTTCTGTGAAATATTGATTATGGTCTCTGAAATCGATGTAAACCCCAATTCTCAAATTAACATTATTAATGGGGATAATGATTCAATTACATATTCAATATTTCACTTCTTAGACAATGTTTTATTTTATTTGATTGTTAACACTAATCAATAAATTGTTTCTATACGAGTGGTACATCCTCCCAACGTCATGCTTGATGCTTTGATGCTCATTAAAAAATTTGAGATGATGTATAGACACATATGGATTCAGTCTATGAATTTCTATATAGTTCCAAGAGTTCACATATCGATGTTTCTTGGGAAGTGTGATATACATCTCTTTTTCTTCATGGTGAATAGAGTCATTAATCAGAGTAGGTTTCATGTCTTCTTTTATTCCCATGTTTTCATTTATGATCTCATCAATGGTGGTAGAAACATTTTCCTTGAATGTGAGAGGGGGGCTCCCCAGGCTATCCTGATCTTCCACATATTTTTAGTCTATAGAGACATTTTCAACCACTAATGGTAATATGGGGGATTGCCCATCACTATGAATGTGTGGGAGTCCACAGGAAGATATATTATCATCCCCTAATGCATTAGTTATTGCAGATAGATACCGAAACAAATTTTATTTTACACATTTACTACAGAGAAGTGGGACCTTAGTGTTTGGGTTCAAGTGTATTACCTTGACTAGATTTATGGGTCGATCGTAGTAGTAATCGAGCATAATCTGTGGATTTTTATGGGGTTTCTCCAAGTTTTTGAGAGAATTAACCTATATATAATCATCCATTATTTATTGTTTGCTTATGTTTTTGTAGAATAATTCAGTATTATATGCGTCGTTTGAGTTTTGAATGGGGGGATCTATCACCACATAGTATGCTAAATTTTCCATCGACGGAGTATTTAAGATATTAGTGGATTGTTGAAGGTACCTCCATGTGGCTATAAATATAGGGACTTCTGAGAAGGAAATTGTATGATGTGTCTTGCTGGATAACCATAAACCCAACATCATACATGAGCTCCCTAATCTGAATTTTGATCTTGAGCTTCTATAGAGTTGTTTTCTCATTCTTATCATACGCTTTAATTATCATCATTTTCTAGATAAGTCCCCATTTATATATCCCAAATATTGGAGGGTCTGGATTGTTGGGAGATTGATAGAAAACCATTTTCAATAAGATACCTTCCTATATTGATGTATCAAGTCTAACTAAAACATATAGTGGTATTATGTTATATTGGATTACCTCTTAATGGTCATGCTCTATGAATGCGATTGTGACAAAGAATTCTGATGACATGGTTTCAATTCGATAGTCCTCAGAGAAATATAGAAAATTCTTCTTTTATTTTACAATATTTAATTAGTAAAATTCTAAGATCACTTAAATGATGAAGTGAATGAATATTTAGATCATATCAAGGAAAACCACGAGCTAATTTAGAATTTAATAATTTTGATCTAGTGTGTGGTGCATCCTAAGGTGGGGTTGATCATAGACCTATGGATTAGGAAAAGAGTAATATTAGGTAGATAGGAATGGTTCTTCTTCTGATAATGTAGGAGCATCTCATTTCAAAAAGTTAGTCAGGATGGCCTTCCATGTTTCATGGTTTGATCTGATAATTATACCCCCACTATGAGTACATGAAATATAACTGGGTGAGGAAAACGACTGGAGAGTTCTGGGATTCCTCTATGCCTCTTATGAGAATTATGAATTGATTTAATGTGATTCTATGATGTATATATGTATTATGAGGGAACATGACTAAAATATTGGGTCTGAACATGCCTGTGTTATTACTTTTGCCATAGGATTATCTGTATTCAGCCTCCCATTCCTCAGTTATATAAGAGGAAATCATATTACGAGGAATAATAATCATTGGAGAAGGGGTATTCCAAGTGTATTACATTTATGGAACTAAATATGGGATATTAATCCGATGATGATTCTATTAGGTAGTGAAACACCCATGGTACTGAAGTTGTAGGGAAGCTGTCTATAAGGGTGATGGATTTCACTATAGAATAATGCAGATCTTCCACCTCAATCTCTACAATATTCTGATGGGCGTTCCCACCATTGGGAGGTATATTAGATGTCTACTTCTTATCTAATGGAGTGATTGTGCATTAGTAAAGTTGTGATCTTAGTTTGGGATGGGTTTGATCAACTACATTCCAAGTCATCTACTTGTTGATCTACCACACTTTCCAAGCTGTGATTTTTTACCAACCATCCTCTTAATCTGACTCGGAAAGGGGTACTCATTCCATTTACTCATAGTAGTAATCTAAAAACAAATGTCACAATTTAACCATGCCTTGATGAAAAACATTAAAGATAATGTATCCCTAGATATTAGAACAAAGACATCTATAGAATAGGTGGTTTCCATGATGGTTAGAGAGGTCATACTCAATGGGCTTCATGGGCTTCTGTAGCTAGAGATGGTTATTATCCATGTATGTGGTAATATAATCAGGTTCTTGTTCATTTAGGAAGTGGTTTTTTTTATTAATCTATTCCTAAAATTCCAGTCAAACCTTATTTCTTGATTTTTTTTGGAGAAAACGAATTTGTGGTTGTCACTAATCAATAAGAGGTATCGGGTGGTTCGGGGCCTGCCTGAGTGCTTGGATGGGTACTACTGCTAGCTTGAGGGAAGTAGATGAACATTCTATATTACCTATCATATCACATGTGATTATTGAATGAGATATGATTTAGATCTTTTTAATTAAATGATGTCTTAATGACTTTGTTCTATTTATATAAACATAAAAAAACCCACCTAGATACCTCATTGGGATCATAGGTCTCTGCATATCATACTAGATATTTACCTTATAGAGCTCCAATATTTGTTCCAATCAGAGAGGGATGCTGAAAGAATATGATAAACCCTTCCACAAGTCTATGAATTCATAAAACCTATAATTTTCGTATTTATTTCTAATTTTTAGGGAAAAAAATTTAACATTTATCACCATGGAGTTGAACTAATAATATAACTGATGATGATGATCTTCCCATACGAGAAAGAATCCTGAAAGAAAACTGTTTTAGAAAATAAATGTTGACCCTATCATAGTCCTCAAAAAAACCTAATCCATTTTCCTCTTGTTGATCCCGAGGGACCATCATTGGCCGAACTGGGGAGATATATTGTGTTTTATGATAATCAATATCATAAACACCATCAATGTTAGAGAATGTAGGATTTCAAAAATTGGGTAGAGGAAAATTTTCATCTACCCATTCAGGATATGTGTAACACCCCGAGCATCCACGATACGCTTCTCATTCAATAATGCAATAGCTTGCATTGTACGCAAGTTCGAGTTCTAACACACCGCAACTAATCAAAGTAGCCGTTATGAATAGTAATAACCACTTTTTAAAATTATAGAAATTTTATATTTCAAAATGGAATTCATTTTTGTATTCCTAATATCAAAATTAGCCTATGTTGAATTTTTGGTATTTTTCCGAGAACTTCTAATTTTTATGAATAGTGAAAAATACTTTAAAAAAACTTTTTTAATCAAAATAATTTATTGTGATAAATTATACTATTTAGTGGTTTTAAGGTATAATTAGAATATATTTTTACCATTTTATCCAATGGTGGTCATTAGAATTAATTTAACATTGAAATTGGACATAAACAATTGCCAATCTTTTGATATAAATTGTTTCTTGAAAACACGCTATTTGTCGTAACAGCGGGAATTTATTGTAAAATTAATTAATGCAACTTTTATGTTTGGAATTTTGTAAAATAGACATCATTTTTGAATTCGGAATATCAATTATAGCTTAGGGTGAAATTTTGGCCTTATTCTGAAAAACTTCAATTTTAGATGAATAGTGAAACCACTAAGTGGTAGTTAAATAACTGATTTTTCGTTTAAATGAAATATTACCACTTCTGTGATTTGATTTTCAAAAAACCGACATACATGGTTGTCATTAAGAAGTAAAATGTGGTTCAATGGGATAAAAATAATTTTTTGGTGAATAGTAACTTATTAAGTTTTAATCGCGATTAGTGGTAATTAGTGTGGTTTAAGGTATAAATAATACTTTAATAATATGAAATGATCTAGACACATGTCCCAACCTTATTGGTTGTGTCATGGCCGACCAAGACAAGCCATGTCCTAACTTGGGGACCCCATGGATCCACTTTTGTTGGGAAATAACATAAATTACTTTTTATTTAATGTTAAAGTGAAAATGACACTAACATAAATTGTTTTACTAAAACAATTTTTAAGTAGGGTTACACAAGTCCAAATTTTTACTATAAATATTCATTAGAAAGCTAAAAATATTTCCTACATCATAGTATTTTTTTTATAATTTTTAGACATTAAATAAATTAAATTATTTATGACATCATTATGATGTGGCGATGACCTCATTATTTAACGATTTAAATAAAATGAGAAGATAATGCAAAATCCAAGGCATAAACTTGTCCAAAGCCTATTGGATGAAGATATTTCGAAACCTTATCACCTAAGGCTCGAATTATATAAATGTGGGACCTTTAGAATCCGAAAAGCATTTTGAAATAATGTAACATTTCAATCATTCCAAAAGTGCCCCTCCTCTCCACTTATAAAAGGCCCCCACCTCTCCCACCACATTTACACTTTCAAGCCATTTGGCTCGGCCAACCTATGCCCAAATACTCTCACAACATTCCTCCCTTACTCCTAGAAGCCTCACTTTGGGAAGAACTCTTCCCAAGGAAGCCTTTGGCTCAAATCAAAAAGAGTTACCCGATTTTGAGGTAATGTCTTTTATAATGTTGTTTTGTTTTGTTTTTCTTCTCCAACCCCATAAACTCTTTTTATTCATTTCTTTTGTAACAACACCAGTATCCTAAATATACTAGGATGTTGTTATAAGAAGGATTAGAGCTACACTTACACACACCTACATCAAATGGTTAAAGAACATACGGTTTCTGTGGATGGCGAATTTTTGCCTCACGAAACGATGATTGTTCAACACTCATATAACACCTTCAAAGGTGGACATTAAGATGACACTATTTTTATATATGATATATAATATGTTTATATTTTACTTATGCTTCTGTATTTTTCATTTTTGTCTTACCTTTATGGTTTCCATTATGGGTAAACACGATATCTTCATTTAAGGAAGTGCGGACTACCGCCCCCTCAAAGTGATTTGATTCGTTAAATACCATATGTGGGACATATAAAGGATGTAACTATGATATTATATGTGATATTATAATGGAATTATAATATACCCTTATATCATTATTATTCCATTCTATAAAATACGAAATAGAAATGAAAGTAGCGTTCATGCGTACGTACGGCTTACCGTCTCCATGAACGGTGCATTTCATTTCTTACCTCTAAATGTTACGTAATATTATAAATGAATGTATATACTGGATATATAAGATATATATGACATATAAATCATTAATATAATTCTGGAGATAATGGATATTCTACCACATGAACAACTTGTAATTATAAGAAGTTTATTTTTGACTCAAGTACGAAAGATCGACAAAACGACCTTTATTAACTTAAATAATTACATAATGTTCATATCATTGTGATAAGTGATATAATAAGGATAATGAAATTGAAAATGGTTCTTAATAAGGTATATATTAACTCTAGTTTATTATTTAGGAGGTTAAAGAACAGTTGAGTCAAGTCAGACACGAGGTAAGGGAACTTCTTAACCCAATTTCTATTCTTTGGGTTAATCTCCTACTTTCAAATTATGTCATGATATTATTATGTACTATATTGTATTTGTACTTTATTTATGTGTACATATAGTGAATACACATAACAAGATCTATTTCATTTTAAAAATTATCTTTTTAAGGACTTCGTCTCAATCTCCTTTCATTGAGGCATACTTTGTTTTATACAGAAATTTATTTTATATGGTGTATAAACCCCTTTGACTTTTACGTTTATTCAAAAGGAATCTTTTTTATACGAAGCGTTTACTAAACGACAAAATGGAATTTTTTGGTCGTACGTATGCGGAGACAATGACTTCTCCGCCGCCGTGACCACTATTTGAGTTTCGGCTTCCTCTTCAAGCCATACCTTTTTTAATGAAAAATAAATACCATGTTATACTTTTATTTTATTTTGGTATTGAAAATGGTTTTGAAAGCATTTTTATTATATCAATGTGTTGTATTGATATCTTGTGATTGAAACGTGGAAATGTTATGTTCCCTTTATCCATGTTTTATGTGATACGATTATGTTATGGTTTATTATATGTTTAATCCTATTCATATGAGGAATGTATTGGAATTAATAAGTGACGGGTGGAGCCCGCTATAGATCCTCGATGCATCGGTAGGTCTCATGAGACAACTAGACGTGGAATTGGCCGAGGCCCTTTCCCAATTTGATTTATGGTTTTGGCCGAGGCCTTAATCATTTTAGACGTCTTGGCCGAGGCCTTGACAAAATGTTTCAGAATGTCCGGCATTATACATTCCCTCGTTATGAAAGTGGTTATTGATATTGCATGTGATTATTCGACCAGTAGAATATCCATGTGAAGAAGTAAATGGCATTATCTCATTTTACTTCTGCCATATTATGTTGAAGTTCATGTTTAAAAGGCTTTTGTTTTAGTTATACATTGCCTTAAATGTTAATGTTTATTTATGAAAGCTTCCGCATTATTGTTATCCTTACTGAGCATCTGAGCTCACCCCTTTCAATGTTTTAATATTTTCCAGGATGTGAAGAAGTATTTTATGAATGACCTGCAGGGATAGTCGGAAGAGGATATGAGTGTGGACTATGGAGACTTTGTTATTGTAGTTTTTCACTTTTTGATGTAATGAAAGACTTATGAATGTATCTAGTGTTTCCAAGGCTACTAAACTAATCGGTCTTTCGAGACTTGATCTTTTGTGATCATGCCAATGTTACGAAGTAATGCACCGACTCTGGGTAGCTGGGGTCGGGACGTTACAGTTGGTATCAGAGGCAGTTTAGTACTAACCTTGGAAGCTAGATTTAGATAAACTCTGATTAGAGCACATAGCCCAAGGATAAACTTTGAGGATTAGTATAGAAGAGTTTCCTGGAATTTTGTTATTGTAAGAGATTTTGTGAGTTTTCCGAGCAATACATCCCTGTCTGGATACGAGCAGGTAGAGGCAGCTCTGGCACAGATGTTCCTAGGGGTAAAACCCGAAAACACCGCTTTGAGCTAGACTCGAACGGGAACTGGTGCACGACAACGGGCCTTGCTGCACTCTTGGTTACGACACTCCCGGGGGATATGCTTAGGATAACTCTCATTTTCATTACAAATCATTATGAAGGGTTTATGAGTATATACTTCCTCAATGAAAACATTTTTATGATTATGGATTATATCCATAAATAGTTCAATTTATGTTAAGTATTTTACAAGTATGGAATTATGTATTTTGATTCATAAACTAATCTAGTTTATGCCATTGTTTAGAAATGGCGCCTAGTAGAAGGAATGGAAACTGTATCAATGCACGAACTCCGTGTTGGGATTGCCCTCCTGCTCAAGATAATTATTGTGGACCTGGAGATACAACTGGTGCTGATCAACTTATTACCATACTGGGACAACTCACGTAGGTTATGAATAACAACCTTACTCGTATGGAGCACCCTGATCCGCAACGTGGAGGATCAATGCTAGACCGTTTCAGGAGGCAACAACCACCAACATTTAATGAGGGTACAAATCCTATAGTAGCTGAGCAATGGATAAATTCCTTAGAGAAAATAATCCATGCCTTGGGGAGTAGTGAAAGGGAGAAGGTTGTCATGGCAGTTTACCGCCTCACTGGAGATGCCGATCAGTGGTGGTCGCTGGTTAAAAACACAAAGGAAGATGATGACGTATCAAATATGGAATGGAGGGAGTTCAAAGAGCTTTTCTTAGAAAAATACTTTCCTCGTGACCATCGAGCAGATATGGAAAGGCAATTTCTGAGTCTGAGGCAGAAGGAGGATGAGAATGTCGCAAAGTATGAGGCTAACTTTACAAGGTTAGCGAGGCATGCTGCCGATTATATACGTAACCCAAGGAGTAAGATTGATCGTTTCTTTGATGGGTTAAAACCATTTCTCCGTCGAGCTTTAGTATCACAATCCTTCTCATCATACGAAGATATTGTCTCATGTGCTATCAAGACAGAAAAGGAATTCTCTAAGTCTTATGACAACAAAGTAAAGCAAGAGAAGAAGAGAACCGTGGAACAAGAGACAGATAAAGGGAAAAGGGGAAAGAAGGATTTTCCATTATGTGATAATTGTGGGAAGAATCACCCTGGTACTTGCCTAAAAGGAATGGGAGTCTGTTATAAATGTGGAGAAAAAGGTCACCAGGCACGTGATTGCAAGGGAAAGAAAGAGGCTATTAAAGTTGAATGCAACAATTGTAGAAAAATGGGTCATTATGCAAATGAATGTCCTAAGCGTCAAGGAAACTTACCTCAGAAAAGGCCAAGGGATCAAGGACAATCTTATGCTATTACTAAAGTTGAAGCAGAATAACTAGTGTATTGGTGCTTTTGGACTCATGGATTATATTCTGGTTATTAGAATAATGTGATCTATATAAGGATTGTACTGCAGTACTTGTTGGTTTCAGTAAGGTTTTAATATGATGAAGGTAATTATATTTTTAGTATGTGACAATAAAAGAAACTTTACTTTGTTTGGGGAATCTGATAAATTGATTTTGGAATTAAGAGACCTTTTAGAGAAAGTCTGGAAAGAGGTATTTTGGATAACTATAAAGGTTGGAGTGGATTAAGTTGATTTTTGGATAGTATGGTTTAAGGTTAAAAAATTTATGAAGATTATTTTTGGAGTATTATAATACTATAGTTCTAGGAAAAGGACAACCTGCAGGGTGGGGCATAACCTGACGCGTCGGAAAAAGCTGCAGGAATCGAACCCACAATCATAGTGCGACAGGCCTTTATTTCCTACCACTAGCCTACAGGAAGTCCCTGGTTATTACAAAATAATTTTACTGATCTAAATGGTATGTATTATCCTTTGGTACCTTATACAATTAGGATAAATAGAATATTTTTGAGTTCTGTTACCATTTGGAGTAAAAGATGGGTTTGTGGTAAAAATTCATTAATGAATGAAAGTATACATAACAAGTATGTATATTCCCTTACGTTCTTAGTAAATCTCCTAAATAAAATCCTCAACATTATAAAAGGTAACTTAAAACAAAAATGTTGTCGGTTAACTTTTCCAACTAGGGATTCAATGACCGTTTAACCAATCACAAGTTTGTGATTTTCTTGTGGTTAAACTTTCTCCTAATCCTGTTTTCTATAACTCCCCATCAGACCTTGATGGTTTGTTTCTCCTCCATATCCATATTTTCATAGAATCCTATAATGGGCTATATCGGGTGACCTTTGTACTTATCCTGCTTTCTTTTAATGTTATATATTTATTAACCTTATTTCCGATGTGGGTTTTCCACAAAGGTATTTTCTATTTTCAACCTGTTATTATCAAAGAAAAATTTCAAATTGCGAGGACGCAATTTATTGAAGGAGGGGAGAATGTAACACCCCGAGCTTCCACGATACGCTTCTCATTCATTAATGAAATAGCTTGCATTGTACGCAAGTTCGAGTTCTAACACACCGCAACTAATCAAAGTAGCCGTTATGAATAGTAATAACCACTTTTTAAAATTATAGAAATTTTATATTTCAAAATGGAATTCATTTTTGTATTCCTAATATCGAAATTAGCCTATGTTGAATTTTTGGTATTTTTCTAAGAACTTCTAATTTTTATGAATAGTGAAAAATACTTTAAAAAAACTTTTTTAATCAAAATAATTTATTGTGATAAATTATACTATTTAGTGGTTTTAAGGTATAATTAGAATATATTTTTACCATTTTATCCAATGGTGGTCATTAGAATTAATTTAACATTGAAATTGGACATAAACAATTGCCAATCTTTTGATATAAATTGTTTCTTGAAAACACGCTATTTGTCGTAACAGCGGGAATTAATTGTAAAATTAATTAATGCAACTTTTATGTTTGTAATTTTTTAAAATAGAAATCATTTTTGAATTCGGAATATCAATTATAGCTTAGGGTGAAATTTTGGCCTTATTCTGAAAAACTTCAATTTTTGATGAATAGTGAAACCACTAAGTGGTAGTTAAATAACTGATTTTTCATTTAAATGAAATATTACCACTTCTGTGATTTGATTTTCAAAAATCCGACATACATGGTTGTCATTAAGAAGTAAAATGTGGTTCAATGGGATAAAAATAATTTTTTGGTGAATAGTAACTTATTAAGTTTTAATCGCGATTAGTGGTAATTAGTGTGGTTTAAGGTATAAATAATACTTTAATAATATGAAATGATCTAGACACATGTCCCAACCTTATTGGTTGTGTCATGGCCGACCAAGACAAGCCATGGCCTAACTTGGGGACCCCATGGATCCACTTTTGTTGGGAAATAACATAAATTACTTTTTATTTAATGTTAAAGTGAAAATGACACTAACATAAATTGTTTTACTAAAACAATTTTTCAGTAGGGTTACACAAGTCCAAATTTTGACTATAAATATTCATTAGAAAGATAAAAATATTTCCTACATCATAGTATTTTTTTATAATTTTTAGACATTAAATAAATTAAATTATTTATGACATCATTATGATGTGGCGATGACCTCATTATTTACGATTTAAATAAAATGAGAAGATAATGCAAAATCCAAGGCTTACACTTGTCCAAAGCCTATTGGATGAAGATATTTCGAAACCTTATAACCTTATCCTCGAATTATATAAATTTGGGACCTTTAGAATCCGAAAAGCATTTTGAAATAATGTAACATTTCAATCTTTCCAAAAGTGCCCCTCCTCTCCACTTATAAAAGGCCCCCACCTCTCCCACCACATTTACACTTTCAAGCCATTTGGCTCGGCCAACCTCTGACCAAATACTCTCCCAACATTCCTCCCTTACTCCTAGAAGCATCACTTTGGGCAGAACTCTTCCCAAGGAAGCCTTTGGCTCAAATCAAAAAGAGTTACCCGATTTTGAGGTAATGTCTTTTATAATGTTGTTTTGTTTTGTTTTTCTTCTCCAACCCCATAAACTCTTTTTATTCATTTCTTTTGTAACAACACCAGTATCCTCAATATACTAGGATGTTTTTATAAGAAGGATTAGAGCTACACTTACACACACCTACATCAAATGGTTAAAGAACATACGGTTTCTGTGGATGGCGAATTTTTGCCTCACGAAACGATGATTGTTCAACACTCATATAACACCTTCAATGGTGGCCATTAAGATGTCACTATTTTTATATATGATATATAATATGTTTATATTTTACTTATGCTTCTGTATTTTTCATTTTTGTCTTACCTTTATGGTTTCCATTATGGGTAAACACGATATCTTCATTTAAGGAAGTGCGGACTACCGCCCCCTCAAAGTGATTTGATTCGTTAAATACCATATGTGGGACATATAAAGGATGTAACTATGATATTATATGTGATATTATACTGGAATTATAATATACCCTTATATCATTATTATTCCATTCTATAAAATACGAAATAGAAAAGAAAGTAGCGTTCATGCGTACGTACGGCTTACCGTCTCCATGAACGGTGCATTTCATTTCTTACCACTAAATGTTACGTAATATTATAAATGAATGTATATACTGGATATATAAGATATATATGACATCTAAATCATTAATATAATTCTGGAGATAATGGATATTCTACCACATGAACAACTTGTAATTATAAGAAGTTTATTTTTGACTCAAGTACGAAAGATCGACAAAACGACCTTTATTAACTTAAATAATTACATAATGTTCATATCATTGTGATAAGTGATATAATAAGGATAATGAAATTGAAAATGGTTCTTAATAAGGTATATATTAACTCTAGTTTATTATTCAGGAGGTTAAAGAACGGTTGAGTCAAGTCAGACACGAGGTAAGGGAACTTCTTAACCCAATTTCTATTCTTTGGGTTAATCTCCTACTTTCAAATTATGTCATGATATTATTATGTCCTATATTGTATTTGTACTTTATTTATGTGTACATATAGTGAATACACATAACAAGATCTATTTCATTTTAAAAATTATCTTTTTAAGGACTTCGTCTCAATCTCCTTTCATTGAGGCATACTTTGTTTTATACAGAAATTTATTTTATATGGTGTATAAACCCCTTTGACTTTTACGTTTATTCAAAAGGAATCTTTTTTATACGAAGCGTTTACTAAACGACAAAATGGAATGTTTTGGTCGTACGTATGCGGCGACAATGACTTCTCCGCCGCCGTGACCACTATTTGAGTTTCGGCTTCCTCTTCAAGCCATACCTTTTTTAATGAAAAATAAATACCATGTTATACTTTTATTTTATTTTGGTATTGAAAATGGTTTTGAAAGCATTTTTATTATATCAATGTGTTGTATTGATATCTTGTGATTGAAATGTGGAAATGTTATGTTCCCTTTATCCATGTTTTATGTGATACGATTATGTTATGGTTTATTATATGTTTAAACCTATTCATATGAGGAATGTATTGGACTTAATAAGTGACGGGTGGAGCCCGCTATAGCTCCTCGATGCATCGGTAGGTCTCATGAGACAACTAGATGTGGAATTGGCCGAGGCCCTTTCCCAATTTGATTTATGGTTTTGGCCGAGGCCTTAATCATTTTAGACGTCTTGGCTGAGGCCTTGACAAAATGTTTCAGAATGTCCGGCATTATACATTCCCTCGTTATGAAAGTGGTTATTGATATTGAATGTGATTATTCGACCAGTAGAATATCCATGTGAAGAAGTAAATGGCATTATCTCATTTTACTTCTGCCATATTATGTTGAAGTTCATGTTTAAAAGGCTTTTGTTTTAGTTATACATTGCCTTAAATGTTAATGTTTATTTATGAAAGCTTCCGCATTATTGTTATCCTTACTGAGCATCTGAGCTCACCCCATTCAATGTTTTAATATTTTCCAGGATGTGAAGAAGTATTTTATGAATGACCTGCAGGGATAGTCGGAAGAGGATATGAGTGTGGACTATGGAGACTTTTTTATTGTAGTTTTTCACTTTTTGATGTAATGAAAGACTTATGAATGTATCTAGTGTTTCCAAGGCTACTAAACTAATCGGTCTTTCGAGACTTGATCTTTTGTGATCATGCCAATGTTACGAAGTAATGCACCGACTCTGGGTAGCTGGGGTCGGGGCGTTACAATATGGCTTCATATTAGGCTGAAAAGGTGTTTATTGACCAACCATTTATTCTATTTATGTATACAAGGACTCCATAATGCTACGTATTTTTAGATATACAAATGATTGGGCCACCTCCCATCTACTAAGAGCAGCTTGGGGTTGATGATATTTCACGTCCATCATCTCTATATGATTCTGTATAGATTCTAAGAGTGAATTATTTCTATATATATTGAGAGGTTGTTTCTACAAAATATGGAAGTCATGATCATTTTCAAATTCCTCATCTATGTATAGTAGTTTATTTGATCTAGAACCAACCCGATGATCAGATTCAAATTTTAATTGTAGATCAACTCAAACGGGATAAGGGATGATCAACTCAGTCTGAATACAATTCCTAGTGGGGATATTTCCCAATAGTAACTCTTAGATAAGATATCCAAGAGTTTTAATTAAACTCTGATATTATTAATGATGTTTTCAAATGGGAGTAACCTAAGAAATTCTAGGTTTTAATTGGGATGTGTCCACACCTTTCAATTTTTATTTGGCAGTGTTCTCTCCCAGAGGTGCTAACTTATTATTTCTAGTGTCCACATTTTGGAGCCTTCTCTAGTTTTGGGTGTATGAAGCCTTGGTTGGTGAATCCAAATCACCATATTCTTTGGGAATGTTTTTCATGTTGTGAACCTCTAAATTTTTACCATGATCATGAATATCTTCCATATTTATAGTGGAAACATTCATAGAAGCATATCATGCAATGGTTATTCTTCCATTAAATTCAATGCAACATGATGATTCTACACCATTATTATTAGGGTCATTATTCAAACCAATTTCCTTATTTTTTTGTTTTTTCTTCTGAACCCATTAGGGTCAACTATCCTTCTCCATATTCTCCTCCTATCATGATCTATAAATATTTTTTTAGGGATTTTGTAGTCATGGTTTCCAAACAAGCCCCGTACGGTAGAGGTTTTCCTTATAGTATGAGGGAAAAGTGGGATTTTATCCATTTATATTGTCCTCATAATATGGAGGATGATTATTTCCGCTATGGTGATGATGGCGATGAAAATGTCCCCATAACATTGGTTTGAAGATTATTCGAGGCTACAATTCATATTTATTGGTCGTATTTTTTAGGATCCAGTGATTCATATCGGGGATTTAATGATTCCCGGGATGGACATTGAGATATAAATGATCCCAGCCTAACATGATGTGTCTATAATGGAATCACTATAGATATCCCCATGAAACTTTTAGGGGATGATGAACCTATTAAAGGTTATTGAGATAAAAGTCTCCATAGAACAATGGGTTGGGGTTCTTTCAATATGTTTAGGATATGTCTTTAATCATATTAGGAACTGATGATCAAAGGGGTGTAGGTGTCAGTAAATATTCCCCATCCCAGTGGGACAGGTCTACTCCAAAAATGCTGAAATTGAAGATATTACTATGGAATATTTGATGTGTCTCACCTGTACTCACATAAGAGTTTTTTACGTTGGATGCCCATGATGTGAACCATTTTTTACAGGAAGTTATACGGGTGATCACAACATTGGATTGCATGTTTTAAAGTCATTTTAATAAATAATAGGGTCTAGTTAAATGAATTTTTGAACATTCCCTCCCTATATTCATGATTTATGGGAATCATTGAAGTAGGGGAATTCTATTGATGTGACCAACATTCTCAAGCGTTACCATATCCCTTGATTCTGCTAGTGTCTATAACATTACAATATGCCGAGTCGGAGTGGTTATATTGTTCTAAGGACGAGGAAAAATGATACAATATATAGTTTCCCATCCTCAAACACATATGCAGGATGTGTATTTGGAGACCAGATACTGAAGTATTGTGATGTAATGAGGGAAATAATGTTTCACATTTGCACTATTGTTTTCTATTTTTGGATATTGGGCCATGGAGATAGTATCTAGGTCTAGATGAAAATATAGTTCCATGATTTTATGAAGGTCAAACACATATTGGAGATATGGGAGATTTTAGTCTTCCAGTCACTGATGTTTAGCCGACATATATTTCTGTATATATGGAATGCACATCTCTTCTAGAACATCTGTGATCTCATTTTTAGAAGTGGTGAGAGGCCAGAACATGATGTGGATTGTTGGACTCCCCTTGTGTTAATGATCCCAAATCTTACTTCATCATGTTTAATAATTATTAATTATGTCTACTCGTGTTCATATATATTATTATTCTTGTTTTCACTATTTTACATTATAAGATTGGTTAAAAAAATATGATAAAGTGTTAGGGTTGAGCCACCATTAAGGTGGACTGACTGTCACTATTACGGCTGAGATAAAATTAATGTGGATTCACTATTGGACATCACACTGAATGAATAAAATCAGATTTGTATGATATAACATTTATATGCACTCACTATGGACTTGTCTCACTGTAAAATGTCTCACCATCAGTAAAGATGCTAAATTCAAAAAAAAATTAGTCACCGATGCATCAGGATACCATAAAACACAATTAAAACATTTCACAATGTATGAGCTACCATTGGTATGATTCACATATATGTCAACCTACTACTAGATATAACTCATTGTGATGTTGACCTACCAAAAAAGTGACCTAGCACTACATGAATTTTCATTTGTAATTGAAGAATGAACTACGTATGAGACACCATTATTGAGTTATCGTTCCAACACACCATTCACAGACACCATACCATGTCACAGTTTAGAGACCCCATAATGTCTAGATATTTCATTTAAATTTCTATTTCCTTCAAACGTACACATTTTTGAATCTTAGTAATACTAATTATCCTTAATTACTTTTTCTTTCTTTAATAGACGACATTTAAATCATTTCTAGACTAAAGTAAAAGGCACGAGGTACCATTCCATGATCGAGACAATGCTTCTTGTCTGCTATAGTGAATAAAAAAATACCATACCAAAATGAATGTGGTATTAGTTTAGAATTCGTGCACTTGAGTAAAATAACATGAAATGATATCAATGAATACAAGAAGATTCTGTTAATAACTAAAACAATAGAACACTTTCCTGCAACAAAATATGAGAGTACAAGAACTCAATGATCATATTAATAACTCAGTGGAAATGGAATGCATAAGCTCTATTGATACGTTTTTTCAGTATATTTCCAAAATTAGACTCAATATCTTATTAAAAACAACTTTCAAGAGTTGCAATATGCATTTTCTATCACACATAAATGTCAAACTCTATTCATTATATTTTACTCCTCTTGTGTACTATATTTATGTTACAAGTAGGGTGTGTGTCTCTATTATATGAACATACATTGATAGCTATGAAGAACAAGAATATACACAGACTTCTTCACAAACCATTATTTTCACCTTACACTCACAAAAATAATAGCGAAAGAGGTAATTGCATGGCATGTTTGTCTATTCACTACAACAAAAAACTATGAAAGAGGTTTAGTAGACCTGGATCATTGTGTATGATGTTTTTTGTCGTGATACATGGGGTAGGTCAATGTTTTTCTATATAAACATTTAGGTGGAAGGTGATCACCACATATAGAGTATTAAGTCTCTACTTGAGACTGAACATCTTGTAGATAATTTTCTTGTTCCTTTCAAAGATCCCTTTTCACTGATTTATCAATTAAAATATGATACACATTCATTCACTTTTATAGATAATACAAGATAATGTTTACATTAAAATCTAATTTAGGTAATTTATTTCAAATATCAATATAGTGTTTTATTATTATTTAAAAATAGTACTAATAACTATTTGAGAAATGTTTTAAAATATCCAAAATTTAATAAATATGCTATTTTGGTTAACATGGAATATTTTATTTGAAATGAGGGACATTTAAATAAATATTTTAGATATAAATATTTATTGGAACTAAATTTACCCCCCTCTTGAGTGTCCTAATCTGGCCAAAATTTTGTATAAGAGGTTTCAACTTTTTGGGATTCAATGTTGCTAATGTTTTTAAACCCTTTAAACAATGATTTTAGTTATGATTTTAATATTTCAAAATTTATGTAAGTTAAATATTTTTATTCTTTAAAATATTTTCTTATTATATATTATAAATAATGGACACAAGGTGTTTATACCAATAGACCTCTCTATTTTAATGGATGAAATTTTTCTTCGAAGAAAATAAAAATTGCAATTCAAATAGAAAGCATGTGTTTTGATATATGGTAATCAATTTTAGATGAATATTATATCCCTATGATAGCTAAAAAATAAATGGGATTACCAAAATAATGAAGCATATACTATTACATAATAATCATTGAATTCCTTATATTGGGATCTAAGTGATAAATATTTGAATATGTTTTAATCATGTAAATCAACCCTTGAAATTTTTAATAGATTAGCTATTTCAAATAAATAAAACTCTATTGTTAAGAAACTGAGTCTTAAAACATATACTATTACACATGATAACATTAAAAATAAGCACGATGAACCTATTTATGAAATGTATCTTAGGGTAAATGAGATCGTAAATAAAATGATCTCACTCAAAAAGAAAATCACAATAAAATAACAGATCATCTGAATCTTGAGATGTCTTCTAGAATGGTGGAGAGGGACATTAGTCAAAATTAGAGAATATGGTGACATTGATACACTTCATGTAAAGAATATTATTGGAAATTTTATGATGTTAGAGGAAGAGTTTAAGGTTAATCAAGAAGATGATGATGAACCTGCATGAAATTCAGTGGATTTCAAAACCATTCATCCAAACAATAGAAGAAAATCAAACTTCATGAATAAATATATAGAAATGAATATTCACCCACTGATAATGATGTGGAAATTGATAATCTGATCAGGAGATTTATGCAATTTTAGAGAAAAAATAAGTTCATTAGATAGCCTCACTCTAGAGGGAGATATGAAAATAACGTTGACTGGGAAAATTATTATAAAAGAAGTGAGAATACAAATGAGAAAATATTCTATGAATGAAAAAGAAAATTACTTGTGAAGGAGGACTATCTAAATCCAATGTGAAAGAAAAATATAAGGACAAGGACAGTAAATACAAGAATGATATGATGGCTACACTGAGTACTTATGAGAACACCTTTAGTGAATCTAAATCATCTAATTATGAAAAGGTTGAAAAATCCATCATGTGTTTTATGAAAAACATATTAGAGGTAGCCTTAGTATATTTTATATATAATTTTTACAATTCTAGATATGAATCTAATTTTGAAAATTTTGAGAATATAACAAATAATGAAATGTTTTAATACTAAAAAAATTATTGAGTATAAATTCAATATGGTAAAATATAAATATAAATATATCAACAAAAAACTTTATCATTCTTCAAATATTAAATCTAAACTCAATTTAGAAAAAAAAAAAATTCTTAACTAATCAATGAGAATACAGAACCTGAACATTCTAATGAGAAATTAAAGAAGGATATTAAAAAATATATCAGTGGTAAAAATACATTAACTCAAATTATTTGAAAAAATGTTTCCCTTAAATATAATTCTAGCATTGGTTATCAACCTATGAAATAAAATTTTGTGAAACATATTTGTATCCAAATTTGTAAAATTCGGTTTTATACCCAGATCGAAAAAATATTCTTCATGTTCCATAACTAGAAAATACATTAATACTTTTATCACTTTTAGGAAAATTAATGGTTATTTTTCAAAAACAGTAAAAAATTTATTACAAGAAACCCATGAATAAAATGTGGGTTCTTAAAGACATAATTAATATAATAAATAGACACAAGAAAATATGGGTACCAATGTATATTATTCGTAAAACTATTTTTTTAGGAAAATAGTTTGAAGGGATCCAATATGAACATATGGTACATAGATAATAGGTGTTCCAGATTGATGATTGGGGACTGGCCTAGCATTTAGAACCTCTTATTTATTTATGGTGTAAAATACATAATTAGTGACAATTAAAAAGAGAAAATTATTTTTGTTGGCCAAATTGATAACAAAAAATCAATTTTAATTTCTAATGTTCATTCTCTTGGTGGTCTAAAGTACATTGTACATAACATTTTAGTGTTATGTGATGATGTAATTCATGGTAAATTTGATTGTTATTCTTATAATATTTTACATTATAATAATCATTTAGTATTTACAAATTTTAGAAATGAAAATATTTATGCTATTATTATAGATTACTTTTTCTCACATAATGTTTCTTTTTTATGGTCCTTTTACATAGAATATTGGATATGGCATAGTACAACACTCTTTTTTAAGATTAAGTCCCTTATAATTCATTCTAGAAATCAATTATCCAATTATCTACAAAAACTAGAGTATCAAATTGATAATTTATATAATCATTGTCAAAATGGGAAACAACATAAAAACATCTTTCTATCCAATGAAAGAAGTTTCAACTTCTCAACCTCTTGATTTGGTTATCATGAATTTGTTTGGACCATATAGATTTTCATGATTAATTGAGAATCACTTTTTTTGTTCTAGTTGATGACTTTTCAAGGAATACTTGGGCATTCTTTTAAGCTAAAAAAAGTTTGTGTTGTTATTCTTTCACCAAATATTCTAGATCATTAGAAAGTATATGTTCTCACAGAATTAATACTATAATATGTGACCATGGATGTGTGTTTGAAAATCATGAATTTTAATATTTTTCTCATAAATTTTCTATAGTCATAACATTATATCTCCTAGGAGACCCCAACAAAATAGATTATAGAAATGATAAATAGAACCTTAAAATAGATAGCTCAATATATTCTACAGAATATGATCTAATTGTTTATTATTGGGTAGAAGCTATAAATACAACATTCATTACAATTAATAGTGTCTTAATTAGTAATATCCAACAAAAAACCCATATGAGCTATGAAATAATAGGAAACTCATGGTTAATATCTTCAATGTATTTGGTTGAAGAGTTTTTATTATCAATATAAAAGATAATATTGAATAATTTTCTTCCATGAGTGATGGAGGAATTTTTATATGTTATTCAATCTCTAGTAAAGAATATAGAGTCTTTAATAAGAGAACCAAATATGTTGAAGAATACGTGCATGTAAAATTTGATGAAACATATCCACTTGAGTCCAAAACATCATTTAAAAATATTGTGGACAATATATGAAATCAATTAATATATCTTAAATCTTCTATTTCAATTGTTAAACTAGCAGTAGGAAAATCCAGTTCTAGAAAATTTTGAAATTATGACTTAGTAGAACCCATTCCTATAAAGAAACTGAAGTGGCCATCCATTCTTCTCTAGACCTGTTATAAATCCTAATAATCCATACATAAAATGTTATAGTTAGAGACTTCGATAAAGGATCATAGAATAGAGCTTCTCTAAGAAACCAGGTTGAACCCCATTTCTTTTAATCACAACTGAAACCTAAGAAAATTGATGATGTAATCAATGATTAATTCAGGATGATGGCTATGAAATAATAATTAAATCAGTTTGAAAAAAAAGGTATGGAAACCTATTTATAGAACCATATACACCATGACTATAGGAACTAAGCGGATGTTTAAAATAAATGTGGATAAAGTTAACACTATAGTAAGAAATAATTCAATACTAGCTTCACAATGTTATATTCATGAGTAAGGAATAGAATACGAAAAAACATCTGCACCTATGGACCAAATTGAAGACATTAGAATACTACATGAATGTGTAGAACATATAAATTTCAAAAACTATCAAATGGATGTAAAAATTTGATTCTTGAAAGGTTATAAAGTTGTGTATGTTTTTGTTGAACAACCTCCCAGTTTTAAAAATCCTCATTTTCCAAATCATGTGTTACAAATAAAAAAATATTTATATGGATTAAAATAATATCCAAGAGCATTATATGATAGCCTCAACACTTTTAATATCTCTAAATGTTTTCCTTAAGGTATAGTTGATCCTAATCGCTTCATAAAAATAATTTCTATAGAAGTTTGTATTATTAAAATACATATTGATGATATTATTTTGGAATCTTCAAAAAAAAATTATTCTTTTAATATTCAAAAACAATGGAAATTGAGTATGAAATGAGTTTAATGGACGAACTCAAATTCTTTCTGGGATTTCTAAATTTTCAAAATAAGGAAGGTATTATTTTTAATCAATTTATATACACTAAATATATATTAAAACGTTTTGGCATGGATAATACTAATATTATTGATACTCATATGATTACCATTTGTAAATTGGATCTTGATGAAGATTGAAAATCAATGGATCAAAACAATTAGAGATTCATGATTGGATGTCTTCTCTACTTGACTGCTATAGATCTTGATATTATGATTAGTGTGTGTGTGAGATAATTTTATGAAAATCCCAAAGAGCCACATGTACTTGAAATTAATTTTTTTTCAAATAACATATATATACTAAAAACAATGTAATGTTCTTCCCAAGAGGACAATCATTTAATGCAGTTAGTTATTCTTATACTGATCTTGGTGGTCTCATGTTAGATATAAAAATAACCTCTAGATCATGTCACATTTAGGGAATGAATCTAGTTTCCTGGTTTAGTAAGAAAAAAATTTTGTTCCATTTTCTTCTTCTGAAAGTGAATACATACCTTATGGTAGTTTTTGTGGTCAAATTTTGAGAATTAAGAACACTTTACTAGAAAATTTATATCCAATTAGCCATTTCCATATAAAATTTTACAACACAAATTCTATTAACATAACTATGAATCTAGTTTATAATTCCCAAAACAAAATCTTATTTCATTAAGACATCACATTTTGAGAGATCATTACTTTGAAAGATCATTTAAAAAAAGATGATATAACTATTAAATTCATTGGAAATGAAAATCATCATGCTCATATTTTTATGAAGACATTAAATTCTAATAGAATGTGCTATATTAAACATGCATTGGAGATGATCAATTTTTAGTGACTCACCATTGCGAAACACCATTGATGACTCACTTTTGGGACTCACCATTGTTGATGACTCACCGATAGGACTCACCATTGTTTCTTACATTACATTGTTAATTTTTTTGGCTCGGATATAAAAATGATGTTTTATTTATTTGTTTTTATTTTATTCTATAATTTTATTTTTGATTTTGAAATCCCTAAATGTAAAAAATTGATTCAATCCAAATATTTTTTCACTTATAATTCTTTCAAAACCAAACCATTCTCTTAGGAACCACAACTGCTTTCTTCGATCGAACTAGACCCACCAAATGTTTCAAATGGTCAAAGTGAATCATTTTTATGATAAGTATCAGGATGATTTTCAACTTTTAAAGAATAAATAAGGAAAATTGGGTGATACCAAACCCAAACTCATTGAACCTTATATTGCAAACTGAGTAGTCATTCTAGAAAAGGAAGTGCATGATGAATGGATATTGTAATGTAAGACTCCTGTGTTGAAATATTTGAATGAACATGGTTGGCTGGAATGGTTCTCCAACATCAAGAGGCCTCTATATTCGTATAAAATTAATGCGTTTCTCTATATGTAGAGTTAATTCTTGATGGTCCATGTGAATTTTGGATAATGACTGTAATTAGTGGGAAAATGATTGCATTATCTTCTAGGAAATGAGATGAGTGTCTAAATGTACCTCCTGAAGGAATTTATGACAATCAACAATGCATTAGTACTCATACAAGTGATATATTACGTTCTTAAATAGACTTAACTATGCTAACTAGTGATAGAATTCCCATAAGAACCATAACCCCTGAACCTGATGGAGAATGATGATTTATTTTTCAAGTTTAATAATTATCAACAATGTCCAAGGAAAGGTAAATTTTCCTCATTGATGTATCAGGATGATTATGTTTTGTATCTTCAGAAACAAGGTCACAATATAAACCTTTGAAGATACACTATGATTCATATGTGCGATATTTTTAATCCACATTTGAAGTGAAATTCCCAGTTTTATTCAATGATTTTTTTTCCGTGATAAAAGAAAAAGGAATGGTAAATAAATATAAATGAACATTAAAATACTGTGGTGCATTTTTCAATACCAAATATATGTGAAAAATAATAATGATAAGCTGAAATCCATGGAATAAATAGTGGGTATAATATAATGAGGCAATCTATGAAGAATTCAATACAGTTCGACACCCTAGAAGACAAAACAATATGGTTAACCCTAGATGAAGACCATATGAAGTTATGGAATATTTGGATGAAAAAAATGAATCTGAGGGAGATAAATAAAATTAATCCCTTATTGATAACATAAGTCATCCTGACGTAACAATAAGTTCCAAAGGAATTGCATAAGGATCACATAGCCCTCAAAAAGATATTCTTAGAAGGGAATCTCTCCTAACAGATGATGATGATAACATACAAGTATATGAGGATGTTAAATATAAAAGTGGAAGTGGAATCCAATAGGAAGAATAACATGATGAATAGGAAGAGAATAATGGAAAATATGAGGAAGTAGATTCAGGTAATGAAAGTAAATTGATGTAGATGAAGAAGGAGAAGAAGAAATTGGTAAAGCTGGTTGTGGCATAGATAATCCTGATGCTGATTAAGGTCATGATAAATAACCTAGAAATCCTGCTGAATTTTTTTTACTGGAAATGGAATCTCTATTAGAACAAAAAAAGGATCCATATTAGTTATAGTTAAGGAATAAGTTCTATATGTTCAACTGAAAGATGATGTTCATGTTGCAAAGGAATCACTTGTTGAGGGGGGAAAACTGTCTCGAAGAGTTAAAGTTACTACTCTAAACCTTTTTTATTTCAAAATAATAAATAAATTGAAAAAATATATTGTATATATTTCATTTAGTTGGGACTATCAAGATTTTGATGTTTAAAAGTACGATCCTGAAGGATCTTGAGTTAAATAAGCAGATCTTTCTCAGAGAGTTCCAGTTGAAACCAATCCATTATTAGCTTCTAATCCATCAGTTGCACCATTGGCTATTGAGTATGTAAGTAAAAATGAATTCAGAGTTGTTAAAGATGAATTGTTCTTAGCTGTTAGAGATATCCTTCATCCTTAGATAGAATCAATGTCACATCTTAGTGAAAGTGATTCTATTATGATTTTAGATAATGTTATCTCCCAGATTCAACCTCAAATGGTTCAGAATGTCATGAAATGAAAATGGATAATAAAATATTGAGGGTTGAACAGATGACTCTAATTGATATTTTTTATGGAATTTCATATGAGTTTATAGAATCCTGGGAAAATTATTTTTAATGTCTTAGAGATATATCTTCTGGGGAAGATACACCTTAAACTCTAGTACATGACTTTGATATTTTAAGATCAGTTATCAAAGAGGAATTAATAGTTTCCTCATCTTCAGTTATTCAACATTCTTAGAATCTTGACATTGATTTGATCATATGTTGACTTGGGATGTGTTTTAGTCCTTGATGGGAGGTTTTGATAACTCATAATTATGTAAAATCCCACAAAATTGTAATCATGTACATGACATGGTATGCCATTACATGAAATAGAACATAGAAGATAAGGAGGAAATAAAAAAATTTGGATTATTAATTCTAGAGCATTTATTTAAATAACCATATAACTTCTCATATTAAATATTCATATGATAATTTAGGTTCCAACCTATCACACAATATTTCATTGAACAAGTTAGACATATCAAGGAGCATAAACCTTCCATTCAAATGGTCATAGAAAATAAGGATTATTTTATAAAGGAAATAATGAATGGTGGGACGATCATCATTGATTTTATCAATATTTTGAATCTATATCCTCATGTTTTGAGTATATCTATTATAGCTCTAGAGGCCTTCCCGATTCAACATGCCACTAAGAATTTACTGTCTAGTTCCATCTAATTGTCTATTGATCGTTAATTCAAAGATAATTTTACTCAAAACCCTTTTTACCCTCATTAACCTTTTCATATGTCTCCATCTCAGGATCTTAGTCATCAGTTCCAAGTTATTTATCAAAAAATTACATCCCATTCTTATTTTTCTTAATGTATTAACTCTATCATGCTTTCTGGAATTTCCATTCGTCTCTTCTATACCTCATCTCCTTTTGTACCTATTGTTCCTACACCTGATTCTTCGGATAAGGGAAAAGAAGACATGGAACCTTCTATTGTGAAGAATTTATTTTTGATTGTTCTCTGATATATATATTTTTTTCATTATATAATTCAATGTATTATATTTTTTTTGTTGTCATATATTATATATTTTCATCAATTCTATATTACTTCTCTCTTTTTAATTTTTTTCTGTTATTAATAATCTCAAAAGGTGAAGAATGAGTATGGTATTTGGAGAATGAGTATTTCATTTAGATAATGAGTATATAATTTGGATAATGAGTATGTGAATTAAATATATTTTACTATGTTTCTATTATAACTTAATATATTCCGATATTTATGACATATTATGTAAAAAACATCCTTTCATACTTTGATAATTAAGATTGACCTATTGTGTTTTTTATAATGACATGATTTGTTATCATTAAAATGGGGAAGATTATTGGACTCCTATAGTTTTAATTCTCCCAAATCATGCTTCATCATGTTAAATCTTTTTTAATTATATTTACTCATGTTAGTATATAATATCAATCTGTTCAGTTAGTAGTTTACATCATAAGATAGGTTGGAATAATATGAGAAACCTTTAAGGTTGAGTAACTGTTATAGATGACTCATTGTAAGTGTTAAGGATAAGACACTGTTAAAGTATAATTAATGATAGACATATCACTGGAAGTATAAAATCTGATAATTATTGGCTACCAGGGATATGGACTCACTGGTGAGTTGTCTCACAGTCAAATATCTCTCTGTCAACCGAAATGAAGAATTCTGACAAAGGATGATTCATCATCACATCAAGCTACCGATAGACTCAATTCAAAATCATTGGAAAGTAGGATCTATGGTTCTGATGACTCCGCACTATGTCAAGATACCAAAAGATACTAACCAAAAACATGTTGACCTACTAACAGAGCGAGCTACCACTACTTGGCTCACCATTCTTGATTACAGAATGAATGATGTATATGACACTATTTATGAGACACTATTCCAATTCACCATTCAGAGTAACCATCACTTTTAGAATTTTCATTTATATTAAAATTTATTTCTAATAATAATGTTTGTAAAACATAGTAATAATAATTATTTGTTAATTATTTTTTTGTTCTTTCTTGGACAAGATTTAAATGACTTTTAGACTGTAGTATATGGTACGAGGTAACATACAATGATTGTGATCATGATTCTTGTCAGCTACAGTGTATAAAGAAAATAAAAGATAAAAAATGATGTTGTTTATGTCTATAAGTCATGTGCTTGAGTACAAGAAAAATAATAGCAAGCTGTGGATACAAGAAGATACTGTTATGATAAAAAAAATAGTAGAACATTTTTCAATAACAAACTAAGAGAGGAGAATAACTGATTGAGTATGTCAATATCTCTTTTGAAATTGAGGAAAGAAGCTATCATGATACATGGTTTGGTCTTCTATTTCATAATGTTGACTCAAGATTCACATCAAGATAGATTTCAATAATCCCATGATTCATTCCCACTCAAACATATCCTTCAAAGTCTATTCTATCTATCTTATTCTACTTATGTACTATATTTTCATTTCGAGTAGTGTGTTTCTCTATGTTATAAAAACACTCACTTAATCCTCTAAAAAATATAAGATACATATATATCCTCACAAACCATCCATTACACCTTACACTTCCATGAATAATAGTGGAATAGGTCCAGTTGATGTCAACAATTATGTATGGTGCTGTTTAACCTGATCTAGGGTGTGGATCAATGTTTTTTATATGAACTGCATGGTTTTAGCTGATCACGAGGTTAAGAGTATTAGGTCACCTTTTAAGATAGAATCTTTTATTGTTAATTCGATTTTTCCTTCCAATGTACTGTTTTCAGTAAATTATATATTTACAAAAGAAAACATTTCTTTCACATTAATAGTCAATCTTAGATAGTGTTTATATTAGATTTGGATTTAATAAGACATTTTCAAAAGATAAAATAATTATTATTATTGTTTAAAAGGAGAAATAATAAATCATAGAGAAATATTTTAAAAGATAAAATCATTTATAATTTCTCTACATTGGTTGACTTGGTCAGTTTTATTTCACAATTTTACATTTAAATAAATATTTTTGACATAAAATTTTATTGTATATCAATTCACCCCCCACATTATGGTCCTGCTCAGACTAATATGGACATTGTTTTTGGAAAACTCAATCCTTTTTTCAATGTCATCATACTCTTAATTAGATATACATACCTCCATCTAGTCAGACCATATAGATTATTCTAAGGGTCACATACTGATTAGAGTGGATTGTTTCTTAAGGTTAATGGGGGAACCTTATGTAGTTGACCTGATGTTTCAAGAACCTATATATATAAATGCATCATAATTTTGAAAACCTCTCTATGCGGAGGTGTCTTTGAATGGTTAGGATTTCCTTGTATGTGGGAGATATCATCGTGGGGAGTTTCATTATTGTGGTTGTTAGGAGTAAAGTCCCTACGATCCATCTCCACAGTACCACATGGACTACTATTGTTGTAATTTATATATTCTGGTTTAGTTTAAGAGTTGATAGACTCTTGTGGTGTTTTTATTATTAATAAAAGGACATCAAGAATAGTGAAATTGAAAAAAAATTAAAAATTTGGGTCTATGTCTACTTCAAGGAAGAAATAATAGGACCTACCATTTGAAATTGGGTAGGTATATAAACATGTTGTATGACAGTTTCTAAAACATTCTTATAACTGTCTTGTGTCATGTTAAAAAATTCCCATTGCTGGGAAGCTACTAGAAAATGCTAATGATATCTCTAATTATTTATAGAAATACAAACCAGTCTTGATGAAGGTTACACTTTAAATTGATGATCCTCTATCAGAATGGGTGTATGAGACCGATAATGAGACTTTGGGATATGATGATGGTCTCTCATGAATGGAATATGTTCCAACCATGAGGCATGTGATGCTATCACTAGGTGATCCCTACTTGGAATAGGAAAATGAGACTAGTTTGAATATTAATTCTAAACCAAAATATACTAGAGACCATCAGGATGGGAGAATGTATATTATCCCACTCCTCTACTACTTTAAAATGATTTTAGTGTAGTCATTCATTGGTGGAAGTATGAATAATAATTTGGATTTCGTGATCTACTCAAATATACATGAATGATTCAATAATAGGAAAATGATCCTATCTTGAGGTTTGTTCCATTCTTACATGGTTAACCTCTACCATAAAAAAGATAAATCAAAGATCCTAGGACTCTGGAGTATGTCATGGGAGATCTTAAATTGGAATATGAACATGTCCTGAGGCATGTTCTCCTCTTAGTTTGTGAGCACTTACTCGAACAGGTATTTGAGCCCAATCCTGGGCCTTCAAAATATTCTAATGGTAATTTTTTATTGTCATGTGAACCTATCCTGAGGAATGTTCCAGTATCACCTGATGAGACCAAGTTGGAATAAAAGTATGATCCCAGTATCTTTCCTCATCCTTTTCTGGAATACTGTGATAATACTATTTATGGGAATAATAATGTATGCTCGCTCGGAAAATTCCACATATTCAAAATGATTATAGTGTTGAACTATCTTGGTTGCCTGTATAATTTCATTTTCATGTACCAAAAATAGTTTCAGAATATGAATGCAATGGTCATCATATGTTGCTAAAATATATTGGCATTTTACCAATGTGTATTCAAGGATATACGAATATACATTTTATATCTCTACTACATACTATAAGATATATATGATCGAATAAGTGATATAATCCCACATATATCCACCATGTGGTACTGAAATATGTCTAATGACTTCATGGATGGGGTAGGGATATGCACCTCCCCCATGCATGATACTAGAATATTCCCACAGACTTGTTTTGAGTGAGCTAGGATATGTCCCTTCTCACTGTTTAGCACCTAAATATGATAGAAGATTTTATTAGAAAAAATGATAATATGATTCCACTAATAGATATAAAGATCCTTCCTCACCCAATGTTTCGTCCTTGTTACCCATGCATGGGTGTCAGAGATGATTGTGTGTCGGGTGGTACCCTTAATAGGTGACTGGTGTGTACTAGTGGGATGTTTCATGTGATTGTGGTAGAGATTTTCTCCCATAGGCATTAAATATATTAGGAAGGAGATGTATTTTAATCCCTAGGCCACCTTCATCATATAATGATGATGGTCCTTTTTCATTCCACATGTAATCTTCTAAATTGGTTGGATGTGGTGATGGGGTCCACTGGCCTTACTGTAGAATTCCCATATTGATATGGACATGTTGTTTTATGTTCTTAGAGAACTTCATAAGAATACTATTGAGTTGTTATTTTAGCACATATGTGGTACTCCTAGACCATTATATTCACTACTTGATGTTGGATCTATTGAGAATGTGATGTCATTTTTTAGTTTTCATAAGTTGTATCCATATGTCATTTTCTAGAGAAATTTCAAGATGAAGAATCCATTGTCGTAGATTAAGACACTTTTTATGGGAGAAGTATCTTAATTCAATAAGACAAAAAGGGACAAGTATAGTGATTAGTGATATATCCTAGGCATGATATTCCTAAAGAGATATTCTTGGTTAATAAAATTATCATTATATTCACGATCCAACCATTCTTCATACTTGGAAATCACAAAGTGAGGAAATACTTATTTATAGGGACCCTTGTTACAATGGATCAACTTTATGATTTTTGATAGGGTTGCCATTTTGTTTTGTGTAGAATATGAAAAAAATATTTCCTGATGCATTATAAATAGAACATTCAGTTATTTGAGTGTTTCACATCAGATTTTCAATTTATCATTTGAATAATGTAAAAAATAGATTGATAAATAATAAACTAATACTTTTTTAATTTTAGATATTGAAAATGGGTTCACCATTTTGGTTTGTTTGGGAAAACCGGAATTCCATTGGGAATCCCCATCAAGCTTGGTCTAGTTTATCCCCTTTGTTGATTATGGGGGGTTTATTTCATGCACAATCATTAACATCTGGTTACCATTGGCACACCTTAATGGAAACCACCAACGGTTCCCCCATTCATTACATGGTACAAACCTACATTATTAAGGTAGGAAATCACTTGGGGTTTTAGGCGAGATGGAACTTAGGGACTCACATTGGTTGAGTGGATAGAAGTTCATACACATCGACCCCTTTTGTTGGAATTGATTCCTACTTCATGACTCTCTTAAAATTTATGATATGTTCAAGAATCTATTCCTTATCCAAATATGTGGCTGATTAACATAAAAAAATGAATATAGGTTATGTATATAGTTTTTCAGATGTCTGAGATCATATTAATGAATCCATCTCTATATATCATAGTTTTTGCATCCATTTTCCAGTAATGAGAATATCCCCATGTGTAGAAGCCACAAAAGTAGGAGCCTCTAAATTTTCTACCACACAGATAGGTAGTTAATATTTTGAGGGGGATTGATCCATTATAAGGGGTCCTATTATCAAGGTTATTATATAAAAAA
Organism: Viscum album; assembly: GCA_963277665.1. NCBI lineage: Eukaryota > Viridiplantae > Streptophyta > Magnoliopsida > Santalales > Viscaceae > Viscum > Viscum album. The sequence continues at coordinate 105,175,128 of OY728141.1, forward strand.
CCAAAGTAGTTTGTTAAACCAACATAGTTAAATGTATTAAGGAAAGGGCATATGAGTGGGAACTGGGGGAATGAAAATTTGAGCTCGAGTATGAACAGGTTTTCCTTTGTATCCTTGTTATTGAAAGAATAATAAATATCATATTTGGACCATTCACTCAGTATTGGACCACTGGTAGATTCCTTTATGTGGGTGATATTTATATCATTCTACTAATTGGGGCTTACATCATGTGATTTCCCTAAATGGTGGAGATTCATGATGGGAATGAGATGACCATAATAACTCACTAAGCTCATGTGTGATATGATCGATGTGGGATATTATCAGTAGAATGTAAAAAACTGATATCATATAGATGAGAGAATATGTATTGGGTAAACCATTGATTTGTTTAATACAGAACTCGAGACTTTATAAGGTGTCCTATGTATCCTGGTTGTGGTAGGAATCAGAGTCCTCAATGTTTTATGGGAAAGGGATTACATGAGGAGGTTTCCCATGACAATGGGACGCACCATATTATTCCACAAGTCAAGGTTTACACTTGAAGGCTGACCTTACATTAGTAGAGGTTAATGATAAAAATAATAATATTAGAACTCCTTATGACCACATGAACTATGATTGGTGTGAGAAATAAGGGATGAAAAAATGATTACCTTCACTAACTAAGGATAAAATACTCATGTATTGAGAAAACTCTTTGGATGCTTAATATATAACTCATGAATCCGAGAGGAAACCTATGTATCCTGGTTTTGGAAGGAATCATAGTTCTAATAATTCAGTTGATCAGGGCTTACACAATGATATTTAACTTCAGTTAGGGATTCCATACTAAGGGTGAACAATGTTTTCAGGCCCTTGGATGCTATTTTGATTTGGACTACATTCCGACCTATCATTATTGACAACGTTCATGAAATGCATTGATTTTATTTTTTAACATGTCTGAGGTTGTGTAGAAATGTCTTGATATATTACTGACATGTCCAAATACAATCACATGATCTTGTTGGGTTGTCTAGGGGAGCCACGTAACATGGATGGAATTTATAAAGTCCATCACATGATTATGGATGACTTCTTCGGAGGATGTCGCAATAAATGGCCAGCTGATCCTGCATTCCATCATATGATCCTAGTAGAATTTCCTAGAGGGAATCAAACAATCCGGACGACACACTTGAGTATCATTGCAGGATATGGTTGGCAGTACTATAGGGAATCATGAGAGTCTATGTGATAAATATTGTAGGGTGTCGCATGTCTTAGATGACACATCTAGGGGACACCATGAAGCCCAGATGGCATGTCCATGGGACATCACGAGAGTTGAGTGTCATTATCAGGTGCTACTATGAGATTCGGATAACATGAGTTAGTGCCTCTATATGAGAGTGACAACACTTCTGAATGAAATGACGTGGATTGATTGGCGACCTCATAGAGTTTCATGATACATGGGTGGCATGCCTGAGGGGCACCGTTTGACTTTTTTTGACATTTCAATTAGACATCACATGAACCAAATATTATACTGAAGGATTTTCACAAGTTCTGGGCATCATATCTTGGTGTAGTCACATGTCATGTGTGATTTAAATGAAGTGAATGATGGTCAAATTATATGTTCTTAATTTATTTATCCTTCCATTATACTATTTTTTAAGATTTTCTATTGTGAATTACGTTGATATATTTAGCAATAGAATCTTTTATGTATCACGTGTTATAGAAGAGTTGTTGGATGTTCTTTAAATCTCCAAAAAGTGTTCATTGCATGATCTATAGTGATCATGTTAAGTGTTCATTTATTCTACATTATTACTCCAGCTGTATTCCAGTATCTTACCTGATAAGAAAATTACTATTTGTGAGACAAGTCCCTTAGATTAATATGATCTTGTTCATGGATAATTAAGGGAGAATTTTATTTATGGATATTCATGGTGGAATCTTCATACTGGTGTGCTGGATTTATAGGCCAACCAATCCCAATTGTTCGCTACTTTTCATGGCTTGTATGACCTAATATATGATGGAGTCTATAAAGAGATTCGTCATTATGCATCGTCACGAGTCTGACCGTGGATCACTCAGAGTGAATCACTTAATTTTAGTGGCCATGAGTTTATCCCATCACTAACTCCTTTATGGGATTATTTCAAAATATTGGGTACTTGTTGAATAATGTAGTCAAGATGAAGGACTTCCATATTTTCAAATTGAAATTTCTTTGTTCCTTCACAAGAATAGGGTACTTTCAAAAGGATTTATCAGGAGCTTATGGGACATGTGTGGGACATTCCCTGAGAAAATGATAGATTATTAGGGGTCCTTCAAGAGAATAGGATGACTTGAAAAGGGGTCTTGTGAAACTATTAACCAAATTCCTTAGCATGTCATGAGATCTTTATGAACATGAGAGGATTTTGACTCCTCTCCATTTTTTATTTCATTTTTTATTATACAAACACTAAAGATTGCGAGGTTGTTTGGCTATCATTAGGGGAAATCACCTTACCTTTTGGTGATGCAATGAATGACCAGAAAAGGTCATATAGAGATGCACTAGAATTTGATAGACAATTAAATATGTTTTTTTTGGATAAAAAGGGGAATAAAGTAGTTTTTAGGACATAACTGATGTAAATCAGGCAACTACGTTATAAATCCAAATGAATTTTCTATGATAAGGCAGACAAGTCTATGAGTTCTTTTGGTGTCTCGCTGGACATTATGGGTTTGTTTGTTGACTTTTTTGAATACAAGGGGATTTTAACTCCTTCCCCTTTATTACCCATGTTTACTTTAGTAAGGATAAAGGGGTTTGTGAGTTATCATTAATATTGACAGGCCCAAACCTTCTCCCCATCAGTTATGTTTCATGTAACTATTATGATTGTAAAAAGTTCCAAGATTTTGTATATTTTCACCAATTATTAAAGGATTTTTGGATGGGTTGTCAAGAATCCACTAGTTGACAAGCCGCATGACCAGAGGGAGACTATCAGGATTCTACCAAATGATCTGAGATTGTTCAAAGTGCCTTTTATGAGTGTAAAAGGAATTGTAAAAGGGTATTCATGGGTACTTCATCAAAATATTCTATGTTAATGTATCCTTCTCATGACCTTATTAATTTCACATGATCACTTGTATATTATTGGATTATGTGATCTTTGAGTCTTGGCCACCTTTATATTCCATTTCATTTGAGGGGAATGAATTCCCATATTCATGTATTTTATCCTGTGTAGATATACTAAATTATATTTTATGGGCATCTACAAAAGCTAAATCAATAACTATTTTTATTTGTTGCGGTGATACCCATATAAAACTCATTTTAAATAAACCTATGGGTGGATACTGAATCAAATAAGATATTATCTGTTCTAAAATAAGTGATAAGTGTGACTTTAACCACATCATTATCTTGTCCTAATTAAACAGTCCTGAACACATTACATTTCATTTTTTATTTGAGAGTAAGTAGTTTTTGGTTATGTTCATTAATAACCGTCTGATTAATGCACTAATTAAAATAATTCTTATATCCAATGAATTTATTACACTAGAGAGGTGGTGGGGTAATCTATATAAAATTTTCATTATTCCCATCAATAAGAAACTTCTTCCCATTACATTGTCATTCATTTTCAGGATGAACATCCTTTAAAATATATAATCTTTTATTATTCCCCCTAAGGAAATTTCCCCTGTGTTACCTTCTACAAATCGAGAAAAATGGAATTGTAATCTTATTCTATCATTGATTTTTATAATTGATTTTGAATTCGAGATTTATTTTATTTATAAAAACCCTATGATTGATGGGTAACTCAAATATTAATTCCCACCTTAAGATCACATCACAAAATTCTTCATATGTACTGACGTCTCTAATAGGTAACACCCATTGGATAAATGGTTCTACAAAACCAATGAAATGGTCAATTTTACTTTCAGGGATGATAATTATACCATAAAAAACCTTCTTGACCTTGTAAAATATTATTCATATATATAAATTGGTTATTCATACATTTAATTTAGCTAAAGAAATTATTTTTTCCTTTATTGAACATATAATATGAGTGAGGTACTTAATGATGTACAACAACTTAAACTCATACATTTCCATTTATTCAATTTATTCTTGGTTCCAAAATTCATTGATATGATTCGACCATTTATGTTCATTTCCTTATAAATGATAAACATCTTGGAATACTTTTTAATGACCAAATATTTAAAGAATATAAAATATATTTTTAATGGTGTTGATCCATCACTCAACCACTAGTGGATTAGTAGATCTAATATAATAAAGTGGATGATTCCCTATAAAAGATTCACCAGGATGTTGTTCCTTCGATTAAGAATTTAGAACTCTTCCGGATTTATATTATATGAATGTAACATTAGTATAGTAGAAATATTTATTATTTAAAAATCCAAAACTTTTGGTTTCTCATATATATAATCATTTGATTTTCAACACATTCAATATTAACATAATTTCGTTGGGTTCCGTCCACTGAAAAAAACCAAAAAAAACAATGAGTAACAAAAACCATATTAGAAGACAACGTAATCATGAGAAATCATTTAAGGGTTGTCTAAATAATGAAACTTTATTTTATGAAATAATAGGTTTAACATAGTTTATTCAGGAAAATATCAAAATTTTAGGATATTATCCAATAATTAGACATATCACTAATGTTTTCTCATCTTAGTTCTTAATGTTTAATTGAACCTATCCACTGATACTGACTATAACAGCCCAAGGTTTTTATACATGGATATTACATCTTTATAGATGAATATTCATTACATTATACAAACACGCACATGAGGATTGAAAAGATATAATTATTTTTCAAACATGGAAACAAAGAATATGATTCATAAAATATCTATATATTTCCACAATTATTTCATCAAACGTTGAACCATTTTAAAATATCATATATAATTCCATTATTCATATCTTGGGGAAAATAAACACAAAAGGAGGGTGATCTTAGATGCCTAGTAAGGGTAAACAAGAGAGATATCAATAATTTCACAAGCATAACACATGAATATGGTCATTGGATCGTTTACATAATATTGAAAATTATACACATCATATCATTGTTCAAAATATTGAATAATAGAAAAAATCAGGATCGTTCAGTAGAAATTAATCATAAAAGAACATTAGCCATGATAGAATAAAATTTTCAGAAGATATATAAATGAGGAATACATATAAGCATTAAAAATCATTTATTTAGTAATCAATAATCCTTTACAGGACTATAATAGTGTATTGGGTTCACTCCTAAGATAATATTAATATTAATGGTTCACTCCCAATACTATTATTTTGGACTGGGTTCACTCCCCCAACCATCATAGTAGTGAATGTTTACCTCAAAGAGTATCATAAGGGAGAATTTACAATACTGAATTGAGTTTAATTTCCATTCTAGTACAATATATCTCATGAGATACAAACCATTATCCAATGAATATGATGGAGATATTGGTCACACCCATAATGAAAAGAAAATCATACTTACATCTTCCATGAGAATATAAATCATCCATAAAATTATAACCCCCAAAAATAAATGTGTTTCATAAAATTATCATCATAAAAAGTAATATTTTAGCAGATGGTAGATATATTTGGATTAACATTTCCAAATGAATTGAGGTAGTAGATGTCCTTTTTTATTTGATTTGTGGGGTTGTTTTGGAATTTCCCGAAATACTGAATTATAAAAAAACAATTCAAGTGTGAAATTATTCAAAATAGGCAAAAAAAATTGAGGGGACAAAATTATTGACTATATATTATCTAAATTGTTATTATTTAGAATTTTATTATTTATGAAATAATTTTATTAAATAAAAATATCATAAAATATCATTATATTAAACTTTTAAACTATTTATTATAATGGTTTTATGAACACTAAGACAACAGGTCAAACTAAAACCATTTATTTTATTATATCCTAAAAAATTAAATTTAATATAAATAATTTATGGTTAATCAAAAAATATAAAATTTGACTTATTTTTGTATATTTAATATTGTTTATTTAATTTTTCTATCAAAAGAATAATAACTACATCAATATTGTGTAAGCCTTTATAGTAATTATTTATTGAGTAAAAATTAGAGATATATTATCATGATGTTGATAAATTTAATATGTTTCAAAATAATTTTTGTAGTTAAAAATATCTTATGGATAAGCACATATTAAAAAAATATAGTAGATATGAATAATAACATTGTGAGATATTTTACATTTCATTAAATAAAATATTATAATGGTTAAAATTTTGTCAAAGTGGATCCATAATTTATTAAATTAATCCCACTGATTATAATGGTAAAAATTTACTCCAAAAATAAGATTTAAGAGTATGTCTTGATCATTTAATAGTTATTATCATTTTATTTCTAACCATATAATACCTGGTTTATCAATTAACATGGTAAAAAAATTTAACAAGTTCACAATTTATATTTTCAAACAATATAAGGGAACTATATAATGGGTTTATGATTCCAAATATAAAACCCAATAATCATGACTGAAATGAAGAAATTTTAATAAATTATGTTAAACATACATCAGTTAAATGAAATGAAAAATAGTTTTTCAAAAAAATTCCATTTTTAAATTTAAATATTTTCATACTAAATTCTTGTCTAAAATCAATTTCAAAAAACATAATTGAATTATTTTTAAAAAATAAAATTTTAAAATTTTAATTATAAAAAATATAAATTATACATTTAATATTTATTAAAAGATAAAATAGAAGTCAGTATAATTAGTATTTCTTAAATATTCCTTGAAAATAAATTATTTCAATAAATTTTCTAAAATTTGATATAAGATAATTATGAAAAGTGAAATTTATAAATGAAATGACATTTTTTGAAATAAATTTTCTAAAGAATTCATAAAATAATATTAATAGATACTCATTAATTAACCATTTCTATGAAAAAATAATTTGGATGAGTTATATGACAAAACTAGAAATTTTGTGATTATTTTAATAGAATTTTTTCAATACATTTATATTGTGATTGAGAATCGTATTTATGTTTTAAGTTAATTAATAACATTCACCCCTACAAATAAAATGGCTAGTAAATAATATAAAATGATATTTTAATATGTTTTTTTATCATTCATCTAAACATTCTCTTACATCCAAAACAATATACCGAATAAATTATATTATTTAATAAATGATATTGCATAACAATTTATAGGATTTACAATTTGAATTATATTTAAAGAAATAGATAAAATATCCATCATTAATATGGTTATTTTAAAGAGTTTTTTTAGATATTTTTTGATTTTGTTGGATAAATGTGGTTTAAATAAGATAGTAGAGTGGTGTTCATTTATTATTGAGGTGAGTGGAACACATTTATATTTTGAAATAAATAATGTGTACCCATGTTTTTCACATTCCACAGGCTCAAAATTTTCCAATTATCAAATAAAATGATATAAGTTCCAAAGATATTGATGAAAGCAGTTTTTTATAATATTAGGTTCATTTTAATCCCTATCCATTATGTTTAACCCCCATTAATCTCATTTTCATTTTAGTTGTGGTAAATGATATTTTTATTATTCTTATTAAATATGGTAAAAAATTATATTAACCGTATGAGAGAATATATATTATGCAGATGAAAAATAATTAATCCATTTTTACTAATTCGATTCATAAAATAGGAATATTTTAAAATTAATCATGGAGATGAAAAAAAGAATGATTTTCCATTGTAACATTTTTCAAACATATTAACAGTTTTTACCTCAAAATTAAATTTAGAATTTATTAAAAAGAAATATATTATATTAGAATATATCCAATATTATTAATGTTTATTTTATAAACACATTAATTTAATTTTTATGTTTTTAAATACATTAAATAAAATTGGAGTTCTTAATTAAAAATATTATTTTTCAAATAAACAAATAATGAACATGTCATTACTTCATTTAATGGAAAATCATTCATTGATGTTGTAGATAATGAATTTTCCACATACTTCTTCTTATGGTCCTTATGATCTTCATCATTGAAGTATCATTCTAAACACATAGTATTATAATGCAGTATCTCATTTATGTAAAAAATTAAACCGTTTTATTTTCATTATAGTTGAAACCATTCTCACTTCCCTTTTTCCTTGTATGCATAATACAATTTTCCATGCTTACAATAATGGATATAGATTAAAGATTTCACTATAAAATCATAATAATCACCTTTAGAAACATATAAATTATGGGGAAATTAATTTTCATCGCATATAATTTCATTAGTGGATTATTCCGCACCACTAACCACTTGGATAACATCTTATCTTTATTGATTTAAAAATCGTTAAACTCTTTCTAGACCTTATCAATATAACCAATTATCATTTCATAATGTCAAAAACCATGAGACAAAAGAGTTACTTATAAACATGGTTTCAATCATAAATAAATTCATAAAATTTTACAATCATGGATGAAAAAAAATTAGATGCATTCATGCAAAACGTATAAAAATATTATTCATTGGTCAAAACTGGAACTTCCATCTATTACTTAAATTCCATGAATTTTATGTCCATTCTATGTTGTAAAACAGTTTCAAATCATCTATATGGAAAAATATTCTAATATGTTTTCAAATGTATGTTATCAAACTCTTCAATATCCCTAATATTAACAATCAAGGACTAATATTTATCAGTTTTATCCTTGAAATTTACCAATACAAAGAGTAACATTCTAATTCTTTGGAAAACAATACTGTACAAATTCTCTAAATCATTTATCATTTGTCTTACTATCAATTGTTCTTATGATCCACCATATTCTAGAGTAATTTTTTATGAAATGATAAACTATAGATACATTCCTTAATGAAGAATTATTACACCCTCTAGAATGGGTTCCATTATTCAATAATTTCATTAAATGAGTTTACACTACCACAAAATACTCTGTTAAAATTACTATTATTCTATTTCTTTCCATATGAAGGGCATTATACACTAAATGACATCACACATAATTCTACCCATTTATTATAGTGAAACCATTAAAAAATAAACATATATTAAATGAAGCAACATTAAAACCTTATATTTTTTGTTCATGATAGTATAATACAATTATTAGAATCCCTTAGGATGATTTTTTATCAAATATGAAATTATAATGTAATCTAATCCACCCCTTTATATCCATAGTATCAACAAATAACAAAATAAACACATAATTACATTTTTTTCACATTCCTACATTTCATGGTTATTTTTCGTTTGGAATTTTTTTGAATTAGGGAAGTCATTTGATAATAAAGTGGAAATATATATATAATTTATATTCATTCCAAAAAAATATTTATTAAGTTTTCAGTCAAATATTATTCAAGAAATATTTTCATCATTTTAACCAAATCATTCAAGGAGAATGATAATCCTTTTTACAGTTCATACGTATTTATAATCCTTATAAAAAACATTTGTAATCATTGGATGAGAAAAAAATTCTCACTATGATATAGAAAAAATAAAAAAGGAATAGTAAATTTGAAAAAAATTAAATCCCATTAAAATTATTTTCTATGTTTTGTTACTTTATTTATCCATAAGTAATTATTTACAACCACAAAAAATAAACATTATTAAAAATCAGTTTCATAAAACATCTAAAATTCTTGAATGAAATAAAATCAAAATCATGATAATTTTTAAATGGAATGAAACATGTCCTTGATATAAACATATATAAAAAGGACATACATGATATATAAATAATGTATAACATATATATTCATAATATTTACCTAAAACCCATTTTAAATCTTATAATAATCATTTTTGTAACTTGGGATATTTTCTTCAAATCCCTCTAACAATCACCCATCGAGTATACCTTAAAATGAAAAAACTCTAATAGTTAATGAAAATATATATTCATCACATAATAATTAATTAACAAATGAATTGTAGGAATATATTGAACCCAAACATAATCTTAAAAAAACTATAATAACCATAAAATAAATAAATCACTTAGAATATTTCATTTCTATCCAAAAAACATAAAATATGGTATTTTATCACATAATAAAAATCAAATTCAGTTATCACATAAAAATGAAAATAAATATTATTTTATATTAATAAAATAAAAAAATAAAACATCCAAAAAAATGTTTCTTCCTTAAGAAACCATATAAAATTTTAGTGTATTATTGATAATGAATAATAGATATGAAACTTTTTAATGGTTGTGATGTGATAAATGATAAAAAAGTCCTTATGAAATTTCCTAATAAAATTTAAAGTGATTCATATAGAAAAAATAATAAATATTACATTATCAACCATGATAATGAAATTAAAGTATAGTTGATAATGAATTTATACAATAATTTATATATAGAAAAAAATATTAAAGTATACATTTGATTAAAATTGGTTTCAAAGAGAATGATATAATAAAATTTATGAAATTGTTTTATAGAAAATATCATATCTCGTGTTTAGACTCTTTACGTACAAATATTACATCCCATAACAGTAAACAAAAAATATTTTTTTACTAATTAATTTTCTTCAATTTATTTCCATTTTTATTATTCCTTTTTTATTTATTGACATGATTTATTTCCATTCTAAATATATTAATATTACATTACATGTTTCAACATTGATCAGTTCGTAATCTCTCAAATAACATTGGTGTATTGACAATGTTCATCGTAGTCATCATGAAATATTTTCTAGAATAATAAATAGGTTAAAACTATCATTTTTATATTTTTATTAAATGTAATGACCCATTTCAATTTAAGATGGATGTTCCCAAAAGTACATGATCATTTAGGTCTAGGAAGGGTTTTATCAATGAATTGGAATGTTATACATTATTGTAAGAGTTTCTACATAATAAGAATTTGTTTCAGAATGGGGTTTTATGATTGTGTTGGGTTCTATTGTTTTTAGGGGATGTTAGGGTGTATTTTGGGGTTATGTGTTCTAAAATTTTCCATTTTAAAGAAATTTTTAATGGGAATAGACAATTCCCTCAACGAATGTATTTTGTGTGGTGGATTCCATTTTTTGAATGCGGATGAGTGAAAAGGGGATACTTCTCCAATGAATCATGTTATGAAAATTGTTTTATAACTTGAATTTTACTGGATAATTTTTTTAAAAAGGACTTGGATTTTCAAAAATGTAAACCCCATCGAGCATATTTTATTTGATTAGCACATCGAAAAGGTATGGTCAAGCACCCAATAATTTTTCCTTCCAAATTGTACTAGGTGGTTTAATTGAAATTATTCAGGACAATTATTTTTATATTATATTATCCTCTTCTATGTTCTCATTGAGTATATTATATATTGATTTTTTTGGATTGTCCATGGGTTATATTGGAGACTTCCCTTGAGAATTGAAAAATAATTTTACCTAATAGGTCTTTCATATGAGACTCATAATATATATTTTGTGATGATGTAAAAAACCCACCATTTTCAATTATTTACATGTTTTGTCACCTGATGAGCTTCTTTATGGGTTTAGATGAATTTAAGTTAAATGGATGGTAAATTATTTGAATTGTTTTGGGGATTTTTTATTTCCTAGTTTTTGGGGTCATACAAGAGTGGATCACATACTATATCAAATGATTTTGGAGCCATGAGACTACACAATGATATTAGTGTAGCTTATGAAAATTTGGTTTATAATTTTAAATAAAACAATTTCATGAAATTTATTAAAGATACAGGTGTTCATGGACTAATTGGAGAATTATATGAGATAGGGATTGTTATTGGACGATCAAATGAGGTAGGGGTGTTGGATTTTATAAATTCTTTTATTTAGTTAGTTTATTTATGTTTAAGATAATTCATTAGTATATCTCCCATAACACTACTCTTCATGTTTTAGTTTTTCCGTATGGTTAAAAGAATATCCATTTGACCTAACATGAATCATGGAGATTATAACTTCCTAAGTAGTTTAATGGTGCACATTAGTAGAATGACATACGAAATTCATCAATATATATTGATTTTTGGTGTTATATTGTTTTAGAAAAGTAAAAAATGATTTTATTTTTAATTTTATTTTAAATGTGGTTTTTGTTAAATGGTATTTCTAATGTAAAAATGTTTCCATTTTAAAAAATGAAAATAAAAAATGAATGAAGATTATTTTTTATTGGTGGGAATTTGAGTAAAATTTTTTGATTTATGAAAAGAATTTTGAAGTGTGATTTATAAAAGGTATTCATATATTTTATATATTTTATCAAAGGAACTAGTGGGAGTATAGTTGATGAGTTGACATTTAAAAATATGTTGAAAATTTTATTCGATATGGTATCTATAGTGGAAATAAAATTTATTAAAAATACTTATTTTAGTCAGTTTGAACTCATGTTGAAAATTCCCTATATTCAAAATATTGTGTGCTTGTTATAATTCACATTTATTATTTTTAGAGAATTTTAAAGTTTATGGACGCTGATGAATGTTTTTTTGTGATTAGTACAATGAGAATAGTTCATGTGGCATCATAGTTATGATCGGTGTAGATGAACTAGAAAAACCTCTTATAGGGTTGAGATAACTTTCAAATGTGTTTTAGATAAGGAAATATATCCTAGGGGACCAGTACTAAAATAGTTAGTTAGTGATCTGTGATATAGATTAAATTTCCTTTTTTTTCCAATTTGTGCTATTGTGGGCACCCTTTAGCATGCATGGGTGGGATCGTGTAAGGACCCAATATATTGGATACATTAAATGAAAACTATTTTAAATATAATTTGTCTTAGGAAACACAAAAATATTTAAATAACCAAATAAAATGAAGATAAAAACAATGAAATTTCATTAAGAATATAATTATATTTAGATGAATATAAAATAAGCAGTTAGAATAATTTGATATTATTACTATTCATCAATTAACATTTTAAGAAAATAAGCCTTTTGAATAACTATTAAAAAGGTATTTCATTTTACCATAATAAATTAAATTAATAATAATTAAAATAAAATTATTTAACATTAATATTTATATAAAATTATGTCACCACATAATTATTTGGAATGAACATGTTATTATATTAGAGACAAATGGTGATTAAAAACATCAATTATAGAATGAAAATTATTTACATAGATTATTTTAATTTAATAGAAAAATTCATTAAATCTAGAATTAAAATTTTAACAATTTAATTTAATTTTTTTAAATTTTTATTTTTATATTTGGATGAATATTATCTAATTTTCAAAAATAATTATTTTCTTGTGAATAGTAATAAATATCAATTTTTGCTATTATTGTCACTTTAATCTAATTATCACTATGTAAGAAAGAAATAAACACCATTTAAAAAATTTTATTCAAAAATATATTTGTAAATTAAAATAGATACTTTATAAATATTATTTTTATTTTAAACAATAGTTTATTACATCATGTATAATTAATTAATATTTTACTCTAAGAACTGTTTTTAGTCACTAATATTAAATTTTAGTTTTCATCAATCGTAATAATTTATTTCAAAAAAAGTATTTCATATTAAATATATATGTGTGTTTATGTTATATAATAATTAAAATTTCATTTATTCTGGAAAATTTATAATTATTATGATTAATGTTACCAACGACAATAATAGTGATAATGGTATTTTCAATTATTATTTTTATTTAAATTGAATTTTTTTATCGAGTAAATTAAATATATATGTTTTATATAATTAAGTGGATATTAATTTTACATAAACATTCAAATATTTTATCACTCATTTCAATGGTAATCAATTCATATCAGTTTATGAAAAATTAATGGTGAAAACAACCATTTTTTCTACAAATTTTTTTTTCAATATATTAAATGTGTTAATATAAATATTTTTTTGTAATAAGAAATATATTTTGATTATTTGAGTAATTATTATAGATTCATCAAACCCATATTTTTCATTTGGTTTATTCTGACATATTTAGTAATTAATAAACTATACGGGGTAAAATGACTTATCATAGAAAAAACAAACTGTTAAAGTAAAAATCATTAAATAAATGACATGAATTTTTTGGAAACTTTAATTAAAATTAATTATAGAGACTTTATAGATCGAATATCTCCACAAAATCCATTATTTATATCTTTTGGAAGCATTAATTTTTGAATAGTGTTATTCCATTATAGATTTATAATGAGTGTTAACATCATTTCCATTTTAATCACATATAAAAAGGGATTACATCTACCATGCCAATGTTTCCAATCCACAATTATGTTTCCTTTAAAACCAATCCATTTTTCCTCTAATAGACTTCACTTAAATGAACTAAATCACCTATTCATAATAACATTTCATACTCCCTTTATTTCAATGGATACATTCACGAGAATGTTCAAGGTCCCAAAGTGAGTGTTATTTAATAATTTTTTTGAAAAAAACATTTCTTTTCCCTCCAAACATTAGAAAAAAATGGCCTCTAAATTTTTAATATTATAATGAGTTATTATTTTCATTGAACAACCATTATATATTCCATTACAACCTCTAATAAAAATGAACATTTATCATACATATGTGCAGACTACTATATCTATGATGCTACATCATCTGTTTTCCACCCTGCCTCCCTTCATAGTTTATATGGATATAAATTTTGAATTAATGTAAAATATGTAATATAATTATCAAAATTAAGGAAAAAAATAATATAATCCTTAATTCCCACGCACTATTTTAGAAATAAAAATTTTGATCATCAATTGTGCCTAATAACATATTGAAGAAGAAATTGATACCATTTTTTATCTTGGTCGTTGTTATATATTAAATACTATTGAAATTATAACCAAAAAAATAAAAAAAAATATGAATATAAACATCATTATTATATTAATTTTGAAATATTTCATAAATAATAAACTCTATAACTATACTCACACATTAAATTATGGTATGTTCATTTTTGGGTTAGTATAACTATATTCTTCAGCAATGTTATAAATATATGTCATGAATTAAGATGGGAACAAAAATAATGAAATAATTATAATATTATATGAATTTTTTGAGTAGTTTATGGTTAATAAAATTTCATATTTTTTAGTTATCTTATTATTAAAATATCATCTTTGATCTTATAATTTACTAAAATAATTTTACACCAATTCAATTTTCATGAAAAATAATAAAAAAAATTGGAGTTAGATAAAATAATTTTAAATCAATATATGTTAGCTCATAATATTCCATAAAACATTATTGTATTATAATATTTTTAAAATTAAATGGTATAAATATTTACATTATAAAACTTGAGAAAAGTCATTAATGTTAGTTACAAATGGGAGAAAATATAAGATATAAAAAAATATTCATAAATAATTATTATAAATTTATTATATAAAATATAACTAAAATTAATTGTATTTTGAAAATTAAGTTTTTGATATTTATATTTAGTGTATAACAGTTAATAGTTCAATAAATTTACCAGGGGATCAAGGTAAATATTTTTTGTTTAAATTTTTACCCCATAGGAAATATTTATTATTATATAAATTTCTAATTTAGAATACTAAATTTAGTGCTCCATTTATATTTTTCATTTATATCACCCCATTATTCATTTTATTCATGGTTTTAATATAAATAATATCCTTCAATGAGTTTTTATTTAAATGTTACACTTTATATAACATATTTTCATACTCAACTTATTTATCATATTGTAATATGTTCACTATTTAGTTACGATATTCAAAGAATCTTCTTATACAACCACTTCCATTTATCCAATGCTAATTTCTATTTTTATTTATAGGATTTACATCATTTAATCATTATAATATTCAATGAGGAAATAATTTCTTTGGTAAATTTTTGAAAATGGAATAAATAAATATTTTCATGAACTAACCAATGATACCCCCCCTAAACCAGCACCTGGCCTGATCCAGGACAAATCAGAACGGCATTCTTGATCCCCACGGGTTGGTGACTATAAAATAGGAATAAAAAATTATAGGCAGAAATATTTTTTCTAAATGAAAAACGTTGTAACAGAATATATATATATATATAATATAAATAAAAAACAAAATATAAAATTGAAAATATATGTATAAAAACATAAATAAAATCATGGAAATGAAATAATAAAAAAATAGCTGAAAGACACGAAGGTATGAGTCTAAAAAATAATTGAAAACCCCAAAATATAAATATCTACACCATGTGATAATTAGATTATGTTCAAATATCTTACTAGAAACAACTAAAGAACAATTAACTAAAGCATCACCTCCTCACTATGGTGATTTGTTTTTCCTTGTATCATGAAATATAAATAGTTCTACAAAACACTAAATGGGAGGGAATTTTGTGAACTAAATAGGTTTGTAATATCCCACCTAGGTGTTCTATAACAGGTATATATATAATAACATGAAAATTATCAACAAATATGAAAATAGAGCAAGAAAACTAGTTAAATTGATTAATATAAAAATCATGATAAAATATCCAGATTTTAAAAATGCATGTAAAACAGTGAGGGTTCATGTGAAAGAGATGGGCCCGTAAGGGGTGCTGTGGTTTCTAGGTGCTCTCCTCATTCCCACCTCCTTCCCTTGGGTTCTCGCTACCTCCTATCCTTAGATCTGGTTGCTTCAGGGTTCCCTCCAGCTCTCCCGCACACATTGATTTCTTTCTTGCCTGATTACTTTTGCTGGATAGGGTTTTCGTTGGTGGCATGGTGTCGGTCAGAGCTCGAAGCTCGAAGTTCCGGTGTGGGCGTTTGGTGTTTCGTGGTGGCTCTTGAGGTCAATAAGGATGGAAGAGGCAGGATCTGGGATACGGGTTTCATCTGCTTGCAACGGTTTCCTGCTCCCTCGTTTTTAGGGTTTGATGGTTTGTGTTTTGTTTCATTGAATGTGTGATTTACTTTTTCTGGAACTTTCTCTGGTGTTTTTTGGCCGGGGTTAGAAATGTTTCCCGATGGTCGTTGGATATCTGCTATAGTGGCTATGCTTGACGGTGCTCCTAGTTGGATCTACGGGTGTAAGCCAAGTTCTTCCAACGACATACTCTTCGGAGGGCCCTGGGTCCTTCTTGGTGCGTGCTGGCGTCTTCTACGGCAGTTGGTTCTTGGACACGGTTGAAGGTGATGTAGTCGGATGTTGGTGAATCTCACCTTCGTTCTGGTTGATGCGGTTTCTCTGCTGTTTCTCTGGCGGGCATGATGATGGTGGTGGCATGGTCGGTGGTTCGTCGGTCACAGGTGGTGATGAACGCTGGTCGGTCCGGCATGGCTTGCCGGCGACATGATTGGTGGCGTGTTTCCAGGAGACTGTGTTGCTTGAGGATCGGCGCGTGATGGGCTCATGGATCGAGGTGGGGCACGTGGTTGGACCTTGTTTAGTTTAAATTTTGAATTGGAATTCCGATGAACTCTGTTTGAATGATTGTGAGTTTTCCAGTTTTCCTTAAACCGGTTTGGGGTACCAGTTCCCTCTAACCTGCTTCTGGAAATGGAAAAAAAATATTGGCATGTAAAACAGTATCAAATAATATCACATATATAACAAATAATGCGATCAAATCCAAATAGTAAAATTAAATATAGGTAATTCTATATTAAAAACACATAAACAAAATTGAAAATCTTGCACCTCAATCCCCAAGAAAAATGCATCAAATATAGGTATTATAGTAGCAATATAGAATGTGAACACCCTAATTGTGTCTAGCATGTCCCTTGAACACGTGATCAAGGGTGAAGTGGAACCCTACATGAGTGAACACCCCTTATGATAGTATCAATTGATTATGCCTATTACAAAACCTACCACATGAGTTCCTAAGTATTACAATGTGATAAATTTTCAAATAATTTCATCTAAATCCTAAATTGAATACCAATTATTAAATACATTTCACAATACTGTGAAATTACTAATTTCATTATCTCAGATAAGTGGAAAAAATATTTTCTCAAAAATTCATTACCACACAGACAAATCAATAAATCATAATGATTTATTTATAAAACAATATTCCAAAACAAAAGCATCAAATATTAATCAAACATATACAACAGACTATAGATCCATCCTCAAACACTATTTTCACACCAATATTTATAGGATATAAACCCAATAGAAGGAATACAGAACAACAATCAAAGTCCCTTCCCATGATTTTCAAAATTTAAAATTGTATTCTATTACAAAAAATGTCAGGGAATAAGTTAGGACACACATGAATCAATAAAAACAAACCCAGAAACCCAAAAACAATAATGAACCATACCCATGAGAATATTACCCATTAGATCTCGAAGAGTTTATGAATATAATCACATATTGATTAATGAATCAAAAAAAACAAAACAATTGAGATAGTATATCCAATTTGAAAGAAGAGTAATAATGACACTAATGTGAAGAGATGAAGAACCATAAAAATAGACAACAATAATAAAAAATTCAATCTAGAAGGAGTGGAGATAATCAAAATCATATAGGGGAGCACCTAGGGTCATGGGGGAGACCTAAATGTATGAATAATTAAAAACATGTTATGTAAGTTGTTCATAAAAGCTACCTTCCAGAATCAATTCATGACACAAAATATAAATGAATTTTATATAAAACAATAATTGAATATCATCAGGTTTGAGAAAACCAATTTACATTTTAATAATGATAAATGATTTATAGAATATAAAATTTTCCATCATTAAACTAGACTCAAAAAATCCACCTAGACACTAATTCACTTCATCTAATTATCCCACAATAATAATGTGTGCATTAGGATGTACATAATTCTTTTTAGTATAGAGTATCCACAAACAAAATCTAACTCCCTAGAAACATAAAAACATGCTTTTAGTAATTAACATAGGTTTAATTTTTTTAAAAGATGTTAACATCACATGACAATAATAATTTTGTCCTAGAGAGGCCATGTAAAAGAAGGATTCTCTAGGAAGATATGAGGAAACATTTTCCCCATCAACGATTCATGATCCCATGCATTAGTATAATTTGATATATGTCACCACAACACATTTTCTAAAAGGATATATATTTCAAATTATAATTTCTTTTGATAATCAAAGATCTCAACATTCTTCTCTTAATGTAAATTATTTTGGCATTAACTCTATATCATACTAACGCATAACATTAGAGGGATAATTAAAATACTTCTTCTTCTAAAATATGTGGAAAAAATAACAAACGAATATCAAATAAAATAATAATTAAAATAAATATGAATCCTTTCTAGGTTACTAAGTGACCTTATACTATCCAACATATCTCAGAGACAACATTCCTTGTTTTCTAAAGTGATGGAGCCGGAACAAGGGATTAACATTCAAAAAAACTGATCAACATTTTCTTGATTTGAACAAGATTCATGGAATATAAAACATTGAAACAAATCATATCCTATATAATTTTAATAACAATCTATATCTCGACACTTTTTTATAGATGGTAAGCTATAATCATCCAAACCCATGTTCTCATCACCTCATTAATACCCTTTAGGAATCTTAATGTAAACCAAGAATCCATGTTCTCAAAAATTAAAGAGGGAATCTCTTGTATAATTATGATCACTATTTTATACAACATACCCATATCATAAACATTATTGGTGTACCCGATCAGCATAAAATGATAAGACTCCCTAAAACAATAAAAACCACCATATTGGCATTCATCCCCCAACATGTCTGGGTTAATAAAATAATCATGTTAGTGGACACCTATTACCATTTCTAAAATGACATTGGAAGAGGCTATAAGAAACTAGAAGGATTTAATTATCTACCTTTATATGTTGGTATGTTTAGCAATGGGACACAAAATCTATAATGTCATTCTCCATAAACATCCACCAGAATAATTATATCATGTCATAAAATATTTTCAAAGTGGTCATATTAATAACCCATGAAGAATAACGATAGTGAAATGAAAATTAAATCCTCATAAATTTTGGGAAAATAAACTGATCACCTAAATTAATAATACCATTTTAAGGGAGTAACTAACCAGAAATGGTCTCCCAGTATGAAGTATTTAGGGAATTTCATGGAACATGATATCCAACTGTTGAACCTATAGAATATACTTACTTAGAGATTATGACAACTAAAAACATTTATGAAATAAACCTGAATCATCATCATAATTATATATATGAAAAAGAGTAAAGAAACCCATAATATTCCACTATTCCTTCAATTTGAAAACATTGTTCATTAAAAAATGCATGTTAATAGCATATTCAATTATTTTAAACATCCCTATGTTACATGGTTTGAAAATGTTGAATTTATGATGGTATTCAACTCACAAATTATTTATGATATTTAATTATCTCTATGAAAAGATATGTCTCATAATATTATGGTCAAAACAAACTATAAACCTATAACTAAATAGATCGGACCACCAACATTAATGTGTATTCATAACTATGACATGATCCAAATCATGAGTAGGGTAATTCTTCTCATGTAGTTGAATCTAATGAGAGAAATAATCTACAACATTACCATCATTCACAATCAAAAAAATCCATTAAAACAATCAGAATATCAATGTAAACCACATACCACATACTGGGATCAGGTAAGATCAGAATATAGAAAAATGTAGGATTCCATTTCAGTTCATCAGAAGAAGAATGAAATTTCACATCCCTTTAGAACATCCCAATTTCCTAGTGAGAACAAATAAATGGTGAAATTGAATTGTATAAATACATTATTAACCCTAGATTACATAATAAACTACCAAGGAAGATATAAATCACAAAGATGTTTTATAAATCCCTTAATGAGAAGAAAACATTCACATTATCATAATCAACTAATAGGGAAAATTGAATAATAGTTTAATTGATAAATGATTCTTCATGGATCTAGAAATGTTACTTCAAAATACTTCCATAAATATAGTGAATACCTAGGATTTTAGAATCCATACATAGATTGACCCCATGCTTATTCTCAGTTCTCAAATATACGAAAAAATCATTGAAGCAAACATCCATAAAAGTGTAAAAATTATTATGAGTTATCAGATTCATTAAATACACAAAATATACTAGACCATTAGTCAGACCAAAATGAATGCCAGTAAATTAGTAATGGTAATTACTACTCCTAAAATACTCCTCCAAAATATCATAGTCATTAACCCCAAGGTTTTATTAATCCTGCAGGAGATGATTTTTGAGCTAAAAATATCCATTCGTGTGTGTTTCCGATGTTTTCGCTGGGGCACGCGTTCATCCGTCCATCACGCGGAGGAGGACGTGTGGCTCTGTTGCCCCGCATTCCCGCATTCCAAAGGCGGGAGGCATTCGTTCCTTGTTCAGGTATGTCTGCTCCTTGATCGAAAAGAGATGATGGGATGTCGGTTCTTCCTTATGTGGAATCCTCCTCGGAGCTCGTCACCTAGTCCGGGTCTCCCTCATAGATTTCATACATAGTTCATGAAACTATGACGAGTGCCATGTTTCCATGGACACCGGATAATTACACTGCTTCTGTCGGGACATTCCAAAGGGTCTGGTCAGGGCACCAACCTTCCGTCAGGGGAGTAGTCACGTTGAGGCATCAGTAGCGTGTCTAGATGCTGGGAAACCTGGTGTGTTTGGCTATTATCCCTGGTCACAGGTCTTATCGAGGGTGTGGAAGCCCGAGGCATCCCACATCGAGCACGGGGAATTATATGTCATAGACACATATATGAGGTTTTCCTCAGCTTCCCGTGTTTAACAAAGGGTACGCCGCGAGTTTAACGTCCATCGGAGACGGATCAACCCAACCAGAGCATTAGCTAGGATAGATTGGATTAAGGGATTTCCCTTGAAGGGATGCCGATACCGGGGCCAGCCCATGGGCGGCTGTGAAGAAGAGCATACTGACATGGTCTCACCGAGACATGAGGTCCGGGCGAGAATCAGGATGGGTGATAGGTGGATGAATGGAGTGGAGGTGAAATGAAATGGGACCATCGTAGGGGGTGATAGTGAAGTTGGGATTGAGCCTTGAAGAGGCTTCCTACGTATCCCCGTGGCAGGGAATCAAAGTCCGCGTAGTTTGGGATGGCGTCGGCGAACCAACGTGAAGGTGGACCTTGGTCTGATGGACATCGTCAGCGTACCGACATGAAGGTGGACCTTGGTCCGATGGACGTCATCAACGGACCGATGTGAATGTAGACCCGTGGGTCCACTAGTGGTGGGATTGAACCTTGGGAAGGCATCCTACGTACCATGCCTTGACACGGATCAAAGACCTCGTAGTTCAAAGGATTTATGGTATATAGTTTAACGTCCTGCGGGACGGTAGTGAACCCTAACGTGAATAAGCGACGGGCAGTGGGTGTCGACGAACCGATGTAAATGACGGACCTTGGTCTGATGGGAGATGGGCTTGAACCTATTGGAGGATTCCTACGTACCATGCCTTGACATTGATGAAAGTCCACGTAGTTCGGGTTGTGGAATACAGTTTAACGTCATGCGGGACAGGGGTGAACCGACATGAATGAGGTCGGAACGACCGGATGGTGGGTGGACTTGAACCTTATGGAGGCATCCTACGTACCATGCCTTGACATGGATCAAAGACCTCGTAGTTCAGGTGGGGCTTTGTCGGCGAACCGACGTGATAGTGGACCTTGGTCCAATGAGTGGTGGGCCTGAACCTCTGGAAGGCTTCCTATGTACCATGCCTTGACATGGATCAAAGACCTCGTAGTTCAGGTGGGAATGGGTGTCAGTTTAATGTCATGCAGGACAAAGGGAGGGGCATACAGTTTAACGTCATCCTGGATGAGGGCGAAACTCGACGTGAATGAACGACCGAGAAATGTGGCTTGAACCTCATGGAGGATTCCTACGTACCATGCCTTGACATGGATCAATTTACTCATAGTTCAGGTGGGAATGGGTCACAATAGCTTACCACTGGACCAGAATGCAATTTAACATCGTGCTGGACGGGAATGGGACCCGACTTGAATAGATGACGGGTGGGCTTGAACCTCAGGGAGGCTTCCTACATACCATGCCTTGGCATGGATCAAAGACCTCGTAGTTCAGGTGGACGGGAATGGGACCCGACGTGAATAGATGACGGGTGGGCTTGAACCTCAGGGAGGCTTCCTACGTACCATGCATTGGAATGGATCAAAGACCTCGTAGTTCAGGTTTGGGGTCAGGATCTGTGCTCACTCTAAGCCCACGTGAGTCATGCTCGGTGTGAGAAACAAGAGGTTGCAAGGACCTGAGGATCACGTCGCGAAGGATGCGTCCGTGAGAAGCGAAGAGGGGCTTACGCATTAGGCGGCCCATGGTGTTGGGACTTACTCTAGGATGGAGGCCTAGAGGGGGGCGCCTCATTCCCTATCACGCCCTCCGCTGACCTTGGTAGTGGGGAAGTACGGAGATGCATACGTGCAGTCATCCGTTCGGGAACTAGGGTTTCCCTTCTCCTATGAACATATGCCACTCTAGTAAGGAGGATATCATCCCTTGTGGATGGGTGATTCCATTACTGTGGAGATGAGTGGTGTAAAGAATGTTCGAGCTGGGGGGACCCTTCGTGAGAGACACGAGGTCGGGTCACAGTTTAACGTCATGTGTTGAGGACATGGTGCTTGACAGTTTAACGTCCTGTAGCTCGGACGAGGTGGGTTCACTTCGCACCCCTAGGACTTACATAACCGGTACCCTCTGGTCCTTGGGGAAGGGAAGGTACCAGTAAGGCCATGGTCATGGGGTGTTGTGGAACGAACCATCAGGGGGGGTCCACGTTAGCGTGGCTATGCGAAGAAGCAATAGACGTTAGCGTGCCTATGTGAAGAAGCATTAGGCGAAGCAACGCTATGAGTGGTATTGTCCATGGGACTTTGAAATCACATCATGCAAACCTGGAGGGTCGCACGGGAAGAGGAATCGCTAAGCAAAGGAGTGTGCTTCACGAAGTGGAGTGCCTTGGCCTTGGCATGGGGCATAGGTGTGAGTGGAAGGTGCTTCGCGAAGTGGAACAGTGTTCGCGGAGCACTGCCTCGTGAAGAAGGGGTGCCTCGCGAAGCAGGGTCCTGCAAAGCAGTGTGCTTCACGATGTGGAGTGATCCTGCCTTAGCATAGGGATCACTAGTATGGGTTGGGTGTTTCGCGAAGCATAAGTGCTCCACGGCTACCCGGGTTCCCTTGGGAATCCCCTTCCTTCACGAGTACCCTTGAGCTTCGTGAAAGGCATCCCTCTTGGAAGAGGGGCTCAAAACGAGACAAAGCAGAGGCGTCTCGTGAAGTAGAAAAACCTCGCGGAGCTCATGATTCCCGGGGCAAAGAGTGCTTCGCGATTCGGGAGAGGAGAAGACGAAAGGTCAGATTTTCAGTCGTTGGGACTCAGGGGGAGTCCAATATTTATAGGGAAGGGGTGCCGCGAAGCAGAACTCGCATGCCACCTCCGCTGCTTCGCGGCGCGCTCGCGAACTTCAACATCATCCGCGGAGGGCACCGCCTCTGGAGCTTCGCGGTGTCTCACGAAAGTCAAATGCGTTCGCGGAGAATTACCACCTCTGGAGCTTCACGAGGCCGCGATGGTCAGGGCGCTTCACGGCGGGGCTTCGCGTCGGTGCTTCGCGAGGCAGCGATGGTCGGGGTACTTCGCGGCGAGGCTTCACGCGGCTGCTTCGCGGCGGGGATTCGCGGGGGTGCTTCGCGTCGGTGCTTCACGAGGCCGTGCGCCAGCCGTCCTTTTCGTTCCTTTCTTTCAGGCCATATTTTGGTGCCAAAAAAAGCCCCCCCTCAGACATGGAGTCGTAGAGGGCGAAGGGTCGAAGTCTGAGGGAAAATTGCTAAAATTGTCGGTGGTTCGCAATGCCGCTACGCGAAGGGGCCCCACGGTGCTCACCGGGGCCACCGATCCGGGCGCGCCGCGATGCTCCGCGTGGGTGAGGCGCGCTGCGATGCTCCGGGGTCGCCGCCTATAAATAGGGGGGTCGACCTCTTTTTTCTTCACGTGCCTTCCTTGTCTTTTTGTGCTCTCGACTTCACGAAGCTCCGCGTACTCCGCAACAGCCCTCCGCGAATCGAGCTTCGTGGGGAACCACGGGTCTTCGGCTCCGCGTCCGCGCCAAGCGAACCCCTGCTTGTCAGCCTTGGCCAGACTTCGCGGCTTGGTCTCGTGACCGATCTTTGCGATCCGGCTTCGCGATTCAGCTTCGCGGTCGAGCTTCGCGGTCGAGCTTCGTGATCCAGCTGAAAAAAATTCTTTTCTGTGGGCCAGAGTTAAAATGGCCCCTCAAGATGCTGTATTGGGGGTGCTGGCAGATGCTGCTCGTCGGGATGAGATGGCCAACTGTCCAGGCCTGGGGGAGATGGTCCAAAGCCACTCAGACCACACTTCTTTGACAGATCTACTATCGGAGGGTTAGAAGGATTATCTGCAATGCAAGAAACTGCCATTCTACGGCTTTGGGCTGAGGGATGACGTCTTTATCCTTGAGTCGTGTAGGGATGAACCAGCTTGCTGGTTCAGGACCACACCGTGCCAGCACCAATGGTTCAGGGCGGCCGATGGTCATGCGCGGGAGGACTTCACACCCGTCAACGCTGACTGTCTCTACAACCATGTGAACGATATTGATAGGAGTCCATTGCAACTGGAGACGTCCCCTCCTCTCTACTGTACCATGTTGAAGGCGGCCTTGCAGGATTCGAAGAAGGGATGGTCCGATGAGTGGGACCTACGCCAGGGCGGTAACTTTACTGATGACTGGGCCCGGGCCTACTGGGTAGGCGCCTCATGCGAGGTGTTCAGGGCTGAGCTGAGGAGAGTGGGGTTGTATGAGGCGGCGTGGGAATCCCAATTCCACATTTACCAACCCAAGCAACTGATGCTAGAATTGCTGAGCAGATGGTCGTCTAGGACGAACAGCTTTCTCCTGCATCACGGGGAGGTGGGAATCCGCCTGTGGGATGTCCACCAGATTTCTGGGGTTCCGATCTTGGGGGCCATGTATGAAGAATTCCTCCCCGTCATCAGCGCGTCGGAGGATATAGAGCAAATGTCGTGACTGGCGTGAGCACTGATGGCACTCAACCCTAGAGAGGACAAGGAGGCAGTAAGGGATGTCCATGTTAAGAGAGGTTCAAATGCTTCCTGAATTTCCCAGAGAATCGAGAGTTCCCTCTGAGGCCTCGAACTTGTCCGAGGGCAGCCCAACTGGGCAAGGGGCACTCGTATTGGCGGGTCTTGGAGGACAGACAATGGAAGACTTGGGGTTTCAGTGTCAGCACTGAACAACAGCCAATAGTCAGGCTGGCGGTGTTCATCGCGGCTCTCATCTGTGACTGGATCCTACCGGTGAGAAATACAAGCATGAAGGTGTGTCCCAGCTCGTTTATCATGGCGTCGATGTTGGCCATGGGGAAACGGATCAATCTGGGGATTCTGATGCTCACCAAATTGTACAGAATGCTGCAGCATGTTAGCGAGGGCAAAAAGCCACCAAGGATATGCGAGACCTTCCACCTCGTGTATGGTTGGATCACATCGCATATAAGGGGGATTTACGAGTATCCAAACCCCATTTCGCCACCGGGATCGATCTTCCGCCCCTCCATTCTGAACGCGGTCGGGAGCTTCCCGTTCAAACTGGCCGTTCCAATGGTACTTAATTGGGTGTGGAGGGCGGACGAGTTTAATTTCCAGCCCTTCCCCTTGCCCAAGGGGCCTGAGGCTGAGCCTCGGCCAGGAAGGCCTGACTGGCTTGCAGATTAACGTCTTGCAGTAAGGACGTGGGGCCAAGGGCCCAAAGAGGCCAAGGGGCCTAAGGCTAGGCCTCGATCAGGAAGGCCTAACTAGATTGCAGTTTAACATCTTGCAGTAAGGACGGGGATGCAGTTTAAGGTCGGGCGGGACCATCTCGCAGTTTAAGGTCGTGCAGGACCCTTTTGCCCTAGGCAAAGTATCGCTTGAGTAATTTGGCATTGGTGGGAGGGGTTATACGCTCTCCATCTGTGGTCACCAACGAGTATGCTCCTTTGGGATAAACCTTATGGATGATATAAGGCCCTTCCCATATAGGTTCTAATTTGGGAGGTTTCCTACCGGGAATCATTGGCTCTCAAAGGGCCAGTACCGGGTCGCCCGGTAGAAAAGAGCGGAGAAGAACCTTCTTGTCGAAGGCCCTAGCTATCTTGTCCTGATGCCTTTCCAGATTGTGTAGGGCACGAAGCCGATTCTCCTCCAGTGCTTCCAATTCATCTTGACGGATCTCGGCTACCTCATCTGATGTCTGGGGATCATAAACTGCAGTGCGTAGCGACGGCAGTTGGATTTCAATGGGTAGGACGGCCTCAGCTCCATACACCAGGGAATATGGGGTCACCTGGGTGGAGTTGCAATTCGTCGTCCGGTAAGCCCAGAGGGCGTTGGGGAGCTTGTCCTGCCAACTTTTCTTTGTTCTGACCAACCATCTTCTGCAGAATGTTAGAGATGGTCTTATTGAACGCCTCGATCTGTCCATTCTCCTGCGCGTGGTAGCGAGAGGTATGGTTCGACCGGATGTCGTACTTTTCGTACAATTTCATTAATTCAGCTGCTCGGAAGTTAGTTCCATTATCGGTGGGGACGGCGTGAGGTACCCCAAACCGATGGATAATATTGGAGCTCACAAGGTCAATGATGGAATGGACCTTGACCACTTTGAGCAGAAGTGCCTCTCCCCACTTGGAGAAGAAATCTGTAGTAGTCAGGATGAACATACATTGGCGGGCTGTGGCCAGTGGATACAGTCCCACTACTTCAAGCCCCCATACTGCAAATGGCCAAGAGTACTTGGTGGGGTGGAGGGGCTCTGGCGGCCGATGCAAGAAGTTTGCGTGAAAATGGAACATGTGGCATCTCTTGGCATACCCAATAAAATCGTGGATCATAGAGGGCCAAAAGTACCCTAACCTCCGGATTTGATGGGACAGCTTCAGCCCAGCGTGATGGGCACCACAGGAACCGGCGTGAACCTCTTGCATAACTTGAGGTATCTCTACTCCTTGGATGCAACGGAGGAGGACACCATCGATGCTCCGCTTATAAAGGATCTGTTCAAGACTGGGGCCGCCCTGGAAGGGAAAATTGCAGTGCGCGGCGTCGGATTCGCTCGCGCTCAGCCCGGTCATCCAGGAGGCGACCACATTGGAGATACTCGACAAAAGGTGCCCTCCAGTTAGGAGTGGCTTCAATCACTGCGTCTGACGAACCTGGGACCCCTGACGTAGAGGGTACGGCAGTGAGATGACTTACCCGTAGGCCATCATTGTCCTTTTGGGTGACGGGGGAAATGACTCTACAGTGTGCCACGTGTATGATCAAATCATCTTTCTCGGGTTCTGCGAGCGACGCGGCTAAACTAGACAGGGCGTCTGCTTGGCCGTTCTGCGACCGTGGGACATGGGTAACCTCTGGTCAAGAAGAGAATTGGGCCATTAGGCAGAGGGTGTACTCCAGCAACGGTGCAAGCTCCTGCTTCCTGACGATGTAGTCGCCATTAACCTGTTTGATTACCAGCTCGGAATCTCCCTTCACATATAGATGGGGGACATGGATCTCAAAGGCCAACTCGAGGCCGGTGACGAGAGCCTGGTACTCTGCCTCGTTGTTCGTACAACCTTCTAACAATAGGAACGAGTATGGCAGGACGGCCTACGCCGGGGTAATGAAGACAATACCCAGGCCCACTCTGTTGAGCTTGGAATCATTGAGCCTCTTACCGGTGGGGCTCCGGGAGGCGCCGTCGAAATGCATTTTCCAACACGGGACAACATGATCGACTGAGAGGATCATCTCATCAGGGAAATCCAGGTCCAGGGATTGATCCACGGAGGTTGGATGGGCAGCTAAGAAGTCTGCCAGCGCCTGTCCCTTAATGGCCTTCTGAGGTACAAACCTGATATCAAACTGCTGGAGAATCACTGCCCACCGTGCTAGTCGGTCAGTCAGCATAGGGCAGTTCAGGATGTACTTCAGTGGGTCCACCCGGGAGACCAATTGCACCTCATGATGCTGCAGGTAATGTCGTAACGTCTGCACGGCGAATACGAGCGCAAGGCAGCTCTTTTCGATGGGGGAGTATCTAACCTCTGTATCGAGAAGAATGCGGCTGAGATAGTAGAGACTATTCTCAGTACCCTCGTTATTCTTCTGGGTGAGAAACACACCAAGGGATCTCTCCAGGGCTGTCACATAAAGGACCGGAGACGGGTGGCATCAAGACCGGAGGTTGGAGCAGATACTGCTTGATTTCCTCGAAGGCGATCCGACACTCCTCATCCCATTCGTAGGCGGCGCCCTTCTTCATGAGCCAGGAAAAGGTCTTACACTTTTCGGCCAGATTCGCGATGAATCGGCGTATATAGGCTAAGTGGCCTTGAAGGCCTTGAAGCTTCTGAATGTTGCTCGGGGGAGGCATTTGGCTGATGGCCTAGATATTCTCTGGGTCGATCTCGATACCTCGGTATCTGACAACAAAGCCCAGAAACTTCCTGGAGGTGACCCTGAAGGCACACTTCAACAGGTTCATCTTCAGGTGACGGGAACAGAGGAAACCAAACACTTTCTCAAGGTCTTTGAGATGGTCCTGGCGCTGACATGATTTGACTATGAGGTCATCCACGTAGCATTCCACCAATGTCCCGAGGATCGGTTTGAATATACGATGCATGGCCCTCTGATAAGTGGAACCTGCATTTTTCAAACCGAATGGCATAACCTGGTAGCAAAAGGTACCTTGGGGATCCCTGAAGGCAGTGGACTCCTCGTCTTCGGGGGCCATCCGGATTTTTTTGTACCCGGAGTATCCATCCATTAAAGAGAGGGCTTGGAACCCGGCCGTGACATCAATAAATAACTCCGTAACTGGGAGTGGGAAGTCATCCTTTGGGAAGTGGAGATTAAGATCGCGGAAGTCGATGCAGACTCTGATCTGCCCATTCTTCTTCCAGACTAGCACAATGTTGGAAAGCCACTTGGGGTACTGGACCTCCTTAACGAAGTCGGCTTTGATTAGCTTATCAACTTCGGCCTCAACCATAGCACCATGAGAAGGGTGCATCTTCCTGGGATGCTGCTTAAACCCACGATGTTTTGCCGGGAGGCCCAAATAGTGAACGGCCACCTGGGGATCTAGCCCTGGCATCTCATTGTAACTCCAGGCAAACACATCACGGTGCTGTTTGTGGAAGTCTACATACTGCTGCCGCTCCTCGAGGGACATGGATGCACTGATCAATGTGGGTCTCGGATCTACCTCGCTGCCAAGGTTCACCTGTACCAGTTCATCAATTGGGGTAGAGACGCCTTCTTCAAAGGTAGGGGGAGCATCCTCCAGGTCTTCCTCCACACCCGTGGGGGGACTTCCCGCGAAGGAAGATAATTCTGGGCTATCAAGATCCGAGGGGCAGCTGGTACCGGCTCGGATAGCAATGGTCATCATATCAGGAGAGTCACTTGCCATTGATACCATAGCAATGAAGGCAATCGACCCTATCCCGTCTGGACTTCAGCCTAAGGGGCCCCGTTTTTTGATATCAAAGCAGTGGTGGTTTGTCGGTCTGAGTCGGTGGATTCCAGCCCGACGGAAGAGACACGTATGGCGCACCGCCGTTGTCATCAGCTTGACGTCCCAGTACCGTACAAGGGTAGGAGGTTCCGGGATCACCTGAGCCTGGTTGATGTAGGAGTATGAGGAGATTTTCCATCATCACTTGGACACGGGAACATGCCTTCCTTGCGTACCCGAAACAACAAAACATTGCCCCATGTCGGGGGTCGTGGCCTCCAATCGGTGGATCAGGAGGATGTAGGCGACATCCATTCTTGCCAAGGGATCACTTGTGACCGGGGCGGGTTCATCCTCGATTACTAGTATCGGTTTATCCATACTTTTGTAATAACCCGCATCCAGGTAGCGGGCCTCACAAGAAGTGAAAGGGGACACGTCTCCTTGGAGCACGCCTACTCGACCGTTGAGTGAGTACTTGAGGCAATGGTGATATGACGAAGGGATCGCCGTGTGCAGATGGAGCCATGGAATACCTATCAACCCATTGTAGGTGGTGTCCTGGGAGACGACCATGAACTCGGTGCTGGAAATTATGCCACTGAACTCAGCCTTCAGGCGGGTCTTGCCGACTGGGGTTTGCTCGGTCCTGTCGTACCACTAGATCCCGAGGTCAGAGGGAGTTAAATCACCTTCAGACAGACCCGACTTTCGCAATGTCCGGGTCAGAATTAGATTGATTCTGGAACCCGTGTCAATGAGGCAGTGGCGGATTTCCACGCCATTGATGTGGCCAGTGATGTACAGCGGGCAAATGTGCCCCTGTATAAGAGGGTTCTCATCTTCACCAGAGAACGAGATAACTTCCTGACATTCGGCATTTTCAATCGCCTCGGTAAGGAAGTATTCTACAGCTGCCACCTCTGTCTCAAACTAGAGGGGGCTCTTTAGGACCTCGGCAAGTTCCTCGCGCATTTCGGATGATAGGAGAAGGGCCTCAAAGATGGAGAGCCTCACCGGAATGCTGGCTAGGTGCTTCAGGACGTCATACTTTCGTGCCAAACACGAACCTCTGCCTACAGGAGGTCGGTCGACATTTGGAGGCATAGCGGGTCCTGCCGGTTGAACTGGCGATTGGCTAGTACTGGCCACATCTTGCTGCCTACTAGTTGAAGCCTGGAGAATAGTCGCCGGACTAGGATTGGATGGCGGAGGCTGGCCTGTAGCCGGAAAAGACTGACTGTGATATGAACGAGGTAGCTCTCCTCTATCAAATAGCACGAACGATGGTGGAGGTAGCGCCGAGGGCGTTAGATGGGGTTGCATGTGCTGAGATCTGCGCGGAGCCTGCTGCATGGTCTCAGTAGCGTGCACGGCTGGGCCAAAAGTGCCTGCTGACATACCTCGATGACCGGCACGGTTGCGATTTCGCTGATGTTGATGTTGGCTGGGAACGTTGGGGAGGTCTGCCTAGCGTTCCCCCTCGTCGGGGGTCATATAGGGCTTTACCAGCTCCACAGTGTTAACTGAAGCGTACCCCTGGCTGTCGCTCGAGGATTCATCCACCAATGGGCGGATTCTGGGAGGAATCCCCATTTCATGGGGCATAAAATCACCGAGAGTGCGTGATGATGACGGCACCGGCGGTGCGCGTTGCTTCTTCTTACGTCGCCGCTTCTTACCCTTTTGGGAAGAGGCCGACTGTGAAGATGATGCGGAGGCACCAGCTACTTCTTCTGAAGGTTCTGACTACTTCAGGCACGCCCGGATGATACCATGGGCACAGACGATGGTGTTTCGAGCTATCTAGTCGTCGTATTTCCTGGATCCGCAGGTGGGGACCTGTTGCCACTCGCCTTCGCTGTCACTGCCGATCTATGATCCTGCAAAGACACCCGCCACTTGTGCTGGTGTCGGGCCCACCTTGACTATGTTGTTATTGACCTGGTCTTGAAGCCAGTCTTTAAACACATAGCATTGCTTGAGGGTGTGCCACAGAATCCAATGATTAGGGAAGTAGTTGGGGTGATCGGTGAGATTTTCCTCTGCCGGCCTTCTTCACTCGGGCAGGCGCACGATCCCATTGCTCTAGAGCACTTCGGAAATAGCCAGGGACCTGATTTTCGTTAAACGAATAAGTCTGGTGCCTTATTTCCGGATATGGGGCCCTGGGGGCCTGGCCCTGATGAGGGTCTAGAGAGGCCTGCCGAGGAGGCGGCGCCTGATTGTCTCGCCTAGGTGGCGGTGCCGCATTGCGCGGGGGAACCTGTCGGTTCTGAGGCGGTCGCTGCTGGGCAGGAGCCTGTGCATGAGGTGGAGGACCTCTGCGGGGTTGCGGGGGTGGTGCCGCTGGCAATAACTCCAGCTGCCTCGGGGCTTCTATTTGGGCCACCACGGCGGGTTCAGCCCTGGCGGCCCTCCTGGCCGGGATCATAGGGGGCAACAAATGCGCCTCACTAGCCCGTTGCAGGGCTTCCTCAAGGCACTGAGCCTTATCTGAGAAATCTATGAACCCTCCAGGGTAGTTCTGGGTGATCAGGGAGGGTAGAAGCTCTGTCTTGACGTTCCCCACACACATCGTCAGTAATTGCTCCTGATTCAGTGGCATATCGAGGGAATACATAAGTCCCTTCCATCGGGCGATGAAATCTGTGACTCACTCATCAGGCCTCTGCTTGCACTTGAAGAGGTCCGCAATGCTGGACTTTCAGGTGGTGGAGCTGAACTGGTACAGGAACTATCGGCGGAGGTCCTCCCAACCTGTCACCGATCCGATAGGGAGCTGGCTATACCAAACGAATGTCAGACCTTCCAATGTCTGTACAAAACATCGGAGTTTGGCGGTTTCTTGCTGAGCCGGGGTCCCCAGCATGGGGCCACACCTGGAAGAGAAATGAGCCAAGTGCTGGGGCGGGTCCCCTGTCCCGTTGAAGGGCGAAAAAGTGGGGTTCCCAAAACCCGGAGGTGCGTGCATATCATCCACACACGCGGGATAAGGATTGCCATCCGGTGGGACCGCCACCTGCCGCGTTTCTAACGCTTCAAGGCTGGCCGTGAGTGCCGCAATAAGATCATCCGGGCGGGGGTCCCTGTATTGACGGGGATCCCTAACCACAAGTTCAATGCCAGGTTCTTCAACACGGTAGACGGCTTCGGCCACTCGTGAGACAACTGGCTGGACGACCTGCGGGGCGACTATGGGAACCCGGACTCGATTCTTCAGATTGCCCCGTCGCTCGGGGGGATTTAGCGAGACGTATCGTGCCCTCTTGCCATACATTCCGGCTTCCGCCCTGTCTGCGGCAGTAGCATGATCAGGGTTTCCCGGAGGAATCTCACCGGGGGGAAATTGTTCCTACCCCTGCTGCCCCGGCCTGAAATCACCATAGTCGGGTCGCCGCTCTGCGGCACGCTCAGCCAAGAGTCTGTCAACCAGCCTCTTCTGCTCAGCAAGCTGCTGGCGTAACGTGGAATTCTCAGGATCCTCGTCCATTTTATGCACAGAGGCGGACGGGTCAGAGTGCTTGACAGTTCCGACGTGCTCCTTACCCTTGTCGGTGTTTCGGCCGAGCACCAGCGATTCGGTGGGTACGGGGAGGCATAGCAGGTTCCTCTGCTGACGGGTAACTCTCCCTGATGGGTCCAGCAGTGGCGGTACGCCCTCAGGGGGTAAGTCTCCATCATGGAATTCAAGCTCGTCCTCCTTTTCCACAACGTCGGCCATGTGGACCGCGACTCCTCTCGAGGGCATGTCCTCGATATCACATAATGAATCAGGCTGTCGTCGGATTGGGTCGAATAGGAGAGTGGCATAGTGTCCCCAACCACGGACTTGCACATGGGGGGTGGCTTCCCTGATGATCGTGCGGAGTGCTTTAAAACTCTGAACGCATTTTCGTTGAAGGGCGCTCTGGCGGCCTGGCGTCTCAGGGTGCTAGGCCACAAGGCGTGTGGCCGCATCGATCAGGCGGCATTGCTCTTCGATTTCATCGAAGTGCTCTCGACTTCTGGGGTACACCACCCATTCATAACGGTGGAAGAAGTGTGTCGCCCATAGGGTTCGACAAAAGCACCCCACTTCTTCAGGGGTAAGAGACTCCGGTACGCGAAAATTCAGCGCTGCCGTTGGCCAGAACTTTTCCGGGAAGTAATCTGCTGCGAGAATACTCCAGAATCTCCTGGGTTCGGACTCAGGGTCCGGCCCTGTGTTTCCCCACTCATAAACCGGGGGCGGCTGAGCGACCAGTAGCGGTACCGAGGCGGACCTCTAGGATAGTAAGCTCGGAAGTGGAGAATACGGCAAACGAGCTGACTGGTCGCCGAATTCCGAGCCATCCTCCGAAGAGCAAGGTGACCTGGCCACGATGTCACGGTACGATGGGCTGATAGCCACAGCTTCCGGCACAGGATTCGCGGCTACCGGTGACCAGTTATATCGTCGTTCTACCTTTGCTGGCCCCCAAAACAGCTCTCCGTGATTTCTGGTAGAGGTAGAGGGCGCTTCTGGTGACGATGGCGATGATTACGCGGTCGAGACCAGCGGAATTCCCAAGATTTCCTCCTCCTGGATGTACGTGCGGAGAGAGACGGGAATCTGGTGGACCTCATATTTCGGGAGAATGAGACTAACGCGTCTGATTCCTGCCCCAGTCCTTGATACGGAGGAGCGGGGAGAAGGTTCCATTGTTGAATCGCATTCTGCTTCAGAGTCGGAGAAGCGGGCGGGATTGATCTCCATCCGTGCTTTCCCAGGACTCATCTTGTGGCGGCGACGACCTGCTATCCTGCCCCGGGGTGGCTCTTCGGGACAGGGTTGATCCCTATCATGGAGTCTCAGGGCGGCGCTGGTGCCGTGGTGGAGAGGGCCCCCACTCGAGATGGCCGAGGTGCGTGGGTCACCAGGGAAAATGTCGAAGGGTACATGGGGAGGACCTCCATGAACAACACCCATGTAGGCGGGGCCTCTATTGGAATTGGCAGGAGCATGGGGAGGACCTCCATGGTCGCTGCGGGTGGAGTGAGGCTGACCTTCATTCCTCGAGTTGCTGGGGCGAGGAGGACCTTCGCCGGTTGTAGAGAGGACTTAGGGAGGGCCCCCACATTGGAGTAGGACTGGAGGGACGACTCATTCAGATCGGCAGTCAGGGGCAGGAGGATGGACTCCATACCCTGTATAGTGGGCGCATGAAATATTTCCACGCTGAGCATCACTGCTGCGGGGCAGGTCATCCTTCGGGATGGGGGTAGCACGAGGCATGCCTCCATGACAAAATTCGGAGCGGGGAAGGCCCACGCCCTGTGGAGTAGTGGTACGGGGAGGACCTCCGTACGGGGTGACATCACCGCGGGTTAGTTCGCGGTGATCACTAATTGGGCCTACAACCCGGAGGGTCAACCCAGCCTGCTTGTGGGGTGGTTGGGGTCTCAGTCCTAGTTGGGTAAAAGAGTGCCCCTTCTCAGTGTATGCGGGGGCTTCATGATGCACGTCGGCGGTGGCTTGGGCCACTGTAGCTGTCGACGTCGACGCGCCTGGGTGAGCGTCCTCAGCCCGGGCCCGGCGTTGACGTCGGGGTCAGGCGAGCTGGTGCAGGTGGTGCAGGGGCATGTCCTGCCTGCTCTTCCTGCGGAGCTGGACGGTGGCGCTGATGAAGCCTGGCAGGAGCTCTCACCTGGAGCCCTTGGGTCGGGACCCTGAGCGGGCTGAGCCGGACAGCGCCCGCCTCATCAGCGTAAGGCGAGGAGTCGTCAAGGTATTATAGAGACAGGCTCCCGAAACGGTTGAACGTTGTGGTGGGGAGCAGGGGCTCCCTGCGCGGCTTATTAGGCTGGCGCTGACGGCGGGGCCTGGACGCCTCCAGGTCAAGGCGGGCCATATCCCTGGTTGGGATGACCCCTTCCTCCTCGTACCTACGCACAAGGTTGTTGATCACCCTTCGTTGGATGACCTCTGATGGGGAAAGGGGACGTTGGAACCCCGTATTCCGCGATGTGGCAGCCGTTGTGGCGGTAGCGGCACCATGTGGGGTGGATGTGGCAACGTTTCCCCTGCCCCTGTGTAGGCTAGCGGGCGGTGATCGCGTCTTCATAACAGAAACCTGGTCCCTGAGAAATGAAGGGATCAACTCATCAGCACTGAGAGGGAAAAGGGTTGACAACCAGTGCCCCAACTTCCTTCCATTCTCCATGTCTGTATGAAGGATCCACGCCAACATGCTGCAGAATGGAGTGCCTCACGTTCTACGGCCCCGACTTTCTGTGAGTTTCACGACAATCCTGCTATTTGCATTGTGGAACCAGGCGCTGGATATCTGGATCCGATGACACGTCAATCTACTGGTGTCTCTAACGCTACTAATCTCCATATTGAGGAGAAGAACTTCATGTCGGGATCACCATTTTCGTTTCTGATGCTTTTTCCGGGGTGCGCGCGCATCCGTCTGTCACGCGGAGGAGGATTCACGGATCTATTGCCCCGCATTCCCTCTTTCCAAAGGCGGGCAGAATTCATTCCTTGTTCAGGTACGTCTGCTCCTTGATCGAAACGGGATGATGGGATATCGGTTCTTCCTTCTGTGGATTCCTCCTCGGAGCTCGTCACCTAGTCCGAGTCTCCCTCATAGATTTCATACGTAGTTCGTGAAACTCTTCCCAGTGCCATGTTTCCATGGACGCCGGTTAATTACACTGCTTCTGTCGGGACATTCCAAAGGGTCCGGTCAGGGCAGCAACCTTCAGTCGGGGGAGTAGTCATGTTGAGGCATCAGTAGCATGTCTAGATGCTGGGGAACCTGGCGTGTCTGGCTGTTATCCCTGGTCACAGGGCTTCTAGAGGGCGAGGAAGCCCGAGGCTTCCCACATCGAGCACGGGGAATTATATGTCATAGACACATATCTGAGATTTTTTCAGCTTCCCGTGTTTAACACA
Organism: Viscum album; assembly: GCA_963277665.1. Lineage (NCBI taxonomy): Eukaryota > Viridiplantae > Streptophyta > Magnoliopsida > Santalales > Viscaceae > Viscum > Viscum album. The sequence goes on from OY728141.1 coordinate 105,212,783, forward strand.
GGGTACGCCGCGAGTTTAACGTCTAGCGGAGACGGATCAACCCAACCAGAGAACTAGCTAGGATAGATCGGATTGAGGGATTTCCCTTGAAGGGATGTCAATACCGGGGCCAGCCCATGGGCGGCTGTGAAGAAGAGCATACCGACATGGTCTCACCAAGACATGAGGTCCGGGCGAGAATCAGGATGGGTGATAGGTGGATGAATGAAGTGGAGGGGAAATGAAATGGGACCATCACAGGGGGCGACAGTTAAGTTGGGCTTGAGCCTTGAAGAGGCTTCTTACGTATCCCAGTGGAAGGGAATCAAAGTCCGCATAGTTTGGGATGGCACCGGCGAACCAACGTGAAGGTGGACCTTGGTTCGATGGACATCGTCAGCGTACCGACGTGATGGTGGACCTTGGTCCGATGGACGTCGTCAATGAACCGACGTGAATGTTGACCCGTGGGTCCACTAGTGGTGGGCTTGAACCTTGGGAAGGTTTCCTACATACCATTCCATGAAATGGATCAAGGACCTCGTAGTTCAAAAGATTGATGGAATACAGTTTAACGTCCTGCGGGACGGTAGAGAACCCTGACGTGAATAAACGATGGGCGGTGGGTGTTGACGAAACGACGTAAATGAGGGACCTTGGTATGATGGGAGATGGGCTTGAACCTCTGGGAGGATTCCTACGTACCATTCCTTCACATGGATCAAAGTCCTCGTAGTTTGGGTTGGGGAATACAGTTTAACGTCATATGGGACGGGGGTGAACCAACGCGAATGAGGTCAGAACGACCGGATGGTGGGTGGACTCGAACCTCGTGGAGGCTTCCTACGTACCATGCCTTGACATGGATCAAAGACCGCGTAGTTCAGGTGGGGCTTTGTCGGTGAACCGACGTGATAGTTGACCTTGGTCCAATGAGTGGTGGTCTTGAACCTCTGGTAGGCTTCCTACGTACCATGCCTTGACATGGATCAAATACCTTGTAGTTCAGGTGGGAATGGGTGTGCAATTTAATGTCATGCATGACAAAGGGAGGGGCATACAATTTAACGTCATGCTGGACGAGGCCAAAACTCGACGTGAATGAACGAACGAGCAATGTGGCTTGAACCTCATGGAGGATTCCTACGTACCATGCCTTGACATGGATCAAAGTCCTCGTAGTTCAGGTGGGAATGGGTCGCAACAGCTTACCACTAGTCCAGAATATAGTTTAACGTCGTGCTGGACGGGAATGGGACCCGACGTGAATAGATGACTGGTGGGCTTGAACCTCAGGGAGGCTTCCTACGTACCATGCCTTGGCATGGATCAAAGACCTCGTAGTTCAGGCGGACGGGAATTGGACCCGACGTGAATAGATGACGGGTGGGCTTGATCCTCAGGGAGGCTTCCTACGTACCATGCCTTGGCATGGATCAAAGACCTTGTAGTTCAGGTTGGGGGTCATGATTGGTGCTCACTCTAAGCCTACGTGAGTCATGCTCGGTGTGAGAAACAAGAGGTTGCAAGGACCTGACGATCACGTCGCGAAGGATGCGTCCGTGAGAAGCGAAGAGGGGCTTACACATTAGGTGGCCCATGGTGTTGGTACTTACTCTAGGATGGAGGCCCAGAGGGGGGTGCCTCGTTCCCTATCATGCCCTCCACTGACCTTGGTAGTGGGGAAGTACAGAGATGCAGAGGTTCAGTCATCAGTTGGGGAACTAGGTTCGCCCTTCTCCCACGAACATACGCCACTCTAGTAAGGAGGATATCATCCCTTGTGGATGGGTGATTCCATTCCTGTGGAGACGAGTGGTGTAAAGAATGTTCGAGCTGGGGGGACCCTTTGTGAGAGACATGAGGTCGGTACACAGTTTAACGTCATGTGTTGAGGATGTGGTGCTTGGCAGTTTAACGTCCTGCAGCTCGGACGAGGTGGATTCACTCCGCACCCCAAGGACTTACATAACTGGTACCCTCTGGTCCTTGGGGAAGGGAAGTTACCAGTAAGGCCATGGTCTGGGGGGTTGTGGAACAAACCATCAGGGGGTCCACGTTAGCGTGGCTATGCGAAGAAGCAATAGCCGTTAGCAAGACTATGTAAAAAAGCATTAGGCGAAGCAACGCTATGAGTGGTATTTTCCATGGGACTTTGAAATCACATCATGAAAAACTGGAGGGTTGCACGGTAACAGGAATCGCTAACAAAAGGAGTGTGCTTCGCGAAGTGGAGTGCCTTGGCCTTGGCATGGGGCATAGGTGTGAGTGGAAGGTGCATCGCGAAGTGGAACAGTGTTTGCGGAGCACTGCCTCGCGAAGAAGGGGTGCCTCGTGAAGCAGGGTCCTGCGAAGCAGTGTGCTTCGTGATGTGGAGCGATCCTGCCTTAGCATAGGGATCACTAGTAAGGGTTGGGTGTTTCGCGAAGCATAAGTGCTCCGCAGCTTCCCGGGTTCCCTTGGGAATCCCCTTCCTTCGCGAGTCCCCATGAGCTTCGCGAAGGGAATCCCTCTCGGAAGAGGGGCTCAAAACGAGACAAAGCAGAGGCGTCTCACGAAGTAGAAATACCTCGCGGAGCTCATGATTCCTGGGGAAAAGAGTGCTTCGCGATTCGGGAGAGGAGAAGCTGAAAGGTCGGACTGTCCGTCGTTGGGACTCAGGGGGAGTCCAGTATTTATAGGGAAGGGGCGCCGTGAAGCAGAACTCGCACGCCGCCTCCGGTGCTTCGTGGCGCACTCACGAACGTCAATGTCTTCTGCGGAGGGCACCGCCTATAGAGCTTCGCGACGACTCGCGAACGTCAAATGCGTTCATGGACAATTACCACCTCTGGAGCTTCGTGAGGCCGCGATGGTCGGGGTGCTTCACGGTGGGGCTTCGCGTCGGTGCTTCGCGAGGCAGTGATGGTCGGGGTGCTTCGCGGCCAGGCTTCGCATGGGTGCTTCGCGGCGGGGATTTGCGGGGGTGCTTCGTGTCGGTGCTTCGCGAGGCAGCGCGCCAGCCTTCCTTTTCGTTACTTTCTTTCGGGCCATATTTAGGCGCTAACAGTGTTAATGAAAAATTATTAATTACCATTAGTTAGTTTAACATCCAATATTCTATAAAAATCGACGTGAAACATGATATTATATTCAAAGAGAACCAGGGTTACCCAATGTGTTACACTAGGGAAATTAAACCCCTTCCCAACAAGATAATCTAATCAAATCTTGATAAATTTAGTTTCAACTAGTGCCAAACAATACTAGGGTATGGATATCCGCTACATTTTCTGTACATAATCAATGAAAAACACTACCTCCCTCCCAATACATATACTAGAGAAGTCATCTGGGAAGATAGTAAGAAAAATAATATATAAATTAATGGGTGTTCCAATGTAGAGAAAAAATCATCCGCATCAACTGATACAGTATAAAACATTCTATTGAGCTCAATTCGGAAAGGTCATGATGACTTATCCTTAGATCGCATTCTCTATAAAATACAAATCAACAATCATGTACAACATGTAATGTGGCATATAGATGATAATAATAAATCCTCTCATAGTGATAGATAAGCCTCTCTATATTGTTGATAGTGTAAAATAGATCTATACAAATAATAAGTATATATATCACTGTCTCTTTATTATTTATATATAGAGTAAAATAGTGGAGTGAAACCCATTATATTAAATCATTACAAGAGGAGTCACTAAATCCATAAAAAGGGAATGAGGTCCTTCAAATGATTCATAAAACTGAAAAACAAGAAAACATTAATGAGTTGAATTCATTAATACAAAATAATTTATTAACCCTATATGTCTCATTAAATTTCGTACCATTCACTGCTACTAAACCCATTTTATACTTTTTCAGAAACTCATCGACTGCATTATGGTGCATCACACATGGGGCCTATGACAAGATCCCTTCAAAAATTGAATCATTTGAGTGTTCCATTGATGAATTTAAGGATGGAAATTCATAAAATTGTGGGGATTATATGTTTCCTTATATAATGTTTTTAAATAGTGGTAATGTGAACAAGTGTTTCACAAATTGGAAGGCACAAAACTAGAATAGTAGGTGTCCATAAACATGATGTACATGTAATATATAAGGTGAATAATAATAACTATATATAATAGTGTAAAGGATTATTGCTATTATAAATGAACTCTACCAATCATGGAAAGCTCATTTCACCTCCAATTATTTTTTGGTGTTCCACTGAAGATGGCACTAGGTGGAAGAGAAGGTGTAGAATGTTCAATATTTCAAGTATTGTTCATTTCTTCCATCATAGCACTGTATAATGTATCTGCATAATTATAAATATAAATACCTATTAAAAATGATATGATATCTTTTAAAACCTCTATAGGTACTTCTCATACATTGGATGATAATTTATCACTATATCTAGAGAAAGACACACCTTCTACAAGAAGGTATTTATGTACGCAGACACTGATCACTCTCCCTGCTATATTGAGAGGAAATATAGAGGAATATTTATCATCTAAGACATTAGATAGAACTACTATGAGGATATTTCATTTAATAATTGTATACCTAGTAAAATATTCTATATTCATAATCAATTGACTCCCATCATCTCTAGGTGTGACCCTCATGTTTCAACATTATGTAGTTCACCATGATATTTTCAGGTGTATCAAAGAATTTGAATATGTGATAAAAAATGGATAAATTGTAGTCAATTTATTGGGTAATATTCTTAAAATAAAATTATAGGGGTAACTCATGTAATAAATAAAATGATTGTTCTTGTTCCCCTCTATCCCCCAGATTTTCCTCCATAATAGCGCAATGGACTAGTGATACATTATGGTCCATGGAATGAAATAATTGATTGATTTAATTGAAAATATTTTTATCTAATGGTGTATTATATTGAGGATCATTAGATTCACCCTTCTATTGAACTTAAGGAAAATTTATCAAAGGCATTATACCTCACAAAAAATGAATAAAACAACCAAAAATATTTATAATCATAGGTCAATCCAGAAAATTAAATGTATAATCCATGATTAAAATCAATAACCCGTCAGAAGACACACTTCCCAACATTCACTGGTAACTTTATTATTTTCCTAAAAAGAGTTAGTAACATACATACAACAACCAACCAATCATTTCCTGAAAAGTTTATCTTCGATCAAACATATGTCCGATGAAGAGGAATTTTACAGAGAACCCGCTCACTAATTGTAATTTGTAAAAATCCTATAATGTATTATCACACAAACCTTAACATTTCCCATTCCATGACATACTAAAAGGGAGTTCCAGATCCCCTTGGTCTTGTCAGTAGCAGCAAAGCATCCACAGCTACCATAGGGAACTATTCCACCCATCTCGAATCTAATAACATAGAATATATATAAATAATATAATTAAATAGTGGAAGATAAAATATGAAAAAATATATTAATAAATGAGTGTCAAAATAATAAGGGATTCAACTAAAAATAGATAATAAAATATCAATGTAAGAGTACAACAATAAATGAAAATCATAAAATAAGAAAACAAATAATCTATGTGATATAGGGATATTGTTTTAATATCTAACCAGTAGATACCTAAGACTAACTTACTATAATATCTCAACCTCAATTTGGATCCTTCTCTCTCACTAAATCAAAAAACATTACTTGGTCTACACACTACCAAAATAGTGTGTAGGTTGTGAGATAAAAAGGATCAGTAGGACCCCATATAGTTTTTCCATAATATAAATATATTATAATAATTTAAACATACATAACATTAACAGAAACAAGGAATCCTAATCTTTTATATAGTTTTATATTAAAATATTTTAAAATATTTTCATTTTCCCATAGTTTAAAATATTTTTTAGTAAAATAGTTTCATAGAATAACCAATATATAATAATATTGGTAACAAAAGGGAAATTTTACATACCAAAAGCATAGGTATGGTCTAACCAAGTATCACTACATCTCAAGAAAAATATAAAACTCACACCCAAAAATAGATAATGACACTCATTAGGCCCCGATATAGATACATCAAATTTATAGTGTGTAGTACCATCCTAGAAGTTGAATTCCCATAATAGTTTCTATAAAGTCCCTATAATAATCATAATAGAGAGCATAATAACACCCAATGATAGAATTTCATAATAGTTTCAACATACAAGGAATATTACTACACCACCCACCTATTTACCCAAATATTCCCATGTGATACATCATCCATATTAATTCATCAAAACCATTTATTAATTTTTTTGATAAATTCATATCATATGTTATTTAAATTACAATTTTATTTTACCAAACGAATAGTAAAAAAATATTTTCTCAAATAAACATTTATACACATTGAAATCAATAATTAAGTCCAATTATTTTATATAACAATGTCATGAAACTCGAGAATTCAAGGATTTTACCTAGTATTATAGAGACAGAATGACATAGCATAAACTTGTGTCAAAAACAATAAAAGTGATGTGATTCACAACCACTAGAAGGAACCTTGATAAAAAAGGCCCTATTAATGATTCTCACACTTTGTAACTGCATTCCTTAAAAAAATATTGGAATAGTGGTTAGGTCAAACATACCTTGAGAACTATGTTTACAGTTCCACCACAACTAACAAAGGACTAGTCCCATTGAGAATATACCAAAATTGATCTAGGTAGGATAAATAAGAAAATCCGCACAATATAAAAAAAATTAAAAAACATAGTATAGTGGATCATCCGCAATTAATGGATATGAAGAATCAAAAAGGTATTTATAAAGAGATACGTAGTTCAAACATAGTGGAGATAATGTATAAAATTCCATGATTTGAAATTAGTTATGACACCCAAAATTTTTTGGAAGTGCACTTAGGTTTGGAGAAGTGGCATGTACATTGAATGAATAAAAAAGGTTATTCAGTTTCTGAATTAAACATATATGTCTTGATCAATTCCCAGAAAAATCCCTGAAATCAATTTAATTACAAAAATGTAAATCCTTGCAAAAAAACATGATCTACCTATTTATAACGTGTAAATATTTCACAAACTGTATAAATTTAATTGTTTGAACTAGACTCAATGAATATACTCAGCACAAATGAAATTAGTGTAACTAGTTTATAACATGAAGGCCTATAACATGAGGTGAACAATTGATGATGTGTCGAAAATACACAAACAAAATCAAATATCCCCAGAACCCGAAAATACACTCATAAACCTTAAAATAGGCCTTATATTTTTACAAGAATGTTTCAAATCCGATTATTTAAATGGATCTTCCTGCTCTATATCTAAAAAGTTTTTAGACCAAATTTTAAATATATTTTTAACAACTCATCTGTGGTTTAATTCATGTGATCCTTTTAAATATCATCACTATTTTTTTTGGAATTTTGTTACCCTATTTAAGATGCCAGGTTTTCAATAAAGGTATTATCAATATATTTAAATCTCTTATATATCATGAAAATATTTTCTCTATTAAACGATATATTTTCATTATAAAACATTTCAATATTTTACATAAATAGATTATTTTATATTTTATAAAAAGTATTTTTTTAACATATCTAAAAAAATTTTATTCATATAATTTATATTTGCACATTTAAAGAAATTTTTTAATTTATGTCTTATTATTTCTTTATAAAAATAAGAAGAGATATTTAATTTTATATCATATTCCCAAGAAAAAGAAATCCATCCATATTAAAACATCATTCCCATGTCTCATGGTTTTAATAATTTAATATTTTCCCATTATTATGTTACATTTATTTTAAAAATACATTTCCAAGAAAATTGTCATTTTTATTATGAATTTATACAAACAATTATTCCATTATTCTAATCAAGACATAATTTACTCGTTTATTATTTAATTATGTTTCCATAAACAAGAATCATTAAATATTAATAAGAGAAACGATCCATCACTTTTTTTGTCTTATAATTTCGATGCATTACCATAATCTAAATTCTAGTGCTTTCATTTATAAATACCATATCTTTCAATCATTTCACTAAGTAGTAATCACCAAAATACATATACATTGATTGATTATGGAAATTGTTAACCTAAACATATTTTCATTATCTGTTAAATGAAAATAACATATTATCTATTATCTCTATTAATGTTTATTTACATATATTGTTTTTTAATATTTTATGATGCTCATTAATTTTCCATGGGGATTCAATTATATTGACTATTTTTGGAATTGTTATTGATTTCATTATGTTATTACATTTGAAAGGATTTCCAAACACATTTTATATCAATATGTTATTTATGATTTGGTTTATTTTGTTGGGAATTCATATGTAATGGTGAATACGGAAGGGGTCCCATATAATCCCCAAACACATATTAGTAAAATCATACTTTTCACGTTAGCTTTTTCATGTTAGTTATTTATATGTGAAATGAAAGATGCACATATATTTCATTATCATGTTTTTCATATAATAATTGAAATGATAAATATTGTTAATTGTATTATTATTTGTGTTCTGTAATGAGCAATGTGATATATTAATAACTTTTTAATGAATTTCAAATTTGAATCTATTTAGTGTTGTTAAATCCCAAAAAAAGACTTTATTTCACTCATACAGGTTCCCTAACCCTAATTTCTCAGATATATTAGACTAAAATATCTTAATTTCATATTCATACATTGTATGGTTTCATTATCATCAGTATTGCACATTCGATCCACTCATCTCTCACATATTCTCCAAACATTTGTCCTTGATTTCAGTAGTTTGATGCAAAAGATAACCTAAATATCAATTTTTTATTCCATGGATTCCAATCTCACAATACTATATTAATAAACCATTAGGTTTCCTCAAACTCAACATTGTCAGTTCTAAAATATATATCATCATGTCTCAAATCTCATATTACCATCTTCATGTACCTTAGTTATCTATTAATTTAAATGAAAAGGGGTAAAAATTGCATTATATCTTAATGTTTTATGTTACAAAATAAATATCTATATTATATATTATTGTCCATGTTTTTCTACTATAAAAATATGGGTTATTAGTAAATTGTTTTGAAATATGTTTATACTGCATCAAATTTTTTATTTTAGAATTAAATCTCTAAATGTTTCTTCATTGGATGATGCTTTGGAATTATTCATTGTTTATGTATACAAATACATATATGTGGATACATTTCTATTAGTGTTATGAATTTATTAGTGACATTTTAATATTGAAATTTAATATATATATATATATACATTGAAATTTTAAAAATTTCAATACACAATATCATATATGTAGTGTATAAGAATATCAACACTTTTATTATGATTTTAGAATATAATTTTCTTTAAGATATTAAATATTAATTATGAATGCTGCATATTATGAGTTACTATCAATATAATGATTAAATTATTGGTGAATACACAATAGGAACTATCAATTAGTTCCACTATCTATATATATTTCTATTTTTTAGATATATGTAACGTTTTCTCTCTTGTTGGACTAATTAACCCTTATAGTAAAAATGATAACAGATATTGATGCACTGCATATCCCCATGAATACTTCAGGTTACATTAAATTTTAAATTTTGAGGATCATGGCACTATAGAGATAATTTTTTTCTATGTTATATTTTCATTTAAAGACACACGAATCACAATATATTCACATTGAAATAATTGCCCTCCCACATAAAATTGGATTTTTATAATATCAAGTGAATTAGATTAAAATATTTATATATTAGGTTATTGGTGGGTTACATTCAAATAAAACAAGATTACAAAGAATACACAGTACGTAATGGGATTTTCCCAATTTTTATAATATGTTAGGCATAAATAATATGTAATATTATGTTTATATATATATGTATTGTATTGCATATTCATCATTGTGTTGTTTGAACAATACTATATGATTATATTATAGTATGAATTAATGTGTATTTGAACAATTTTGTTTTTTTAAAAAATTTGTTTAAAAAATTGATGATAAATATTAAAATTAAAATAATAAATGTGAACATGACTTTGATTCTAGTCAATAATATTCAATTTTATGTTTCATCTAATTTTGTTGAGAAGAAAATGAAAAATGTGATAATGGTCTCATTATTTACATTTTTTAATATATCTATAAATTTATTTTTATTATTAAAAATTCAATTAAATATTATATTACATTATTGAATAGAATTTATAATTCTAATTTTCAAATATGCATATTTTTTCTAAACATAAATATATTTTTTCTATAAAATTAGTACATCATTGATATAAATATAAACCTGGATTAACATGAATAAATTATTATTATTTTTATCACAACTATATTATTTTTAAAATATATTTATCTTATATATTTTTTATATATAAAAAGAATTCAACATAGGATTATGGTACTTCAAATAATTGATGAATACGATGAAGCTGTTAGAGTTTTTTTGAATTTTATAAACAAAATTTAGAAAGCCATGAAATGTTTTTTTCCACACCTAAAATGTTTAAATATAAAGAAGATGAAGAGAAGTGGGATTCAATAACATTTAATTTCTCATTGCATTAATCCGAGTTACAACCCTTGTATTTGGCATGGTGAAACATGGAATAATTTCATAACTACTGATGATGATGCTTTGCAAGATGATAACTCTGATAAAATTGAATAATGAATATTTATATTGATGTAAAGGAATTTGATAGTGAATTTATATTTGTGAATATAAATGGTGATGCTAGAAACCACTTTATCAAGGATACATAGATTTTATGATTTTATCAAGGTTTAATTTTTATTATTTTGAATGAAATCATTTATGGTGTGATAGGTTTTTTTAGAGTAGCTTATGTTTTTAAAAGATATTCTTCCAAAAGTAAATGATTAGTTATATTCATGTCATAAAGAGAATAAAATACTATAATTATTGGGAATATGATACAAAAAATAATTTCCCACCCAAATGAATGTGATCTATATAGGAAAAATGCAACTTTTTATCAAGGTGTCCTAAATGTTAGGTTGCATGTTATAATTGGATAGAAAAATCACTTGTTAATTTTGATTTTCTAATTCCCATAACAAGTAATTTTGGAAAATTCTTATAATTACTCATTTTAAAATTTAATTTTAAAATTCACATGTTGAAAAAAGGTTTAGATGTCATGCAAAGGAGGAGATATGTGATGGAAAATAATTGATTCCATCTGATTTTCCACAATAGAAGAAAATTTATCACTATTTTCCTACAATAAGAAATTATGTTAGAAGTATCATACTAGGAATGTGCATTGATGGAATGAATCCATATCTAGTCCTTAATAGGACACACACATACTGGTATATTTTATCTATTATTGAAAACTTATATCATGAATTTTGTATAACATGAAAATAATTCATGTTGAGTTTAGTGATTTATGGGACAAAATAGCTTGTAAATAATATTGATTTTTTCTTGTCACTATTAGTTTATGATTTTAATCTTTTATAAGACGAAGGAATTAAGAAGTTTGATACTTATAAAATGGAATATTTTTAACTCCATGCAATTATTATTTTCAATATAAATGAATTCCCAGTATCTTGAAATTTGTCTGGATAATGTTGTAAGGGGAATAAATCTTGTCTAGTTTTGGATCAATATTCATCATTTTATCCACTGCATAACGAGAGAAAAGCTATATAAATTTGTCCTATAAAATATTTATTTATGTATCAATCATATAAAATATTAGAAAAGAAATTTCATAGCAAAAAATAATTTGATATTGGAACAAAACCATCATATACTGATTATTATTTTGAGAAGGTGGAAATAATTGGTGTATAATTCTAAATAACAATAAAATATACTAATGACAGAAATATTTTGCTGAAAAGATCTATATTTATTGAGATACCAAACTAGATATATCATAAGGTCAAACATAACATTGAATTCAGGCACATGGAGAAAGTATATGTGACAACATTATTGAAACATTAATAGATATTAAATAAAACTATAATGATGGATTGAATGTAATATTGAAGTTCCACTCATTGGGAATATATTTATTTTTATCATCCACTGCTGACCTATGATGAACATTCATGCCACTATCTTGTCATATATTATCCAAGAAGTAGAAAATTATATTTTTTTCATTGCCTTCAAAATATCATTGTAACTCCGGGATATTATTGAAATATAAGAAAAATTCATTAAATGATTTTAAGATGATAGGTATGAAATATAATCATTATCATATCATGATAAAAAAAATCCTACCAGTTTTATTGCATGAAATATTTCCCATCTATGATATAATGACAATCACAAAGCTGTGTTATTTTTTTCAGTTCAATTTATTATTAGGTGATTTATCTAAATGTATTTAACAGTTTAATGAATGATGTAGTTTCTATACATTTTTACTAAAAAATTGTCTTCCTTCAATATTTTTTGATATAATGGTGTATTTAGCGGTTCATTTTTTGTGAGAAATAAATATTCACATACTTGTATATCTACATTGGATATATCCATTTGAGTGGTATATGAAGTCATTCAATGAGTATGTTATGAATCCATATCTTCATGAATACTCCATTGATGATAATTATCTTTTTGATGATCTTGAATAGTTTTTTTATGTTTCTTGGTAGTAATATAGAAAATACATTTTCCTCCATCTCTCTGTGAAGAAGTTAACTATGGAAGAAATAGGATTTTTGGATTGAAAGTATAATCACTAAAATATAAACAAATAAATAACATATATTTATACAAATTTAATAGCGTAGATGATATTTTCCCATATATAACATTTCATAATAATGATTTGAAACAATTTTATCTAATGAATAAATATATGTGGAATTTGAATAAGCGAAAAACTTTTCTGCCATAGTTTAAAGAAACTATACTTGGTCAATTAAGAGAATCATATTCATTGAAATGGTTAGTGGGTTTTCTCTGTATAAATTGAATAACATAGTCCGGGTATAACATTAAGGTCTATAAATTTCATATGAATAATCAGGACAAAAGAATTATAGTTCTGAATAATTAGTGTACTGGTGTTCTGAAAAGTAAAAAATTTATCGAGGGTTATGAAAAAAATATAGTCCATCCATCAAGTGCATATTATAGAGTGGTTAAATAAATATTTGGGGCTGGTTACAGTAAATTTAAAATGAAAATATTTAACTAAAAATTTTATACCAATGAATGAAGTTTTAGACACTTTGAATTTAGACTGAAACTATTTAATCTTAATAGATAAGATGACACAACAGATCATTTTATCATTGAAACTCACGAAAACCATAATTTATATGTTCTTGATTAATATTATATGAGGTGGTATATTATTTTTCAAGGGAAAAAATAGTATGTTTCTAGTTATAAACATGATTAAGATGATTATTTATGTGAGATCCCTACTTACATAGAAATATTAATATATTATATTGATGAAAACATGATAGAAATTGTTTGTACCATACAAAATGATCATGATGAATGAATTTGGGGAAAACATGTTATTATATTCATAATATTACATTTTACATTTTTTATTTATTTTTTACTTTTTTTAATTCATAAAATCTTAGTTATTTTAATTTTATTTCATTTTAAAAAAACATCCTACATATAATAAGATAGATTATGTGTTTATATTAGTGTAGTTTTTTTATTTTTTCTTGTTTGAACTTATGTACCATATCTATTAGTGTATTTTGTTGAAATATAATTATTTTAAATATATTATATTAAATATATTATATTAAATAAAAACAATACGGTTGTATTTGAGTATGTGAAAAATATTCTTTTTGGTGTAAAAAGTTATTTAATATGTTGGAGAATTTTAACTCTACACACAACTTTATGGGGTTTTTTCTTTTGCTTATATATAATTTCATTAATCATAAATATTGTCAAATTTTATTTAACTATAAAAATTATGATGAAATATTTTAAGGTATGTTTAGATAAATTTATTTTATAATTTAAATTTTTATATACATTTGTATTCTATATTTTTTATTTATAATTTTGTGAAAAAATTGTTTCTATAATTTATTTGATAGGGAAAGTGAAATCATCTAATCGACCACATACATATATAGATGATTATACTCAATCTAATAAGGGTGAAGCACACATTTTCCTATTTATGATCCTCAAACATATTTACAAGAGACATCAACTTACACTTGGGAAATGAAGAGTTATGTGGTTAGTAAACATGGAAAATGATGTTTACCAAATTTATTAGTTAGCCATAGCAAGGACCAGAGGATACCAGAATAATTCGATGATAATCATTTCCCAAGAGGTCTTAATGAAAAAAAACATTACATTTATAGTAGTTCATAAAAAAATGATAGTATTTTGATTTATGATTCGAGAAGTGTTGAAAAGTTAACAATAAGTCACTTGTGGTAGACCTTTTTCATAAGATCATTTGTAATTATTTTACATATCATGAAGTGTGTTTATTAAAATATATTTTCTCACTACTTATTGAATGGATTATTATAAAATTGATTCTAAAGGAGTCATGAGGAAATTTTTATCCTTGGGTACTAAGAGATAGAGATATTTTCCATAAACCCTCACATTAGATTTCAATTTTTTCATATAAAACATAATAATTAATATGATATAATTCCATTTATAAATGAGGATACATGGAATCAATTGGTTGAATTTTGAAAATTAGATTCATTTTTTTTAAGTTTAATACTACCTTTTAGAAGAATTTTTATATTTATGGTCTTATTAATGACTTAGTTATTCTTAATTTATAGAAACTAAGGAGATATCATCAATTTATCAAATCTAAAAATTTATACCCCCAGAAATTATCATAGTGATGTTATACATTATTTAAAGAACATATTATATTTAATAAATTTATGCAAAGGAGTGCTGAGTCCTCATGATCTATAGAGGTTGACCATACTTCCCCTCGATATACAAGAAAAATGGAAGTGTGACTAGATGAGAAAAAATTTGACAATATTTATGAATACTCAATGGATATACATGAGAGGAATGTGTTAGGTCTAATATATTTATTTATTAACTTATGTTAAATAAATTCTTTATTTGTTACAATTAATTATATATTTTTTTTGAAATATTCCATACAATATTTTATTAAAGAGTATATCACAAATAGGGTCTATATAGCTAAGGTTAGGAATGATGTTTTAGTGATAACATTGGGAATGACAGAAAATTGGAGTTGTGCATGAGGAAACCCAGTTGGTATATTAGTGTCATAAGCATTTTCATGGTCTGATGATTCATAAATTGAAGATGTTTATAAAAGATTAAAATATCTGGAATATTTTGTTCAAGATATTAACATGATGACAGGGGATATGATTAGAGGATTGGTAATTTCTATTTTTTCATACATGAAATGATAATTTCAAATAGTTGATCCCACTCCTCCACATTCACTAATAGACCCCACACATCCACCCCAACATGTGAAAACCACTCCTTCTTATCCTACTCTTAAACCCCCTCCTCTACTTCATCCCAGTTATTTGAAGTTATATTTTTAAGATCACCAACATCATATTATTTCATATGAGATGATATTTTATATTTTTGATACCATTAATCATCAAAAGATAGAAATAGATCATCTTATGGTCCCTATACATTCATTAATGGATCAGCTACTAAACAGTTACCTACATATTAGGGGAGTATAGTTAAAATAAGTGTTAGTCACTTTCTAGTTTGTCCATATAGACTTGTTAGAAATATTACCATAAAGGTATGTGTATATATTATCATCTATTTTATGGGGATACTAAATTTATTTTTACATTTTAAGCATTATATATTAATCTACATTTTAACGGAATATAATAAAGGTGTATAAATACATTGTAGACAACTAAAAATTCAACTTCCTATGAAATCAGACACAAATTCTAAAAGTCACATAAGATTGTCAACATATTAAACTTTGGTGTGGATGATTATGAGATTTAAATTAAATCTAGACTTTGTGGTTCTAAATTATTATTGAACTTTTTAAAAAATATGTATGGAGCTAGTAACAAGATATTAGTGGGGAATTGGCAAGATGCATGTTTTTCCCACATAAATCAATTAACAAATTTTATCAATTAGTTTATTTTATTGAAAAAATATAATTATATTTCATTTTTAGTAGTTATATTTATTAAATTTGTAATCATGTTGATAATAAAGATGTATAAGGATTTATAGACCCCAATTTTATTTCACCTATAACAAAGAAAATTATTGATGATCACCAAAAAATTATATTATTGAAATATATCAAAAGAATACAATATATCACTGTTGATTGTTTCATTATATTCATGAGTAATGAATATATATCTCACAAACTGTTATATATCTCTTAACATAATAACCACTGAAATTAAACATTCAATTATATTACTCTCCATTGGATGTTGGGTATCTTTCTTCCCATGAAGAATACACTTTACTGGCTATGCTCTATGAATGGGTGAGTGTGAAATATTTTTATGAGTGTATTGGACATGTCAGAATATATTTTTAATACATGTATATTTTATAATTAACACTAAATTTCTTTTATTTATATTATTTTTAATCAAGGAATGGAATTTCTTAAGGGATATTAAAATAAAGAATAGTGTCAAGATCAAATATGTAAAATTGAGGGTGAATTTTCATTTACAATTACAAAATTTTGATTTTATTACTTAATAATGTCACATTGAATTGAAATATTATTCTAAGAAGAATTTTAATAAAAAAGAGTATTTAATTTATTAGGGATACATTGTTTTATGATTTATTTATGAAATAATTTCAACTGGGATAATTATGATGTTCAAGCAGGATAAATATCCTATAAAAATTTCCTTAATATTTCATTCACTTTATTTATAATAAATGTTAAATTAATTCATTTTAATTTTTTTGACTATTGAAAATATAGTGCATAAGATCTTTGAAATGTACAAAATGAATGGGAAAAAAATTCACAAGCATAAGTGTATTTTAGTTTATTTACCTTATATATTTAAAACATGAATGTTGAAATCATAAATGTGTTTTGTTAGAATTTTGGATCATTTTTATACTATTTTCATCAAGTATTATGACATTGTCTCATTTTTAGGAGAGGAATAGATTTTAATTTATTTGAATTTTTTTCTCATGTGAGTTATTTCCTAACTGATGTGGGAAATGTTGATCTAGAATTATTTTATATCAATTATTTCATAACTAGGGTTCAAATACCCTTATTTTTTCACGCCGGTTATTGGATAAATGATGTTATAAAATGTATCTAATGTTGGATATTTCATAATTGATGTGAAACCACCACCATATAAATTTATTCACAATGTGTATTTTAATTAACTGAACTAAAAAACTTGTTTTCAATGTCACCTGTAATAACATCAAGTAATTAACCACATTAAGAATAAAAATTACTGACATGAAAACCCATTTTTTGCACGAGATGTTTTTGTATATGATTTTATATAATGTTACTGAAAGGCATTGATATATTGGGTTTTCTCATACAGTCATGGTAATAATGAGATTTCAGAAATACATAGGAATTTATATATTTATTTTTTCACCTAAGAATTGGTATAATGAGTTGAATCAAAATATTTTACAATGGTTATGATTGTTCGATATATATATATATATTCAAGTTATGCCACCATTCTGGGTTCCTTTTCATTTTTGACATGGTTTCATTTCATGTCCAGGATACTTTTAAATTTTATTCTGCACAATTATGTTATCTTATTCCTTATTCTAGAAATATGATAATGTAATTATTTTTTATATCATTATTTTATATCATATATTTACACATATCTTTATCATACGCTTACGAAAAATCATTGATTTTTATCGCTGTTGATTGCACTATATGATCATATGAGCTCATAAAGATGTTATGTTTCCATTTATATAGGTTTTGATGAAATTTATTGCATAATACATGCACAAATAGATTACTTTTTTGGAGATTTTTTTAGTGTTGAGCACTGATTTTGGAATAAGTATATTATCATATTGTTGGAAAATTTCCATTAGTTAAAAAATAAATGGGATTTGGTTGTTAATTGTTTTACTAATTATCTAAATCTATAATCATAGAAGTTTGAGAAAATATACTATTATTCAATATATACCTTATGTCATGTAATTTAAAGGTAGACAAATCTGTGAGGCAACACTGTTCACATAAGAGATGATTTTCGATAATATTAAAGGTTATTATGGTAGATGAATATAATTTAAGGTATATTTTGTTAATATTGATCCTATGTTAAATTTTATAGATAAGCCTTTATGGTTATTGTGTTCATATTATATATATTATCATTTGGTATCAGTGGATTAGATTGAAAAGAACATGATAACTCTAGGGGATATGCCTATGTATAGCATAACATTTTCATGTTTTGCTATGGTAATGAATTTTTCGATATACTATAAATTAAATCTTAATTTAGATAATATAAAGTTGATGTGATGTTATAATATATGAACATTGGTGTCACTACATGTCCTCGATGGGCCCATGCTATAACTACCCCATGCCCACCTTTAATTGGCCAAGGTCCGGTGACTAGCACTGAGATGGAATTTCCAACAAATGGGTGGCATTTTTCTAAGTACATGTACTCATGCACACATATCCAACCCACACAATGTTGAAATGTAAAACATCAAAAAGAATGCATGCATACAACTAATATAACACAATAAAAGTTCAACTGGATGTAAAAGAAAAGTAGAATGGGCCAAATATGAGCCTGCCACATAGAGTATGCACACAAGTCCAACTGAAATTGTAAAGAGTCTAACCCAATCCAAGGGATAGGAATACAAGAATGGTATGCTCCTATTAAACACCTTGGTCTGCCAAAATCCAGCAATGCTCCACCCACTCATTGTCTCACTAAGACACCTTTAAAAGGGCTACCATCATAGATAAGACACAACACGTGTGGGAAAATCCTATGTAGGGGAATGTTTGACAATACCTTATAGGACACCCTAAAATAACTATACATGAATAATAATTAATAGTCAGCTCAATAAAAGTGGTAACACTATATAACATATACATAATGAAAATAAAAATACATATATAATTAGGAGAGACGCCACATCTTTCGGTGGTCATATCCAACTTTGAGCCTCATGGTTCTTCTCATAGATTTTCCCATTTTTGGATAACTCAATACATGAACCATGGTATCATTAGAGACTCTCGACAAAGAGGTCTAGATCATTTTTCCCCTCCCAAATAGAAAAAACTTTTCTTTCAAGGCTATGATACACAGAGAGGGGGTCACTCCCAGAACTATTATGGGACACCACGAACTAAATAAGGATCAATCCCCTATTTAGGGGATCATATTCCAATAATTCCACAAAACCTACTTATATAACCTTCTAAAAGGTGGATCAATGTTCTACTTCGGGAGGTAATTATAATTCTGCAAACTCCAGTATGGATGAAAGAGGATCTCAGTCTAGACTTATGGGAAGATGCGATAACTCTATATGTGAGTCAACCTCAAGATGGGATTACAATCTAATGATGTTGATTTTATTTCACACTATACCCTTGAGGAAAGGAACTTGGGAAAAGAAAAAAACTTATAAGGGTACACACTAGAAAAAATAAGTGCCTAAAATCCAAATAAGTTAAAAACCATTAATCTTGATTCAATGATCTTAAAATCAGGATAATGCTTCCACTTATGACACATCATTCGAAAAATTTGTTTAGGGGTTATGACCATTTGACTGAAGCTTCTAGAATACCTGATGGAGCTTGAGGAACTACCAGCATGGTAGGTCTACCTATTATCATTTTCAATCTACCTACCACCGCGGAAGACCCACCAACCATCGGGGTTATTCCACCTATAATTTGGAATGAACACCCATGGATCGAATTGCATAGTAAGTCCATATACTATGTCGGTCGACCGCTATGATCGACCAATTTGGTTGACGACCCGTAGGCTGGACATGCGATTGATGCGATTAGGGAAGCTCAAGCTATTGAAACACCACAATCAACCACTATGGTAGATCATAATGGGATCCATCACCAATTGACCTAGATCCAAAAAAGGTCTAACATGGGATCATCTTGTCTAAGCCCGACTCACCTTCCCAACTCGGAGATCGATTCGACCTGGCCCACCATCTTGGCTTGGCCCATCGGCCTACTCCACATCCTCCACTACTTCCCCATCTAACGATGTGCTCCTGCATCTTCCACCACCCTCCCATGTAAACCACTATGCTCCCAAATTTCCTCCACTAGACCGACTCTCTCCACTCCATACGCCGCAGTCCGAGAGCCTCTGACACATTTGTCTCCCCACTATTGTGGCAGCATGCAGCTCCACCACCTGTTTGCGGGCCTCCACCGTGAACCACCACCGGCGCCACTATCACACGCTGGTGGTCCCTTATACAGACCACCACACCTCATATAATGCATTGATATTGAAATGATCTTAGGTAGGATATCCTTGGGTCTTGATCTACACTAATCCAACCACTGTTGTTGATTTGCCTCAAATGTGGGGGTCTGATCGAATTTGACACAACCTAGAACCGTCGATCCAAGACCACATGCATCCAAATGGTGAGGAAGCGATCAATGGGTTAAAAATGGAAAAAATGATTGTTTATCATTATTTTCCAACTTTTCTTGACCAATTATCGAGAACGGGGGTTTGGGTCAGAAAATAAGATCAAATCAATACTAGGTAATAAAAACCTTCCCCGAAAGCAATCAATCTATAAGTCTGTCCCTTCATTGATTGATTTGAGTTCATCATAGAAATTAAGAATATGGAATTTACAAATTAAATCACATTCCCTACCTCAATTTGGATCTATTGAGGATGAATAATGATTTTTTTTGGCGTTATTTGGAGATATCATTCCCAATCAATGTTTTTGGATCTTTCGTCCTCGATCAGTTTTCATTCGTTAGAAAGGATTCCCAAATCTCTTGATTTACGATCCACTAGAAATTATAGGGTTATGTAGCTGAGCCTTGAATTATAAAATAAATATATACTTAATAAGAAAATCAATTCATCACTGAATCAATAAAATTATTTAATTATTTATTCATTTTAATCCCATGAAAACTTTTTCCCAAACCCCATACACCAACCAATGTTAGGTCAAACCTGTGGTAGAGCTTCAATTCTAAGCACTCGACAAAGAGTTATAACTCACTTTTTGTCCCACCTAATGAGGACACACTAGTATGTGGAGATTATGATACACATATAGGGGTTGATGCCTAGATCCACTAGGGGACACCACACACCCAAACTGGATCAACCCACTATATAGGAAATTGTATACCAACTATGACACACATGTTATTGATGAAACCCACTAGATGGAGGATCAACAACCTACTAAGGGAGGTGACATTGATTCCACAAAATCCACTAGGGATGATAGAGGATCACACATCAGTCTCATAGTGGGATACCACAAATCTATAAGAGACTCATTCCTTAAAGGGCATTATAATCCAGGGATGTGGAAGTACTTTTGAACTGTACCCCTGAGGAAAGGACCTAATAAACACAATAATCCTATACCAGTCATGAATAGTAAAATTAGAAGATTAAAATAAAAAAAACATACCCAACAGTGTTCTTGATTGTACCTTTTTAAAATCTATGTCATGTTTCCACTAACAACATGACTTTTGGAATCCAATTTTAGGAGTTACAATTTCTGGAATGAATCTTTTATAAGACCTTCCAGTGTGTGTGAACCTACCACCATGGTTGATCCACCTAACATTATAGTAGTTCCACACACGGCTATGGTTTTCCAACCTACCACATGGACCGACTGCCCATGGACCGACCCTCGTGTTCAGTCTACCTGTCGCACCGACCGACCACTGTGGTTGACTACCACTATCAACCACCTACATGCTATCCACGTCACCATTGTGCTAACAGAATCTCATGTTTCCATGACACCATAGGCGACTACCATGGTAGGTTACAATAGTCACCCATAATGGGGCTCCACCTCATTTTCCCCATATTCAAACCTGGTTTGACCCATATCCATCTTGTATGAACCGACCCACCATACCAAGCCGGCCCACGGATCCGACTCGGACCACCAACCTGGGATGGCCTACAACTTAATGTGTGTATGCCACTCCTAACACATCCCCTGTGGTCCCATGACCTAAAAACCATATGGCCCTCCACAGCCTACATATAAGATGCCTCCATTCACAACCGCCGACCCCACTACTACATGCCGATGGTCCCTTTTATGGACAACTGTTGCATCTCCAATGCCAGAAAATTGGAAAGATAATTGATATGAGCTCTTTGGGCTCCGATCTATAATAAACCACCAGTAGTTGTTTATTTTCTTCAAATCATGGGGTCTGATCTAATTCATAACCAGCCAAAAGAATCGATCTAGGACCATGGGCTTCTAACAGGGAAAGATCACATTCAAGGAGGGAGAAAGGCAGAAGAACTAAGGATTATCATTGATGGGAAAACATTATTTACCAATGATTATGAATGGGGGATTTGGGTTAGAAAACAAGATCAAATAAATGTCATGAATTAAAAACCTTATCATAAAGCAATCAATGCATAAAATACCCATTCATCAGTTGGTTTAATTTCATCATATAATTAATAATGGGGAATAAAACTGTTAAATAACAATCCCTATCTCTATTTTGATCAATTATTGATGAGGAACAAAATTATGTTTAATTTGATAGAGATATCCTCAAAAATGGATGTACATCAATAATTGATCCTTGATCTGTTATCAATCATCAAAAAAGGATTCCCAAAGATAAATTTTTGAGGCATGAAAATTGATCAAGGATCGACAATCAATGAAAATTGATTCTGAATTTTCTCTCCAATGAAAACATCATAGCTACATTTTTCATTAGTGATCAATCCCAATAGAGGGTGGGTGAATATTTAGGATTGGTTATTCTGCATTCCTAATTTCTAGTATGAATGAAAATCAATCAATGAATAGATATATTTTTAGATTGATCTCGTTGAGGGAATGATTTTATTCCAGTGGATGTATTAGATGTGAACCAGGGTATAATGTGTCCTTACATCCACATAAATGGATTGTATTAACCTCTAGAGGTCGAGTCTCAGATAGATTTATGGCATCCCTTCGTGAGATTATAATGTAATCCTCAATCAACCATAGTAGATTTTGAGGAATCAGTGTGAGCTCCCTAGTTAGGATGTTTATCCTACATCTAGTAGGCATCATCAGCAGGGTTTGTGGAATCATTGGAATTATATCCCCAGAATTGAGGTTGATCTCGATTGGGATTGTGGAATACCCCAACAGTTCTGGGCATGACCCATGTCTATGAATCATAGACTCCTCAGACCAGTGCATTCTATTTGGGTGGGGCCAAAATGATCATTACCTCTTCGTTGAGTCTCTCTGATGATATCATGGTTTGGGTAGTGGGTTCACAGAACGATCATGACTCGAGAAGAATCATGTGGTTGCCAATTGGTTATAATTTTTTGATGGAATGATGTCTATCATAAGTATACATATTATTATTATTATTATTAAATGAATCATTTATATAGTTTACCTCTCTATAGATCTGAATGTACTTAGTGCTTTGTGTTTAGTGTTTTTAGGGTGTCCAACCAGGTATTATTATTGTCACACCTACACCGGCTTTTCCTGCACGTGGTGTGTCTTATGATGATTGAGGATCTTTTCATGGGGTCTTAGGATGGATAACATAAGGTAGATCATATCTAGAGCATAAAATACTAATGGGTTTACTCAGAGCATTCCTTTGACGTAGTCCTTTCCCATGGAGCAAGTTAGAATCTTTAAAGTTTTAGTTGGACTTGTGTAGAGACTCATTTGGTGGGCTCGAATTCGGATATGTATAATTTTCCTTTACATCATGTTATACTCTGGTTTCGGGATCTTAGTTATATACATGGAATCAATATGTTTTTTTACATTTCTTTATTGTGTGGCTTGGACATGGGTTAGTGTGGACATATACTTTAGGATAATTCCTCCAATTTGTAAGAAATAACAACTCAGTGCTAGTCACCATCCCCTATCCTGTTGGAGGAAGGATTGGTGTTGGGCTATGGGTAGTCGAGATGTAGTGATCACATCGACCTCGTGGCTATTCTTTAGGCGTTTGATGACAATGATCAACCATAGTGGTAAGTCGGTGCAATAGTTGAAGTGGTAGCAACGGTCGGTCCATGGGTGGCTAGTATACATGGTTGGTTGACCAATCTGGGTGGTATATGGAATGACTTGAAAAGTTGGTTCCCCAAACCAGGTGGTAGGTTTTTATTCCCTGACAGGTCTGTAGGAAACTTCATTCAAATGGTCATAACTCCAAAACAGAGCATCCAAAACACATGCCGTCAATTGTACTGTGAACCAGATTTTTTGATGGTAGACTCAAGACTATTTTCAGGTACTATATCTAGATTTGAGGCTCTTTTTTTCTTATTTTGTACTATTATAGGTTGAGTTGGTTCACTTGGTCCATTACTTGATGGTACAATGAGTCCTTACTTCCACATCAATGGATTGAAATCACCTCTAAAGGCTGGGTCTTAGATAGAGTTGTGGCATCTCTTTGTGAGACTAGAGTGAGATCCTCTATCATTCATAGTGGAGTTTGTAAAATTATCTTGACCTCCAAGATTAGTATGTTCATACTCCATCAATAAGGTCACACCAGTAGATATTGTGGAATCATTGTAACTTGATCCCCTATGTAGTGGGTTAATCCAAATTGGGTTCATTTCATCCACTATGGGTTTTGGGTGTTACCCCTATATGTGTTTAACAATATTCTCAAAAAAGAGACTTCTATTTGGGAAGGGGATAATTTATATAGACCTCATTTTCAAGTATCTCTGATGATATCATTGCTCGTGGATTGAATTCTCATGAAATGAATGTTGCTTCGAGAAGATTCATGTCGCCAATAGTTTGTTATGATTACTATATGGCATGGCCTCTCTCCTCATAATATCTAGGTTTTTATTTAAATCTTTTAAAAATTTATACAATGTTACCTATTATATTGATATGACTATACTTTTTTCTTCATATCTAGTGTTTTCGAGGTGTCCTACTGATTATTATTGTAGTCACCCTTATACGGGATTTGTCTGTAGGTGTTGTGTCTTATGTAGATAGTTTCCCTTTTCAGTGTTACCTAGATGGACCAGGAGCTGGTAGTGAATTGTTGGAGTGTGGAAGACTATGGTATTTAAAAATAAAATACCTTTGACGTTGTCCTCACCATTAGAGCAGGCATGACTCTTTAAATTTCCAGTTGGAATTTTGTACAGATTGTTTATGTGGCAATGTATTTGGCCTAATTTACTTTTCTATTAATTCATTTTGTACTCTAATTTTTGGATCTTAGCTATATGAATTAATTTTTTTTGTTTATGATTTATGAATTTTGTGTAATGGAGATTTGTGAGTGTGTACAAGTACATAGTCGAATGCCACCTATTTTTGGTAAATTCCTACTCAGTGACAGTCACCAAACCCTGGCCTATTAGAGGTTCGGTTTTTGTAGTTTTGGAAGGGCCCCTATGGGATAGGTTGTGATATAGTGAAATCAAAGGGAAAGGTTCTACTTTAAGTAAAAGATGTTTGTGAGGTTGGTTTGGGGAAAATGTAAGATGTATCATGAAATGCTTTTAGGATAGGGAATATAGTGTTGGTCTGGTGGATGATATATCCATACACTAGGACTCTAAACACCTTCTTTTAATCTTTGTTTTTGAGAAAACTGGTTTCTAGGGAAAAATGCTACATGCTTCATATGGGAATGGATTTTTCTTCTAGTCCTTCTAGATTTAGCTCCCCAGATATGATATATTGATTTTGGTACATTATGTTTTATTTTTGGATGCCTCCATGAAGGCAACCTGTATGAATTTCACCACATGATCCAAATGATGATCATTCTAGTGACATGCATCAATATAAGGGCATGTATCATAGATAGCATCTTTAGGGGGTTCACCAGATATACCACAACACAATGAGAAAAAATACAAACAACACTACATGATGTTGATGCATATATGCTGAGTTTGATTCATGATTTTTAGAGGTAACGACCTCTAAAATTTCAGGGTGTGATAGGCCCCTTGATGGATGAGGATTGTCTAGATTCATTCACCTATGTTTTCCACCATGTATCGATGTCTTATGATCAGATAGAATTTTTTACGGCATGTCTTCTTTAGGGATATGGGGGGAAATGGTGGATCTTGTTGACTTATTCACATGATGAGAAAAATCTCTAATGGATAGAATTAGTGCATCTCTACATATTGGAGTTATATCCTTCCATTTTGTAATCAGTACACATACATGAGATTCTTCATCTTTAGATGGGCAGTTTGACCATATCATAGTATGAAATGTAGTTTAATGATCTTCTGTGGTACTCCTTGGACATGGTATAAAACCGGTTCTTTAGGGTTCAGACCTTTTAACAAGTCTTATTCTAGAAAACGATGTCATCAATGGTCCCCATTATAATTTCGACCTATGCAGGGGTATATGAAAGATCCATATTAGTGGAAAAATTTATGGAAAAGTAGACATCATTAGTGGGAGTTAGAACTGGGAAACTACTAGCTCAGACCTTAGTGGTAGGTAATAGACAACCGTAATAGAGATCCAAGTAGTTCAATAGCACTAAGAGGAAATCCTAGGACTCAATGTCAGCGGTTGAGTGATCCCAAGGAGTCTCCAATAATCCAAGGGACCGGTGGAGTTTGTCATGTGACAGTTGGGTAGATGCATCATGACATTGCCTGATCCATTGTAAAACTGATCTAGAGATACTTGAGAGATGGCCTAGACTAAGATAAAGATAGGATTATGGTGTTCTATAGGATGGAAGACATGGAAGAGTAGGATGGAAGGTAGGATGTGGTTATAGGATCTAACTATTACCACAAGCACCCCCTAGGTTGTCCATGCTATGCTCATAGTGCTGGTGGATATGAGTGAGGACAACTGTAAGCTATTGTGGTTTTTGGATGCCATGATCCAAGAATGATACAAGGTAAAATATTTGTATTTTATACAATTTTTACATTACTAATAGATATACGTTCTAGTCATTCTTTTCATTCCATGAATCTTGTTTGAGACTCGGAGATTCTGATTGAACCATGGAATCTACCCTTACACATGGAGAATCATATTTGAGGAGACTCAATGATCACACACTCATGTCGAAAGTGTTATCTAATTCTTGGAGGTGATATTTTCATTTGGGATACCATGGTAGCGGTTTCAAGGCCTTACAACCTTATTCTTGGTATGGACTAGTTATCCACATTTTGTAATAAGAATGATTGTTTTTAGAGAAAAGTGCAATGTGTCTATAGTGTTGGGAGAATTTTTTCCTTTCTTATTGAAATGGAAATCCAATCAATGTAGTATATTCGCACACATAAGAGGGTTCAAATGATTACTCATTAGTTTTCTAGCCTGGCCCTCATCCAAGTGGATGTTATGAGTCCTTAGTATCTTACAGTAGTGGAAGAGTTTGAGGATGTCTTTATGGAATATATTATTTGTTTTACTCCCCATTGTTAAATAGAATTAATCCTTTAATTACAGCCTGGGACAACACCGACATCTACACATGGAAATTGGATGGCTCCTTCATAGTTACATGAGCTGATAGTACAATTAGAGGGCTATAGATGAAGGTATTTTTGAGATCCAATATTTCACATTGGGCAGCTCCAGTTTTGGATTCCATGACGTATTATAAGAGTTTGAGGTTTTTTGTGTATTTATAGTTCTTAACATAGGTGAATGTGAAGAACTAGTATCCACTACCATGGATCGATGAGCTCTTAGAATAGTTGACGGGGACATGGTGGTTCTTGGAGATCGAACTCAGACCGAGATATCACCAATTGTGAGTATTTAATGAGGATGTGTCAAAGGTAGATGTATCAAACCAAGCTTCCATGGTACTTTTCCCATTGAATAATTCAAAGGCGTGCATTGTACGCAACTTTGAGATTCTAACACACCACAACCAATCAAACTAGCAGTTATGAATATTAATACTTAATTTTTGAAATTTTATAAATTTTATCTTTCAAAATGGAAATCATTTTTGGATTCCTAATATCAAAATTATCTTAGGGTGAAATTTTGGTTCCTTTCACAGAACATTCATATTTTGATGAATAGTGAAAATTACTAAATTTTAATTAGAAACAACTTTTTTAATCGAAATAATTAATAGTGATAAATTATTAATTTGAGTGGTTTTAAATTATATTTAGAATATATTTTTACCATTTAATAAAATGGTGGTGATTGGATGTAATTTCACATTTAAACCAGACATAAACAAGTGTCAATCTTTTGATAGTTATTATCTCTTAAAAACACGCTATTTAATTTGACGATGAGAATTAATTTTAAATTAATTAATGCAACTGATATGTTTTGAATTTTTTAAAATACACATCATTTTTGAATTCATAATATCAAAAATATCTTAGGTATAATTTTTGGTATTTTTCTGGAAACATTCATTTTTTGATAAATAGTGAAACCACTAACTGGTAGTTAAAAAACAGAATTTTTCCTAAAAATTAATTTTACCGCTTCTGTGAGTGGAATTATGAAAATCTGAGAGACATGTTTTATATCAATGAGTAAAATGTGGTTCAATAAGATCAAAATAATTTTTGGTGAATATCAACTTTTTACTTTTATTTACCAGAGTTAAAAGTAAATAGGGAAATTAAGGGTAAAAATGATATTAATATTACCCTAAAACATGTCCTAATTCTATTGGGAAAGTTTATATCAACAAAAAACAACCTTATGAATAAAATATTATCATTTAGGTCCACTTTTATTAGATTAGTTTATTATTATTATTTAATTCATTGAAGAGTTAAAAGAGTTAAAATCAAAGTTTATTTACTAAAAAAAATTTAATATAGGGTTACACTTAAGAAAAACTAGGTTATAAATATTCATTAGAAATATAAAAAATATATCCTAAATAATTATATTTTATTTATAATTTTTAGACATTAAATAATTTAATTTTTTTATGACACAATGATGATGCAGTAATTACCATAATAGTGAAAAATTAAAATAATAGATATTATAAATACACAAATAAATATTATTTGAGACTTTTTATGAACTAAACTAATTTTCTAGGTTAATATGACATTTTAGGAATGATTGAATTAACTTTTTCGAAGTAATAATTCTGTTATGATTTTCACAAAAAGCAATTTTCCAAATAGTGTCAAAATTGACATAAAAGAGTTTTAAAACAAATATTATATTATTAATTGATATTAAATTCATAAAAATCTAATGTTCGGCCAAGAGACTTATATACTGATTTTTGTATCATTAATGGACCACTTGGGGGTCTCTTGTAGGTATATAGAATGTTTATTAACTATATAATATAAAAATAAAAAGTGACATGGTAAGTGTCAAACTAATTAACAACGATTTAAAACTAGAAGATAAGGTTAATATAATGACTCAAACCTGTCAAAATTCTATTTGTTGAGTGTTTTTAGACCCATACCAACCTTAAACTTTAAATAATTTACTTTTGAGCACTTAAAAACTGAATATGAATTTGTTATAAAATAATATTTCTTGCTTTTCCAAAGGTGCCCCTCATCCCTCTTATAAAAGGTAACTCCTCCTTATCATTAATTCACTCCTTCAAAGCCTCTTGGTTCTGCCAACCCCTACTCACATACTCTCTCAACTTCTATCACTACAACCTATAGTCTTTATTTTGATCAGAAATCCAACATAAGGAGCCCTTTTGATCAAATCAAAAGGATGAACCCGAAGAAGAGGTAATGTTTTCACCACCCTCTTGCAAGTTCCTTTCTTCTTCAACTTCTTCATTATTTGTTATTTGTATTCTAAAATAATAACTCAAATATCTTCTATATACTTTGATGTTATTAAAAATATGGTACAACCATATTCAGTATTCTATCCATCATTTGAATGGCATGTCACCATACGTGCGTACGTACGGCTTACCGTCTCCACGTCGTGGTGTAATTGTCATTCAATAAATTATAATTTGGATAGGTATAATAATGATGTGTAATTAATGTATATCATAAATATAACATGATAATTATTTGGTCTATATGATATACCATCCAATTATATATTATTTTAACATCAAAAGAATTATATTGTCACTCATGCATATGTACGGACTATCGTCTCCACGAACGCGATGAGATTCATTCTCCATCGTATCCATTCAAATATAATTCTCCATTGATGATTAAAAATAATGTTTAATGACTTTATATAATTCTGGATAGGAATATGATACAATCTATCCATAACAAACACGGCCTACGTAACAATGAATATAAAGGAAAACGAGTAAGTTAACACATGAAATGATGATAATACTAAGATATTATTAACAAATAAATGTTAAAAGGTCATATATGATATCATATTAATGTAAATTATTCTTGTTTAATTCAATAACAATTATTTTTCCATTATACTGGTGGTTAAACTACCTTCGAACAAGGAAAAAGTATAAAGTAAGTGGTTTCTTATCTCACTTTTAATTCCATGAGAATTCCATTATTCACCACTTATTTATTACATGTGGTGTGTGTACTACCCATTTCTGTATCCATTGTGTAATATACATTAATTAATGTATATTTAAATCATCATTTTATGATCCTTATTTCATGGGTGTATGTTTTTTATGTTACCAAATCAATAAGGGAATTTGAAATTTCAATTTCCACTCAATCGACTTTACGCATACTAATTGATTATTTTACTCCAAGATTATGTGTGGAATCACTATTCATTTAATTATGTAATAATTTCACTCCAATTTGTGTGGATATACTTTTTATACACATAATCACTCCATTGATAAATTCTCAAGTCAACGGTATGAACTTGATAAGAGTAATTTTTACTCAATCTCGATTTGTTGAGATAAACAACCAATTCATCGGTGTTGTTTTTACAAGAATATGTATGAATGTCCTTTGATTGTCTTAAACTGAATATCCAATCATATTTAGTGTATTTATATTTTTCACACATAATTATTTCACTGATTTATCCTTAACCTAAGGATACGGCCTTTATGATATATTTCATCTCAATTTACATTCCATTGAGACTTCTTTGTTGTTATACACCAAATCACTTTTATGTGGTGTATATAATTTACATTGACATAGTATATCATGAATCCCTTTATTATCATTATATTACAATGTTTTGATTACCTCAATTATTTGTATTCAAGTGTCTCTCTTTTGGTTAGAAACTCTAAATAAAATACAATTTTTAAATGTTTTAAAGACTTATTCTTCTAAATCATGCTCATTAATGTCCATGTTTTAAAATTGGTTTTAAGGATTTATTTATATGAACATTAATGTTTTAAAATTAAAACTACATTTAAAAGTTTTAATGTGGTATGAGACACTTTGATTCAAAAATCTATTTTTAAATGGCTTCTTGAAAAATAGTGTTCCTTTTAAATGATTTCAAGAAAAAAGGGGATATTTATCTCAAATAGTTTTGATGATTATTTTCATCTATGTAAATATCCTTCATTATTCTCGATTGAGGTTAATATGATACAATAAAATCTTCCATGTTGTATTGAATGAGTTATGTTTGACTGTGGATGTTATATTTTTATACCATTCATTGTTTAGGGATAAAGTATTGAAATTTCGTATGATAGTTTTAATATGAATGTTTATGTTATGTTTAAAACTTTTCATATGAGGAATGAATTGGACTTAGTAAGTGACAGGTGGAGCCCGCTATAGCTCCTCGATGCATCGGTAGGTCTCATGAGACAAACTAGTGTCTGGGAACGAGGCCTTGACAAAATCTTATTTGTAGTCTTGGCACGAGGCCTTGCATGTGTGGTTATGATTGTCTGGTATTATGCATTCCGTCATTATGAAAGTGGTTATTAATATTTTCATGTGATTATTAGACTAATAGAATATATATGTGAATAAGTAAATGGAATTATTTCATTTTATTCATTCCATATTATGCTGAAGTTCAAGTTTAAAAGGCTTTTGTTTTAGTTATATATTGCCTTAAATTTTTATGTTTATTTTTGAAAGTTTCCGCAATATTATTATCCTTACAGAGCATCTGATCTCACCCCTTTCAATGATTTATTTTTCCCCGGATGTGAAAGTGTATTTTATGAATGACATGCAGGGATAGTATGAGGGGATATGAAGAAAATATGTTGTTGTAGTTTTTCAGTTATTGATGTAATGTAAACTTTATGAATATATTTAGTGTTTCCAAGGCCACTAAACTAATCAGTCTTTCGGGATATGATCTTTTTTGTGATCATGTCAATGTTATGTATTAATGCAACGACTCTGGGTATCTAGGGTCAGGGAATTACAGTTGTTATTAGAGGAAGTTTGGTATAAACCTTGGAATCTAGATTTAGATATACTCTGAATAGAGCACGTAGACCTAAGATGAACTTTGAGGATTAGTATAGAGGAACTTCCTAGAATTTTGGTATTATAGAGATTTTGTGAGTTTTCGGAGCAATACATCCCTGTCAGGATACGAGCAGGTAGAGGCAGCTCTGGCACAGATGTTCCTAGGGGTAAAACCCAAAAACACCGCTTTTATCTAGAATCGAACGGGAACTGGTTCACGATAATGGGCCTTGCTGCACACTTGGTTATGATACTCCTGGGGGATATGCTTAGGATAATTTAGATTTTCTTTACAAACCGATTTGAAGTATTATATATATAATATGAGAGTAAATGACCTTTGTTAATCCTAATGAGTTTCAAATTGAGAATATGGTTACATGTTAATCTCAAAATTATTTTATGAATACTGTTACTCAAACAATGCTTTCTGGTTTTAGTCAATGGCTGGATTCCAAGGAAGTCATAGTGACTTTGAGAATGATGTACAAGGTGGGAACTGTGGTGGGAATGAGTAAAAAAATGGAATGCTGATCGGCTTAAAAGATATCATCTTTATGCCAAATAAATTTTTCAAAAATATGATCAACAATATATATATTAACCAATTCCAGGACTCAATAAATAAGAGAATGGTGATGAATGAAAAGAGCTCTAGCAGTGAAGACCATGGAGAAATGAATCCTCAATTTCCATCATGCAGGAAATGTGGAAGGAGACACCCAAGAAAGTTTCTCAATGGGATAAAGAAATGCTTTACGTGTGGGAAGGAAGGACATAAAGTGAAGAATTTCCAAAGAAAAATGAAGAGTACTATGGAAGAAGATAAAAATGGTCCCAAGAATCCATTTACAATCATTTGCCGTAAATGTAGGGGTCCTGGCCATTACCTGAGTTAATGCCCTAATCTATATGATTTTTTCTTGGTAAAAGAATAATCTATGTGGAAATAAATGGATGGAGAAATGTTTAAAAAGTATTACTGCTCCTTATTGATGGGTTTACTTTGGAATAATTTTTTCTTGTATTTTTTACACTACAGTTTCCTATGTGAGAATGATATTTGAGGAAGAATTCTCTTTTCTGTTGTGTATATAGTTATAAATAACCATTTGGTTTTATATGATCGTTGGGTCTGAGGCAATTATAAGTTATTATAATTTGTGATGAAAATGAAAGGTATGATATAAGATTTGTGGTTAAATTATTTTAGGGTTATTTTGAGGAATTTATCTCATTTTGGTAATGTTATAAAATATAGTTTCTGAAAAAGGACAACACGCAGAATGTGTGACAACCCGTCGCATCGGACAAAGCTATAGGAATCTAACCCACAACCAATGTGAGATTGGGATTTATCACCTACCACTGGACTACGTAAAGTCCCTGGTTAGTTTGACTATTATTTTTTGTTAAATGATTTTATTGATCAATAATAATTTTGATTTGGGATCTTATGTATTATCAAATGAATAACCTCAATATAGGAAAATGATTTGGTGATTAAGTGATAAATGTTATTTTGGAAGTTGTTCGCTTTTTTGTGAACACAATATGCCCAAGGAAAATAGAATAGTATGGGATTTCATTTGAGGAGTAATGGAGGATTTTTATCTATGTTTTTATTGTGGATTTATAGTGATTTGGGTTATTTATGGAAATGATTAGGTTAATTACTTTTAAGTATGTGACTTTAAGAGTAATTAATGTCATTTGGAGATACAATTTAACGTGGAATACATCATTCTTATATGTTTTGGGTTTCAATATTATTTTGGATTATATTGAAGGATTTTAAGGACAATTGATTATTGAATGGTATTTATTTAACTTTGGGTTATTGATGGTTTAATTTTAGAAATTAAGATTAGTGTTTTATTTTCTCTAATGGAATATCCATTTGAAGGATCATCATATATTATACTAACCATTTTGATTTTGATTAATCTTTAAAGACAAGGTATATATATATTTTATCCTTCGTGGATCATGTGTTTCTATAGAAGTTTATTCTAGCTCTTCCATTGTGACCAAGTCTTCTTGAATACTCATTGTTCAAAAAAAAATGAGTTAGTGGTAAATTTTTATTAAGGAATGAAACTCTATTTAAAAATACAGTATATCTCTTTATGTTCGTATTCAATATTATAAATGAATTCCTAGTCCTTATGTAATGTAACTTAAAACAAAAAATGTTGTCCATTTACTTTTCCTACTGGGAGACTAATGACTGTTTGTCCCAACACAAGTTTGTGATTTTCTTATTGTTAACTTTCTCCTGATCATGTTTTCTATCCCTATATATCATAACATAACACTTAGTTTATCGTCCATATCCATGTTTTCCTACATGAAATCCTAGTATGGGTTATATTGGGTGACCTTTAAACCTCTCTTCATTTCTTTTAAAGTGATGGTTTTATTGACTATTTTTCCTATGTGGGACATTCCTTTATATTCTCAAGCCCAATTTTAAAAACATTTCGAGGACAAAATTTATTGAAGGAGGGGAGAATGTAACACCCCATGCTTCCACAGTACGTTTCCCTTTGAATAATGCAATTTCGTGCATTGTACGCAACTTCGAGATTCTAACACACCACAACAAATCAAACTAGCCGTTATGAATAGTAATACCAACTTTTTGAAATTTTATAAATTTTATCATTTGAAATGGACTTCATTTTTGGATTTGTAATATCGAAATTATCATAGGGTGAAATTTTGGTACTTTTCGGATAACTTTCATATTTTGATGAATAGTGAAAATTACTAAATTTTAATTAAAAACAACTTTTTTAATCAAAATAACTAATAGTTATAAATTATTAATTTGAGTGGTTTTAAAGTATATTTAGAATATATTTTTACCATTTAATACAATGTTGTTCATTGGATGTAATTTCACATTTAAACCAGACATAAGCAAGTGTCAATCTTTTGATAGTTATTATCCCATA
Organism: Viscum album; assembly: GCA_963277665.1. Lineage (NCBI taxonomy): Eukaryota > Viridiplantae > Streptophyta > Magnoliopsida > Santalales > Viscaceae > Viscum > Viscum album. Next base: position 105,248,423 of record OY728141.1, read on the forward strand.
AAAACACGATATTTGTTTTGACAACGGGAATTAATTTTTAAATTAATTAATGAAACTGATATGTTTTGAATTTGGTAAAATAGACATCATTTTTTAATTCATAATATCAAATATAGCTTAGGCCTAATTTTTGGTAATTTTCTGGAAACTTTCATTTTTTTTGATGAATAGTGAAACCACTAAGTGGTAGTTAAAAAACTGAATTTTTCATAAAACATAATTTTACCACTTTTGTGAGTGGAATTTCGAAAATCTGAGAGACATGGTTAATAAAATGGATTAAAATTTGGTTTAATGAGCTGAAAATAATTTTTGGGGAATAGTATCTTTTTACTTTTATTTACCACTGTTAAAAGTAAATAGGGAAATTAAGGGTAAAAATGATATTAATATTACCCTAACACATGTTATAATTCTATTGGACAAGTGTATCTCGACATAAAACAACCTTAGGAATAAAATATTATCATTTAGGTCCACTGGGATTAGATTAGGACATTTATTATTATTTAATTCAAAGAAGAGTTAAAAGAGTTAAAATCAAAGTTTATTTACTAATTCATTTTTAATATAAGGTTACACATAAGATAAATTCAATTATAAATATTAATTAGAAAGATAAAAAGATTTCCTATATAATTATATTTTATTTATAATTTTTAGACATTAAATAATTTAATTTATTTATGACACAATGATGATGTAGTAATTACCATAATAGTGAAAAATTAAAATAATTGATATTATAAATACACAAATAAATATAACATGAGACTTTTTATGAATTAAACTAATTTTATTTGTTAATATGACATGCTATGAATGATTTAACTTACTTTTTTTCGAATTAATCATTCTGTTATGATTTTCACAAAAACCAATTTTTCAAATAGTGTCAAAATTGACATAGAAGAGTTTTTTAAACAAATATTATATTATTAATTGATATTAAATTCCTAAAAATATATGGTTCGTCCAAGAGACTTATATCATGATATTTGTATCAATAATGGACCACTTGGGAGTCTCTTGGAGGTATATATTAAGTTTATTAACTATATAATATAAATATACAAAGTGACATGATAAGTGTCAAACTAATTAACTAAGAGTTAAAACTAAAAGATAAGGTTAATATAATGACCCAGCCTGTCTAAATTATATTGGTTGAGTGGTTTTCAACCCATCCCCACCTTAACGTTTAAATAATCCAATTTGGAGCCATTAGAAACCGAATATGAATTTATCATAAAATAATATTTCTAGCTTTTCCAAAGGTTCCCCTCACCCCTCTTATAAAAGGGACCTCCCCCTTCTCATTAATTCACACGTTCAAAGTCTTTTGGATTGTAAAAACCCTGACCAAATACTCTCTCAACATATCCCACTACAACCTAGTATCTTTAGTTTGATCAGAAAGTCATCCTAAGGATCCCTTTTGATCAAATCAAAAGGAAGAACCTGAAGAAGAGGTAATGTTTTCACCACCCTCTTTCAAGTTCCTTTCTTCTTCAACTTCTCCTTTATTTATTATTTAAATTCTAAAATAATAACTCCACTACCTTCTATATACTTTGATGTTATTATAAATATGGTACAACCATATTCAGTATTCTATCTTTGAATGGCATGTCACCATACGTGCGTACGTAAGGCCTACCGTCTCCACATCGTGGTGTAATTGTCATTCAATAAATTATTATTTAAATGGGTATAATAATGATATGTAATTCATGTAAATAATAAATATAACATGATAATTATCTGTCTATATGATATACCATCAAATTATATATTTTTCATCAACAAAAGAATGATATTGTCGCTCATGCGTACGTACGGACTACCGTCTCCACAAACATGATGAGATTCATTCTCCATCGTATCCATTCAAGTATAATTATCATATCATGATTAAAAATAATTTTTAAGGACTTGATATAATTCTGGATATGAATAAGATACAACCTATCCATAAAAAACACGGCTTACATAATAATGAATATAAAGGAAAACGAGTAAGTTAACACCAGAAATGACACTAATACTAAGATATTATTAACAAATCAATGTTAAAAGATCATATATGATATCATATTAAAGTCAATGATTCTTGTATAATTCAATAACAATTATTTAACCATTATACATGATTTTAACCTACTGTTGACCAAGGAAAAAGTACAAAGTAAGGGGTTTCTTATCTCACTTTTAATTTTGTGAGAATTCCATTGTTCAACACTTATTTATTACATGTGGTGTGTGTACTTAACATGTTTGTATTAATTGTGTAATATCAATTAATTCATGTATATTTACATCATAATTGTATGATCCTCATTTCATGGGTGTATGTTTTGTATGTTACCAAATCAATAAGAGAATTTAAAATTTCAATTTCCACTCATTCGGCTTTACGCATACTTCATTGATTATTTTACTCCAAGATTATGCGTGGAATCACTATTCATTTGATTATGTCATAATTTCCACTCCACTTTCTGTAGATATACTTTTTATACACATAATCACTCCATTGATAAATTCTCAAGTCAACAGTATGAACCTGATAAGAGTAATTTTTACTCAATCTCGATTTGTTGAGATAAACATCCAATTCATTGGTGTTGTTTTTACAAGAATATGTGGGAATGTCCTTTGATTGTTTTACACTGAATATCCAATCATATTTAGTGTATTTATATTTGTCACACATAATTATGTCATTGATTTATCCTTAACCTAATGATATGACCTTTATGAGAGATTTCATCTGAATTTACATTCCATTGAGACTACTTTGTTGTTATACACCAAATCACTTTAATGTGGTGTATATAATTTACTTTGACATAGTATATCATGAATCCCTTTATTCTCATGATATAACAATGTTTTGATTACCAAAATTATTTGTATTCAACTGTCTCTATTTTGGTTATAAAATCTAACTAAAATACCATTTTAAAATGTTTTAAAGACTTGTTCTTCTAAATCTTGCTCATTAATGTACATGTTTTAAAATTGGTTTTAAGGATTTATTTATATGGATATTTATGTTTTAAAATTAAAAATCCTTTTTAATGTTTCAATGTGGTATGGGAGACTTTGATTCAAAAATCTATTTTTAAATGGATTCTTGACAAATACTGTGACTTTTAAATGATTTCAAGAAAAAATGGGATATTTCTCTCAAATAGTTTTGATGATTATTTTCATCTATATCAATATCCTTCATTATTCTCAATTGAGTTTAATATGATACAATGAAATCTTCCATATTGTATTTAATGAGTTATGTTTGACTGTGGATGTGCTATTTTTATACCATTCATGGTTTGTGGATAAAGTATTGATATTTCATATGCCATTTTTAATACGAATGTCAATGTTATGTTTAAAAATATTAATATGAGGAATGCATTGGACTTAGTAAGTGACAGGTGGAGCCTGATATAGCTCCTTAATGCATCGATAAGTTTCATGAGACAAACTAGTGTCTTGGAACGAGGCCTTTAAAAAATCTTTTTTGTAGTCTTGGCACAAGGCCTTGGCTGTGTGGTTATGATAGTCTGGCATTATGCATTCCGTCATTATGAAAGTAGTTATTAATATTTTCATGTGATTATTCAACTAGTAGAATATCCATGTGAATTTGTAAATGGAATCATTTTATTTTATCCTTGCCATATTATGCTGAATTTCATGTTTAAATGGCTTTTGTTTTAGTTATACATTTCCTTAAAATTTTTTGTTTATTTACGAATGTTTCCGCTATATTGTTATCCTTACTGAGCATCTGAGCTCACACCTTTCAATGTTTTATTTTTCCCAGGATGTGAAGAATTATTTTATGAATGACCTACAGGTATAGTTTGATGGGATATGAAGACAATATATTGTTGTAGTTTTTCACTTATTGATGTAATTTAAACTCTATGAATATATCTAGTGTTTCCAAGGCTACTAAACTAATCGGTCTTTCGAGACTTGATCATTCTTGTGATCATGCCAATGTTATATAATAATGCACCGACTCTGGGTATCTGGGGTCGGGGCATTACAGTAGATCTCAAATGTCATTATGGTCACTTTCAGTACTTTGTGATTCCATTTGGCATGATGAACATCCCAAAAACGATCGTGCAAATCATGACCCAATCATTTAGCCTTAAATAGACTGGTTCATTGTGATATTCATCAATAATATCCTAGTGTGTTCAGTGTTCAAGGAGGAGCACGTGAAGCACTAAAGTATTGTCCTAGATACACTCTAAAAGAACTAACTTTTTGGGAATATCTCAAAGTTCGTGTTTTTTATTCAAGAGGTTCATTATTTGGGACACATTATCTCAGAGGAGAGAGTTGCATTAGATCCTAGAAAATTTGGTGTAGTTATTTCTTGGGATCCCCCAAAGTGTGTTACCAAGGTTCATTTTTCCATGGTTTGTAATGGTAATATCGGAGGATAATACTAGAATTCTCAATATAAGAAGCACCCTTGATTTCATGTACATGAAAGGGGATGCCTTTCTTGTGGATAGAAATATGTCGGTAGTGCTTTCAGGAGCTTAGGAAGAGGTTGATGAGCACTCCCATCCCGAGGTTACCGAATGGTGGAGTAGAGTACATGTTGTTCTGCAATTCATCAGTGACCGAGCATGGCTGTGTACTAATGCAGAGGAAAGAGGTGATTTCCCATGGTTGTCACCAGAAATGACAATATGTGTAGAACTACGTGGACCATGATCTTGAGTTTGCGGTAGTAGTATTCAATGTGAAGAAGTGGAAACACATCCTGATGGGTGAGAAGCTTGTCATCTTATCTGATCACAAGAGTATAAAGAATATATTATCTCAAAAATATCTTAACTTGAGGCAGAGGCAAAGGTTAGAGTCCCTCTATGACTATGACATGGAAATTTTCTACACTATAGGGAAGATGATCATGGTGGTAGATGCATTTAGGAAAAGATATAGTTCACAATTTCTGAACTAGGAATTGGGGTGGTTGGTCTTTTTGCAAATATAAATTATGGATGTAGATAGAGTATCTTAACTCTAGTAGATGGTTTCACTCATCAACGCTTACAATGATTCAAGATGGCTAGCCTTGGGGATACGGATTGTGAGACTCTACAAGCTCAAATATCTACATGGAATGCTTTTGATGGATACAAAAAATGTAGGTAGCACATTATTCTCCTTAGAGGACTCATGATGGTACCCATGACAGTTTAGGAGGATGTTTTTCGGGAGTTTCATACATCCCATTTGGGGGTACATATAGGTTTGGAGAAATGTACCAGGACCCCTAACACCACTTTTTTTTGGCTACGGATGAAGAAATACTTGCAGTGGTTGTTTCTCGATTCCATAATTTTTATACAGTGAATATTAAGAACCAGGATCCTGGGGGTTCAGCTCAACCCAATGAGGTCTCAGAGTGGAAGTTCAAAATGACATTTGTTGTCTTCATGATATTATTACCACATATGTCTAGCAGAAAAGAGCATATCTGGTAATAGTTGAGAGACTCACCAAGTCAGCCCACTTTCTAGCTATCTGAGACTAGAGATTATTAGAGTGCATTAGATGCCTCTAAGTTTAAGAGATTGTTAGAGTCCATGGAGTTCTATTGACAATTGTCTCATATTTTTATTTTCCCTTTACATCTCTATTGTGGAATGTATTTAATGAGTGATTTGGGACCCAGTTAAAATTGAACATAGTGTTTCACCAACAAATAAGACGACCACATGAGCGGACCATTTATTTCATTGAGAAAATGTTACGGGATTGCATGTTATACTTTGGTTATAGTTTAGAGTATCTTCTACCAATGGTGTAGTTTTCATAAAATAATAGCTTCCATTAAACCGTTGGGATGGATCCATTCAATGATTTTCCATGAGAACCTACATGTCACCACTTTTCTGGACTAACCGAGGAGAGTCAATATTCATGAGCCCCGAGTTGGAGAAAGATACTAAAAAGAAGGTGTAACTCATCTAGGACTGGATACAGACTGCACAGATCCATCAAAAATCTTATTCAATTAAGAGATGAAGGCTATTGGAGTTTAGGGAAGGAGGCCTTGTGTTACTTTAATATTCACCTCGACATGGATTACAATGAATTGTACAGGGTGATAAGATATATCTATGGTTCATCATTTATTTTTAGATACTGCATAGATTTGGAAAGGTGGTGTACCACAAAGCTCTACCTCCATAGTTAGACCGGGTATACATCGTCTTCCACATGTCGTAGATGAGGAGGTATGTGCATGACCCATCACACATTGTTGATTGGGGTGAGATGGACATTGTGGATAATGTTATCTTTTCCGAGTTCCCAGTGGTGATCTTGGATTGGTAAGAGATGATCCTGGAGGTGTGATTGATTACTTTGGTGTGCATCAAGTGGTAGCACGAGAATCTCTAGGAGAGAACATGGGAGAGGGAGGTTTTCATTCTTTCTCTATACCCACATCTATTTGAGTAGACCAGGTTTTCAAATTTTAGGGATGTAAATCCCCAAGGTGGGATGAATGTCATGTCTCAGATTCTCCATGTTTTTCTTGATATTATATAGATTATTTTTGAGACTAGGAACTAGGATTGTTTGAAATTGTTAGGCCTGGTGTACAGGGAAGATGTTTTTGAAAAATATTAAAATATTTAATTGAATGGAAAATACTTTTACTATAAAAGTGGAATAACTCCAAAAGGTTGACCCGATCAAGAATTTGAAAAAAAAAATGTGTTACGAATTTTAGGATTACCCTAGGTGTGACCAAACATTTTTAGGAACAGTTTATTTTGTGAAAAAGATTCCATGGGCATAAAATGAAAAAAATAATAAGTTTTTTTTCATTTTACATGAGTGGAAACTTTTTCACAGACGAACAATGCCGAATGATATTAGGTTATCCATATGGTAAATAAGAAATTCTAAACTCAAATATTCCCATATATTTCTGATCTAGGAACCCTCTTTGTAATCATTCTACCTTTTTAGGAAAACAGTGTGCACATTCTATAAAATACTTTAATATTTTTCCAAGATTTGTTCCGAGATCTTTGGGCCTCGGAATCACATTTTTTCTTCGCGCCCGGTCTGAAAAATAATCCATATAGTATCTAAAACTAATAAATAGAAAATAAAAGATGTAACAATTAGTATAATATAACATGAAATCTAGATTTTGTATCAAATCAATGATCACTGTAGTGTATAATTAGTGGGAATAATACTACACACATGGATAGAAACACCCATGGAAAAGGTTAAGGTTAATTCACATTAGCTCTAATGAATCATTATAATGGATTTGAGTATAATGTTAACTATTTCTGTTAGTTAAACTAATAATAAATTACCAGGGATAATAATGGATTGAACAAGGATATTCAGAGCTCGAACCCAATGTATTATATCTTAACAAGTGAGGAGACATTAGTAATGATATATTCTTATTAGTTTATTTGTTTTCGTAATTTTTCAGTAGTGATAAACATTTTGATTCAAGTAACATGATGAATCAGGATAAAAATGATAAATAATACAAGGTTATGTTTATATAAATAACTATGTCTTATAACTAAATTGGTGTGTACACATTATTGATTGTGACTTTTTGAATATTCATGTTATGATTAAAAATAGAATGTCTATGAATTACCTAATGTGGTGAGGTCAATATCTTAATTGAAAATAGTTCATTATACTAATAACTATTTTCATTATTGGGTGATATTTATTTGTGATAATTTTTAATATTCCATATGTTATGTGAATTATATAAAACATCAATGAATTATTCTTTAGTTATTTTGAATTAAATGGTTTGAAACATATATTAATTGGTATCGATAATGTAACACCCCAAGATTTTAAATGAGATAAATCATGTTCAATAGAATATATGACACATGAAAGCAATATTATATGACAACGTAAAAACTTGAGTATTTATTATAAATATCTGTTAAAATAATGTCGATATTTTTTTTAGCTTGTGGAACATGCAACCCTGAGTTGAAATCAACCACAATATAGTATAATGTTAGGGAATTTCTTCTAAATTTGTTATTATTAATATAGATGAATTAATTATGAAAATTATGGTCTTATATTAATTAGAAATAAATTGCGAATCATTCAATAGATATGAAATGTTTTCTGAAATATTATTTTATTCTATAAGACGATTTTGACTCTCTTCATGAAAATAAATAATAAATATATTCATAAAACTTTTAAAAATGTAATTGGATAAAATGAAATGTATTTTTAAAATAATTATATCAAAATTATCAGTGGCTTAATTTTTTGATTTTTTAAGGTTTTATTTTTCACTGAATAGTGAATGTAAAAATATTAGTTGAAAACATCATGTTTTACATAATTTACTTCGGTAATTTATATTTCAAATTGGATTTAATGTAAAATTAGATCAATTATATTAATATTTTAACTAATTTATATAATTGGAATAAATTTCATTTAAAATTTTTCTATTAAACATTTCTATACCAATGATAATTTTATCTTGGGAAACATTATTTTTCATCACATCAGTGGGAATAATATTAAATTGAATTATTCAAATACTATGAGTTGAATTTGTTAAAATAGATTACTTATTTATAATTATAACAATTTATATCATCTAATACATTCATCAAAAATTTTTCCCTTATTAATAGTAAAAGAAGTAAAAATTAAGTATTGTGGTTAAGGTAAAAATGGGTTTATTGGAGGATAAATATGGAAGAAACATGAAAAAATGACACAGAAAATGTCCAAGAAACATTTTATCTAAACATTTTTCCCCTATAAACTCTATTTTTTTAGAATCATTCGGCTTTTTGTCTTGTGGAATAATAAAAACACAGGGGAAGTTGAATCTTTTCAAAAATTCCATATGCATCCTCTACCACACATGTAAAGGGCCATTCCATACCCCATCCTAACATTTAAAAATATATTTAGTTAATAAAATCCCATTCAAAATAAATTATTTATTCCCATCCAAATATTATTGAACCCATTAATATTTCATAAAGACAACTTAACATGGTTTTGGTGAAAACATAATGAGGTCATCCAAAGAAGTTTAAACATTATTAAATGAGTGTTTTTATTTTGAATCTTTTTACACATACATCATACGTTATTATAAAATTATTATCTAATTAATTAACTATCATACATATACCAATATTTTATTATGTTATAGTCATGTTCTATATATATATCCAATATGATCAACTGGGAAACCAAACTGTCAACAATGTGTACGGTGGAGTACCTCCTCACAAATGAATGTAAGTGGTTTTCCATCACCACAAAAAAATGATTAAATAAAATTGATTTTTTTTAATTTATGATATTATTATGTTTATAAAATTTTTAAAACACATATACCTTCTTAGGATCCATTTTGTTTGAAATAAGAGAACATCGCTCATGTGTATGTTGAACTACTATTTCATAACGTAATGTGATTATAATTTCCCCTACACATTTTATGGATGTTGATAATGATAAATTTACAAAATTTATTTGATATAAATAAATTAATATTGACACATAAAAATTAATATTGATCCAACATCCTTACCCATTCACACATTATGTAAATTATAATGCCGCTTCTACGTATGCACGACCTAACATCTCCCCAATGAAATGAGATCTATTTTACATGTTAAAATTTATGTAATTTTCATCAAAATTTATATATTTTTTTAAAAAAATATTTATAAAATTAATATAATTCTATATATTATGTAACTATTTAATATGTACATGAAGAAGAATAGTTATTAAAAAACATGAATGAGAAAATAGTGCAATTGACACACAAAGGAAAGACAATAATGAATGATTATATGTGAGTGGGTGATAAGATATTATAATATTATGATATATTATATTAATTATATGGATATTGATTTTTTATAATCTAGTAATAGTAATAAAATCATTATACTTGTGCTCAAATCACATTCAATGAAAATGAAGCGTTAGGTAAGGGGCTTTGTCTCAATTTCTCTTCACTGAGTCGTATTGTAATGTTATGCACCAAATTTAGTTTGTATGGTTTATATACTAATACTTTATCATGTAACATGATTAATACATCAATTTATATGAATATTATATATTAATTTGAATTTTTTCATATAATGGTATTTGACTTGAAACATACAATGTGGTAAATAATTCATGATTCAATTTGTTTTCATTGGGTTATATTACTTCTTCATATTTTTTGAAATTACACAATTTTGTTTATAATAAATTTTTACTATGGTATTTTTTATTTAAACTAATTTTATTAGGATTTGCATTTGATACACATAATCAAATATTTTATTAATTATCTCCTCAATATTATAATATTTTTAAGGGTTTATTACAAAATCTAATTATAATATGGCTTATTTAGACATTAATTCCCATTGATGGATATAATTTTATTCACAAACCAAATATCCATTTAATTTCATATCATTTATTTATTCATGATGATATCTGGTAATAGTTCCATTTTCCCACTCATTGGTGCATAAAATTATTGAGATATTGTTTTAAATACAATCTGACTTCATTTGTCTCTTTGGTCAAAAATAATTTGTTCTTCCAAAACCTTGTTTTATATTAATCCAAATCCTCCTACACAATCTGAGCATGGAGGTTCCTACTAAGGTAATATTCTATATTGTTTCCATTCTCTAGAGTATAGACTCAACTAAATTCATAGTTCTATAGGAGTCCCATATACAACCACTATCTTAGGATAATGTCTCCCAATTTGTATAAGTACTACAGTATATGATGGTTTGAGTAGACCACATATCAATTCACTAAGAAGGTAGTGCCACCACATCTTCAATGTGAAGAATACCACCTCTAGATCAAGGTCATGAGTCATATATTTCATCTCATGGTTTCTCAGCTACCTCAAATTGTATTTGATAAATTCCTGCTAGTACACTAACACGTAGGCAAGCCTGGCTCCCAAGACAATGCAATACACCACGTACTCCACAACCACCATTGGTAGTCTCAACACCATAGAACTTTTGATTCCCTACCTCAACTCCTAAATTTTGCTTTTTTAGTTCGCATACTGGGTATAAAATTTCACTTTCTGTGTCATGTTGGTCAAAGTAGATGCAATTCTAGAGAACACTACCATAAACCTCCAATTTTACACTTATAAACCAAGAAATATGTGCACATTTTACACACACATGGTATGATCCCAAGAAATAACTACATTGATCTTCACTGGTTCCACAACAAAATCATTATTGGAAATAAAATTCCCCAAAATGCAAACCTCATGAATCCAAAACTATTACATGAATTCTTTCACATAAATATGGTTCACTTGAAGAAAATCTAGAACCATCATCAAGTGCTATTCATGTTATTCCATTGATAAAAACAAAATTAATATGTATTCAATGAGAACTAACACAAACTAGTCCATGTATGGATGTAAAACCTGGTTCATCAAATATAGAATCATGGTAGGGGAATTCATCAAACCAGAAGGAAATAATAGGAACTCATTGTATCCATATAGACATTATAATTCAAACATTGGAATATCAGCATCATAAAATATAAAATGGTGTTAGATAGGCCTGATATCAATCATTGAGAACCATCTCTCAGATCACAGCTTCTTATGGAGGTCCTCAGTCTATTGCAAGGGGAAACTCATCTTTATCATGGTATGGTTCATGAAAGTATAATTTATGGAAAGTCATAGGATCATCTCCTCCCTTTTCATTAACAAAAATGTATCTTCTATGTGGGACACACTAGGATTGATGATACCCTTCTCAATAAGGTATGCCAATTACAAATAGAAACTCCTTAATCTTGGTAGGGGCCATCCGATATTCCAAAAAATATATCAGAGTGGTACTTAGATGCCAATTAAGGAAGAGATACATCTTCTATCATTGAGGTATTCCTAGAATGTGCTCTGGTATAAAATCCATATAATCCTCAATAACATTAAGAATCCCAATTATTGAATAGCCTTATTCACCAGGGATATACTCAAACAGTAAAGGGTGATGGGTTGCAGAATCCTTCTCAAAAAACAAAATTGTCTTTCCATGAGATATATCTCACCAGAAAAGGATAATCTCATCCAATCAGTGTGTAAGAATCTAACTTGTCTGCGGTGAGATTCAATCTTTTCTAAGACCATGGAAAATCAATATATACCCAATATGAATTCATAGGGTTCTATAATGATTAAAAAAAGTTCCCTCATGAACCTTATATCCACCAAGATAACGCTCCCACAACCAAAATATTAAAGACACATTAAATATGTCCCCAGTAGGAACCTCGAGACGAAGCTTTTGGGAAAGAATCACATGTATGAGCTCCAAATCATGAACTATGATTATATATATGATTAGATGTCTGGAACATGTGTCCAATAATACTAATGAAAGATTAAAATAAACATATATCAATCCTTGAATCATCTCATGCACTCTGGGGTAATAAACCTCCAATCCCTATAGTTATCCATGGTCCTAGCTGCTATCTCCCTGATCCAGATGCGGGATTCCTAGTTATTGTGGTGGGAAAATTTCATACTATATTCCAACTCCCGTATTTAATTATTCACTACAAGGTCCACCTACATGGGGACCAACCTGCCTATATCTAGGATATCCCTTATCAGAGCTCTACCTCAGTTGTGGCAGTCTTTCAGCTATCTACATTTTCTTATCAGGTATTGATATCCTAATTTATAGAGTCTACATAATAATATACAAGACTCGGCCCTATAACACCAACTCCAAATATATTTGTCTTGTGGCCCTCTGAAAGAAATATATCTATCACTAGTGCCGACTCCAACAACCTGTTACAGGTGGGGATGTACAAGGGAACCATTTTGTCACATATATCTCGGTAGAGTCCCCTATCAAACTCTATTTCAAAAAAGTATACATCCCATGTTTTTATGGGAGTGCCCTGTAATGTTTGAAAATCAAAATATGTACTCATCTTATATTATCCCTCTCGGATGAATCTCAAAAATCTCATAAATCAAAGCTGAGATCAAGAAGTAGGGGTTGTACTCCTCATGAAAAAACATCTAGTATTTATCCCATAAGACTACTGAATCATCATGAATCTATGTAATAAAGCTGAACAGAAACCTAGATTCGCAGTGTAAAAAGATATATTACTGTGATGTCACTGTATCATCCAATATATAGATGATCCTGAAGACATGGTCCACCAAAAATAACCAATACACCGATTCCTTGGAATCATGCATGCCATGAATCCTTAGAGTCTTATAGTTTTGGAAGTCACAGATCATGCTAAGCCTATGCATAGCCGCATCCTATGCTATTTGGATGATCTATTGCTTGATAGGTGGAGGTTTTCAACCTTACCACATTGAAGAAGAAGCTAGCTAGAGAGACCTTGAACTGAGGCCTCAACACTCATTAGATCATCTTCATGATCTGGAACAACTATCCTGAATGGATGGAATCCTAGAGGAATCCAATGATTGATATAGACATACCAAAATCATATGGGAATATATACACCTAATAATTATAGGGAGATAAATCAAGAAGGATAGTAAAAATAATAAATATTATATGATCAATGTACTAATTATCCTTAAATCTAATTTCTTGATATACAGGGTTGAAAATAAGGTATTCAATGTCCTGTTGAATGGATATGTCAATTTCCCTCACCATCACAAGATTCCTAGGCTTCAAAACCACACTCAAAACAGAATGAAATTTCATTTCTAAACCTATCCAAATCCTCATAATGGTACTAGTACAGAATAATTACCATGAAATGAACCACTTTGATACCAATACTTCAATACCCGACCGATGCCAGGTCTCAAGCCGCAAATACCCCAATCCCAACACAATAGGCCAGGGGGTGCTGACAAGCATAGAATACCTAACTGAAATGGGGATTCCATTATCTAAGTACCTATATTAACATATATATCAATATGAATGCATAAGTGAATAAGCTATAAAGTGAAATAATTAGAACATATAAGGGAACTACTATGCATAAAAAACAACTAGATAGTGCAAGAGTATAATAGTGAAAAATTAAATGTAGTGGGGAAATTATATGCCCAACAAAAGATATATCCCCACTTGAAAAAAAATAAATTTAAAATTATGAGAGAGAATATCTATTGATCTATACTATGTGACCACCATATGCATTCGAAAGTACCATATATCCCTAAGAACATCTAAATCCATCGTCGACCTACCTATAACCTGTAAAGACCCTGAAATTTCATGGAATTTTTTTTCATAAATTCATTGGAATTTTACAAATATGTAGTTTCTGATGATGCCTGATTCTGACGCCTGGTGTGCCCGGAATATAATTCTGATGTTTTGTTTGGGTACATTTAGTAAAGGTACGTGGAGGTTTTTATATCTTTTCAACTCGTGCTCATATTTGAAATCTAAGGACACAGATGAGCTCGCAGCCCCGATATTCCCTTAAGAAGACCTTTACCACAGTTGACTTTTATAGGAAGTGGTAGTTAAAAATTGGGGTTTCTAATTAAAATTTAAAGATTAAATAAAAATGTGTCTATAACAAATTTTTATTTGAAAGGTGATTAAAGTAATTGGTTAGAAGTTAGAACCTCCAAAGAGAGGTTGGCGGTGGGGGCCACCCCACATAACCTCCCATTGGAGGATATAATGTCGTGGGGCCCACATGAGTTGAAACTCTTAACCTCCCCTTTAAACTCCCTTGAAACCCCTTAAACACTGGGAATTACATGGTTTAATTATTGCCAACACCCCACCATTAATGAAAATATTTAATTAATTTTAATTCAAATATTTTTTAATCCATCCCTCCAAATTTAATCTAATGTGTTGTCACATTTAATGGGAGACAACACTTGAGTTATTGTGCCATAATAATAATAGAGAGTAATCTCTATTATTTTTTGATTAATTGTTTTTTTGTGGAGAGCTAATGAGAAGAGGGAGATCCTTCTTCCCATGAAGAACACGAAGAACATATTCTCCGCTTCTTCAACCGGGGCATGAATGTGGGGCGACGCCCTCAAGGAACACCTGTCTTCCTTTTTCTTCCTCTTTGTCAATGGAGATGATGCTGCCGATGATGAACGTTGCCAAAACTGATGCTTCCACTTTTGACGCACCCCAACATCAACGAATCGACTCCGTCATCAAAAAGCAAACATCGAATCAAGGTAGGGGGTTTTGTATAATTTTAAATGAATAAAATTGTACCCTCATTCTCGATGAATGATTTGGTTCTTTTTTGGGATTTTTTTATCACCTAACATGTCGGGCACGGGACGAATAAACAAGGCCCGATGACTCTCCATTGATTCATGACTGTATTGGAGACAGTGGTGGTGTTGGAAGAGGCGATGGTGACCAATGTCGGCCGAAACTAGAGGCGGAGGCAATTGAAGGCAGCGGTGGTCGTGCACTGGCTGCGTGAAGAGACCGGCGGCTGCTCTGGCCGCCTGGTCCTTGGGGAAATCCGCCGGCCAATCCGGCCGGCCCGATGGAAACCGCAGCACCCGCAGGTGCTGCATGGAGGGAACTACGGCCCGTAACCATAGACCGCTTTGCTGAATGATCCTGCCGGTTACGGCCAGCCGGGCTGGAGGATCGCGGTGCTCTATGCGCCATGCGGCGGGGGAACCATGGCCCACTGCTAAGGCCTGCTCAGCAGATGAACCGACCGACTTCCTTCTGGCTGATCTAGAAAAATTGTGACGCCGCGTGGAGAGAACAACGCCCCACTGTGCGGGCTGCTCATGCCGAACAGAACCGGGTGGCTTCGACAGGCCGGGCAGGGAGAGGCGGCGCTGCTCGGTACAGCCGGGTGAACCAGACCGTCCCACTCCATGGGCCGGGTCTGCAGGTAGGCCGCGCCCTACCGGGCCCAGCCGACCCCCCCAGCCTGGTCTGACTCACTGAGCTGGGGCGGGCCGAGCTGCCATGCCACTGGGCTTCACGGGTCGGGCCTGACTTTGCTTAATTACTAATATCTCTAAGGCTGCGCATCCGAACAACTCTCCATCTACGGAACTAGGATCCTTGTGATGAGGCAGTCCTTCTGAGATACTCTAAGTGTGTTTTGGACAACTTTGTAAAACTACTAGGTTTGGAACAAGCGTAAATCCAATCGGGCCCCTGGAACAGAAAATCTAATATTTCTCAGACCACGTGTCTGATTGATGTGTCATCTTTCTCTTTAAGTTCCTTATGATAAGACGGAACGTCGGGATACATCAACTCAGAACTTTGTGATAGATGATGTATAGAGCCCTTTTCTCGAGGTGCGGACCCTCCCGGAATCAAGCATGTTTTGTGCGGGAACCCTAGAGTTGGATGTAACTGCATCGACTACCGTAATGGAATTCTCTATGTGTTCAATGATGATGATTACTGTACTGAAATCCTGTGTGGGTTCGATAGTTCTGACTTCTGTTCCTATATCCTCTGTGGGTCTGACAGATTAGCTGGTCCTGTATCCTATTTGGGTCGGAAAGCTTAGACGAGATAGTTGGCCTGTATCCTGTGTGGGTTTGACAGCTAAGACAAGATAGATAGACTATATCCTATGTGAGTCCCACATCTTTTTCGGTCTGGTATCCTATCCAAGTCTGATAGCATAGATGATCCAGTGGCTACATATGATAATCTATATCTCTCTATTATTGTGGCATACTTGTGTGAGATGAGTCATGTCTTCAACCATTTTCATCACGGTGATTGACTTTACTTCTTTTGTGGAATTGGTTTGTGCTTGGGATCAAGAGATGGAGCCAGACTGAGTTTGGTAACTTATGTATATGTATGGGCATATACCTAAGTAGGGTTGGTTGATACTTTGTGATTGTATCTTTCTTATTTTTTTTATCATTAGTGGATATTGTGAGAATTTGTGGGTCTCAGGGTCCCTACTGAGTATTGTTATACTCACCCATGCATGGCCTATGCCCGCACCTCATTGTGTTGGATGTAAAGGATAGAGAACACTGAAGGAGGCCAAGAGTACCACGAATGGACGGTACCCGGAGGTGGACCCTGAGACGAGTCGGCACACGGAGGAGACTGACAGATGTGAGTGCCGAGGTGGCCAATTGTACACACCCTTCAGGTAGGAACCTGAGAGGATGATCCAGGAGCTACTCTTTACATTCAGTTTTTTGTCCCTTTTTACATGTACTTGTTGTTCAGTTGGGTTTGTATATTGGCCCACTTACATTCCATCACACTCTTTTGTATTCAATTTTACTTAGTGTTTACTCCCTATTACGTACTCATTTGTGTTTGTTTACTTTTATAAAGGCAATTCCTTCCCACATTATGTATTTATGTCTTTGGTGCTAGTCACCAGCCCCCGGCCAATGGAATGCGGGCTTGGGGTTGTCACGGCACAGGTCTCGAGGAGGGGTCATGACAAATTGGTATTCGAGGAGTTGGTTCTACTGCAGAACTCAGGACTCTGATCATTATTTTCTCTGAAGCAATTGTGTTAAGAGTATTGAGTGTGGTTTTTCAATTTAGGGAAAATGGTTTTGGTGCAGCATCCAACGTAACCATACACTAGGACTCTGACTTCTGATCATCGACCTAATGCACGAAAACACTGATTGCGTGTGTGTTTCCTTTGAAAAGTTTTCTTTGTGATTACTTTGTTTCATCTCACCAGGTATAATTATTTAACCGTGTCGCACCTGTTTATTTTCAGGATGACCTCACAAAGGCTACCAACTAGGTTTCTGAGTTACGTACGAGATGGTAGCCCACCGAGCAACGTTGCCACAGGGCAGGGCCCCATCACAGTGGAGGTACCAGTGGTACTACTAACCGCTAGGCCATAGATACCACCGGCATTAGTAGCATAGATTGCACGCCACCTTAGTGATTTTCATGAGGTCCAACACCAGAGGTCGCCCAGGTTCCAGGGAAAGACGGACCCACATGTAGCTGAGGAATGGCTGGAGGATATTGTGATAGTTTTTAGATTAGTAGGGACACCAGCCAACCTTTTGGTGATCCTTTCCGCGAGTCTCCTGCATGTAGCAACAGATTGATGGTGGAGCCTGATGCTTTAGATGCATGGAGAGGAATCACTACTCTAGAAAGAATTCGAGAGTCTCCTTCACTTATAGTTTGTTCTAGACATCCTTCATGTTGTGCGGATTCAAGAGTTACATCATCTATAGTAGGGAAGAATGACAGTAGCTCAGTACTCGGTGAGGTAAACTGACCTCTCACGCTACTCCACAGTTATGGTTCGGGAACCGTTCTTCAGGGCCTGGTCCTTCGATCAGGGATGTAGCTATGAGATCAGGACGTTGACGATTCCCCTTAGCATCCCAGTGTAGGAGAGGGTGCTGGTGAAAGCTCTTCTAGTGGATATTTTCTCGCTAAGCAGTCACTAGTAGAGAGACCCACCATAGGGTGACATGTAGTAGAGTCTTCTGCAGCTGTCATTAGATATATTTCGCAGAGGTCCAAGCAGGATAGGCCATCAAATGTGAAATCCCATAATACAGGTTCGGTAGTGCGTGGCACACAAGACAGATT
Organism: Viscum album; assembly: GCA_963277665.1. Lineage (NCBI taxonomy): Eukaryota > Viridiplantae > Streptophyta > Magnoliopsida > Santalales > Viscaceae > Viscum > Viscum album. Next base: position 105,267,085 of record OY728141.1, read on the forward strand.
CAGCTATAAGGGGAAAAGGCAGTCTTATGCATGAGGCGGGCAGGGCCACATAGCTCGTGACTGCTCAACCCACCTTGCAGATGAGCAGTAGACAGTGGAGAGACCTTCCAGGCAGAGGTAGAGGTTCAACTGTGGTGGTCTGCTGGGAGCAGGTGGACGTGGCAGAGGAGCTTGCCGACCAGCGGGTGGCGGATGACGTTTCAAGGCTCTACCACCACCACCATGAGGTGGTCCAACCCAACCACTGGGAGCTGGTGGACATAGGCGGGCTCGGCTTCAGGCAGTCGAGGCCTATGACCATGGTGCAGCTGAGATGATTCAAGGTACTAAATGTGTCTACTCTATCCTTGTTGCAGTACTTATAGACACAGGTGGGAGTCATTCTTTTATTAACACTACCCTCATCCGGAGCTCTAAAATTCCGACAGAGCCATTGGCTCGATCCTTACGGTTAGAGACTCTTACGAGAGCAGACTGGACGATTACGCACTGGTGCAGGAAATATGAGCGTACTCTAGGAGGTTATAGCTTCAACTGAGATCTTCTTGTAGCAGAGTCGAGGCCTTACGACGTCATCTTGGGTATGGACTGGTTATCCATAGTTCATGCTTATATTTACTGTATTAGATGCAAAGTGCAGTGTATCCGCACGGATGGGACTAGGTTCACCTTCACCGGTGAGAAGAGAGCATTCACAGCGCTTGATGGACTTACGCAGAGGAGAGGGAAGTCGATGACACGTCAGTTGGTTAGTCTCATCCTCAGAGCAGTTGATATGAAGTGTCCGAGTTTTCTTATTGTGGTGGATCAGTATGCGGATGGTTTCTATAACGATGTTCCAGGACTACTTCCTCATAGAGAGGTAGACTTTTACATTGATCTTTACCCCAAGGCAGCACCAATATCTACTCTAGAATATTGGATGGCTCCCCCTGAGCTTTGTGAGCTACAGGTATAGCAGGAGGACTTTTAGGGGAAGGGATTTATCCGACCCAGTGTTTCACCCTGGGCATCCTCGATTTTGTTCGCCAAGAAGGTGGATGGAAGCTTGCAACTATGTGTCGAATACCGTCGCTTGAATCAGGTCACTATGAAGAATAAGTACCCACTTTGAAGATTTATGACCTCTCTGATCTACTTAAGGGAGAACGATGGTTATCGAAGATAGAAATTAGGTCAAGCTATCACCAGCTCAGTGTTCGAGATGAGCATGTGTAGAAAATGGCTTTCAGGTTTCAATATGGCCACTACGAGTTCATGGTTATGCCCTTCGGTGTAACCAACTCTCCAGCAGTTTTCATGAGTCTCATGAATAGGATCTTCCAGCCTTTCCTCGATATATTTTTCATAGTCTTCATCAATGACATACTGATTTACTCGACTACTGAGGAGGAGCATGCATACCATTTGCGGGTGGTACTGGATACACTCTGATAACACCAGCTTTATGGAAATCTCTCGAAATACCAGTTCTGGATTTGAGAGGTTCATTACTTAGGACACGTCATCTCAGAGGCTGGAGTTGCAGTTGATCTAGCGAAGATCGAGGTGGTACTTTCTTGGGAGCGACCTAGGAGTGTGATGGAGGTGCGGAGTTTCTTGGGACTAGCTGGGTACTATCAGAGATTTGTTCCAGACTTCTCCAGAGTTCCAGCACCCATTTCAGCGTTGAAAAAGAAGGGAAACCCATCTTGTGGTCAGATAGATGTCACCAGAGCTTTCAGGATCTGAGGTATAGGTTGACCAGTGCGCCTATCTTGAGGCTACCAGGGGAGGGAGTAGGGTACATAGTTTACTGCGACACATCGGGGACCAGAATCAGGTGTGTCCTGCTACAGGAGCGAGAAGTGATTGCGTATGATTCACAATAGTTGAGACAGTACGATCAGAACAACACTAACCATAACCTGGATTTAGAAGTAGTGGTCTTCGCCTTGAAGATGTGGTGGAACAATTTGATGGGTGAGCATTTTACAGTCTATTATGATCACTAGAGTCTCATGAACATCTTCTCTTAGAAGGAACTAAAATTGAGACATCAACAATGGCTTGAGATCCTCCAGGACTATGACATCGAAATAGTCTATACTTATGGGAAGGGGAACATTGTAGGAGATTCTCTCAGCATTAGATCAGGCATTCAACTGCTAGGAGAGGCGACAGAGCAGCTGGCCGTGTTGCAGATATCCTTTGTGGATAGAGATGGAGGAGCCTTTCTGCAGTCTCTCACAGTCACTCCTCCAATTCATTAGTGATTCAGAGAGGCGCATCGGGTGGACATTTACTGTGAGGCACAAAGTGCTCAGATATCATCAGGACAGGCACCTAATGGGTTTTCTGAAGGTGGGGAGAACATCATCTTCATCAGAGGACGTACCATGGTACCAGTTGCACTATAGGAGGAGGTGTTGTGGGAATTCAACAATACCCCTATAGTGGTACATCGTGGAGTGGAGAAGATGTATTAGGACCTCAGAAGACAGAACTGGTGGCCAGGTATGAAGAAAGAAGTAGGTGAGTTTGTCTCTCGATTCCTCACTTGTCAGTAAGTGAAGGCGGAGAACTAGGTTCTAGCAGGCTTGGTTCAGAACTTAGAGATTCTATAGTGGAAGTGGGACGGGATATTCATGGATTTATTGATGGGACTTCCATGCACATCAAGAGGACAAGACTCTATCTTGGTGATCATTGACCGACTCACCATGTCAGCCCACTTCATTCCGATCAGAGACTAGGGCTTAGTAGAGAGTGTATGACACCTATACATTAAGAATATCATACAACTTCATGGTGTGTCATCGACTATCATCTCCAATCGAGATGATCGGTTCACTTCCCAGCTATGTATGTGGTTACATGAGGCTTTTGGGATGCAAATTTTCTTGAGCACCGCCTTCCATCCTCAGACGGATAGTCAGACTGAGAGGACCATTCAGACCGAGAAGACATGCTCTATGCATGTTTCCTCAACTTTGGTCGCAACTAGGAGGATCGCTTACCCCTGGTGGAATTTTCATACAACATCATCTACCAATCCACCATCAGGATGGCCCCTTACGAGGGACTGTATGGCCGACCATAAAGATCACCTATGCACTGGACTGACCCAAGGGAGTCAACACTTGTCGGACCAGACATGGTGCAAGCTACGACAAAGAAGGTGTAGATCATCCAGGAGCAGATGAAGTCTGCATGGAGCAGACAAAAGTCCTATGCTGATAAGAGACAGAGACCACTGGAGTTCGAGGATGGAGGCCACATCTTCCTACATGTCGCACCTCAACAAGGTCTATAGATATTTGGCCATGGCGGTAAGATATCTCCTTGATTTATCAGGCCGTTCTAGGACCTCAGTAGAGTAGGCGAGGTGGCTTATCGCCTAGCCCATCCACCTTAGTTTCACGGGCTGCACGACTTCTTCCATGTATCTCACCTGATGATATAGGTGCATGAACCATCCCACATCATCGACAATGGGGAGCTGGCAATCGATGACGGGGTGACATTCACAGAGATTCCAGTGAAGATTTAGGATCGATAGGAGAGGGTCCTGTGTGGATGGTCAATTCCTCTAGTGCGCATTCGCTGGTAGCACGGGAACCTCTAGGAGAGCAAATGGGAGTGGGAGGCTCAGATGCATGATCAATACCCATATTTGTTTCCCTAGTGTTTTTTGTAGCTTTACAGGGAAGTAAATATCTAAGGTGGGGGTAATTTAATGACCCCAAAATTTCAAGGAATTTATTTTCATAAATTTTTTAGAATTTTAGGAGTCTGAATTTTTTGACAGTGCCTGATTCCGAGTACCAGTGTTCCAGGAATCAATATCTAATGTTTTTTTCTGGTACGTTCAGTAAACGTACGTGCGGTTTTTTCTATCTTTTGACCCGATGCTCAGATTTGAAATACGAGGACACCGATGAGCTTGCAGTGCCTATATTCACGTAAGGAGACCTTTACCGTAGTTATGTTTTATTGGAAGTGGTAGATAAAAATTGGGGTTTCTAATTAATAATTAATCATTAAATAAAATTGTTTGTGTAACACATTTTCATTTGAAATGGGGTTAAAGTAATTGGATGGAAGTTAAATCCAACAAAGGGAGGTTGGTGGAGGGTCCCACTCCACATAACCTCTCACGAGAGGATATAATCTGATGGGGCCCACACGAGTTCAAACTTTTCACCTCCCGCTTAAACTCCCTTAACCCCTCTTAAAATCATGGAATTACATGCTTAAATTCATGCCAACTCCCCCACCATTAATGAATAGAATTAATTCATTATAATTAAAATATTTTTGAATCCATCCCTCCACCTTTAATCTAATGTGTTGTCAAATTTAATGGGAGACAACTCTTGAGTTTTTGTGACATAAAAATAATAGAGAGTAATCACTATTATTTTTGACTTAATTTTTTTTGTGGAGAGATAAGGAGAAGAGGGAGAGACTTCTTCCCATGAAGAACAGAAATAAAATCTTTTCCAATTCTTCAACTGTGGCACGAAAGTGAGGCGACACCCACATGGAACGCCTGTCATCCTTCCTCTTCGTCTGCGTCAAGGGAGAAGACGCCGCCCTCGAAGAACAACGCCAACAATGACGCTACCTCTTGGGACGCACCCCACCATCAATGAATCGATGCCATCATCAACGAATGAACTTTTAATCAAGGTAGGGGGTTTTGTGTTCATTTAAATGAATAATACTATACCCTCATTCTTAATGAATGATTTGGTTCATCTTTGGCCTTTTTTTATTGCCTAATGCGGAGGCAGCGAGCCGAAAAAACATGGCCCGGTGACCCTCTGTTGATTCATGATTTTATTGGCGATGGTGGCAGTGTCAGAAGAGGAGACGACAACCGAAGTTCGCGGTAACCGGAGGCGGTGGAAACAGGAGGCAACAGCGGTCAGGCACCGGCCTCCTGAAGAGACCGGCGTCCGCTCGGGCCGCCCGGTCCGTGAGATGACCGGACGGCCAATCCGGCCGGCCCAATGGAAACTACGGCACCTGCAAGTGCCAAATGGAGGGAACCACATCTTGTAACCACATGCCACTTTGCTGAACAATCCTAACGACTACCGCCGGCCGGGCTGCAGGATCGCGACAACCATAGGTGCCGCGCAGTGGAGGAACTGTGTCACGCAACCGCGGGCCGCTCAGCGGGTGAACCAGATGGCTGCCTGCCAGCCAGGCTAATGAAACCGATGCACTGCATGTTTCAACGTGGAGAGAAAAGCGGCCCGCTGTGGGGGCCACTCGCGCTCGGCAGAACCAGCCGGCTTCGGCTGGCCGGGCAGGGAGAGGCAGCGCCGCTCTACACCCCAAAGTGAACCAAACCGGCCCACTCCACGAGCCGAGTCTACAGGTGGGCCACACCCCACTAAGCTGGGCTGACCCCCCCTAGTAGGGTCGGACCTGCTGAGTTGGGTTGGACTGACCCGCCAGGCCACTAGGCTTGACGGGTTGGGCCCTACATCACTTAATTACGAATATCTCCAACTTCGTGTGTCCGAACGACGCACCATCTATGAAAATGGGATCCTCATGACGAGGAGTTCCTTTTGAGATACTCTAATTGAGTTTTCAACAACATTGTAAAATGGCTAGGTTAGGAATGAGAGAAAATCCAACTGGTCCCTTAGAACATAAAAGCTAATAACTCTCAGTCGTGGCGTCCGATTGACGCGCCGTTTGTCGGGTTGGGTTCATATTGATGAGACAAAACATCTGGATACATCAACTTAGGACTTCATGATAGTTGATTTATCGACCCCCTTTTCTCGAGTAGCGGATCCTCCCATAACTGAGCATGCGGTGTACGGGAACCCTAGAGGTGGATGTAACTGCAACGACTACTGTACTGGAATCCTCCGTGGGTTCGACGATGACGAACACTACACCAGAATCCTGTGTGGGTTCAACTGCTCTGATTTCTATTACTGTATCCTATGTGGGTCAAATAGAGTAGCTGGTCTTATATCCTATGTGGGTGCAATGGCATAGACGAGATAGCTGGCATGTATCCTGTGTGGGTCTGATATATTAGACGAGATAGCTGGCATGTATCCTGTGTGGGTCTGATGGCTTAGTTGCTCATGTATCCTGTGTGGGTCCGACAGCTTATATGCTCTACTGGATACATCTAATAAACTATATCTCTCTACTATTATGGCATACCTATGTGAGATGAGTCATGTCTTCAACCATTATCATCATGGTGATTGACTTTACTTCCAATGTGGAATTGGTTTGTGCTTGGGCTTGAGAGTTGGAGCCAGACTGAGTTTGGTAACTTAGGTATATTTATGGGCATATACATAAGTAGGTTTGGTTTATACATTGTGATTTTTTCTTTCTTATTTTGTTTTTCCTTAGTGGATATTGTGAGAACATGGGGGTCTTGGGGTCCCTACTGAGTATTGTTATACTCACCCCTGCACGGGATATGCCTGCACCTCATTGTGTTGGATACAGATAATGGATAGTGTTGATAGAGGCCGAGAGGGCCACGACAAGACGGTACCCAGAGGTGAACTTGCAACGAGTCGAAACAAGGATGAGACGAATAGATGTGAGTGCTGAGGTGGCTATATGTACTTACCCTTCAGGTAGGAACCTCGAAGGATGATCCAGGAGCTACTCCTTACTTTCAGTTGTTTGTCTCTTTTTTCATGTACTAGTTGTTCAGTTGGGTTTTATACTGGCCCACAAACTTTCCAGCACACTCTTTTGTATTCAGTTTTACTTAGTGATTACTCCCTGTTGCGTACTTTGTTGAGTTTGTTTACTTTTATAAAGCCAATGCATTCCCAGCTTAGGGATTTATTCCTCTAGTGCTAGTCACTAGCCCCTGGCCTATGGAAGGTGGGCTTGGGGTAGTCACGAAACGTGCCCCAAGGAAGGGTCGTGACAAAACCTACATAGGACACAATGCGTGCATTCAAAGCCTTGCTGGGGGGAGTATATCAATACCTAGTAAGACACCCTAAAAACTTAAGAGGGATAAGGGAGAGATAAAAAAGTTATAAAATATTGTAGATAATACATAGGATTAAAGATAAAATAATAGAGAACATATTAACACATACCTTGAGACAATAAACTCATACAAACATAAAGGGGTTAGCCTAGTGTGTATTTAAACTACACAACATATCTATTTCACCTATAGAAGGAGAGTGGACTCGTTCAACCATGAGAATCTAATATTGGAAAGAATATGGAATATCCTGAGAATCTTCCCAACCTATTGATAGAGAGTAACCAAATCCAATGGAATATATGTAGTTGAATATATATATTCTCAGTCAAATAATTTCAATCAAAAAATAATGGGGATCTCTACATAACTATTAAACCCATGAATAAGAGTCACCAATACATCCAAAATCACATCAATGATTCTGAACATCTTATATCTCTTCATAGAAGTAACCGTGTAGAACACAACATGCCTTTTCTCTTTTTAGCACATTCAAGTGGCTCCAAACTCCATGTAGTGTTCCCACACCCCTAGTTTGTCAAGGGGGATACACTCAATAAGTTTTCATAGAGGACCCAAGACAACTGCTGATGGTGGGGGAGGTTCAACTATAGTTTCATGAGCATCCACACCCTATCTAACAAGGGCCATCCACTTGGTAGGTGGATGACCCATACCAAAGATGATTATGGTTCTTCTCAATTGGAAGAGGACCTGTGATGTGGGGTTATAGTGGTGTGGGGGTCCACAATATACATTTAGGAACCCCACCCTATCCAATAGTGTGTGGGGGGGGGGGGGCACCCGTCATGTAATCAAGGATAAACACTCTATCTCATTAGGTGTTCCATTATGAATTTTGGGACCCACACCCTTGTATATAAGTGTTCCACATTAGTCATCGAGGTCCCATTCTCTATTTGATAGGGGGTTCCACTTAGTAATAAGACTTGGGTGATCCTTCATGATCAATTCTATCATTGAGAATCTCATAAATTAGCACCATTCACAAAAAATATTACATAATATAGTTAAATCCATAATCATGGTCACCCACATGAAAAATGTAAAAAATACTCTGTATAGGATACTCAAGGAAAAATATATGAGTTCAAATTAAGGGGATAAAAATGTTCAATATTTCTTTAAAATAAACCAAGGGGTAAAAACCATTTGAGGGGACCCACACATAGTGATTTTTTTCTCCACCACACATTCATTTTATGTCCAACACTTGACTCACAATCTATGTAGAAATACGCAATGTGCAGGTCGACTGTATGGCGTATCTAAACTATCCAGGACCTGGCTGTGTCATTCCCATTGTGTCCACGTACATCAATAGATGACCATGTGCCTAGTTGTGTACTCTCACACGAGGTGCCTCCTATGTGTTCCTACCACATGCATCATCCATATTTGGGTGAGGAACATAGTCTTGAGGAGGGATATAAACTTTTATGTATTTATAATCTTTTGAAAACCTATCTTCAGTAGCTAGGGGGTACATGTTGTGTTTTCATCCCCATACTTGGTGTGTTTTCATGTTTCTAACAGATTGTCATATCCACTTCCTGCAAATTGATTCAATCAGTTCATTTGAATATCCCACCTATAATATTACGATGATTAGTGGATCAATTATTCTATCATAGTTTTCGGTTATCATTGATAAAAATTAATATCCATCAGAACCATGTGAGTTTTGGGAGGAGGTCCATATGTCCCCAAACCTTCCACCATTGATGATGTGTCTTATAATCATTGAAAATATCATCCATAATAAATAAAAATAATATATTTGTCCTTATTATATTTATACATTCCCTTATCATCAAACTACTGAGATTCTGGGGGTCTGATTGGGCATGTTAGTACATGAAAATGTTGAACTGGGACCATGGGGTCCAACCAATGATGATAATGGAGAAATTGAGGGGGAAAAGCATAATGCGAATTATTTAACTTATCCTTGACATGAATTCTTAGACAACAAAAATAATGTGAAATATGGGGTTTAAAAACATTGAAAACCTTATTTTGTTAAAGTATATATGGACATTCCATGGATGTAATTATCATAGATGAGAATAATTTATTGATATGCTTAGTTAATTTAATCAATGTGTGTGTAAACCAATATATGTTGAGTCATACCAAGTGTTTGGATAATTATTTATCTAAGATTAGGGTCACTAATTATATAAGGGAATTGTGACATTCAATGCACTCATATCTACTCTAATCCATGGTTTTAACATTGTCTGATGTGATCCACCAATATAAAGAGGAAGAAAATATCTAGAATTCTTCCAATGTTTATGGGGATAACCCTGGAGAATTATCCATGTCTGTCTAGTTATAGAAATATTGTTAGGTCAAATTTTAATAATTAATTAAGTCAACATATTAATTAATCCATTTAATGTACTTCAAATGATAGAGATGTCCAATCTCTGAATTCTTAATTATTTTGGGTCATGCCTTGAGTAAACACCATGTTCCAGAAAAAATATGGTCTCATATTTGTAATATAATATTCTTATTATGATATATCCTGTTATCAATAAGAAAATATAAGATCACAATATAAAAAATATATAATATTTTTTTAAAATTAATTTTAAGAAAACTGGGCCTCACAATCTCATGCTATCTCCATTCATTATTATGGATATATATATATATATATATATTTGAAATCATAGAATGAAAAGGAAGAGAGTCTAAAAAAATTATTCTATATGTATCTAGGTTGTTTAATTATGAGGAAACCACACAAGATACCTACTTTTAAAAAAAATATATTTTCTATTTAGAACAAATTCATCTTTTATAAAAAAATTCAAAGGATTTCTCCATATTCTAAAAAATGATGTTCATTTTATCAAATGCATATTCAATAAGCTTTATAAATTAAATTATTTGTACGTAAGAAGGGAAAAAAATTAAAAAATATCATTTTCTGGAGAATAAAATTATATTATTTTAAATTATGTGATTATTTTAAAATAATTTAAAACAAACTATATTCACTTCATAAAGTATTCATTCCAATTCATTCATACTAATTTAACATCATGTTTATAACAGTCACATAAATTTTTTTTGATTTTTTAAGCTACACGAATTGTTTCCTTTTAAAATTTCAAGATGATACATTCTACACCCCCCCCTTTGGAAATTTCATCCTCACCATTTGAACTACGGATTGGTAACCATGGGTTGAATAATAAAAATAAATTTCTGGAAAACCAACATTGTAAAATCTATGAAGATAAACTCCAATTTAATAAATGAAATGAATGTATGAAATTCATGTGAGATAACACGTACAAGGATTCCTTGCAGTAAAACATTAACATGGAAGATAATACCAACTATCATTCTCTCATAGTGGGTGATGGAGAACATGATAAATATAATGTTAACAATTATAAATGAATAAACATATGATGTCTTAAAATTACGTATAATTTTTATTAAGAAAATGTAAATGGATATTGTTTTTATTTCAATATCATTTTTCCTAGAGTTGAGGAATTACATTGACATCAATTTTAAGAACATATGGTTACATACTTACTTGAAACGTACAGCTTCATACATTAATACATTTTCCACTAAAAAATCATATTTTTAAAAAATTAAGACTAATAATTTTTAATTATTGAGGGATTATAAAAAATTAATGGGGATATCTAAATCCATAAGAGGAAAAAAATCTATTCTAACCATCTTTAGTAATTGACAAAAACAAAAATAGATAGGATAATATAAACTAATTCCTACAAAATAATTAATCATTGAAATGAAATAGTAATTCCCAATGTTCATAATAGATCATTACATAAATAGATATCATTAAAATTTATTAAAAAATACTCTAAATTATGAATAAATCCCAAAACTAGAAGGATTTTGTAACGTAAGATTCCATGATAGTGTTAAAATATATCAGCAACTAAAATCAATGAATCTAAAAGTATCACACCACAAAGCATAATAAAAAATCAAATAATATCCATGATATTTTACTCATTTTTATTAACCACTACAATTACATAATAAAATCATATTTTCATCCAAATTATAATTTATCCTTCATTCCTTAAATAATGTCCGATGGAAATTATTTTACCTTTTCCCTGTAATTCTTCCAACAAAATAGTGATCTTAATCCATGATAAAATTTATCACTAAATAAAATTATGATAAAACATATGTTCCCAAATTATAAAGACCCATTATTTAATCAAAAGGATATATCATATCAACCATAAAGTTATCAATACCTTTAAAATCTTGTCCGCAAAATTGAAAGGTATTTTTTAATGAAATAACATTTTCACATGAAAAATTAATGATTACATATAAATCGATCTCATTAAATGTATCTAAATTTAATCCCACAATAGAAATAGACTATTAATTTTAAACATTTAACCATCTTTATGTCTATAATAACTATTGAATACATTATATATATAAATCTTAATCAACCAATGTTCTGTATAATCAGTTCACTATGAATTTACAACTTTTTTATTAATAATTAATTCCTAAAAATTTAATATATGAATTATATCCTCATGATTCATAAATATCAATGAAATAATATTTCATAATTTTTGTATTATAATATAATTCAATCCATGAATCCATATTTAATAATCTTTATGATGGTCTGTTTCCCTTTCGACATGTTTTCCAAATTAGAAAAATCGGTGTTTGATACCACTTTAGGAATATTAATTTAAAAATGAGTTAGAAGGGTTGAGATCATGAAATAATACAAAAAACCATGATTAATACGTTTCTTAGGAAATTATTAATAGTGGGATAACATAGAAATTCAGTTGTTTTGAATAATTATGAATCTGTCAAAACCATTTAAACATGATTTTGAAATAAGAGGGATGACTAAATAATTAGGGAGGGATAATAAGGTTTTTCATGATATCTTTCCAAACATCCTCAAAATGAATCCCAAATCATTTCAACATAATTCCTCTAAAACATAAAATGAATTATTAAAAGAAAATTCACATTAATATATTGATAGTAGAATTACAATATTTGAATACTCAGACACATCAATACCATTATATCAAAATTGATTAATGCTTTTATCAAATCTACCTAAATTAAAATAAAACTACAAATTATTCCATAGGATAATAACCATTATGGTTATAATTGTTATTTAACATACTCTAAAATGACTTTTGAACAAATAATGTTATCTAAACCATTATTAGAATCCAAATGTAGTTTATTTTACTTAAACATTACATAACATAGTGAATTTAGCTCTAATTTACATTCATAAATTCTAAAAAAGTTAGTTTTATAGTTTTATAGAATTATGTCATAATGTCAGACAAAGAATATAAGCGTCGATCATATACAGGAAAAGTATTTTATTTTTGTAAATAATTAACATTCATTCACATTTAGTATCATTTATGTTTTATTGTGTTATAGATTTTGTTCATAGATATAACATTAAAAAACCATGTAATACAAAGTTGAAAATTCTGAACAGTAACCATTTTTTCAACCATAAAAATCAATTAAAAAATAAATTATGGTATCGTTTATAAAATATATTCAAAAAATTAAACATGCCCCATTAAAATCCCTTTAAAATAATTAAAATCATTGAAAAAAATTTAATGAAATCATATTAATATAAAAACATTTGTAATGGATATAAAAATAAGGAAAACATTTGTACATTAATTAACATTAAAACACATGAAAAATGAATTTTTTAAATCCAATCATTTTAAGGAATGTGGGAAATATCATTCTCCAAAAAAAATATAATTTATTTAATGATGAAAAAAATGATTTCCATGAAAAATATTTACAAAACATTGGAAATTAACCTAGGTACCTTGGGACACCATCACATTAAACCCTAAAATAACCATTACATAACCCATACAGATTTTAATAACCATACGACCAACTTCCATTATAATTATTTGAATAATATAATCATTACACAATGTATTAGAGTATTATCTAGGTGCGTCATAAATTTAAGCTATAACTGGCTTCCTGATGCTCTCTAGGTGCACTCATCATTTATAATTTCCATGATCCACTACATAACTTAAGTCATTTAATCAATTAAAAAACACTTTTATACAAAAATTATAATAAAATTATGATACTAGAATACCTTTTTATTTAAAACAAAACTTCCAATACAATATAAATATTCTTTTTAAAAATCCATTTTCAAAATGAAGATACAGAAAAGAAAATATGTTTTCCATTTTTGATAACAAGAAATTATTCAAAATAATACCATATTAAAATAATGGTCACTATGGTGGAATATTCATTATATCTGTGTAGATTAAAAATATGAAATTTCTATATTTTTTGTTTTTCCAAATGTTCCAAATAAATCATATTAAATGAATATTTTTAGAAAATAAAAGTAAATGAAATTTAAAATAGACATAAAATTTCATTTATTATCCTTATATATAAATAAATATATATGATAATATCAATAATATTAACATGGAGGAAAATCTTTTAAAATTAAATCATAAAACATTTAAAATAGATTTTTTAAAAATTAAAGTGTCCCATACCACTATGAAATATTTTTATAATAAAACACATTAATGAATAAAAATAAAATAACATTAAATATCAGAAAACATATAGAATTCATGATATATCATGTGAAAGAGGATTTATATGCCTATTATAAATTAATAAAGGTGTATATCATCAAAATATGCCTCAATGAAAGGATTTGGAGATGGAATTCCGTACCATCAGTCTATGTTTTCACTTGTGTATTTATATTCCTGAATAATAAGAATAATTTAATTATTTAATTTCATGATAATTTTTTAATGTTTATCATACATTTTATTTCACTTATTAAAATTTTTTAAACAACTACAAAAATAGTTACATTTACATTGGGTGTTTTTACGATATTCAGATTACGTGTCAAAAACGACTTTGGTAGGATAATTATGAACAAAGTGGTGAATATATAAACATATAATGAATAATAATAATGAAATAATTATCATATTTATACATGTTTTTTATTTTTAAAACCAATCATGGAATATTTTTATGAAAAATGAACCAATATTATAATAATAGAGATGGAATGTCTTATGTACGCATGAGTAATGTTCCTATTTTTCAATGATCATTATAGAATGAATGTAGGTACAATCAATCATTAAATGATGATATTTATATAATAATAAAAATGTTATTTAATCATATATAATTATATATAGAATTATTGTGATGAAAAATGATTGAAATCATGTCCATAAGGTGGTACTACACACGTCTATGAACAACATTATCACTTTTTATAGTGTGTGAAAGGGAGTTAAACAATGATATATTATATTTCTAGAAATTTAATTTTTAATTTAATATAATATAAATGTGATGTGTTTATAATATTTTTAGTAAAATAATACATTAATACTTTCTTTGTAATGTGTAAACAAATTATATTGCTTTGAGGAGGTGGTACTTTACAAGTCCACAGTCAATGTAATCATATTTCTAAAAAAGGAATGCATGATGGTTTATGTTATATAAAAATTAAAATTGTATAAATTAATATATAATATCATATATATCATATAAAAACATTATTACATCATAATGAGAAACCATGAGAGTTGGTAATGGAAAAAAATGATTGTCATCATTCAGTGAGGTAGTATTTAACCATATATAAGAAAGTTATCTTCCTTACCCATTTTGTGGTAGTCTATTTAGGTGTATATCAAAACTAAAAAAAACATATCTATATATTGAATATAATTGTTTCATTATATTGTCATCATTTAAATTTAAATGAAGGGAGTAGATAAGGAAAAAAAGAAAAAAAATAATATTGATGAACATTACCTCATATTCGGGTAACTCCTTTTAGATTTCACCAAAGGGCATCTTGGATGGATTTCCACAAATATTGTGGAATCTAGGGTTATTTTGTCGATTTTGGGAGATTATTTGAGAGTATTTTGGACTATAAAAAGGGTCTTTAGAGGTTCTTAAAGTTAGGGGGTGGGGTGAGTACCTTTTTATAGTGGAGGGGGAGAGTGATTCGTGTAAATATAAAAAGGTAAACACTATTAGGAGGTGCCCCTAAAATAATGAAACTCCAATAATTATCCTAATTATATAAGAGTGGTTATAAGGTAGAATTATGTCATGAAAATTTGTTTCAAACCGGTTTATTGGTCATTTGGACTCTTACGATTAATGTTTAACCACTGTGTAAACAAATTTTTACCTTATTCATATAAAATAATATTAATTTCCTTCACTAATATTATTGTTTAAAATATACATGATCATATTTGAAATTATAAATTATTTTTATTCTCAATATTGAATTAATATCTAAAAATTCCAATACTATATGAGGTGGAAATTTATTTAAAATTAGTCCTGCAGACGGGAAGACAAAGCAGGGTTTTCTAGTAAAAAGTTCCCAAATTTTGCTGAGTATTTATATAAAAATTCAGTGTGAAAGTTTTCAAAATTAACTAAATATGGGTAAACGATATAAAATGTATCTAATGATAAGTTTGAAAAAAATTTAAAAACTTATCTAAATAATTAAAATTATTTTTATGAAAAATAATTATTCATTTAAAATTCATTTTTATTTAAATTTAATCATAATATTGAAGTTCACTAGAAAATACAAAAAATAAAACCACCATAAATTTTTATGCCCATATTATTAAATTATGTTTATTTGTTCATATAAAATTTATAAAATTATAAAAATTTTGGTTTAAAATAGGTTCCCCAATAAATGGAGGAAAAACTACTCTTCAGAAAAAATAGATCTTTTAATCATAAAACATTATTTACTGTTATGTTATACCTCTGAAATTTATTTGAATAATGTAAAAAAATTTATAAAAATTTCAGAAATTAATATTTCTATTTCTATTTACACCCTCCAATATGAATCTTATGTGAATTAAACCACATAAAATAATAGTATTAGAAGTATAATTTTTCTTGGTATAACTCACTCTTGCATGCAACAAAAGATTTCAAAGAGATCATTATTTCGTCTCATGTGCACTATTATTTTTAAAATCTATATTATGGTAAAATTAATATCTAATTAAATAATATTAATAAATATAAAAAATACAAATTCAATTCTTACCTGGTATGTTACATAGAAACTCATATATTACAATAATGACACTTCAACTCAATATAATTTTTTTTAACAATAGATACTTTTTTGAAAAACATTATTATTTTTATATAAAAAAAATATAAAAGCATTAAAAATAAAATCATACTTTCAATTAACCATCCATAAAAATTTATAAAATCATTTTTAATCATATATTTAGAACAAAAAATCCCATTTTCGTTCATCTAAAGGAAGAAACAAATAGCTAGTCTGTAAAGGGAAGCATTTTTACAAAGTTATAACTTTTTCACATAAAACATCATATCATTAGATTTCCAGATGAAAAAATATGTTTAAATTAAAACCATATAACTCATACATAATTCTTCAAATGTATCTTATTGAATAATTTTCATATCAATCTTATATATAATGTATCTCTCACTACCACATAGGGTGTAACCATAATAATTACCCTTGAGATAACCATTGCATTATGGTCCCATTTTTTCATTGGAGAATCCCAACTAGAAAACTCTATCCCTCTTCCCAATTAATTGATGACATTTAACGAGATCATCATACCTTGGGTTATCAAGGATCCTAGTTTTGTAATTTAAATTACCATGAACCATAACATGATCATAACACATAATGCCTTCATAATTCAAACACTATTAAGGAAAATAACTTTTTCATTTTGAAATCACCATTCATTTTTATACATCGGAAGACTAAAAAATGTAAAAATATTATTTTAATATAAAATTTTATACATTTGAAGGAAAAATTATATTAATAATTCATCCTTAAATAGAAGAAATAATCTTATGCCGTATAAGCAAAAAAATCATTATTAAAAACAATTGTAACATGAAGAGAAATTTTTTAAAATGAAAATATCTCACCTTATGTCCAGAAGAATTCTTAACCTATACTAAATATCATTAAAAATAAAATTATATTCATTAATCTCTTAATTTAGACCCTTTTAAC
The DNA here is from genome assembly GCA_963277665.1 of Viscum album. Taxonomy (NCBI): domain Eukaryota; kingdom Viridiplantae; phylum Streptophyta; class Magnoliopsida; order Santalales; family Viscaceae; genus Viscum; species Viscum album. The sequence goes on from OY728141.1 coordinate 105,284,253, forward strand.
AAAATAATTTATTCATTTCCATTTTATTGGTTTCATTTATGTCCATTTTATTGAGTTATAAATATCAAAATCGTGGTTCCATGGGCATTCGTTTCATGTATTTTTTGGTTATTCCCTTGTGTATAATTATGGTAGTAATTTACAAATAGAAGAAAAAAATATATAACTGGAATTAATTTTTATTAATATTATTCAATAATTATAAATTATAGGATATATAATTTTTATGCAATTAGGATTTTTTTTGACAAAAATTATTGATAAATGTTTCGTTTTTTAGGAAGAATTTCCAATCCTCACAAACTAGTTTTGTTATATTTAATTGTTATCACTATAAATTAGTTTTATAATAGTAAAAAAGTAAAAATATACATATTAGAATTTGGTTTGAACACAATAATTGTGTTATGAATATACATGAATGTATTATATGAAAACGAAAGCACTTCATCCAAGAAGGTGGTGAATCAACCCATCATATATGATGTTTTCATTTTTGTTTAGAAATCCAGGATAATTGGGGGGGGGGTGATGCCCATGGATTTGGACCCTCCCTCTAAAGCAAAGGGAGGGGGATGGCCATCAAATTCCTTTCTCTTCTGAGCCCCATGCCTTTCTCCAATTCACTAACCCCAACTTATGTCCACCATTCCCCATGATTACTCTCTTCCCAATGGTCCATGACCTTCACAATGGCTCTCCCAAGCTCAATATTTCGAGGAAATAATTCAACATTACTTTAGATATTCATAAAAAGGTGACTTTGGATTACTTCAAGGACCATAAACCCACGGCCAATTCCATGGACAGATTTGTGTTAGAATCATGTGGTCTTAAAGATCTTAATGTGGTGGGTCTTCGTGATAGGCCGAAACTGATGATTGGATTTTCTTAAGAGGTCAACCTGATTGTTGCATGGTCCAATTCTCCTCATTCTATCAATTAATGCAACTTTAATCTCATCCACTGGGTTTTTATGTTCAACCTAAAATGTTATGTTCCTTCGATAGTGGTGTGGGTATGTTTTCATATTTGCTATTACCGTTATGTAATCTGTAAATTATTTGTTTGTTGGGGAACATGGTATGTAGGTATTTGTGTTATGATAGTTATACTACTATGGTTTGTCACCAGGTCTTGAATATGGTTTTTATTGGGGTTTATGTTTCAATGACTCTAATGGATTGGATCTAAATATCAGTTGGAGAAGAATTTAAGTGGAAGAAATTGGAAGACATTGAGTCATAGACCACATTTTTCAAGAACAATCACTAGTTATGAAATATGATATCTAGATTCTTTTATAGAAAAACAAACCCAAAGGCTCAGTCTCTATCTATAAAAAACCAGTTGGGTCAGAGGTGCAAGTAGACCCCACAGTGAACCAGCATTTTTAGGTTGACGTTAGTTTAGGAAGGATTGAGTAGGTGTGTTGGGTAGTATCAGGGGACATAGGACCACTCATAATGTAAGCCTTACCCAGTGCAGAGCCTATTGATATCCAGAAAGGGTGTTCTCGAGGGGGTCCAACTAACTCAAGAGGTGACTACCTCTTGCACGTATCATGCCCTACATTGGTGCCTCCACTCGCAGTGAAGGGTTCTATGTCTATGGATTTAGGGCCGCTGGTCGTGGATGTATTCACCTGCTTGAGGACTGATTTGAGCATTAGAATCTTGAAACAAAGAAGTCTAGGAGAGGCAGTTCAGATATGTGGATTAAAAGGGGAGGCCATAATTGATGTGGATCAAGTGAGACATCCGGTTTTTTCTAGTGGTACTGATTAAGAAATGGTGAACATGGATTTCTGTGATGTCGATGGTTCTGGAAGACATACTCATGGTCAGGACTGTTGTGACACTAAAAATAAACCCCATTTTATTGGATGTGGATACGTGAATCCTAGTGGTTCAGATATTCCAGTAAATTTCTTGAAACCTAGAACATCCTATGCTGATATGGTTATGTCGGGAGGTACGATTAGCCATTCTCAAAATTGGTTTGAATTGCTGGGAGAATAAGAAGGTCATTCTTTCAATAAAGGGAATGATGTACTGGTTAACCATGTTCCCCCTAGTTTAGTAGCTTCCCATGAGGATAGTGATTCTAATTTTTACTCCCCTATTGAGTCCAAGGATGTGGACATTGTATAGAACTACCTTAGATCCTCCTTAATGAATAGAAATAACACTCTCATCAATTTTGAAGGTTTTAGTAATCACTCTTAGAGGCTGTTAAGGAAGAAAGATTATTCGTTCTTATATATTCCTCCTATTACTTGATCAACATGTAAAGGTGGGGTCACTTTGAAGGTATCCAATAAGGTGGAGGCAAACACTACTCTCGAGATAGACTCTTTAAAATTGGATTTTTTTATCTAACCAGGCGCATGAAGTTAAAGTGGATGCGAAATCTGATCTCCAAATGAGTTGTAAGGATTTGAGGGAGTGTGGTGAGTGGGAAATGATAATCAATTGTAATGAATATTTTGGTGACAAGGGCATCCAGGTCATTACTACACAAGAATAATTTGACAGACTAGTTAGAAGGCGTATTCTTTCTCATTATACCATGGAGCATGGGGAGTGGATCCAAAAACATCTTTCCAGACAGGAACATTGATTTAATGGGATGAGTACTTCTATGGATGATATCATCCTAACATGATACAAGATAATATAAAAATTGAAATCATTCTCAGTGATGTTCTGGACGAGAAGGCAACAACTCTGCAATAGAGTCTCCCTAGATGTAAGCTCCCCAAGATGATTATATTGAAATTCAATGATTCAGTTATTAAGTATCAGGTTTGGTGATTATCACTTGTTATCATGACTGGTTTCCCACTTTTACATAGAGGTTATTCTTCTTAATAAAGATAAATATTTAGTAGTAGTAAAAGAGAAACAAGGAGGATTTTTCCTCTTGAATATCATCTCTTTGATAACCTTCTTATAGAACTTCTATTTGGGCTTTTAGTGATAAAAGAACGAATTGTACATGAGGAATAGTCTTGGTAAGGTAATTGGAAGGATTATAGACAAGATGAAAGGTTTTGTAGGTGTGTGGAAAAGGATTTTCAGGGTTGGAATTTATAGGGAGAGATGGTGGGTGTTATTGATTATTTTATTCAATTGATTATTATTTTTTTGATGAACACAATCAATATGTTGATTCTTATGACTTAAAAAATTTAAAAGTGAATTTTGGAGCGAAAAAATGGTTTCTTACATCATTCATGAAAAAAAATTCAGGTATTTATTTACAATGTCGAATACCCCAAATTATCATATAACAATAATCACGATAAATTAATGTATTTTGAAAAAATAACAATAAATCATCACAAAAAAATTTATCTTTGAAAATTTACGAATCTCACTCTATTTTTATAAAATAATTTTCAAAATATGAAAAATTTTAATTCCTAATAAAATTCACCATTTATTCAAAAATTACCAGTTTTATCATTATAACCAGTTTTATGACACATAGATAAATTGGTTAGAGTGTCATAAAATTATCTTATAATTAAAACAAAACAAAATAATAATTTTCATATATTTTATGAAACTAATTTATCTTTTAACCAAATATATTACATTATAAATAGTAAATAAATAGTTATGATTTATAATAAAACCAAAATATAACATATCATTTGAGGAAATTTATTTACTTATACAATGATAGAAATATATCATACTCACATTTATAAGGTACATAAATTGATTTTATAATTTCATAGGTGTGTTAACTATTCTGTTGAAAAAATAACTTTTTATAAGTGTCATATTACTATTTCAATCATCAGGTTACTATTTCATTGCTATAGATTCCTTAATTTCTATAAATATACCATATTTCATTTTAAATTAATAACTAATTTTACTATATACTTATATAAATAAAATAATTATTCTATATGTACTTATTTTGTTACATTTTGATGATACCACTTAAGATACCATATTTTGAGAAATTTTTTTTTTCTATTTACAAAACATTAACATTTTTAGAAAAGTATCCAAAATATAATCATTAAGTAAAAATTAAAGTTCTTTTTATCAAATAAATATTCTAAAATATCCATAAATTATATTAGTTTTAAATAATTAGTAATGAAAATAATATTTGAAGAAAAATTATTATTTTCTAAAAATAAAATCACTTTACTAAAATGATTGTGAAATTTTGATAATAATTTAAAATAAATTTTTATTAATTTGGAACATTAATATTATTTTATAAAATATTTAATCCTATATATTAATATAAAATTAATAACTATTTTTTAATGGTAGTATAAAACATATTTGTTTGTTTACGCTTGATGTGGTGTTTCCTAAAAAAATCACGGGATTCAACACTTTTAAATAGAACCATATAATAAGTGAAAAGTAATTTCTTTCAAATAAAACAATTACTCATTTAATTTAATAATTAGATAATAATATAATATTTTATATGAATCCATATAATTAATCATTCATATTAATTAATTGTTAGATTGGTCTATTATTATATTTAACTACATTGTCAAATTCAATCCCTATAACGAAATTACTTCCCCAAAATATTAATCATTGTAAAATAGGTGAGGATATTTATCCCACATATAATTTTTGATTTCTTATGTTCCTTATTCAATCATCTGTTTGTTTAAAATAACATTATCAAAGTGAATCTACATATTATACAATATCTCCCCTATATGATAATGAATTTGAACACTGATTACCTTATAAAAACAACTCTCATACAAGAGAATTACCTTATAGTTAAAAAACTGATGAATGATTTATAATTTTCATAATATGAAAACATCAACCACATCATGTACCTAAGACAAACATATTGGTAGGTTTAATTAGTAAGAAACTGATTCTATATTTTCTTAAATTTCTTTTAAATAAATAATATAGGATTCCATATTCCCTTTTTATTGAAAAACCCATTCCAATGAGATATTTTAAGAAGTTTAAGATCTCGTGACATAAATAAACTATCATTCCTATACTAATATATTTACCTTTTTATCCCACTCTAAGAAACAATTATATGTATATAATTAGATTTATATTTTAATCAATCTCTTTTAAAAATATATGTCCCAACAACTTCCATTCATCTACAACATATATACATGATGTAGTTTGATAAAAATTTCAATATAATTCTTTGAATTATTTCATTTGTATTATGGAATGAGTAATATATACATATATATGTAAATTATAATAATGAAGTAATATGATTACATCAAAAATCATAATTCAAAACGTATCCTTTGAGAATATACTCCAATGTGAAAAAAGTATTCTCTGATATTCTATCTGATTGTAGATGAAAATCTATTAAAAAAAACATTGTACCCAATTAATTATAAATTATTCTATAAATTGGATTTCAATTTAGGAACATTATTAGATAAAATATATAGAGGAACTCCCTGTAAAATGAACAACACTTTATCATAGTATATTACAAGCTTGTCTAAATTTATACTATCTAAAATAGGAAAATTATTACAATATTTTGTCATATCATCAATACTGTCATAAATCATATTATGGACTTAATTTTTTTGGTAATACCTCTATGATATCTACTTATATATTTTCTAATTTCAATATACTTTTATAAAATATCTAAAAAATACACTACAAAAAATTTCACATAAAAACATATTATTCTCTAGTAAAATATTTTAGGGAAAAAATATCATTCTTATTTCCTTCCTAGAAGTAATTTTCCTAACTATATATATTTTATTTATTTATAATAAGAATAATAAAATAAATAGAACAATGAGTTTCATTAATTTATTAATTATTCAATTACGAATCACAAAAAATAATAAGACTAATTACAAAAATTTTATCACCTTTGGTGGCCAATGTAAAAATAAATTAACTTATAACCCTTAACAAACTCTACTCATTCATGAAACCATGATATTTTTTTATATATCTTAAATATTTTTGATAAGGATGTTTGTATCAATAAATAATCTAAGATAAAATTGTTCTCCAAATACACAATACACGATCATAGATTAAATATTTTCTTGTGTATTGAAGCAAGTCCAAATCATAACATGGTTAATGTTTCATTATACATTCAACACAAAGGCGGCAATACCTAGTGTGATTCACCTAGATAATATTTAATAATATAATTATAATAATTTATAACTTCTAATATACTTCTATATATAATTTTCAACTCATATTTCATAAATATATAAATCAGACATTTATGAGCCGTATATTTTTATAAATTTTACCCAAATTGAAGTCTCTATAATGATTTTAAGGAAAAACCAAGGTTTATTTATCAGGATAATATTATATAAATTATACAAAATAACATTATCCTTTAATGATGAATATAAAATTAACAGATCATATTTCCACAAGGGACAACAAATACCCTTTAATGAAGCATCATTGAAAATAATAAAATCCACATTCATATATAGTAAGGATATAAGTATATAACTAACCAATCATAATTCTAGTTAATGAAAAAAATTCAGGACCTTCCATTATCCATAGTAATTTATAACCCCTTTGAGTAAAAATGTTTACTGGGCTACATGACTATGAATATTATTGAATAATGGAATGTCTATAGTACCCCAATAAGTAATGAACAAATTTCATATAATATTTATATCAATGTATTAGAAACTATTTCTCAAAATTTTCAAGTAGGATAAATAATTATATCATGATTATAATTATTGTTTCGATGTATGGAATACTAATTTACCCAAAAATATATTATTTCTTTTATTAATTTTTTTTTTCATTAGATGTATGTATAATGTTTCAAAAATGTTTCTCTTGTTCCTTATAAAATTTAGAGTATATAATAATAACCTCAATAAATAAGATAAAAACTATAAAAAAACATAGGCAATACACTATTCATAAGATCCATAAATACATATGATGAATTTATCAACATTAATGGAATTATAAAAACATAATATTGGTCATAACTTGTATGAAATATATATCATTAAAATGAACTACCCCTTCACTTTCATCAGATAAAATTTAGATTTGAGTAATGTCATGTAAAGATACTAAGCATCCCCATTTTGATTATACAATTCGTCAACATAAGGCAAGATGTTCATTTTATTATTATAAATTTTCTTGATTCCTATATAATCAATGAGATTAATCAAAGAAACAATTTACATTTTAACTAACCAAATAGGATGACCCTATGGCTATGTGCTAGTGATGATGAAATCCTTAGCATGATAATCATTTAAAATCTTTTTTAATTCCATTATCACATCTAGAGTTATTTGAAAATTAGGGGTTGAAATTATATTTTCTTTGGGAACTAAGTCAGTGGTGTATTCATCCCTCCAATCTTGATTAACACTTATTATCCCACTATTAAATATATACAAACATTATTATACCTTGGGGACATCAAACATCTAAATTATTCCATTTTCATTGAAATGATAATGATAAATTACACCAATATAATTAAAATATTTCATAGTTTACTAATATATTATTATAGTTTTTAACTCAATCATGTATACAAATGATAAATAAAATTTAAAATTTAATATGACTTCATATATTCTATAATAAATCAATGCATCATAATATGTTTGAAAATTTATATAAAAAATAATATCAGACACCGCTATGGTTATGAATGTATGATTTATTAGGAAATATATACATATTTTATTATGAAAATTTTAAAATAAATATATGTGTTTGTATAAATTGGACTTAGATTATTTACTAAATTTTGTTCCTTGTTTTTTTAGTTGATATTTTTATTTTATACTCAATCATCCCAAATAAAGAATTCATATATTCAAAATAAAAAAAGACATTGTAATAACATATATAAACATGAAATTTTATTATTAAAAAATTATTTAATGGTCTTGGATTCATTGACAGAGTGAAACATTAATTTTCCACAAACATATAATTATGGTTTTACATATTTCCATTTTGAACACATTAGTTAGTCATATATCATCATAATATACACAATAATCTTTACTAAATAATTATACAAAAAGATTATAATTACCTATTAGACTATTATATAATCACTTATATTTATATTTATGATATTAATTTTTGTAATTAAATTTTTTTTTGTAAATTTCTATAATTTATAGACATTCCATACAATTACCCTTATATCATTTTTCACTACAAGGAATAATAGTTTTCTGATATTCATATTTCTTCAATGGTTTCTTCACCATCAGTTTCCACATTGAATACATTATATCCTTGATCATAAATACTCAAAAAATGTGTAACACCCCAAGCTTCCATGGTACGTTTCCCTTTGAATAATTTAATTGCTTGCATTGTACGCAACTTCGAGATTCTAACACACCGCGACCAATCAAACTATATGTTATGAATAGTAATAACCACTTTTTGAAATTTTATATATTTTATCTTTAAAATTAGAATTCATTTTGGTATTTATAATATCAAAATTATATTAGGGTAAATTTTTGGTAATTTTTCGATAACTTTCAATTTTTGATGAATAGTTAAAATGCTGAATTTTAATTAAAAATAACTTTTTTAATCGAAATAACTTACAGTTTTATGTTTTACATTTGAATGGTTTTTAAGTATCATTAGATTATATTTTTATTATTTAATATAATTTAAGTCATTGGATGTAATCTCATGATTAAACTGGACATAAACAAGTGTCTATCTTTTGATTGTTATTATTTCAAAAAATACGCTTTTTGTTTTGAAAATGGGAATTAATTTTAAATTAATTTCTACCAATATGGTGTCATGAATTTGGAAAAATGTATTCCATATTTGGAATCAGGATGTCCAAAATGTGTAAATAGGTAACATTTATATTTATACATTAGGAATATTTACTTCAGTAAATAATTTATTTACTGTGGTTAAAGGGGTAAATCTAGTAAATATGGATAAAAAATAATATTAAAATATTATTAAATTACCCTAACACGTGTCCTAACCCCATGTTTTGTTACATTTAAGACCATGGGAATCCTTGGGTCGATTTTCGGACCCCATGAAGCCATTTGTAAGTGATAGTGACACTTTATATTAATTAAGTTAAAGTAAATAAACAAATGACATAAGCATATAGCTTTTAGTAAAAAAAAATTTACATAGGATTATATATGTTATCTCTTCAAATATAAATATTCTTAAGAAATATAAAACTATTTCCTACATAATGTAATTTTATTGATAATTTTTAAACATTTAATAATTAAATTCATTTATGACACAATGATAATGCATTATTTTCCTTATTAATTAATAAATGAAATAAATGGTATATAGATGTTAAAATAAATATAATTGGAACGTTTTTATACCATACAAGAACTTTTTTTGTTAATGATACATGATTTAAGTGATTAAATAAATTTTTTTCTAAATAATAATTCTAATAGGAATTGAACAAAACAAATTAGCGAATACTGTCAAAATTGACATAAATGAGTTTTTAAAAAAAAATATTTTATTTTTAATTGATATTCTATTGCTAAAAATATACGGTTCTTCCAAAAAAACATATATAATTATTTTTGTATCATTAATGAACCACTTGGGGTTCTCTTGGATATTTATAGTAATTTTATTAACTATTTAATATAAAAATACAATGAGACATGGTAAATGTCAAACTATTTAACTAATAGTTAAATAAAAAATATGTGGTTAATATAGTGACCTAATCCGATCTAAAACCTATTGTTTGAGAGGATATTGTCCCATACCCACCATATACTTTAAATAATTCATTTTTGAGCCATTAGAAACCGAAAATGATTTTATTATAAAATAACATTTCAATATTTTCCTAAGGTGCCCCTCACTCCTCTTATAAAAGGGCACTTCACCTTCTTTCCAATTAACACCATGAAAAACAATAGGATCTTACAACCCCTAGCCAAATATCCTACCAAATATCCTTAATTCATCCTAGAGGCATTACTTTAGTCATAAAGCCAACCCAAGGAGCCCTTTTGATCAAATCAAAAGGAATAACCGGAAGAAGAAGTAAATATTTCTTCACCTCTTTCAAGTTCTTTTCTTATTCCACTTCCTCTTTATTTATTTTTTCCATTATAAAATAATAAATAGATTATCTTCTATATAATTTTATATTATTTTAAAATTTTTACAACAATATTAGTTATTCTATCAATCCTATAAATGACAAAGTCACCATACGTGCGGACATACATATTACAATCTCTACGTCGTGGTGTGGTTTGTCATTCAAATACTTCAACATTAGGATGGGTATAACAATGAATATAAATTTAGTAAATAATAAATATAACATGATCATGATTCTGTTTATATGATATACTATCCAATTATATATGATTTTAATATCAAAATAATGATAATGTCATTCGTGCGTACGTACGGATTACCGTCTCCACGAACGCGATTAGATTCTTTAACCGTCATATCCATTTAAGAGTAATTTTCATTTGATGATTTAAAATAGTATTAAAATACTTGATATAATTCTATATATGAATAAGATAAATCTTATTCATAACATATATAACTCATATAACAATGAATATAAATGAAACCGAATCAGTTAACACCTGAAACGATGATACTACTAAAATATTATTAACAAAGCAGTATTAGAGGATCATATATGATACCATATTTATGTATATAGTTATTGAATAATTTAATAACAATGATTTAACTATTATACAGGAGATTAACATACCCTCGACCAAGGAAATGTACAACGTAAGAGGTTTTCAGCGCACTTTTATTCCCATGAGATTCATGCTATATTGCCACTTCAACCTTTTGTGTGGTGTATATACTACCCGTGATTGTATTTTTTGTGTAATATAATTTAATTTATTGGTATTTAAATCATCATTGTATGATCCATCTTTCATGGGGTGTATGTTTAATAAGTTACCAAATCAATTCGGTAATTTCAAATTCAATTTCTACTCATTCGGTTTTACACAAACTTCATTGATTACTTTACCCCAAGATTATGTGTGAAATCACTATTTATTTACTTAAGTAGAAATTTCCACTTCCCTTTGCGTTTATATACTTTTGATACACATAGTAAATCCATGTATAAATTCTCAAGTCATTGATATAAACTCTATAAGAGTAATTTTAACTCAATTTTTATTCATTGAGTTAAACATCCAAGTCATTTCTGTTGTTTTTACAAGAATATGTGTGAATGTCCTCTAATTAATTTACTTTGGATATACAATAATATTAAGTGTATTTATATTTGTCACACATAATTATTTCATTTATTTCTCTTTAACCAAATGATACAGTCTTTATAAATGAATTCATCACATCTTACATTTTATTGTGATGTCTTTGTTGTTATACTCCAATCCACTTTTATTTGGGGTAAATAATGTACTTTGACATAGTATATAATGAATCCATTTATTCTCAATATATTATATTGTTTTTATTACTTCAATTATTTGTATTCAAGCGTCTCTCATTTGGTTATGAACTCTATCTAAAATATCATTTAAATGTTCTAAAATTTTATTTTTCTAAATCATTCTCATTAATGTCCATATTTTAAAAATGGTTTTAAGGTTTTATTAATATGGAAATTAATGTTGTAAAATTGGAATTCCTTTTAAAATTGTCAATGTGGTATGAGACACTTTTATTCAAAAATCTATTTTAAACAGCTTGTTGATAAATAGTGAGACTTTTAAATGTTATAAAGAAAAGAGGAGATATTTCCCTCAAATAGTTTTGATGATTAACATCATCTATGTCAATATACATAATTATTCTCAATTGAGGTATATTTATTATAATAAAATCTTCTATATTGTATTTAATGAGTTATGTTTGTCTGGGGATGTGTTATTTTTATTCCATTCATGGTTTATCAATAAATTATTGACATTTCGTATCCTAGTTTTAATATGAATGTTTATGTTATGATTTAACCTTTTCATATGAGTAATGCATTGGATAAGTAAGTGACGGGCGGAGCTTGCTATATCTTCTTGATGCATTGATATGTCTCATGAGACAAACTAGTGTCTTGGTACAAGGCCTTGACAAAATCTTATTTGTAGTCTTCGCACAAGGCCATGGCTATGTGGTTATGCAGTCTGACATTATGCATTCCATCATTATTAATGTGGCTATTGATATTTCTTGTTATTAATCAAATAGTAGAATATCCATTTGAATAAGTAAATGAAATTATTTGATTTTATATTTTCCATATTATCCAGATGTTCATTTTTAAAAGGCTTTTGTTTTAGTCTTATACATTTCCTTTAATGTTTATACTTATTTATGAAAGTTTCCTCTATATTTTTTTCCTTACCAAAATCTGAGCTCACACCTTTCTTTGTTTTATTTTCCCTTTGATGTGAAAAAAGTATTTTATGACTGACCTGAAGGGATATTCTAAGGGGATATGAGTATGTAATATAGAAAAGATGTTTTTGTAGCTTTTCATTTTATAATGTAATGTAAAACATATGAATGTATCTAGTACATCCAAGGATACTAAAATGATCAGTCTTTTAGGACATGATTCCTTGTATCATGCCAATGTTATGTACTAATTCACCAAATCTAGGTAACTGGTGTTGGGGCATTACAGTTGGTGTTAGAGTATGTTTAGTATGAACCATGGATACTAGATTTAGATATACTCTGATTAGAGCACATTACTCTAAGATAGATTCTGAGGATTAGTATAGAAGAACATCCAAAAGTTTTGTTAATGTAAATATTATGTGGGTATTCTAAACAATACATCACTGTTTGGTTATGAGAAGGTAGAGGCGGATCTGGAACAGATGTACCAAGGAGTGAAAACTAAGATAATGAGTTTCAGGCTTGACCCGAGGTATCTTGGTACATGGAAATATGCCTTGTTGCACTCTTGGTTACAACACTGCTGGGGGATTTTCATAGGATAATTCAGATTTTCATTACAAAAAAATTTGAATGGTTTTAATATAAGATGATAATAAGTAACTATAGTCAATCCTAAGGTGTTTTATATTGAAAATAATGTATTATGATATTCTTTATATGATTTTATGACTTACACTATGCTTTCTTGTGTTATTCAATGGCTAGATTCCATGAAATTCAAAGTGACATTGAACATGATCTACAAGGTGGGCACAACGAAGGAAGTAAACAGGGGAATGGAATTTTGATAGGTGTAAAAGATATCACATTCATACCGAATCAGTTCTCCCAATATATTATCAACAACATATATATTAACCATCTCCCTAACTCAACAAAGAAGAGAAAGGTGATAGAAGATAAGATATGTTGCAGTGGATACCATGGAGAAAAGAAATCTCAATTACCATCATGCCGGAAATGTTGAAGGAGACACCCATGGAATTGTCTCAATGGGACAATGAAATTCTTTATATGTGGTAAAAAAAGGACTTTGATTAACAAATTACAGAGGAAAAATGAATAGTACTATGGAAGATAATAAAAATGGTACGACGAATTCAATTACAGGAAGTTTCCATAAATGTAAGGGACATGGCCATTACCCGAGTGAATGCCCAATTCTATAAGACATTTTCTTGTACAAATGAGAAGATATGAGGAAATAAATGGCAAGAGAAATGTTTAAAATTATTACTGATCTTTGTTGATTGGATTACTTTGGAATAATTTTATCTTGAATTTATAAACCTATAGTTTTTCATGTGAAAATGGTATTTGAGGAATAATTGTCTTTTCTCTTGTGGATATAGTTATAAATAACCATTTGTTTTTATATGATCATTGAGTTTGAGGAAATTAAAAATTAATATATTTTGGGATGAAAATGAAAATTATGAGATAACATTTGGGGTTAAATTATGTTATAGTAATTTGGATGAATTTATCTAATTTTAGGTATGTTATAAAATATAGTTTTTGAAAAATGACAACACACAGACCGTGTTACAACCCCTCGCGTCAGAAAAATCTATAGGAATCTAACCCACAACCATAGTGCGGTTGGGATTTGTCACCTACCACTGGACTACGTGAAGTCCGTGGTTATTGTGACTAATTCTTCTCAGTTAAATGATTTAATTGATCAATACTAATTTTTTTTGGATCTAATCTCATATCAAATGGATATCCTTAGTATAGGACAATGATTTGGGGGTTAAGTGATAAATGTTATTTTGGAAGTCAATCACTCTGTTGGGAACACTAAATGCCTAAGGAAAATCGAATACTATGGGATTTCATTTGAGGAGTAATGGTGTATTTTTATCTATGTTTTAATGTGTATTTATAGCGATTTGGGATATTTAAGGAAATGATTAACCTATCATAGAGAATATGTAATTAGGTTAATTACTTTTAAGTGTGTGACTTAATGAGTAGTTGATGTTACATGGAAATAAGATTTAATGTGGAAGACTACGTAATCAAATTCTTCTATGTATTGGGATTAAATATTATTTTGGATTATATTGAAGGATTTTAAGGAAATTTTTTTATTTAATGGTATTTATTGAACTGTGGGTATTGTTGGGTTAATTTTAGAATTAAGAGAAGAATTTTATTCTCTTAAGGATTATCCTTTTTGTGGATCATCAGATCTTGTACTAACCATTTTTGTTTTAGTTAATATCTAATGATAAGGTAAATATATAGAGTTTATTTTTTGTGGATTATGTTATTATTTAGAAGTTGATTATAGCACTTCCGGTGTGGCCAAGTCATCTTAAATACTCATCGTTTGAAAAAAAATATATGAGTTAGTGGTAGAAATTTTTTAATTAATGAAACTCTACATAAAAAGTAAGTATATATCTTTAAGTTCTTATTCAATCACATAAATAAATTTCTCATCTTTATGAAATGTATCTTAAAAAAACGTTGTTCGTTTACATTTCCTTCTGGGAAACCAATGACCGTTTGTCCCATCACAAGTATGTTGTTTTCTTGTTGTTAACTTTCTCTTGATCATGTTTTCTATCCCTCTCCATCAATACATGAAACTTATTTTATCTTCCATATCCATGTTTTACTAAATGGAACCCTAGCATGGGTTATCTTGGGTGACCTTTGTACTTCCATTTATTTCATCTAAATAGTTTTATTGACTCTACTTTCGATGTGGGACTTTGAATTATGTTTGCATGCCCAATTTTAAAAATTTTGAGGATGAAATTTCCAAAATGGGGGAAGAATGTAAGACCCCATTCTTCCATGGTATGTTTCTCTTTGAATAATGTAATAGCTTGCATTGTACGCAACTTCGAGATTTTAACACACCATGACCAATCAAACTAGCCATTATGAATAGTAATACCCACTTTTTGAAATTTTATAAATTTTATCAGTCCAAATGGACTTAATTTTTGGATTCAGAATATCGAAATTATCTTAGTGTGATTTTTTTTGTATTTTTCTGAGAACATTCAATTTTTGATGAATAGTGAAAATACTAAATTTTAATTAAAACAAATTTTTAAATCAAAATAATTTAAAGTGTTAAAATATACATTTGAATGTTTTTTAACTATAATTATATTATATTTTTATCATTTAATATAATTTAAGTCATTGAATTTAATATTGCATTAAAACTGGACATAAACAAGTGTCAATCTTTTGATACTTATTATTTCAAAAAAAAAACAATTTTTGTTTTGACAATGGGAATTAATTGTAGAATAATTTTTTACACATTTGTGTTTTGAATTTGGAAAAATGGAATCCATATTTGGAATAAGGAGATCCAAATTGTGTAAATAAGTAACTTTTATTTTTATACATTAGGGATATTTTCTTCAGTAAATATTTTATTTACCATTGTTAAATGGTAAATCTAATAAATAAGGTTAAAAAATAATATTATAATAATATTATATTACATAACACATGTACTAACCCTATTTTTTGATAAATAATCGACCATGGGAATCATTGGGTCTATTTTTGGACCCAATGGAGCCCCTTGTTTGTGATAATGACACTTTATATTAATTAAGTTAAAGTATATATAAAACTGAAATAAGCATATATATTTTAGTAAATCAATTTTAAATAAGGATATATATCTTATATATTCAGATATTAATATTAATTATAAATAAAAAATTATTTCCTACATTATATTATTTTATTTATAATTTTTATACATTTAATAATTAAATTTAGTTTTGACACAATGATGATGCAGTATTTTCTTTATTAATGAAAGAATCAACTAAATGGTATTATAGATGTTAAAATAAATATAAAATAAAGTTCTGAAGCCATAAAAAACATTTATACATTAATTTTACATGCTAGGATTGATTTAATGAATTTTTTTCAAAGTAATAATGTTTTTAGGAATTTAACAAAAACAAAATAGTGAATAGTGTCAAAAATGACATAAAAAAGTTTTTAAAACGAATATTATATTATTAATTCATATTTTATTCCTAAATATATATGGTTCTTCCAAAAGACAAAGATAATTATAGGTGTATCTTTTATGAACCACTTGGGGTTCTGTTAGATGATTATTGTAAGCTTATTAACCATATAATATAAAAATACATAGAGACATGGTAAATGTCAAACTATTTATGTAAGAGTCAAATCTAAAAGATGAGGCTATTATTGTGACCCAAACCTATCTAAAAAAAATTGGTTGATAGGATTTAGACCTATCCCCATATTAGACTTTAAATAATTCATTTTTCATCCACAAGAAACCGAATATTATTTTATTATAATATAATACTTCAATCATTTCCTAAGTTTCCCCTCACTATTCTTAAAAAAGGGAACTTAACATTCTCTCAAATTCACACTTTTATAGCCATTATAATCGTCCAAACCCTACCCCAATATCCTTAAAACCCTCCTACCTTAATCCAGGAGGCCTTAAATTAGTCAGAAAGGCAACCTGAGGAGCCCTTTGGATCAAATCAAAAAGAAGAACCCGA
The DNA here is from genome assembly GCA_963277665.1 of Viscum album. Taxonomy (NCBI): domain Eukaryota; kingdom Viridiplantae; phylum Streptophyta; class Magnoliopsida; order Santalales; family Viscaceae; genus Viscum; species Viscum album. Next base: position 105,301,264 of record OY728141.1, read on the forward strand.
AGAAGAGGTAAATATCTCCTCACCTCTTTCCAGTTTTTTTCTTCTTCCACTTCCGTTTTCTTTATAGATTCCAATCTAAAATAATAAATCAAGTAAATTATCTATAATGTGATGTTATTATAAAAATTTTACAACCGTATTCATTATTCTATCTATCCTATAAATTACAAAGTCACCATACGTGCGTATGTACGGATTATTGTCTCCACATCACAGTGTGATTTGTTATTCAAATACTTCATCATTTGGATGAGTATAATAATGAGTATAAATGATGTAAATAATAAATATAAAATTATTATTATTATGTTTAAATGATATAACATCCAATTATATATATTTTTAATATCAAAAGCATGATATTTTCGCTCGTACGTATGTATGGATTATTGTCTCCACAAACGCGATGAGATTCCTTCCCCATCTTATCCATTCAAGAATAATATTCATTTGATGATTAAAAATAATGTTTAAAGACTTGATATCATTCTATATATGAGTAATATACATCTCACCCATAACAAATATGACTCACATAACAATGAATATAAAGGAAAACAAATCAGTTAACACCTGAAACGATGATACAACCTAAATATTATTAACAAATAAATATTAGTGGACTATATATGATTCTATTTTTATGTATATAGTTCTTGTATAATTTAATAAAAATGATTTAAATATTATACTGGAGGTAAACGTACCCTCAAGCATGGAAAATTATAAGGTAAGGGGTTTTCATCTCACTTTTTTTCCCATGAGATTCATGCTATATTGCCCCTGCTACCTTTTGTGTGGTGTATGTAATACCCATTATTGTATTGTTTGTGTAATATAAATTAATTAATCGGTATTTCTATCTTCATTGGATGATACTTATTTCATGGGGTGTATGTTTTGTAAGTTACCAAATCGATAAGGGAACATCAAATTTCAAATTTACACTCATATGGTTTTACACAAACATCATTGATTACTTTACCCCAAGATCTTGTGTGAAATCACTATTTATTATCATATGTAGTAATTTTCAATCCCCATTGTGTGGATATATTTTTGATACAAATAATCAATCCATTGTTAAATTCTAAAGTCATCGATATAAACTTGATTAGAGTAATTTTAAAAAAATTTCTATTCATTGAGTTAAAAAATATAAGTCATTGGCATTGTTTTTAAAAGAATATTTCTGAATGTCCTATGATTGATTTACAATTAATATCCAATTATATTGAGTGTATTTATATTTTTCACACATAATTATTTCATTGATCTATCCTTAACCTAAGGATTCAGTCTTTATAAAGGAATTCATCTCATCTTACATTCCATTGAGAATTCTTTGTTGTTATGAACCAATCCACTTTAATTGGGTGTATATACTATAAATTAAAATAGTATATCATGAATCCTTTTATTCTAATGATATTATAATGTTTTTGACACCTCAATTATTTGTATTAATGCATCTCACATTTTCTTAGGGACTCTAACAAAAATATTATTTTATATGTTTTAAAAAACAATTTCATCTAAATCATTCTCATTAATGTCCACATTTTTAAAATGGGTTTTTGGTTTTATTTATATGGACATTAATTTATTAAAATTAAAATTCCTTTTAAAAATTTGAAAGTGGTATTGGACACTTTGATTAAAAAATCTATTTTAAGCAGCTTCTTGATAAATATCGAGACTATGAAATATTTTTTAAAAAAAATGTGGAAATTTATCTCAAATAGTTTTGATGATTAACTTAATATAAGTCAATATCCTTAATTATTATCTATTGAGGTTGATTTATTATAATACAATCCTACATATTGTATTGAATGAGTTATGTTTTACTATGGATGTGTTATTTTTATACCATTCATGGTTGGTGGATAAAGTATTGACATTTCGTATGCAGGGTTTAATTTGAATGTTTATGTTATGTATACAAATTTTTATATGAGGAATGTATTGGAATTTTTAAGTGATGGGTTGAGCCCGCTATAGCTCCTCGATGCGACAGTAGGTCTCACGAGACAAACTAGTGTCTTCGATCAAGACCTTAAAAATTCTTATAGGTAGTGATGGCACAAGGCATTTACTATGTGGTTATGTACTATGGTATTATGCATTCCATCATTATGAAAGTGGATCTTGATATTGATTGTGATTATTCGACTAGTATAATATCCGTGTGAATAATTAAATGTAATTATATGATTTCAACTTTTCTATATTATATTTATGTTCACGTTTAAAATGGTTTTTTTCTTCTTCTACATTTCCTTAATTGATTAAGATTATTTATGAAAGATTACGATATTTTGTTATCCTTACTGAGCATCTGAGCTCACCCCTTTCTATGATATATTTTTTCCAGGATGTGAAGAAGTATTTTATGGCTGACCTGCAGGGATGGTTTGATAGGATATGAGTGTGGTTTATGGAAACAATGTTATTGTAGCTTTTAATTTATAAAGTAATGTAAATATTAGGAATGTATCTAGTACTTCAAAGGCGACTAAACCGATCGGTCTTTCGAGACATGATTCCTTGTTTCTGCCAACGTTATGTAATAATGCACCGACATTAGGTAACTGGGGCTGGGGCGTTACAAAATACAAATTGTACTTATTTTAAAATTAAATAATATCCTCTTAACTTTTAATATCTTTAGAAACTAATGAATTTCAAAAAATATGTTTCAATCCATAATATAATATACCAATTTTGTTTTCATAATCTTTAATAATATTGATTCATAACTGGACATCATAGTAAAGTTTCATTATATGTATAAAATCAATCCTATTGATTTTATTTCAATTCTAAAAATTTTACATAAAAAATTATTTATAATGGAAGTCATCATTATATTTTATCCACTCCATGGAATTAATCATATAGTTATACTTATTAGTTTTATTTACATTAAAACATTGTCTATATTTATTTTTAGGGTGATTGATGATGAAAATGACATTATTATACTCAAATAAAATTCATTTTTCAAATAATGGATCCATACATTGAGTACTGTAGGTATGATGATCTTTAGAATACTATAGTTGGTTATTTAATGAAATATCCAATAATATATATATTTATCAAAGGATAATTAATTAAGTGATTAACTTTGTCATATATTTTAATAAGTTAAATTAATATATTTAGAAAAACCTTAAACTAATATAATCAAATTCCACCCATTTTGGGAAAATAATTGAGAAGGATATTATGTTCTTACTTCCTTCCAACCTCATTCAACATGTTTTTATGCGGAAAAACCAATAAAATAGTCATAGATTTGGTTAAGCAACATGATATCCCTCAAAACCATTCTAGTAGTAATATAATACATACATTATAATCCCATTTTTTAAATTTTTTTGTCCTCTTAAATTATAATCTTATAAAAAATGTACGTAGATACCACCTATTACAACATTTAACATAATCCACCCACAATTATGTTATTTATTACAATTTTTCCACTTTATTAAAAATCTGAGATATTTTCGTATTATATTTTTAGAGAATTTGTAAAAAAAATTCATTACTTATTGGACATATTCTCATATTTTTTTTCATAAAAATTTATGTTGTTAGTTTTGTAGTCTTTCTTCATTCAAAAGACATTTTCTTATATTAAGATGAATAATCCTAGTGGATTTATAAAACATATTATATATCCCATTGACCCTTACACCGTGTTAATATCATCTAAAAATATATTCTGATAATAATAAACTCTGCATGGGTCATAAAAAATAAAAGAAACTGATATGTACATTATAAAATCAGGAAACTCGTGAGAATGTTTTATTTTTAAATTAATAAATTTTGATCTCAAATAAACATTAACTGACATATAAAAACCATTATTTTCAGAAGTTGTTATTGAACATATTACAAGAAATAATTACGTGTAAATCATAATCATTAGGGATTCAGTAATAATATAAAATAATTTCCTAGAAATCAATCCTTTTAACTAAAAATGTTATAAATATTATTTATATCATTTTATTACCATATAAAATAAAAAATTATCAATAAAACCCCATTTTCATGAATATAATTAACAAAAATGTTCCTTGTGATTCTATCATTACATCACTATGAAAATAATAGTTATTGTCACCTTTATAAATTGATTATCCTAAATGACCATTTACTATATATATTCTCTAGATAATAACTCATTATACATGAAGCTGGGGTTCATTATTAAACAATTATATCATCGTAAATGTTTTCCATGAAGAAAAATCTAAATAAAAACAAAAAATTATTTTAAAAAATATATATCAAAAATTCTAATTTTTTTGAACATGTAAATGAAAAATATGATATATCATAATAATGATATGCAATATTATTTGATTTTAATAAATTTAAAAAACAAATCTCAAAAATGGAAATATGAACATCACCAAAAATCCTTTTACAGTTGCATATGTATCTTGATTATGTAGCATAGTTATGATGGTAGGAATATGTTATCCTATAATAATTTTTTTTCAATCATTCATTTTATACATTTATAATGAAAATCAAAATTATCCCTGAAAAAAACATAATAATGATTACAATAAATACATTTGTAAAAAAGAATATAAATTAAAATGATATTATATAATAATTGATATAATCTAATTAATATTCAATGATGGTTATGTATAATATACATATACTTATGAAATATGTTATGTTTTTATAAAAGGGGTTTAAATAAAAAATTCCTTATATCTTGCCTCGAATAACTATGCATGTTATATTTGTTTTTAAATAAAATAAAATATTAATTATTTACTTTTATAATATGAGTTTTTATTTAATTTCAACAATAATAATTCACTTCCTCTAAGTCATTACCATGTTCTATATAGTTACAGAATCAATAAATTTACATCAAATTTTTGGATTTTCATTGACATTTAGTATTAAAAAAGACACTAGTGCGTTGTGTATGGTCAAATGAGAAATCATTACATCATCCTAAAAAATAATAAATATGTTATAGTTATGATTTTTATAATGATAATACTTGTTAAATACCATTAATTTTTTGATGTTATAAAACATTAAATACATTTCTCATGGGGGTGTTAGTCCGAATATACACATGTATGAAATATACATTATTCCAACAAAATAGAGGGAATGGAAATATAAAAAGTATAACATTTAAGAATCATAAATGATATAAAAATATCATATAGATTTCTGAATCCATATTTCTAATTTTATAGGTCATCAATGTTTGTAAAGTTTTATTTTTCGTCTATAGAGGAATTCATCTCTATATACACAACAAAACCATTTAAAATTTTACATTAGATGGAAATGAGATGGAAAATTGTTTTACACAACATGTAATAAAATTTTAATATATAAATGAAGCTCAATTTATTAAATTTTTATATTTATAAAATATTTAAATCATGTTTATAAAGAAAATAGTCAATAAATAACAAAACTGACGATTTTAACTCTTCCTTTGAAATCCTCTGTTACTGTTCCATTTAAGAGATACTAGTTTGGTATTTTGGACAGACTAGGATATCTAGTATGGGGGTATACAATTTATAAATGGAATTTTTAAGATCATTGTTAATAGAGAGTGCTCAATATGTGTGAATATTCATGGAGAGGTAGTTTTATTTTATAATAAATAGGAATACCCCCTTGTAAATGTTATAAACACACACACACACAGACACATATATTACTAATAATTTCCATTCATTGAAAAATTTAAAACAATATAGATAAATATCAAATATAATAATGTTATGGTGTAAATATTCTCATCCAAAACAACTTATTAATGTTTCATTAATATTTTAATTCTTATACATTATTTTAACTCCATATTAAACACTTTCATTCATTATTAGGGTGACTGTGTTTCATAATGAAAACATGATTTTTTAACTAACATTGAAATTGTCCATATTAAATAATTTTAATATTTAAACTAATATAATTGAATCAATTTTTTATGATTCAATCTTATGAAATGGTTAAAATATCTATTAACAAATGTATGAAAAATGAAAAGGAAACACATTTTTATAAAAAATACATTTTACCTAAAAAATTGTGATTAATAAAGAATAAAGTATATAATTTATAAACATAATATTAATTTGTTTATAAAACATAAATGGAGAATTTTGTAACATTAAAATGAATTCATATTTGTAACTAAACATGTTAATACATAATCCCTAGAAATGTTACTACATTAAAGAATACACAATTGTGAACTATTCACCATAAAATATAATCTTAATTAAAAATCCCAAAAATATCATTATATGATAATTTTAATATGATGATATCAAAAAATAAATCCAATTTCTAAAATTATAACTATAATATTCGGATATTAAATTTATAAAAAATAAGGATAATACATTTTAATGAATTTTATTAGAAAAAAAGTTCTTTGTTGATTGAAATAATTGGTTTAAATATTTATCTTTATTATTAGTATATAAAAACAATTTAAGAATATTTATAAGATAATAGATTATATTATTAATAGAAATAAATGTGTTTTCCAAAAATATATGGTGGAAATTTATTCAATAGTAAAATGAAAAAATATTAGCTTTTTTGGAAAATTCAATAGATATTTTAGTGTCATGAATACTTATATATTTATATACAGACTCGTTTATTCTTTCCTATAGAGTTTCATATTATTTTTTCATAATCATATTTTAAATTTTTTATTATTCAAATATTATTGATTGATTTTAAAATTTGTTTATTCCAATTTTAAAATCAAAAGGATGTTCTTTTAAATTCAACAAAAATTTCCCTTGATTATTCCATTCATTACGGAACAAAGAGTATAATGTTTCATTTTTTTCAATATTTCTCATGATTCATTTATTTTTGTTTCTAAATAACTTAAAAATTATTTCTGAATTCAGTAACATTAATGGAATTCATTAATTGAATTTTAGTATTTTGAATTTCCTGAAATTACTTTAGATATCTTTTTTTACAATGATTTCATTGACACTGTAGGAAATTGTTGTATAATATAGTAATATTATAACATTATTGTTTAAAAATACATGATTTCACAATGGTTTGTTATTATTTAGTATCATTTTTTCAATATATAAATATTATTAATTAATTAATTGGTAATTTTATGATGATAACATGATGAATGTGTAGCATTGTATTTTCCCTAGAGAAAAGCTGGTGGTAGTTAGAAATAATTATATCCTAACATATAACCTATCTAAAAATGTAGAGGTTGATGGAATAATATCAAAAAAAGTTTTATTCCATGAATATATTAATTTAAAAATCTATATTATACATTAATGTTTTCATTTTTTTATTGGTTGTTCATTGATTTTTGAAATCAATCCAACATTTGATAGATAATATAATTACTCTTGATTTATTTCACATGATATCTAGATAAGTAGTGTGATTAATTGATGAAGAAAGGCCATATACCATTGGAAAATGGATTATCATTAATGAAACAGGAGATTGATACATGATTTTGAAAATAAATAAATAATAATGTATTTATATATCTTACTTTCAACATGAAAGAATATGTTTTACATAAAAGGTAAAAAATAGGGAATTGGCTATTCATTCCATAACTAATGATCATATTGATGATCATGCCAAATTTATTATTCATCAAATTCATGATTTCTATAGTTCTGGATCACCCTTGGTGTGAGTGTGACCCTTTAGTCGGAGGTGACATGTGGGATCTCATGGGGGTACATTATTTTTTTCCGTTTTCGATGCTAGTTGTTCATAAATTGTGTTTGTATGTTAGCATATATTTTATGAGTAAAATAATTTCCAAAAGGGTACAATTGATGCATGGATATAGTATCAAGACTGGTACAGTCAGAAAGGCAAAAAAGTCCTTGTTTTCGGCTGTCTTAGAGATCAGTTCAGGGTTGACGTGGGTGGGTTCATGAAAATATAAAACCATTTAAAAGAATTTATGTAGTTTATAAAAATTAATATGTCATTAAAAACAAGAATAATTTTCTAAAATAAAATTTAATTTAAAAAATTCAAAATAATTAATTCTTTAAACTATTTCATATTCCTTTTTCTGTAACCATTCCATGAATCCAACACCCACTCACACTTACACACTATAGTGATATGTACACACTCCTAAGTGGTCTATAATCCATGCACTAGGACATAACTAATTGACAAATATCATTGTTTATCAATTATATACACCACATATCTGGTGACATGTCCCATATACCACAATGTATAAAACGCTTATTCAAGTTCTCGTCAAAACTAGTAATTTAGACAAACTCGTGTATTCCAAAACCATACAAAAGAAACAGTTTCAATATAATAAAATAAAACCTACATAATATTGATTTAATTATAATAAAACCATTTCCATGATTCAATACCTAGAAATATTTTATAAAATAATTTTAATATCATTAAAAATAATCACTTTTCACAACAAGCAACCATTCTACTATTTTACTAACCATCACTAATGTTGGTTTTGACTAATAATTTTACAAATATTTAATGATAAATTTCATTCAATTAAAAACATTAAGAAAATATTTTATGTTATAATAAGAGGAGTACATTGTGAAGCCACATACCTTACAAACATTGGTTGAAAGATGGAATGACAAAAATTGTCAAAAAAAAAATACAGTTAAAACTACAAAAACATTCCATAGATCTCATTTCATATAATAAACACAAGCACATATCAAAATTATTGGCATAGAAAAACCATGACCGATCCTCATTAGATTGGATGCATAATTTAAATTTGTGGTAGAACTAGATATATATATAAAAAGCATGATTGGAAACATAATAAATAATTTGAGCTTCAATGCACCAGAATGTATCAATAGTATCTTTTAGTATCAAGAGGAATGATCTCTAAAGTCATTAGGAAGGGATTAATTTTAGTTGGTGTTAAATTAGTGAAAATGAGACATTTAGGACATAAACAATTTTTAACACAAAATTTCCATTTCTATCACTTATTAATTTGATGTTAAGATGAATGGTCAGGAAATACATGTACTAACTATGAATAAGAACTATGTAACCAAAATGATGGTTTATATTGGGTGGGAACATCATTTGGAAAAATAATGCTTCCAATTATGAACCTACCTAGAGTATTATTCATCACTTTTCAGGGATTTTATAGGTGTTTCAAAGCTTCTACTAATAGTTCTCAAAAGATGAACCTCCTGAAAATCCAAAAAAACATTCCCAATGTTATAAATACCCTTCAAATCTTATAAAAAAAACATTACATAATTGAAATAAATAATTAAAGGGTAAATTAAATAAAGCATCTATATTTTACATATAAAGCATATAAATTTTATATATACTATCATGGGAGTGGTTACTAATCATAAGGGTTTTATTAATATTCATTAGGGTAAACTAATATTCATAATGGTCAAGCTACTATTCACAAGAAATGCAAGTTGATCTTATCATACTCTAAATTCCATACTGAATGAAACTGTGTATATTAATTTTTCAAAAGTCAAATCATATGGGTGGAAAAATTATGTTTACAGGCTAGGTTATAACAAAGTGTTATTATTTACAGAGTCTGTATTTCATTCACTAAATTTTAAATTTATTTTCAAAATATTGTGGTGTTACATTATCCCCTATATACAAATATTTTGTCCTCAAAATTACTAGAATGTTACCTCACAAAAGGACTTGGGTTTTTCTTCATCAGATGATCTGCAGGCTGCCATGTTGCCTTTTCGATTTTATGATTTTAACAAAGTATCATTACCAGTCGAGTCATCTGATTATTTATCAATTGTTCATTTCTATACAAAATCTAGATAGGCATTTCACGTAAATATAATTCAGGTTCCAATTCTATACCTTCATATGTGAGGAAATGTGTTGTGTCTGGCATGTACTTTTGTAGCAATGTGACGTGGAACACATTGTTTACATTGGTAGGGTAGGTGGAATAAGAAAATTATATGAAACATATAAAATTATACCAAGAATTTAAAAAGATCCTATGTACATAGGGCTTATTTTCCCTTCCATCCAACATCATATAACGTACTTCCATGGATGTACAATCAAGAAAACATGATATCCCACATGAAATTTCAAATCATTCCTTCGATTATAGTCATTTCTCTTTTTCATGCTTTGAGATGCTTTTATATGTGTTTGAATAGTATTCACCTTTGCTATTGTTTCCTCCACAACCTATGGTCCCACAAGATTACATTCCCCAATATCAACCCAATAATATGGGATACGACATCTATTTCTGTACAATGCTTCATATGGTGCCATTTGAATACTTGATTGGAAGCTATTATTGAAGGAAAACTCCAATAAATATAAATATTGATCCTTCATACCTTCAAATTCATGGGAAAATGATCTTAACATGTCCCTAAAGGTTTGTATTATCCTTTCTGTTTACACATTAGTTTGGGGGTGATAAGAAAAACTGAATCAAATCTCAGTATCCAAAGCATTCCGAAAAACATTCCATAATTTCGATGTAAATCATGGATCAAAATTAGACATAATTGAGAAATTATCTCCATAAAATCTCACAACATCATTGATATAGAGTCATACTAGGAACACCAGTTCAAAATAATCCCTTATAGAAAGGAAATGTGATGATTTCAAATGTAGATCATCAAATACCCATATTGCATAATTCATTCTCATAGTTTTGGGTAATGAAATTAAAAAACTTTGGTGAATTCATCCCATTCAATGTAGGAATGGGTAGTGCATTCATGAATCTTCTAGGATGTTTTTTTGACCTCAAATTTTTGATTGGCATAACATATTGATACATAATCAGTAATTTCCCAATTCATGTTATCCCAACATACATGTTCTTTCAAATCTATTTTCATTTTCATGCAACAAGGGTGTATAGAGAAATTTGAGCTATGATAATCTTCCAATAACTCTATTTTCAACTCAGTTATATAGGGACCAAATAGCCTCCTTCCAAATTTTAGAATTCCATCTTCTCACATGGAGTCATCCATTTCCCATATTTCAAAGCATTAATTTTATTTCAATGATTCTCTTCATTAGAGAGTGAATATTTAAATATTTCCAATAAATATGGTTGAGAAACTATATGAAACAGTTCTATTGTTTCTACTTCTTTGATAATTCCCATTTCCATCCTCATTAGATCCCTCTACAAAAGATCATTTACAATCCTCAATTTTTTGTAACTACAAGATTCATCCCTCTCAATGCATCAGCTATATTATTTTCCTTTCCTATATTTTATTGTATGGAAAAAAGATAATCATTGAGTAGTTAGATCCATATACATTTCCTCATGTTGAGTGATTTCATTGAGAATATATATTTTATACTGTCATGATCCATATATATCTCACATTTTTCACCATAGAAATAGTGTATCAATCTCTTCCATTCAAAGATTACTAATGAAAACTGAAGATCATAAGTAGGATAGTTTTTCTTTTCATGAATTTTTAACTGCCTTGATGCATAGAAAATTACTCTATCATTCTACATGAGGACACAACCATGTCTTTTATTGAATAATTCACTATATATCACATACCCATCATTCCCTTATTGTAGTGTTAGGATTGTAGCATTCAATTTTATCCTCTTCATTTAATCCAAACAGTTCTCACATTAATTTTTCCATACAAACATTACCTCTTTATATGCATGCTTGGTCATTGGGATGTGAAAATAGGTGATGTTTAGAATAAAACATCGATAATAACCTACTAATTCAATAAAACTACATACTGCGGTTATGTTATATTAGTATGACATTCTTGTACAACCATTTTCTTCCTAGTATAAATAGATATTCCATTCTTATAGACAATGTTGAAAATAATGGAAATTGATTAAATTCAAAATAAACACTTGATAAACTTCTAATATAATTTAATTCAATTATGCGTCTTTCAAATATTTCACTTGCGATTTACATGGTCTTTATATCTTTTTGAATATACCAAGATATCATCAATAAATACCACAAAATGTTATCAATATATTCCTTGAAAATTTTATTTATTAGATCTATGAAAGCATTTTGTGCATTAGTCATTCCAAAAGAAATTACAGTTTACTAGTAATTCCCATTTCAAGCACAAAATTCTATCTTTGGAATATCATCATTCCTCACATGAAATTGATGATTTTCGGATCAAAGATCAATCATTAAAAAATATTTGTCTTCACAAATGTGATCAAACACATCATGAATGCGAGTTCGGGGATACATGTTCTTTGTTGTTATAGCGTTAATTTTATTATAGTTATGGAACAACCTCATAGAAAAATCATTCTTCTCAACTAAAAGAATAGGGGCTCCCCACGGAGAAACACTAGGGTGAGTAAATCCTTTATCACGGAATTCCTATAGTTGATTTTTCAGTTCCACTAATTCCAAGGAGGTCATTCTATAAGGGGTCTTTGATATGTTCCTTGCATCCAGAACTAAGTCAATTGAAAACTCAATTTCTTGCTATGGAGGATGTGCATGTAAATCCTCTAGAAACACATCAATATATTCTTGCACAATAGGTACTCCTATATTTGAAAATTCATTTCCTCACTCATAGTTTTCACATTCCCTTCCTCCCCAATAATTGAATATTGAAGAGCTATTTGGGGGGATCTAAATGAGAATCATATGGTGGTGTTTCTACTCTAAAGATATGTTATTCAATATCATCCTATTATATTTTAACATCAATCTTCTTGCAATAAATTTTCACATCATGGTTTGAAATCCAATCCATAACAAGGATTATATCAGAATAAATCATGGATATGATAAAAAATTGGGTAAATAATGTGAGTTTATATGACATAATGTGGATTTCAAGGTAGTTCTTTTTTGTAACGATACTTCCCGTAGGAGTTTGGACTAAAAAATCCCATATTAACTCAAATTTGAAATATCTAATTTTCATGTAAATTTTGGAAGATATAAAATCATTCGATGATCTAGAATGAAATAAATTGTTGGATATGTTTGAGGAAATTAATAAATTCCTACCACCACGTCATTAGGGACTTCAATATCAAGAATTGTGATCACATAAGCTTGTCCTAGCTACCTTGGACATTTCATAGGAAAATTTCATTGATTCTTTGGGAAATCATTATCATAGTGTCCCATCTCCCTAGAACAATATCATTTAACATTAATATATTATTTCTTCCTTTGAAAACACCATAATTATTACCTTTTTATCCAGACTTTTAGAACACCCCATTTCCTTTTAAGCAGACACTAGGGTGTTTCCATCCCTAATTAAAACTGGTTGGAATTTAACTCTTCCCTTATTCACAATTTATTTATTTTATTTTCCTAATTTTTTAGCATCCCCCTTCTTGTCTTTAATTCCTTGAAATTCATAAGACATAAATAACTCCTTTTCCAAATTTATAGAACATGAGACTATATCATCGTATGATGAGAAAGTTTGGCAGACCAGGACATGTCAGAGGAATGAGTTTTCTCCATCAAAGAATTGATCAATTTTACTTTGTGGAATAAATATATAGTCACAGGAATGACTTGCTATCCTTCTGATGTTAGCTTCATACTTGTCAATATTCTCCACTTCCATTTTCCTCAAATTCAGAAACAAACTTTCCATATCCTCTCGCTATTCACGAAGAATTTATTTCTCTAAGAGACATTCATTAAATTCACTCCATTCCATGTTTTCTATCTCTTTTTCCAAATTTTTGATTTGAATTACTGACTACCATTGACCAGCATCTCTCGATAGATGATAAACTACACTGACAAACTTCTCCCTTTTGTTACTTCCCACGAAGATAAATATGTTCTTTATGGAACATATCCACTAATCCTTTATGAATGGGATTGTAGTACCATTATATAATAGACACTGTTGTCACATAATTCACCATAAAATAACTCCTCCACATTGTGGATCTGGATGCTCAACACGTGAAAGGTTATTATTCAACAGAAGAGTAAGTTGTCCTAGTATAGTTATATATTGCTCCGTAGTAGTTGCAACTACAGATCCAACGTCACTATCATGCATAGGAAGGAAAATCCCTATACGGGATATATGTGTTCATGTGGTTTCAATTCATTTCACTAGGTTCCACATTTAAATAATATAATACATAAGATTATGTTATGAATAATAATGTACTAACACGACTTTGAAAAAATACTTAACAAAAATTTAAATATTATTCATGTCTAATCCCATAATCATAAACCTAACTTGTTTGATGAAAAATTTAAATTTAAATCATTAATAATGGATTGTAAATAAAAAATTAATTGTCCTATGCATATACCCTAATAGTGTCAAACCCAGTGCTTAGTAAGGCTCATTTTCATGTACCAGGATACCCCAGGTCAAGCTCAAAACTCCTTGCTAGTTTTATCAGTCCTAGGAACATTTGTGTCATAACCAAATCCACGTGAAATATATTAACATGGATTTATTTATAGAAGGATCCACAAAATATATTCCTTACCAAAATTACATGATGTTATTTTTGTTTTATCCATAAAGACTACCACATGGGATTATTCCCTAATATATTTTTTCTAAATCCAGTTTCCATGAGTTCGACTAAATGTCAACTGATACCAACTGTAATGAATCGAACCCAGTTCCCCAGATCTTTAACCTTTTTATGTTAAATTGGAATGTTTACAATAATGTTGTAACCCAAAGGAATTATTAGTTTAGTAGTTTTTGAAACATGATTCAAAAATATTTTCAACATTACAACATGAAATGAAAAACATCATATACGTTATATTGGGAAGATCCACCACTCTATGATTATTTATACATGCCAGTCATTATATAGCTCTTTATGTCTAAGGAAAAATAGAACATACGAATGGGTGATCATAAATGTTCCGTAAGGGTGAAAATTATAGCATAAGATAACATAAACATTAGGAATGGTCATTAATTTAAAATATACACCTTTAAAAATAAACATGAACATAATATAGTGAAAATTTGAGTTGAGTAAATATTTATTGAATAAAATATAATAATGTTTATTGTAACAACCCAGGTAAATAAAGAATATGACATTTTCTTATTTATCCAAATTTGTGAATAAAATATTAAAATGACTTTAAAGGGGACACTATGCTCGATGGTGTACCCGACACGCAACAACGAGTTTCATAGGAATCTGACGTTGCACTCTAATAATAAAATAATATTATTTTAAATGGTAGTTAACATGTAGCCGTTGTATTGGAAGGAATGGATAGAAATAAATAAAATATTATTATATATGTTTTTAAATGTTTTTACATTTATCCAATAAAAGTTAATGGCTTAAAATACGGACAGAATTCAATTTTAGGCTTTTATACCCAAATTTTCACTAAAGGTTCACTTATCACCTATTGATGGCGAACTGTCATTAAATATAGTTTTGATCACTCTTATACATTATTTTGGACCAAATAAAACTCTTATTTAGAATTGGGACATCAAAATTTACTTTGTGTAAATATTTGGTATCTTTCCGATAAAGTTCATTTTTTTCAATGAATAGTGTAAAATGTTGTATTTTAATTCAAAACCACTTTTTAATATAATTTATTTATATGATTAGATAATCTTTTGAATTGGTTTTAATGTTAAATTAGAATATATTTTTACCATTAAATCCAATAGTGGTCATTGGAATTAATTTCACTTTGAAATCAGACTTAAACTTGTGTCAATCTTTTGATACTTATTGTTTCATAAAAACACGCTATTTGCTTTGAAAGCGGGAATTAATTATTAAATTAATTAATCTGACTTATATGTTTTGAATTTTGTAAAATAGACTTCATTTTTGAATTCGGAATATCAAATATAGCTTATGTTGAATTTTTGGGATTTTTCTGAAAAACTTCAATTTTTGATGAATAGTGAAACCACTTAGTGGTACTTATAAAAACTGATTTTTCCATTTAAATGAAATTTTTCCATATTTGTGTTTTTAATTTCAAAAATCAGACATACATGGTTGTCATTAAGAAATAAAATGTGGTTCAATGGGATAAAAATAATTTTTTGGTGAATAGTAACTTATTATGTTTTAATCGCGATTAGTGGTAATTAGTGTAGTTTAATGTAAAAATAATGCTTTAATAAAATGAGATGAGCTTAAAACATGTCCTAACCTCATTGGTTGTGTCATGGAAAACCATGAAAAGCCATGGGTCAACTTGGGGACCCCATGGAGACACTTTGGTTGGGAAATGACATAAATAACTTTTTATTTAATGTAAAAGTAAAAATGACACAAACATAATATGTTTTACAAAAATAATTTTTACATGGGGTTATAAAGATCATATTTTTGATTATAAATAGTAATTGGAAAGCTAAAAATTTTCCTACATCATAGTAGTTTTTTCATAATTTTTAGACATTAAATAAATTAAATTATTTATGACATAATAATGATGCAGCGATGACATCATTATTTGACAATTTAAATAAAATGGAATGATAATGTAAACTCTATGAACTACACATGTCAAAAACCAATTGGATGAGTGGATTTGGAACCCTTATCACCTTATAAACTAATTCTATCAACGTGGGACCTTTTAAAACTAAAACACATTTTCAAATAAAATAATATTTCTTTACTTTCCAAAAGTGCCCCTCCTCTCCTCTTTTAAAAGGCCCCCACCTCTACCTCATTTCACACACTCCTCAAGCCTTTGGCTCGGCCAAACCCTGCCCATTTACTCTCTACACATCACTCTCCTCATCCTAGAGGATTCCCTTTGGGAAGAATCCTTTCAAAGTAAGCCTTTAGGCTCAAATCAAAAGGAGTTACACTTTTAAAGGTAATTCATTCTCTCATGATCATTTGTTTTATTTTGCTTCTCCAACCCCCTAAAATCTTTTTATTTACTCTTTTGGTAACAAAAACAGTATCATAAATATACTAGGATGTTTTTATAAGATTTATTCGAGCTACACTCTCACACAACTACATCAAATGGTTAAAGAACATACGGTTTCGGTGGATGGCGAAATTCTGCCTCCCGAAACGATGATTGTTCAATACTCATTTAACACCTTAAAAGGTGGCCATTATGATGTCACTATTTTTATATAGGATATATAATATGTTTATTCTTTCCTTAAGATTCTGTATTTTTCATTTATGGCATAACATTATTGTTTCCATTATGGGTAAACACAATATCTTCATTTTAGGAAGTGCGGACTACCGCCCCCTCAAAGTGATGTGATTCGTTAATACCACACGTGGGATGTATAAAGGATGGATTTAATGTTATTATATATGATGTTATACTAGAATTATCATATACCTATATATCATTATTATTATTTTCCATTAAAGTATGAGATAGAAACGAAAGTAGCGTTCATGCGTACGTATGGCTTACCGTCTCCATGAACGGTGCATTTCATTTCTTATCCCCAAATGTAATGTACTATTATAAGTACATGTATATAATGGATATATATGATGAATGATACATCTAAATTATGAATATAATTCTGGAATTAAAATATACATACCTTTCATTTAGTTTTAATTCCATTAATGTGACAAAGAAATGAAAGTAGCATTCATGCGTACGTACGACTTACCGTCTCCATGAACAGTGCATTTCATTTCTTACCTCTAAATGATTATGTAATATTATAAATACATGTTTATTCTGGATATATATTATATATATGCTATCAAAATCAGGAATTTCATTCTGGATATAAAGAACCTTTGACCACACGAACAACATGTAATTGTAAGAAGTCCACTTTCGACTTAAGAACCAAATATCGACAAAACAAACATTATTAACTTAACTGGTTACATAATGTTTATAACATGGAAATAAGTGATGTAAAAGGAAAAATGAACTCTAAAAAGGTTCTTAATCAAGTAGAAATTAACTCAAGTTTATTATTTAGGACGTTAATGAACGATCGAGTCAAGTCAGACCCGAGGTAAGGGACTTCGTCTCAATCTCCTTTCATTGAGGCATATTTCGTTTTATACACAACTTTCTTTTATACGGTGTATAAACCCCTTTGAATTTACTTTTATACAAAAAGAATATTTTTCTATGAAGCGTTTTACAAAACGAAAAAAAGTAATGTTTCTTTTACATTATGCGGCGAAAACAACCTTTTCCGCCACCGCGAGTATTAATTGGTCTTTGACTTCCTCAACAAGCCGTAATATTTTTAGAATAAAATAAATACCATATACTCTATTATGTATTTTGGTATTGAAAATGGTTTTGATAAATGATTCTATTATGTCAATATATTTATGATATATTGTGATTGAAATGTGGAAATGTTATCATTCCTTTATATTGGTTTTATGTTTTATGATTTTATATTGGTACTTGGACATTTTAACGGGTGGTTACATTATAAACCATATGACGGGTGGTGCCGTGAATACCAGGACGGGTGGTTACGTTATAACCCCCAATGCATTGGGTATGGAAGTCGGCCGTATGGCTATTCCATTATGTATGTATGGAAATTGGCCGTATGGCTATTCCATTAAGTGATATGTGTGGAAGTCGACCGTATGGTTATTCCACTTAAGTATGTTGATGTCCCAAGTTACCTTTACATATGTTATGTGTTCTTTATATGGGTTTTATGGTAATACTTTGGTTACAAAAAGGGAAGTAATGATACTTAATTCAGTGAAGAGTTTTTAGTAATTCATGAAAGTGAAGGTATTACTTTGATAGAGTATACATGGTTTACTTGATTTTGAAAAACTAACAGTTTTCATTCTTTGTGTATCCCTTACAGAGCTTTTTATGCTCACCCCAAGTTTTTTTTGAAATTTTTTTCACAGGACTTAATGTGGAATAAGGTCAAGGATGGGATCAAGGGAATGTCATGCTATATTAAACATGGAACTAGACATGTTTCTTTTAAGAGTTTTTTATTTATTTATGGAAACTTAGTAGAAGTGACTACTTTGTAATCTTTTGAGATGTAATAGTTATGTTCTAATTCTCTAAAACTCTAAACCTGAAAAGATCCTCAATGTGAATTATTAATTTAATTCAATTTTAAGTAAGGTTTAAGGCTGGGGCCTTATAGTTGGTATCAGATGTCGGTTTAGATAACTTTAGAGGTTAGGGTATTGTTTAAGCATAAGTGACATTACCATAATGGTTAGGATTTCAGACAGAGTACTAGTTTTAAATAAAGTGAATGAGTAAGAATATCTTAGTGTTTATCTTCCTCGTTAGTACATTATGGTTTTGTTGTTATACTCACACTGACCGTTTTTGGTTTTAGTAAATGGCTGGATCTAGTAGGCACCAAAGTGACAATGGGTTTGAAGGAAACTGTGGTGGTTCTCTGATTAAGATACTGGATGAGATGGGGGATTCCATGGGGAATCTCATAGTTGTTCTAAACCAACTATCAAGGAGTCATGATCAATCACTTCAACCTTGGTGAGTTCTCTAATGCATCATGTACGAGATGGCCAACTCGATGTGGAAATTCAGGTAATAATTATTAAGGTAACCATTAGGGTTTATATGATCCTTACTTTTGAGGTAATTATGGGTTATTATATGATATGATGGAAAATGAAGGGCATGAGATAAACTTGAGGTTAAAATATGTTATGATAATTTTTGATGATTTTATCTCTTTTTGGGGAATTATTTAAGAATTATATAGTTTTGGAAAAAGGACAACACGCAGACCGTGTGACATCCCGTCGCGTCGGACAAAGCTGCGGGAATCGAACCCATAACTAAAGTGCAACTGGTATTTATCGCCTACCACTGTACTACGTGAAGACCCTGGTTAGTTGGACTGATACTTTCTAGTTATATAATTTTATGAATTAAGAGTAAGTTTATTTTGGGTTATTTATGAAAATTATTAACCTATCATGGAGGATATGTGATTAGGTTAATTACTTTTCAATACGAGACTTTAGGAGCAACTAATGTTGTTTTGAGATAAATGTTACGATTTAACTTGGAAGACTATGTGACTGAATCCTTGAAATATTTTGGTTTCTATCATAGATTGGTTTACTTTGAAGAATTTTATGGACAAATTGTTTATCGGATGGTCCTCGTTGAACTTTGGGTTTTGTTGGACAAATTTTGGAGGTTAAGAATAGATTTTCTATTTATAAAGGGTTATCCTTTTCTGTATTATCTGATCTTGTAATAACCTTTTTGGTTTTGGTTAAAGTCTAAAGACATGGGAAGTATATAGTTCTATTTTTTGGATTAGGTGATTCTCTAGAAGTTGATTATAGTACTCTTTATGTGAACAAGTCTTCCTAAATACTCGTCTTTTGGAGAAAATATGAGTTTCTGTAAGGAATCTAATAAAAGTTGAAAGTCAATATGATATGTGATTATGTTTCCTTATGAATAAATTCCTCAATAAAAAGTAACTTAAAACAAAAATGTTGTCTATTAACTTTTCCTACTGTGGAATCGAATACCGTTTAACCCATCACACGTTTGTGATTTTCTCGTGCTTAACTTTCTCCTAAACATGTTTTCTATCACTCCACATCAGAACATGACCCTTTGTTTTTTCCTCCATGTCTATATTTTCATACTTGGAATCCTAGTATGGGTTAACTCAGGTGACCTTTGTACTTATCTTTCTTTATTTTAAAGTGTTTGTTTTACCGACTTTTGTTCCGATGTGGGACTTTCAAGGATGTTTCCAAGCTCAATTTTAAAAATTGCGAGGACGCAATTCCCAAAAGGGGGGAAGGATGTAACAACCCAGGTAAATAAAGAATATGACATTTTCTTATTTATCCAAATTTGTGAATAAAATATTAAAATGGCTTTGAAGGGGACACTATGCTCGATGGTGTACCTGACACGTAACAACGAGTTTCTTAGGAATCTTACGTTGCACTCTAATAATAAAATAATATTATTTTAAATGGTAGTTAACATGTAGCCATTGTATTGGAAGGAATGGATAGAAATAAATAAAATATGATTATATATGTTTTTAAATGTTTTTACATTTATCCAATAAAAGATAATGGCTTAAAATACGGAAAGAATTCAATTTTAGGCTTTTATACCCTAATTTTCACTAAAGGTTCACTTATCACCTATTGATGTCGAACTGTCATTCAATATAGTTTTGATCACTCTTATAAATTATTTTGGACCAAATAAAACTCTTCTTTATATTTGGGACATCAAAATTTACTTTGTGTAAATTTTTGGTATCTTTCCGATAAAGTTCATTTTTTTCAATGAATAGTGTAAAATGTTGTATTTTAATTCAAATCCTCTTTTTAATCTAATTTATTTATATGATTAGATTATCTTTTGAATTGGTTTTAAAGTTAAATTAGAATATATTTTTACCATTAAATCCAATAGTGGTCGTTGGAATTAATTTCACTTTGAAATCAGACTTAAACTTGTGTCAATCTTTTAATACTTATTGTTTCATAAAAACACGCTATTTGCTTTGACAGCGGGAATTAATTATTAAATTAATTAATCTGACTTATATGTTTTTAATTTTGTAAAATAGACTTCATTTTTGAATTCGTAATATCAAATATATCTTATGTTGAATTTTTGGGATTTTTCTGAAAAACTTCAATTTTTGATGAATAGTGAAACCACTTAGTGGTACTTATAAAAACTGATTTTTCCATTTAAATGAATATTTTCAATCTTTGTGTTTTGAATTTAAAAAATCAGACATACATGGTTGTCATTAAGAAATAAAATGTGGTTCAATGGGATAAAAATAATTTTTTGGTGTATAGTAACTTATTAAGTTTTAATCGCGATTAGTGGTAATTAGTGTTGTTTGAGGTAAAAATAATGCATTAATAAAATGAGATGAGCTTGAAACATGTCCTAACCTCATTGGTTGTGTCATGGCCGACCAATAAAATCCATGGGTCAACTTGGGGACCCCATGGAGACACTTTGGTTTGGAAATGACATAAATAACATTTTATTTAATGTAAATGTAAAAATGACACAAACATAATATGTTTTACGAAAACAATATTTACATGGGGTTATAAAGATCATATTTTTGATTATAAATATTCATTGGAAAGATAAAAAGCTTTCCTACATCATAGTATTTTTTTCATAATTTTTAGAAATTAAATAAATTAAATTATTTATGACATAATAATGATGCAGTGATGACATCATTATTTGACGATTTAAATAAAATGGAAAGATAATGTAAAATCTATGAACTACACATGTCCAAAACCAATTGGATGAGTGGAGTTAGAACCATTATCACCTTATACACTAATTATATTAATATTGGACCTTTTAAAACCGAAACACATTTTCAAATAAAGTAATATTTCTTTACTTTCCAAAAGTGTCCCTCCTCTCCTCTTATAAAACGCCCCCACCTCTACCTCATTTCACACACTCCTCAAGCCTTTGGCTCGGCCAAACCCTGCCCATTTACTCTCTCCAAATCCCTCTCCTCATCCTAGAGGATTCCCTTTGGGCAGGATCCTTCCAAAGTAAGCCTTTAGGCTCAAATCAAAAGGAGTCACACTTTTAAAGGTAATTCATTCTCTCATGTTCATTTGTTTTATTTTGCTTCTCCAACCCCCTAAACTCTTTTTATTTACTCCTTTTGTAACAACACCTGTATCATATATATACTAGGATGTTTTTATAAGATTTATTCGAGCTACACTCTCACACAACTACATCAAATGGTTAAAGAACATACGGTTTCCGTGGATGGTGAAATTCTGCCTCCCGAAACGATGATTGTTCAATACTCATTTAACACATTAAAAGGTGGCCATTATGATGTCACTATTTTTATATAGGATATATAATATGTTTATTCATTCCTTAATCTTCTGTATTTTTCATTTATGTCATACCATTATTGTTTCCATTATGTGTAAACACAATATCTTCTTTTTAGGAAGTGCGGACTACCGCCCCCTCAAAGTGATGTGATTCGTTAATGCCATACGTTGGATGTATAAAGGATGGATTTAATGTTATTATATATGATGTTATACTGGAATTATAATATACCTATATATCATTATTATTTCGTTCCATTAAAGTATGAGATAGAAACGAAAGTAGCGTTCATGCGTACGTACGGCTTACCGTCTCCATGAACGGTGCATTTCATTTCTTATCCCCAAATTTAATGTACTATTATAAGTACATGAATATAATGGATATATATGATGAATGATACATTTAAATGATGAATATAATTCTGGAATTAAAATATACATACCTCTCATTTAGTTTTAATTCCATTAATGTGACAAAGAAATGAAAGTAGCATTCATGCGTACATACGGCTTACCATCTCCATGAACAGTGCATTTCATTTCTTACCTCTAAATGATTATGTAATATTATAAATACATGTTTATGCTGGATATATATTATATATATGCTATCCAAATCAGGAATTTCATTCTGGATATAAATAACCTTTGACCACACGAACAATATGTAATTGTAAGAAGTCCACTTTCGACTTAAGAAACAAATATTGACAAAACAAACATTATTAACTTAACTAGTTACATACTGTTTATAACATGGAAATAAGTGATATAAATTGAATAATGAACTCTAAAAAGGTTCTTAATCAAGTATAAATTAACTCAAGTTTATTATTCAGGATGTTAAAGAATGACCGAGTCAAGTCAGACCCGAGGTAAGGGACTTCGTCTCAATCTCCTTTCATTGAGGCATATTTCGTTTTATACACAACTTTCTTATATACGGTGTATAAACCCCTTTGAATTTACTTTTATACAAAAGGAATCTTTTTCTATGAAGCGTTTTACAAAATGACAAAAAGGAATGTTTCTTTTAACGTACGCAGCGAAAACGACCTTTTCCGCCACCGCGAGTATTATTTGGTCTTTGACTTCCTCAACAAGCCGTAATGTTTTTAGAATAAAATAAATACCATATACTCTTTTATGTATTTTGGTATTGAAAATGGTTTTGATAAATGATTCTATTATGTCAATATATTTATGATATATTGTGATTGAAATGTGGAAATGTTATCATTCCTTTATATTGGTTTTATGTTTTATGATTTTATATTGGTACTTGGACATTTTAACGGGTGGTTACGTTATAAATCATATGACGGGTGGTGCCGTGAATACCAGGACGGGTGGTTACGTTATAACCTCCAATGCATTGGGTATGGAAGTCGGCTGTATGGATATTCAATTAATTATGTATGGAAATTGGCCGTATGGCTATTCCATTAAGTGATATGTGTGGAAGTCGACCGTATGGTTATTCCACTTAGGTCTGTTTATGTCCCGAGTTACCTTTATATATGTTATGTGTTCTTTATATGGGTTTTATTGTAATACTTTGGTTACAAAAAGGTAAGTAATGATACTTTATTCAGTGAAGATTTTTTACTACTTCATGAAAGTGAAGGTATTACTTTGATAGAGTATACATGGTTTACTTGATTTTGAAAAACTAACAGTTTTCATTCTTTGTGTATCCCTTACTGAGATTTTTATTCACACCCCAAGTTTTTTTTGAAATGTTTTTCACAAGACTTAATGTGGAATAAGGTCAAGGATGGGATCAAGGGAATGTCATGCTATATAAAACATGGAACTAGACATGTTTCTTTTAAGAGTTTTTTATTTATTTATGGAAACTTAGTAGAAGTGACTACTTTGTAATCTTTTGAGATGTAATATTTATATTCTCATTCTCTAAAACTCTAATCCTGAAAATATCCTCAATGTGAATTATTCATTTAATTCAATTTTAAGTAAGGTTTAAGGCTGGGGCCTTATATTTATTCTACAAGTCAATTAACCACATGAAATATGAATTTATAGAATCATAATGAGATAAATTTATATGTCATACATTCTAAAACATACCATCAAAACCTAGGCCAATACATCTAAAAATTGATTAAGGCCTTTTCCAAAACGATATCTTCAAATTGTAAATCCCTCATACAAATCCATATATTTTGGTCTTATGAGACCTACTGATGCATCAAGGGGATATAGAGGGCATCACCCAGCACATAATAAGTCCAATTAATTCTTTATATGAAAGGGTATAAACATGAAAAACAAATATATTCACATTGAAACTAATATATGAAATGTTACTAACATTCCCCATCATTAAACATAAGCGCAAACCATTTTGAATAATATGGTGATTGATTTCAAGATAGAAAATACATAGTCAAACTAATAATAAAAAATTAAAAGAAATTTATATATGTTATCATAAATCATTAGTTCAATTTATGAATAATTATTAATAATATTATTGAAACAAAAGAGAACATTATTATAAAAGAATCGGGAATTGTTGAGATAAATACTCTTTTACTATGGAAAGAAGTCTTCTCTTGAAAAAATATTTAACTAAAACCAGTGGTTAAAATAATATAGTTTGTTCTCAATATAATGAGTGTTTTTATAAAAATAATAATTTCATAAAATATATTGGTGATTTCCATTGAATGTATGTAAGAATTCAGGAAATTCGTCTCAAATGAGATTGTATTTCACAATGATTTTTTTGGATCCTTTTAAAACAATTAACACCCAATAAATGAATGTATTATTATGGTTGGGACATATATATATAGATAATTCAATAATAAATTACAAGGAGTAATTATTATTTAATATTAATTTAATTTATGTAAGAATACAATAAATTTAACCCAAATGAAAATGGTGGTTCAGGTGGAAAACCATTACATTTAGTCTGTAGGTGTTCCTCACTTGATCTTAATGACCTGAATAATAAAAATTAGGATCAAAAATTAATAATTCCGGAATATAATATACATTTAATTGATCAATAATTACATTATTAGGTTCACTTTTGGCCTTTTGATGGGTTAAGAGATTCAATTTCATTATTTCAGAGCATTTTCTTACTTAAATATAATTATCGGGTTAATTATATTCATGTGTAGATAAACACATAGAATGAGGATGGTTTTATATTATATAAAATTTATTTTATTAGTGGAAAAAAAC
Source organism: Viscum album (assembly GCA_963277665.1). NCBI lineage: Eukaryota > Viridiplantae > Streptophyta > Magnoliopsida > Santalales > Viscaceae > Viscum > Viscum album. The sequence goes on from OY728141.1 coordinate 105,327,415, forward strand.
AATTTCAAATGATTATAATTTTTTTGCTTATTGTGAGTGATAATGAATCATTACAGAAAACTATAATGACAATTGTTTGGGTTAATTGGTGGTTTTTTGATCACACCAAACTCATGCTGATTTATAAATTAATATCACATGTACAAAAGAATTCTAGAACCTTAAATAAGTTATAATACATATATAAAAGTCTTTTTCAACACTTTTAATGGTTTAATGACCCTAATTGAAGATGGTAATAGAAATTGAAAAACCACCATTCTTGAATGTGATAAATTAACACATCTTGGATAGTGTTTTTATTTCTTGTACACAATAAGGGTAAAGGAGACAGGATAATGAATTATTCATTTATCATAAAAACATTCTAGATCTTATAAGGTACTCGAGTCATCATAACATTTGGATAAAATAAGGTGAGTAATGATAATGAAAAGAAAGGAACTTGAAATAAAAGAAATTAGAAGTGGAATTTACCACTTGAGTAATCCTCCTTGATAGCATCTTTTGGGGAGCACATTCTGTCTTTTTAGGAGACAAATTGCTGCTAAATGTGCGGTAGGAGAATGGGAGGAGATTGGGAAGAATTTTGGAAAGGAAAAAGTCTTGATAGGAGTGATGAGAATAGGGAGTGGGGGGGGGGGGGTTATGGTGGATGAGAGGAGGATTTTCCCATTATTTTCCAAAAAAAATTTTCCCAAGGACATCCAATAATATGGATTCTATTGACCATGAATAGTAAAAGTTCTTTGTAATATATTACCAAGTGTTCTTACATCATTCTTAAATCATCTATGACCCAATAGATCATGTATTTAGTATTTATTGTAAATTATTATATCATACTATTCTCTTCAAATTGACATATTTTAGAAAAATCACCAAAAAATCATTATAACTATTTTTGACATGTAGATTCCATAATTTAAGTCCATTTTATCAAAATTATTTTCTAAATATGTGAAATTTATATTTTCAATAAAATCACTATTTACCTAAAAAATACAAATTTTAAATTTAAAACTTATTTTATAATAAGTTCAAAAATTATGTGAGGTCTTATAAAATTATCCTAAAATTATAGGAGTAAAAAATATTTGTTTATGAATATTTTTCAGGAAAAATAATTTTATTAGTTTAATAATTTAAAATTATAAATAAATTTTTATTGTCCACAAAAATATCAACACATAATTATTAATTTCTAAAATCCTCTATTTTATTTATAAGGGTCTAAATATTATTTATAATCTCATGGGTGTGATTTCTATTCATAAGGGTCATATTAATATTCATTATGGTACACTACAATTCATAAAGGTTATGTTAATATTCACAAAAAATATAATCTGACCTTCTTACACTCTAAATGTCTTAATAAATGCAACCATGTGTGTCATTTTTTTTTGAATTCAAATAACATAAGTGGAAAAATTGAGAGACTTTGTGTTTCTTGAATTCAATAATAAACTTATTTGAAAAATACTGATGTGTTACAAAATATCATTAAACTAAAATTTTTGATTACTTGCATACCAAATGATCATTTAGGTATATACCATTATAGGATTAGAAAATATTAATACATGTATGATAATATACAAAAAAATTTAGTTATATAGATTCACTAAATGTATACTTTTAAATTGGAAAATTCACCCTTAATATTATATTAAACACTATGACATGTGAAAACCATTTTAAATCATGGTATAGTCACAAATATTCCCTATATGGGTTTCTAATTCATTAGGTTAAATCAATTTTCTATTAAAATTTATTAAATAAATCAAAAGATTTCTATTAATAATAAGTATTCTGAAGCAAATAGAGATTTTAGGCACCTGAATTTCATTCAAAAAATTTATTATTTTAGAAATTATTAATAATATATTCCTTTAAAAATATTTTAAAGAGATTTTATTTTATAATCCTATTTATTAATAAAATATATTTTCGGTTTAAATAGGTAAATATTTTTCATTTAATAAATTAAAACATTACCTTTGAAAATGATTATATTTATAGAATTTAATGATACACAACAAACTATAAGAAAATATTGAGGTCACTATAGATGTTGGATGTATAAACACTAATTTTTTAAAATATCCATAAGCGATTTTTCGATCAATCCATATTCAACATCATCATTACAATTAATCTAGTGACATATATTATATAAAACATTTAAAAAAATTATTCTATGAAATTAAAAATCAATTTAAATTACCATTTAATAATATCATATCAAGGAAATTTAATTTCAGTGAAGAAATTAATTACATATATGATTTTAACATCCAATGAATTGTAGATTACTCATAACTTTAATAAAGGTTAATTTATTGGATTTTTTTTATAATTAGAATACACTAGATTATGATTTAAAATGAAATTTGTATTTTCTTTAATCAGTTACAATTTTTGTTATTAATTATGTTAAAATATTAATATTATAAAAATACTACATCTATTTTTAGTGAAATATTATTTTATTTATTCAATATAATTATGAATAAATCATCTTAAAATTTATAATTGACCATGATAAATTATATTTCCATTAAATATTTAAATTTATATGACTCATTAATGAAACATATTCATTTTTTTATAATTTTAATTAATAATCACTTTAAAACTTATTCAATAAATTATTTGTATTTAATTTAATAATTAAAATTGAATTTTTATTGTTTAAATGACTGTTTAATTATATATTAAAATTTATTTTTTTATTTTAATAAGTTATGTTTATAATAAAATTTTATTACAAAATAATATTACATTTAATTATAAAAATTTATAATAATTATTTAATTTGTTATTATTTAATTTTTTGTTTACAAATTATAATGTGGTTACACTTAAGTGACAACATTGTAATAATTTCTATATGTTAATTGGTTTATAAAAAAATATTTAACATAAATATGATAAGAATATAATTATTAGGATTTTTATATATATAAATACTTACATTGAAAATATTATACAGGTACATTTTATATTTTTTAGTATGTAAATGATTTTAAATATTCTTTGAGTAAAAGAAAATCCAACAGTATAAAAAACATGGATGACCAAAACTACTATTGAGGGTTACTAATGGTAAAAATTGTGGGATTCGGTTGTGTAGATTAACTCATGGAGACATGTGAGGTTTGAGTACCGACACAGGGAGGGTTTGGTGGGAAAACATAACACCCGTAGGGTTCCCAATGAAAATAAAAATGGGTTTCCCAACCCGTGGTGGACAAGTTTGTGATGTTTTAATATTATTATTCTCATGGAAACATGGAACGATCTTTTATAGGGTGAATTAGAATATTTATAAATGATAAAATGATCAAAAACATGATGCGGTATTGCAGACAAGGGATATTGTTCACTCTTTCAAAAATTTCTTCTAATTTCATAATTGTTCGATCAAATAAATCACGAATATCTGGTATCCTAGATGATCATCATAAACCTCACTCATGTATTTAAAAAAATTCCATATTCTTACTCACCTCCCCAGTATGAAATTATCTTAAATTGGATGACTTCCTAGTTCAATGGTTCCCAATAACCTCACTATAATTCTCTTCTAAATATATGTCTGTAAGCTTATAATCTACAAGATAATGAGGTATCATTATACAAAGATTTATTGAATTACATGATGTCACTATAACTAGAATTATTTTATTTATATAATAAAATCTATATACATATTAACATATATTATGTGATTTAATAAATCATCCAAATATATTACTCGGTAAAAAATGTCAACCGTCGTTAGCTTATTTCATGAATACATCACAATATTTCTCGATGGAATTCTATAGAATAATTATAATAAATATATATATATAAATGTTACAATATTATTTAAACATTATATCATCTACATTTTAAATAAGATATCCCATCATCATTATTTTCTTCTCAAAATGACTTAAAATAAGAGATGATATATATATATATATATTCCAACCTTCATAACAAGGCGAACCATCTTGAAATTCGTTTTTTGCATTTTATAAATACTCAGGATGCCTGATGTACATACACACAAATATATTAATATCATTCTTCATAGGAAGATATAAAATAAATATTGATGTTATCTGGATAATTCGGATATATATATATATATATATTAATATATGTATCAAAATATTTTACCAAAACCGGAAAAGGATTTTATGATAATTTATAAATCACTTAAATATATTTTACAAATAAGAGATTATACATCCAAAACCAAATGAAAAAATTGAAATTTGTTTTATGGGACATTAATGTCTATGTAAATGGATCCACTATTCTAGTAAGAAAATATACATGACCCATAATTTTCCATAATTATTTATTTCTCTCAATCATATTCTATAAGCTGAAAAAATCCCTGCATAAACTAGTTTTAATTTTCTGATTTTGGTAATGGAATTTATATTAATAAAATATAAAATCTATATTTCTATAATCTCTCATCATGGTTAATTTATTTCTAGAAATTTCTATTTATTTTTAAAATACTTGTTCTATGGGAGATTAAATATTAACAAACATGATGAATAGTAAATTTTTTGGGATTTATTTTATTTTCTCTCTCTAAAATCCCCATTACCATATTTGGAAAATTCATTTAAAGAGAAATTTTTTAAAATAATAACAATGTTAATTTATATAATTTTATGTTTAAAATATTCTATTCAAATAATTTAAATTCAAGATTATAGATATTGTGATATACTATAGTTTTCAGTAATAGTCTTTCAATGTTTATAAGACCAAAGGTTTATGTTTATTTTTTTGAAGATGCGTTCTATAAATATAGCCATTGATTGTATAAATTTATTTTAAAACTATATATTTTTCTTCTAGATACTTTTTATATTGTATATTTATTAGCAATTTAAAAATTAATTTTGATACAAATATGAAATTGTATTTTTAATTGATTATGAATGTGAAGGCCTTACAGAAAGAAAGGTTTTATATAAAATTTTTCACCTCTGAATAAAATAAAATTAACTGTAATATGGTGATCCCAAAACATAGTGGGGGGGGGGCATTTCATAAATTATATAATTCTAATGGACTAACAGATTTCATAATCTTGAAATGAAAAATTATATTCTGGAAGATTTTTTTTAAATTAAAATTTTAATTATTTTAAAGGGAAATCCATTATTATTTTAATGGTCAATATAATTTCAAATTAACTGGGATTCATAGTAATATTTTTTAAGGGTATTTCACAGTTATCCATATAGATTATTTGAAACCCTAAATTTTAATTTTATAATATTACTTATTATAGGTTTATAATTATATTTAAAATGAATTATTATCAAATGTGTCTTAATATTATTTATGTAATTTTTCATTCATTATAAAATCACATATTGTTAAAAAAAATCTAGAGGTTCAAAATTACTTTTAACAGGATCAATAACCATTTCAAATTTGTTTGGTATCATTTGTGGTTGTAGTTCAAGTGATGTCCAATAAATATTTATAATTTTTTTTGACAATATATGATTTCATTTATGATTTAAACTATTTCTAAAAATCATGTACTAAAAATTTCCATGTATGTGAAAATGAAAATATAATTCTTAAATATATTTTTTATAAGACCATATACAACGTGTATTATTCTCTATTTCTAGTTGTGTGGGTCTCAGGTTATCAAATTTGAAATCTGAGAGATGGTTTATACAGAAATTGATATAGGAAATTATTCAAATAAGCATAATCTAGGGTTTTGTTGGTTTAATTTAAAGATATTTGAAATAATAATTTAACAAAATATTAAAAATATTTGAATACTAAAACAACATTTAATCTAAGATTATGAAATGTATGATTTAAAATTTCACTGTATATGATGAATGAATTGTTGAAGAATAATTCTATTAAGGTTGCGAGTATTTGGCATTCAATTAAACCAAAAATATAAATCTTTTTAATAAATATAAATTTAATTTTTTAAAAATATTAAAATGAAATAATTTATGATTTAAAATATTATTAAATTTTTTTAAAATAAATAAATAAAATTTAGTTATAATTTATTTTAAAATATTAAAAATATTAAAAATTATTGTTTAGTTTTTAGGATATATTATTTTATTTAGTTAATGTAAATATTTAAAATTCTTAATAGATAGAAGAATTGTAGAATTTAAATTCTATATTAATTCAATATTGAAAAATATATAATTATTTCATTCGTGATACACATTAATATTTATAAAATTAATTAATAATTGGTCTTGAAATTGTTTCGTCAATTATACATATTTAATAAAAAATAAAAGTGATAAATAATTATTTAATATTATTTGTATTATGATATTAAAATCTATTGATTTCAGAATAATATGTATATATTAATATTAATTTTTAATAAAATATCATTTTCATTTTAAAATATTTAAAGGAATTAGTTAGAAATGTAATTTTTTTTTGTTTTCAAAGTATAACATTCTAAATCATTATCGATAACATTGGTATTAAAAATTTATCTCATATTTTAATAATCAACATATATATGTTACTTAATGATAATAATAATTAAATTACTAAATGGTTTAAATAAATAGATTCATATGATGAAAATATTATATTATATTATATTATTTATTTTGTATGTAAATAATTTAAAAATCACAAAATTTTGAAAATAGAAAAACATACTCCATCAATGGACCACATCAATAATAATTATTGGACCCTAAAAGATAACCATGAGGGATGAAATTGACCAGGCTAACACATAGAACTAGGGAAGGTGCTAGTCCTTATTTAGGGATAGGCAGGTGAGCACATATAACTCCCAAGGGGAACCTATGGACCAAGAACTAGGGTGGAATGACATGTGGTGTGTTTGTGGGTGGTGTGTGTTGTTGGAGTTGATACCCATCAACCATGTAACCAATACATTTTGAGGAGATTATGGAATATATAATAACCCAAATAATCCAAAAAAATGTAGTCAAGAACAATGGATGTTGTTCAACCTTTTAAATGTGAATCCCAAGTTATTAGCAGTCTAATAAATCAACAGTAACCATCCAATCTCCTAAAGGATCATCTCCAACTACATTTTGAATTTAGATAAACCTCTATGGACCTATCTTCATCTCCCCCAAATTCTTCTATAATACCCAATGAGCTTATTACTAAGCTCATTGAGACCATAAACCTTCACTATCAGTATATTCTAACGGTGGTCCCATAAGCCTTAAAACTGTAAGAGATTAATGTATTATTCTATGAAGATATCTTAGATTACATGACTTAACTATCATTAGTTTTATTTGATATAAATCCATATCATCCACACACATCAAAAAAATTAATTTGTGACCCTTTCAATGCACCAGATGTATTCTAATGTTAAAAATATCAATGGGTGTTATCTATTTTTAGGGGAGCTTCTCTAGTATGATCAGTTGATATTTGTAAGATCTTGTCCTTTTCTAGAGTTTCCATGGGAACTATTTCAGGATTTTTTTTGATTTTTTTCTGAAGTACCCTTTGTTGGAGTTATGACTTGAGGTTTTTTGATTTGGTGTCTATGGAAATTAGATGAAAAGGGGTTGTGCATGGTTGGTGTACGGTTTGTAAAAAAATTACAGCAATCCAGGAGACACCATTTTCACTTTTGACTTTTGAGGAAGTAGTTTCATCATGGTTGTATAAATGTTTTAGAGTCTTCTTGAGGAAACTATGAAAGGCCCCCTTGATATAGTGGCTAAAGCACAGTTTTCCTAACCAGGAGACTAAACCATGGTCGAGATAGTGGTGAGATTATAAAGTTGTGGGTATCACTTGTTTTTAGAATTTAATGACTCGTTTCTTCTTATATTCATCCCTATCTTAGGATTTTACTTTCATATTGGTAAATAATGGTCCCCCAACAAATTCGAGGGATTCTAAATCTATCATACCTCTGTTCATTGAGATAAAAATCCTAATTCGAATATTCACTCTTTTCCAGTTAAGTGGATCTCATCCCAATACCATTCCCTTTCATTATCCTCTTTTCCATTGATATTTTGATGGATAATATTCTATGTACCATTATATCTAATCCTATTTGGTGAGATCTAAATATAATATTTAATATCCATATTTAAATTAAATAAATCATGATATCTTGGGTTTGGTTTATGGATTTATATCTAGAACTCATATCTACATCGTTTCACTACTTGTATTTTGGGGATTTATGTTTAGAAAATTCCCATAAAACAGTTCAGGTAGGTGGTCAATAATATAATTCCTATAGTCATGGATTTGATACATATATGAAATATTATTGAATTTATATAATTATTTATAAATTGGATTTCTAAATTATGGTTAATTAGGTTGAACTATTTTTGTAACAAAGAATTATTTAATTAAATGATTAGTCGAGGAATTAATCACAAGAATAAGGAGATGGATAATTAGTTAATTAATTTGGGAAATAAATTATGAGATTTTGGATTGAAATCTAGATAATTAATCAGTAGTTTAATTATGAGATATCGAATTGGTTATGTTTCAATAATCAATTATGAAATAATTATGTGGTTTGATATTTTGATATAGATAATTAATTTCAGGATTAATTATAATGAATTGATATTTAGAATGGGATAAATATTTATTGAAAAATTAATTATTCGAATATGAATTGTGACAATGATTAATTAATTGATTGAAATAGTTAATTGTGATTGAAATTTTTAGTTAATTGTTGAGAAAAATAATGGATTTTTCATATTTAACTAGTTTTTGAATTATTAATGGGATTGATATGGTTAATTATTTATGAATTAATTATGTTTGAATGAATGAGAACATGGTCATTAAAAATTTAGAAGTAAAAATTATGTCATGGTCATCATACTTATGAGTTAGATAATGGGAACATGGTTATTCTAATGAGAAATTTACTTGGGAATATGTTCATTAGACTAATTATTAGGAGAATGAGAACACAATCATTCTATTGAGGAATAAGTATGGAAACATAGACATATTACATATTCTTTTGATATTGGTTACATTGGAAATATGGCTTATAAATGTTATGTTAATGAATAGAAATAATGTTCCTATGAGTTATGGACTCACACAAGAATATTTGGAACTCCAGAATGAGTCGAATACAGAACTGAGATATCATATCACCATTGAATACATCAAGATCTGAAAAGAAATAGGTATTAAGATATGATATTACATTGGGAAAACATCAGGCCCTGGCATGAGACAAATCTAATATTGTGGTAGGGGTCTCTTGGGGAATGTTGGAGGTAATGTATTAGATTATAATAAATGATAATTTAATAACTAGTTATTTATGGATTGTACATATTTCATATAGATCTACATTCACTATATTTTTGACTAGACTAGTTTTAGACACCGTTGGTGGTTGCCTCTTGAGGTGTACTCACACCCAATATGGACTTCTTGATTAGTACACAAATTTTTTATATTCTTGTAGTATAGGATAAGGGAAAATTCCGTAGGATGAGTTGCTGATTTGGTATGGATATTAAAAGAGAGTACCAAACATGGTTTTGCACCCTCTTGGGGAGTCTTAGTGCCTTTATCTTCAGTTGTATTATAGAAACATGACAATTTTATTAGCAAAATTTGTTTAACTTTTTAGTTGAATATTTTTTCTATTTGATTATCTTGTGGCATGAGTATGGTTCAAGTTATATATTATTCCAATTTTTACTTATTTATTTCCACTAGTGCTTTACTCTCATTGACGAGGTTAAATCATCCCCATGACTTACATACCAGTCCCTCCATGCCAGTTGGTAGAATTAACTATATGGGGAGGCATTGTTGAGTCATGTGGAGAATCATCTTGGGGCACTGTCCCATGGCTCTCAGGTTGGGACATTACAAAATGGTATTAGAGATATATTATTATTTTTTATTCAATATTCTTACTATTTTGGGAATGGTTTATAAGAGACTATTAATATATATATCTTGGTAACGAGCTTGTGTACGAGAGTTGCAAAGCAATGTATGGTGGAAACTGACGTACTCAAGGTGTGATTATTGTTATTATTATTTTCTCATAATGTTGACTATTATATCACCTTGGGTGACACACTCGTGGTGAGATGTGATTATTGTTTATTGATAATTTGATAGTGTTGAGTGATAGACCAAAATGAAAAAAGAGTTGAGTCTTCATGTTTTATTTTTGGAACTCAGGGTAACTATGATATAAATCATTTTAGGCATGAATGGTAAAATGGGTTATGGGTATGTTGTCAGATATGAACTCTATTCCTTGTTTCTGAGTTTAAAATAAAAAATAGTTCCAAAATATAACATAAAGAGGCTGTAAAAATTGTTTTGAAAGAAGAAGAATTGGGTGTCTATATAAGAAACTTGATTATGATTGTGTGTTTACCCTTGTTAACCAAAACCAAAGATTATGATGGATAAGGGTAGTTATAGTGCCTCAATTTGACAGTGTAGCGATATTTGGGGGAAAATACAGGTTAGGACCTATGGGGATTATTTCCTCTTACATAAATGTTATATGGTTGTGATATTATACCTGGACTTGAGTTTGGAATTGTACAGAGTGTGCATCCAAGATTCTTGTTGAGGGGACGACTGAGGGACCTACAAAGTAATGATTTTCCAGTTAGCAAATACGAGGCACCAGTCATCAATGATGATGATTAAAGAGAGTAGTATTGAGGGAAAATTGCTCGCATCATGAAATTAATTGAAAGATTCCTAGGGAGAGTTGTGAAAAGTATGTATGAGTTGACAAGGGGGTTTCAGTTACAACACCTTCCGACTATTACTGGAGAGGGTGTAACATAGGGAGATTAATTCTGGGTTGATTCCATAGAGATAATACATCTCCATTTGGAGACTCCATCTGAGAGGAGTGTTGTGTTGGATGCTTATATGGTACAAGGATCAGTGAAGCGATTATGGTATATTTAGTAGAAAACTAGATAAACTAATGGTATGTTATGTAAGGACATCGTGGAGTGGTTCTTAGGAAATTTTTATCCAGAGACACTATGAAAAGAGAAACATATAGATTTTAGGCATATAACACTAGGGAGCATGTTAGTGAAGGTCTATACTGGACAATACACAGATCTACAAAAATTTTCCTCAACTTTATCTAGTGATGATACAGCTTCAGTGAAACATTTTTAGGATGGAATTAAGTGTGAGATTAAGTCCCAGGTAAATGTATTTTGGCATAATATGTCTATGGAAGTGGGGGATCATTATTTCATAGTTGAAAGGAACACGAGGGAGGATTCTAGTGCTGCACAGGTAATTGTTACTGTGAAATATGGAGGTGTGACTTACAAGAGTAGGAGGCATCATTATGAAAACATTAGACAAGGAAGTGGGAAGAAGAGTATGCTGACAGGACAATCGTTTAGACATGACCGTATAGGGGTGATCTATCTTGAGTGTGTTAGGGTAGGACACTATCATCAACACAGTTACCGATGACTAGTATAGTGTTGAACTTGTGGAATGCTGGGACATATAAGTAAATTATATAGGTTGCAATGATATATTTGTACTGATGTAGAAGATGGGTAGTGTCAGATTATGGGAGGAGGACCTTATATTCCATATCATGTTGACAGTTGGATTTTTACAAGCCAAGTAAGTTGAGGTGGTGGAAGTGGAGATTTTAGGAAACAACAACCACATTAGCAATGTTGTGCTACTCAAGGGAGTCAGAAAACATCAGACGAAAGATGGGAAAATATTTACATGTATTAAAACTTACACATGTTGATAGAGAGGTTGGACCATCAATAGCAATATGTTCTATTCTATTAGCTTCTATATTATTTTATTTTATATGATACTGGTGCCTATTATTCCTTTATATCTACAATTTTATTGACGATTTCAACATGATGGTGGGTTTTGTGAGTGGGGTAATGACTATAGGTACACCATTGGGAGTCTGGTCTACATACATATGTATACAAAAGAGATTTTCAGAAGAGATGGGGGAATATAATTTACGATGTGATCTATATGTTCTGGATGTGATGGGATTTGACATGATTATAGGGATGGAATTGCTAGTATTTTTCTGATCCCACATTAATTGTTACCAAAGGAGAGTGATCTTCATGTCTTTTATGGGTGACCAGTATATTTATTATGGAGAGTCTGATATCCAGGAAGGCCGGCCTAGGCCAATTAATTAGAAATTTGGAGAGATCACAACCCATGTTGTTATTATATTGTTGGATGACGAGGGTTTTAGGAAATATGTCCTTCCTCCAATAGTTGAACAGATTCAGGATGTCACTCAGGAATAATTATCTGGGCTACCACCTAAAATAGATGTAGACATCACTTTAAAGCTCGTGTCGGGGAAGAGACATTATCTATTCCGCTACAAAAAATGGAATCTACTGTGATTCTAGAGCTTAAGACTCAGTTGGAGGAATTTTATGATAAGGGATTTATCCATCGATGTACATTGCCTTGGGATCGCATGTTTTTTTTCAAAAAATCTTGATAGTAGTTTACTTTTTTGGGTAGATTACTTGAAATTAAAATAAATGATCATGAAGAACCGATATACTTGGCTTCATAATACATGATATTTATTACCAATTAAAGGAACCTTGTGGGTTCTCAAAGATCAATTTGAGATCACTGAATCATTAGTTTTGAGTACAAACATCTGATATACATATTATTGATTTCAAAATCAGGTATGACCTTTATTATTTTGTTGTAATTTAGTTTGAGTTGAAAGATGCACCATTAGTGTTTATGGATTTTATAGACATGATTTTTCATCTGTATCTAGATCAGTTCATGTCGGTGTTTGTGGATGACATATTATTATACTATACGACTCATGAAAAATCAAGCCCAACATCATTATATAATCATGGGTAAACATAGATTGAATTTTTTATTCTCTAGGATATATAAGTGTCAGTTTTGGATTGATAGGGTATACTTCTTGGGGAACATCATTTTAGAGGAAGGTGTGTCAATAGACCCAGAGAAGGTATAGGTAGGGGTTTTCTAGGATCATCCAAATAATTTTTTTGATATTCAACGCTTCTTGGGATTATATGGATATTACATGAGATTCATCCAAGACCAATCCCATTTGGTAGTGACGATTTTGATATTGACCAATATGTGAGTAATGATTGAATGTTAAGTGGATTGTGAGAGAAATTTATAGCAAATGATGAATTGATTAACATCGAAACAAATTTTCATCCTACATAAATCAGGGGTGATGTATACAGTTTATTGTGACACTTCTGGGATTGTAAATGGAGTTATGTTGATGCGGGGTGATCGAGTTTTGGTGTATGGGTCTCGGAAGTTAAGGGCTCATGAACAGAATTACCTTATGCACGACCTCGAGTTATCATTAGTGGTTTATCCTCTTATGTCTTGGAGAAACTATATTTTTGTGGAAATGTTTATAGAATATACATATCACAAGATCATGAAGTATATATTTTAATAGGTTGATTTGAATATTGTTAGGTGGAGAAGGGTTGAGTTTTTAAATTATTATGATTTTGAACATGAATATATTCACATGAGGGGAAATAATGTGGATGATTCCTTTACTAGGAAAACTTAGACTCAAATGGCTCAAGAGTCGAGTGGAGAGTGGAAGATGATGATGTTGTTCGCATAACTGCATGTTCTGGGTCATGAGTGTAAGGAGTATATAATGATGTTTTTAGTTGTAGTAAAGTCCATCCTTAAGATAAATATCAAGGAAAGACATATTGACGATCTATAGTTCATAACAATGATATAATTCATTAAAGGTGTGGATACAACATCAAACCGGTTGAAAGATAAAGATGAGACCATCAATGTGAAGAATCGGGTTGTGGTACCTATGAGAAAGTGATAGGAGATCATGTAGGAATTTCATCCCTCGAAATGGGTAATACATCTAGGTGTAACCAAAAAGTACAGTGAACTATGATAAAAATTTTGGATTCCATGAATGAAAAAGGACATATCAGAGTTTGTGAAATGATGAAAGACATGTTTGCAGGTGAAAGAGGACCATCAACTTCCTGAAGGATTACTACATCTATTTCCTATCTGAGAATGGAAAGAGGACGAAATGATCATGAATTTTGTGGGGGATCCCCCAAATATTCATTGGATGATTGAAACAATTGGGGTTATTATTCATCGTCTGAAAAAGGAATAAAATTTCTTTCCTATAAGGGAATCCTTTATTGTAGAATAGTTGGGAGAACTGTTTGTTCGTAAGAAAGTTTGTCCTCCTGGTGTGCCACTGAGTATAGTTTCATATCACGATTCATGCTTTAATTCATGATTATGGAATTTATTACCTAGTGTTCTTGGAAGATAAGTATTATTGAGTATATATTTCCACCCATAGATACAGGGAAAGTCAGAACATACTATATTGGTGCTTAAGGATATGCAATGGGCATGTGTTCTAGATTTCATTGGATATTTGCGAAAGCATTTGGTTTTAATGGAGTTCACATATTAAAATAGTTATCAGGAAATTATGCAGATGGAAGCATTTGGGGCTCTTTATGGTTTTCCATGTATGTCATCGCTATGCTGGATGGAGGTTGGTGAGTCAGAGTTGTTGGGATCATCTATCTTGCATAAGACCTTGGAGTATGAACATTTGATTCAAAAATGTATTGATATGGATCAGAGTAGACGTAATTTTGTATTCTAGTAGATGTAGAAAATACCTTGAGTTCGATAATGATGATATTTTGTTCCTTCAAGTATTTACTAGGATGGGTCACTATAGGATACGGAGGAATGCCATGTTGTAACCCAGGTCTGTTGGACCTTTTGAGATAATTGAGAGTATCAAGTCGGTGGCTTACCAATTGGATCATCAATAATGAAAAAATCTATTCCTGATATTTTCCATGTATCACAAATTCAGTCATATCACCCAGGACCTTCTCATGTGATCGATGGGGATGAGGTTGACCGTATGATAGATGCATCCTTTGAGGAGCATCTAATACGTTTGTGGGATCATAGTGAGAAAGTTCTGTAGGAAAATACTTTGATGATAAGTTTTGTGTTATGGAAACATGGAAATGTACAAGAGGAAACATGGGAAACAAAAGCATATATGTGCCTTCAACGACTCGATATTTTGGGCATGGAATATTATAAAGTCCTCGATGTGTATCTCGATGACAATTTGTTATAAGGTGGGTAAATTGTAAGATACAAACATTTTTTAGAGTTTTCTTAGGCAAGATTTGAGGTCCTTTTTTGTAACACAAGTATAGTTTATGGGAGTTATGACTTGTGTGTATGTTGGGTTAGAGTCTATGAAAAAAATGGAGAAAACAGGTTTTTTCATGATTGGTACACATTTTGTAAAAACTGTGCAGTTGTCTACAAGAAACTATGGTACCTTTTGTATTTTGAGGCAATAGCTTCAGCATGGTTAAAGAATTTTTTTGTAGTCAATGAGAGGAAACCATGAAATGTACCCCCCAATGTAGTTTCTAACACATTGTAAGTGTTTAATTTATCAAATAGTGCGACTAAACTATGCACAGTCTTGTAATGAGATTCTAAAATTGTGGATCTCACTCATTTTTACCTTTTAATGACATGCTTCTTCTCTTATGTATCCCAAAATGAATATTTTTTATTCTTATGGGTAATGAAAGGTTACCCCATTGAAATATTGCGATTCTAAGGGCATTGGACATATGTTATTTTATATTGAAAGGAAAAATTGAAGATTTTCCCTTCACTTAGAAAGTGGATCTCATCCTGATGCCTTTAGCTTTCATTATACTCTCTTCCATTTATATTTTGATGAAAGATATATTCTAACTATTTAGATCTAAACCTATTTGGTGCAATATAGATATATTATTGTAGATCTAGATCTAAATTGAATAGATCTTGATATACTGGTTTTGGTTTGGGGATTTTAATCAAGAACTCATATCCATGTTGTTCCGGAACATAGATTTTGGGAATTTCCATTCAGTGAACGACCATCAATGAATTGAGGAAGGTGGTAAAAAATCAAATTCCCAGAGTTTTGTATTTTATTCATATATCAAAAAAATTATAATTACTAGCATCCATTTGAAATTGATTTTCATAAATTGGTTTATTTATGTTTACCTATTAATTTATCAATGAATTTATTAATGAAATTATATTTTTGGGAATTAATTAGAATATTAATTGGATTCCTTATTTGATAATTAATTTGGGTAATTGATTATGATATTTGGGAATTTTAATCTTGATAATTAATCAGCAGATTAATTATGAGATATCTAATTTTCTAAGTTGAGATAATTAATTGTGAATTAATTTTCTTCCATTGATATTACAAACTTGATAATTAATCCTGTGATTAATTATGATTAGTTGAGATTTAGATTGGGATAATTAATTCTATTTAATATTATTACTGGGACATGAATTGTGAAATTGATTATTTAGTTGATTGAATTAATACTTGATGATTGAAATGTTTAATTAATTATTGAGTTAACAGATGGATTTTTAGTATTTAACTAATTTTGGAAATAGTAATGGGAATGATTTTGATAATTCATTAAGAAATAATTATTTTTGAACGAATGGGAACATGGCCATTCAAAATTGATAAGTAAATGTTATAACAAGGTCATCATACTTATGAGTAAGAGAATGGGAAGATGGTCATTAGAATGATTAGTATACATTAAAACATGTTCAATACACTTATGACTAAGATAATATGAACACCATTATTCTATTTAAAAGTATGGTAAAAAGGGCATCTTACATACATTTTTGAAATTAGAATATTTGGAAATGTGGCTTCTAACTGTGCAATTAAACAATGGAAATAAAGGAATTTAAAATTATAGCATCACAATAGAATAATTCAAACTCCATCATAAGTCGAATCATATATTGATATTTCATAGCACCTCTAAATACATAGAGCTCCAGTAGGAATTAGGTATTAAGATATGTTATTACCCAGGGAAAAACATTGTGCTCCAGCATGAGACAAATCTATTATTAGCGTATGGGTCTCCTTGAGAACCCTGTAGTTAATTTATTTGGATAATAATAATTGATAATGTAATAACAAGTTATTTATGCATTGAACTTATTTCTTATAGAAATAGATACACTGTATTTTCACTAGATTAGATTGGTTTACACACCTTTGGTGGTTTCCTTCTGAGTAGTTCTCACACCCTTTATGTAAATCCTATGTGATAACTGAATAGATTATATTTTTGTAGTACATGGTAAGGACAACACTCCTTGGATGGATTATTGATTTGGGTTGGAGCATGGATGAGGGGAGCCAACATGATTCGATACCCTCTAGGGTAGTTGTAGTGTCTTTATTTTCTATTTCATTATAAATGATTGACACTTATATTAGCATAGCATGTTTTCCATTTCAGTTGAGTGTGTTTTTCCTTTTTGATTATCTAGTGAAATGAGAATGTTTTTGGATATATATGATTATGCATTTTATTATTTATTTCTGTAGGTGTTTTATTCTAATAAATTTGGGTGCAGTCTTCCTATTACTCACTTACCATACCCTTGCTACTAGTCATAAACCTCTAGTGTACAGGGAGGTGCACTTGAGGTCATGTGGCGAACTGGCCTGTGGCACAATCATGTGTTACCTTGGATGGGACGTTACAATCTACCTCCAATTAATTTGATAAATATATATATCTAAATAAAATAGTCATAGTAAAATATAATGTCATATATATTTTATTTATGATCTAATATCTTTGTCATTTTATTCATACCAGGTTAAAAACAAAGTAGTAATTATATATATATATATATATATTATCCATTTTTTTACAAGAATAACTATCCCAAATATTAAATTCATCTTCTATTAGATACATATGTTATATAATGTGTAATTATATATATATTTTTAATGATTCGGTTGAAGATAACACATTGAGTTATGTTTTACCTATATAATTTAGATACACACATATATTATATCCATATATATATATATATCCATATATTTTATAGAAACCATATTATAATTTCGTTATATTTAATGAACCAATCAATTAAATTTTTTTAATAGATTCATGGACATGAGAAACAACATCAAAAAAAATGGACATTCTATATATTTAATTCCTATTTAAAGGGAACTTATTTTCTCCATGAAAAACTACAATGACCAAATATTTCTTTGTATTTAAATTCCTATCACACCTACAATAGATGTACAAAACACCACTACCAATGATCATAATGGTTTTTAGATTTAGATATGAGAATTTATTTTATTAATCAACAAAATAATAGATTTGCAAATCGCTATTTAAGGGAGATACGTAGTTAAAATTTCAATTTTATGTATTTAGAAGACCCTTCTTCCAAGTGTGGTATAATTGTTCCTTTATTGAAGAAGATTTTTATTTATAAATTTATTTTCTTGTGTATCTTGAAAATTATAATTTACTAATTAACCACGTTGATTTAAAATGTCATTTTCTAAAAATAATATTTTGTTAAATTTTTTTCATTTTATTGAAAAATAAATATTATATTTGAAAAATAATAATTCGTGATTGTATATATGGTTTTATATGATAATTTCCATTGATATTTTATGATTTTTTTATTAATATATATGTTTAATTTTAATTTCCTAATATATGTTTTAAAAATATAGTCTTTGAAACTATTAATTTATTTTAAGGGTATTTATTTTTCATTGGGAATATTATGATAATTAATATATATATTCATTTTAAAAAAAAAGTGGCATTTTTTGGAATGGCTTTTTATTGGGTTATGAATGTGAAAGGTATTTTTGAAAAAATTATTTTATATAAAACATGGATCCTCATTATCGAACATGATAATGAGGAATTGTGAAATCTCATGACCTCAAGAGGAAACCTTCCTAAATGAGATATTTCTAGTGGCCACATGGATTTGAAAATATTTTCCATGTAGATTTGTATCATATAAATTTAATTATTTTCAATGTAATGTTGTAAGGATACCAATTTAAAATTCATTTTTATCAATTATTAAAAAATATTTCAATCAAAGGGGTTTTGAAAGTGATATCATTAATTCCAATGTTTATATTGAAACGACATATTTTTATTTTGTAAAATTATTCATTATATCAATCTTTATGTATTTAATATTAAATGAAATAATTTATAAATATTTATAAATATTTTTCAAAAAAATTAACCATGATTTTAAAACCCTTTCAGTGAAATTTGATGCTCACCAAACATTTTAAATTGATTATTCATATTATATTCATAATTTAGAAGTTTTTTTTTATTTAAGGGAGTTGGATCGATTAAATTATAACGTCTATTTATAGATTTTTTAAAACTAGGATTTATTGTATGAATTTATCTATTTATTTTATTTATATATTGAAATTATCATTATATGATGAAAGGAATGTATATTATATAAATAATTTGTTTTAAATATACCAAAATAATTAGCACTATATCTAGAAGTTTTGGTCTTCGAATATCCTATCGATAAAAATAAAAAAATTCTCTTAATTTAAATTTTACATTTTCAAATAGATTAGAGTATATACAAAAATTCATGGTTTTCATTTTGAAAATAAACATAAAAAATTCATTTCAGACCGTATATTTAATAATAATAATAATAAAGTCTATGGACACATAATATATATAATTATGAAAGTAATAGATGGAGCAAAAAGGGAATTTTATATATATAATATTAAATACAATACATTAAAAATATCCACAAAATCACCTAAATTAAAAAATTAAAAAATTTTGTTTCAAATAAGGGATCATTCATAGAGAATAAAGGAAATGATTTTATAAAATTAAAAAAGAGGTTCTAAAGTTATTTTCAATTTAATATAATTTCTTTTTCTAAATTTTAGAATTTATATTTATAGAAAATATATTAATCTTAAAAAATATTTTCCATACCAGAAAAAAGGTGTTTAAAAAAAATGATTTTCTTTAACAAAAAATGATTCAATAAAATCTATTTATAAAAAAGACATTTTCCATGTATGAAAAATGTATATATCTTCCAAAAGAGGCTACGAATATCTCAACAAGTGACTCCTGATATTTTTATAGATAAATTGAAGTTGTATATGTAATTATATATATATATATGATTATAAAATAATCAAATAGTATTCAAAAAGGTGACTGGTTCATAAATATTCCATTATTATATATATATATATATAAATATATCTACTTATATATATATCATTTTGTACACTGAACATATCCAAATACAAATCAATAAAAATTATATATGATATTATGATATGATTTAGGTAAGGCTAACTCCCTAAAGTATTTAAAACATGCAACTTTCATGGTGTAAATTTCATGTAGGATTACAATATATAAAGAAAATATTTAACCATGTAAGTTATGGACCTATAAAATGGAGTTCATATTCAGTTTGAGGTACCATAATAATTATTTTCATATTCAATAAAAAAATTTTGTAAACCAATATTATAATGATATATTAAATTTTCTTATTATTTGATTTTATCTTTAAATATGTAATGAATATATATAAACGGTTTAAATCCAAGTTTTTACATACCATTATATTATTTGGAATATAAATTTAGGTAGATTATAGTTAACATTAAATGTTTTATTTTCTAACCTTACATATTCATTTTGATCGTAGGTTTACCATTTCATAAGTATTTTTCAACTATTACATAGTTTCCATTAAGTGTGGGATAACATAGATAATATTAGGGTTAAATATATGTAAATTATGTATTGAGTAACATACACTTATTCAAGTATAAATGTAAATTTAAATAATTATAAAAATATTGTATCTACTTATTCATAGGATATTAAATCCCATAATGACCGTTAAAAAACTCAAGTGTACGCTTAAGAAACTACAATGTACACTTCCGTAAAATTTTGGTGCCATTATATATAGGGTGAAAACTCTTCTTTAGATTTAACACTACCATTATGCATCCACGGGTAAAATTAGGTATCGTATTATATTTTTTGGTTACACATACATAATTAATGATAATGTAGGTTGAATCATATTTAGGTCAAAGGGACCCATATATAGGAACTAATTATACCCAATAAAATTTTCATAACATAAGAAAACTGCATTATGTAAAATTTCATACATTAAATTTACGCAATGTAAATTCATTTTTAATATGAAACCGATTTTAGAAATTAAATTTTATAATTATAATTTTATAGAAAAATTTATATTCCAATAATATAAATATATTCTATTTCTTCATTATTAAAATATTTATTATGTATCTTAAGAGTACTTTTTCTTTATCAATTATAAAATATTTTATATGAGATGTTATTTCGTGATAATTATTTATTAAAATTTAATAATTATTATTATTTATCAATTCCTTTATGAAAAATTTATAATTATTATTATAAACAATAATTTGAACCATAGTGTTTCAATAATATACTTATTTAAATATTTTTATAAATATAATAAAATGGATTTTTATTTATGATAATGTATACTTTTGTAAATATATGTCATACTACTATTAAAATATTAATATACCTTTATAAATTTAATATTTCACAAATAGTAGTATCCATTTTCTTAATTAGATATTATTTATCAATTATTAGCTACATATATTAATACTTTTTATTTTACATCATTTATAGTTATGTATAATAATTGAAATTCTAACATATTGATGTGATGTTATTTTTATATGATAAAATATCTATAATTTTACATGGAATATAAAACATATATGCACAAATTATTATATTTATATCTTTCATAGTTTGGATTATGTTATTCATTAATTTATTTTTTTTGTAGAGAAAATATTAATTTTTTTTAAAAATAATATCGTAAATTTAAATTAGTTTATTTACATTTTAAAATATTCTATTTAATAATTAGTTATTAAAAAAATTTGTATTTAAATTTTATTATTATTTTTAATTCCACCCCATAATAAAGTTACTTCATTATAATTTTCATTATAAAATATAAATTTCTAAGTTAAACTCCATAAATTAAACCTCAATGATCCAAAATCATAATGTTTATTAAAAAATCTAATCATATCTCTATTAAAAATTTATTATTTTACAAATAATACCATCACAAAAAAACTCCTAATATTATTAACACTAGGATTCTTATTTCTATCACTAACCAAACATAACATCATTCACAAAAATAATTAAATCCATAATTTTAGGAAGAATAATTTATCCCAAAAAATAAATCATTCTCAACCAAAGAACATCAAGACCCAACTCTTATATGATATGTGACTTCCCAAAACCCTCACTCTCAGATCCGATGCTTAAAACATAAGCACTGATTTGATACAAATATATGTGACAATTTTGGAAACAACCAAAAAGTTATATAAAAAAGAAACATTAGATTACTTACATACCCAAGGATCACATATGTAAGATCCTAACCTATTTAAATAGTCTTCTTCAGCCCGTTTTAGTTCCTTTTGGTGTTTCTAAGAAAGTTTGTTTCAATGTTGAGGTTTGATGTGTGTTTGGGTGAGTTTTTTAAAAAAATAACAGGGAAAGGGTTATTCATGGAATTTCACATTGTTTGATAAATTGTGCTTCTAAACCCATGTAATCATGTGAACCTTGTCAAAGAGGTTAGCATGGTTGGCACACAGTATACCCTAATCGTGTCCCCTACCCAGGAAACCATGCACCTTAGTTTTTAGTATTTGATAATTTGTTTTTAAATCACCTGTAACCTAGACACCCCTATATTTTGACCTAGGATCAATATTGATGATTCATAAGAGATCCTAGAGCATTCCATAGGGATTCAAAGACCATTCAAACACCGATATTCTGGAATTAATGCCCGAATTGAGGACCGTCTCTCTTCACAGAATTTGGATTCATCCTGATTCTTCTCTAGTTCATTATTCTATAATTATTTGATCTTTTCATGGAATATATCCACCATTTCCATGGATATAAACCTATGAGTTGAGAACTAGATCTATGACTATGGATCTATATCTAGATTAGAAAGATCTTGATACCTTGGATCTTAATTTTTGTTTTATGGATTTAGATTTGGATCTTGATCGATGTTGTTGTGCCACATAGATTATGGGTATTTTCATTGGACTGTCATCCATCAAAAAATCAAGGTAGGTTGTCTAAATTTAACTCACATAGTCATGGATTTTATATGTGTATGTGTGATTGATTAATTTCTAGATTTATTTAGTAATTTATTTCCTAAATTGGCCTAATTTGGAGTGTGCAATGACATATTAATTCATTATAGATATAGATGGTTAATTAATTATTAAATCATGGATCTATTGGGATTCCCAAATAGATTACTGATTTTTGGAATTTGTTTATTTCTTGAGATATTTTATTTGAGATATTGAATTGGTGGTGTTTGAGATAAATAATTAGGGGGAATTAATTATGAGATGTTGTTTGGATATGTGATATAATTGATGGTAAATTAATTAATTTCTAGGATGTTGATTAAGATAGATAAATGTGAGATTAATGATGATATGTTGGTATTTGAATTGAATAATTAGTTGGGAATAATTAATTATGGAATATGTTTTGTGATGATTGATTAATAAATTTATGAATTAATGAATGTGTTGTGTACTTATTTAGTTGTCGGGCTAACTAATGGACTTTGATATGTTTATCTAATCATTGGATTAGTAAGGACATTATTGTGGTTAATTATTTTTAGTTAATGAATGATTTAAAATATTGAGGATTTGGATGATAGACATGGAGTTCAAGACCGATTTATAAGTTGGGATTTGGATACGACATTGCTCCTCTACAGTTATCCAATTTCTTTTGATGTGAGGTGTTAATCATGGTGATCTACACCAAATGAGATTTGGTGTACATGACATGGTGTTTATCACTAAATTATATTTGCGTTACTTTACTTAGTGTTCAACCCCAATTAGATGATAATAATAAATTATGATATAAATGGGATAAATGAATTGAAACCATGCCTAATGTGAATATTAAAGAGTAAATAAAAATGTGACAACTATTTAATTATGAATTTCTTTTATCACGTGATAGAATTAAATACATTGTATTATGATTGGAATTCTTTTATGCATCGTTGGTGGTGTCCTACTAAGTCATATTCATACCTTATTCGGGTCGCCTGATCATCACCCGACAAAACATTGTTGTTGTTGGACAAGATAAAGGATTATCCCATAGATGGATTGTTGTTAGGGAATAGATCTTGGGTTTAAGAATCAGACATAGTTCTAGACCCACATGGGAGTCATTGTATATTTATTTTTAGTTTTATTGTAGACAATAGAAATATTCATATTTATAGCATGTTTTCCCTTTATGTTGAGTATATAATTTGTTATTTTGACTATCATATGACTTTGTATTGTTCTAGTTATTTATATTATTGCAAACCTGTTTATTGAGGGTTTCTTCAATTTATTTTATAATCTGGTAAATGAGGGTATAATCACGCCATATAAGAATCACAACACCCTATTGGCTAGATGAAACACTCTAGTATATGGGGAAGCACGTTTGAGGGAATGTGACGAACTGTCTTTGGGAACTGTTTAGTGGAACTCAGGGTGGGACATCCGAATGTGGTATCATAGGAGTTTTATTTTCATTCTTCTTATTTTCTCTTAATGTTTTTGGAAAGATATATAGGAGACTAGGAAGATTTTTGGCATGGTAATAAACTCGTGCATGGGTGTTTCAAACCTCTTTATGGGGGAAAACTGAGTACTCAGGGTGGGATTGTTGTGATTTCTATTTTTTATTACATTTGGATATTATTTCTCCTTGGGTAACACACTTGTGGTGTGATGCGATATTTTTTTTACAAATATAGAACTTTGATTCATGGCCTATAGAGGCATGAGGGTTGAGTCAGCATGCATCATTCGAGGTACTCAATGTTATTGCGACATGCATCATTTTAAGAACTCACTGGAAAATGGGTTATGGGTATGTTTTGGAACTCGAACATGTGTCCATGTTGTGAGATTAATGTAATGATGAAAATTGATAATTAACGGGCATAGAATGAGAATTTACATTGATGAATTTGTATTATTAATTACTTAATGGTTGAATTATTTAATTTGAGATAATGTGATCAATTAATTCTGTGAATTAATTAATGATAATGTGAATACCATTGTTATGAAAGACCTAGGATTATGATGGTCAAGAGTTGTGATAAGGCCTCGGTGTTGACTGTATAGAGGGAATGAGAAATGGGTATGATGAAACCTATTGAATAACTTTCCCCTCTTACATAAATTTTATATGGTTGCATTATAATACATTATAATTGTGTTTTTCTTTAAAGAGATATACCTCCAAAATGCTTGTTGAGAGGGATACTAATGGGTATAGATCATAACAAACATCCATACAGGGATGTTAAAGAACCGTTGGTGCAAGAAGAAGAGGTATAAGAGATGTTCTAATTGACCTTTATTCGTATCATGAAATTCATGGTGAGAGGCCAAGGGCGAGTTCTAGAAAGAATTTTTGAGTTGACATGGGAGTTTCAACTGCAACACCCTATAGAATTTACATGAAAGGGTAGACCTAAGGGATCTAAATTCAACATTTAATCCATAGAGGCGATACATTCCCATTTAGAGTATCTGTCTCAGAGGAGTGTCATGTATGCTGCTTATATGCTATGGGGGTCAGCAAAGTGATGGTGGGACATCCATGTATGACTTGGATAGAATCATGATATGATATGGAAGTAATTTATAAAGAATTTATTGGACCACATATATATATATACACTAAGACATGATAAGGAATCATAGTGGCGGCATATGACCAAACGAATCAAGTCCATAATGGATTATGATGATCATTTAACATATTTTCAATGTTTTTCTGCAACTTTGGCGGCATATAAGGCTTCTTCTGTAGTAATATTTCAACACACACTTAAGTGTGAGATTAATTCCACTGGGAATATAATTAGGAAAAATAATTTCTCAGTAGTGGTG
Source organism: Viscum album (assembly GCA_963277665.1). Classification (NCBI taxonomy): domain Eukaryota; kingdom Viridiplantae; phylum Streptophyta; class Magnoliopsida; order Santalales; family Viscaceae; genus Viscum; species Viscum album. Next base: position 105,353,567 of record OY728141.1, read on the forward strand.
AATTAGGATATCATTTCGGGGGGGAATGATGGAGGATTCATGTACTCAAAAGGTAACTACTAGTGGAAAATTAGATCATGTGCCTTCCAAGAACCAAATGCATCATTACATGTACCATATTTAGGACAATAGATAAAAAGGTGGATAATCAAGAGTAATAACATAAAAAAAATCATACTCATGTGCTTTTCCACCAATGAAGTTGTGTAAGACACTATCCAAACATTATTCTAGACCACCAGTGGAGAACCAATTTTTTGTCAAGATAGGGATCCTACAAAGGTTCTGTAGGAAGAAACGGTAGGTTGGAGCTGAAGGAGAAGCTGTGTAGAGTCATAGTGTGGGATTTGGGTCTCATACACATTATAGGTATGGAAGTTGGAGTCCAAATAGAAGAGGTGGTAGATGGAATAGGTGTGGTGGTTCAAGGTATGGTCACCCATATCTGAAGATTCGTGGTACTCATGGGAGTCAGATGACACCGTAGGGATGAGGGAAGGATAGTTATATTGGGTACAACCTATACACGCAGAGAGAGAGGATGGTCCATCAACAATGAGAGGTACTATTCAAGAAGTGTCTATTATAGATAGTGCCTTATATGATATTGGTTCCTCTCTTTGCTTTATATCTGCAAATATTTTTAATGGTTTAAACCTAGAGGTGGAGTCTATAGGCAGTGTAATGAATATTTATACAACCTCAGGAACCCAGTAAAGATATATAACTTTTATGCAAGGGGTTTTATCTAGAGATTAGAGAGTATCGCTTATTTTGGATTTCTTTCTACGTAATATTACATGATTCAGCTCGATTATGGGTATGGATAGGTTAGTCATATACCAAGCCCACATAAATTGATACCGCAGTAGAGTGACCTTTTTATCTCATAACGATAACTGGTATGGTCACCATAGAAAATGGGATATTCAGGAGTGACAAGAAGGGATGATTACTTAATAACTGGTAGAACTCGCAACCTAAGATTCTAGTCTTTTGTTGGATGACGAGGAGGTAGGTAAGACACACTTCCACAAGTTGTGGAATGGTGCCAAGATGTATTTCCCTAAGACATTCAGCGTTAGCACATGAGAGAGATATGGAATTACCTATTGATGTCATGCTGGGGGCTGGAACAGTATCTATTCCACTTTAAATAATGGAACCAACTGATCATGAAGATATCAAGATGAAATTGGAGGAGTTGGAGGATAAAGGGTTTATCTTTCCAAGTATTACTCCTTGGGGATCACTTGTGTTTTTTTGTAAATAATGAATAATGGGGATTACTCTTATGTGTTGATTACCATAAGTTGAAAAAAATGACCATGGAGAACCGATATTCTCATCTGCATATCAATGATCTATTTGACCAATGGAATGAGGCTTGTGTGTTCTCAATGATTGATTTGATATCTGGGTATCATCAAGACATCGTTCAGATAGCTAATATACAAATAATTGATTTCAGAAACATTTATGGCCTTAATGATTTTTTTATAAGGCTCTTTTGGTAAGAAAATCATCTAGTAGTGTTTATGTACAAGATGAAAAATATCTTTCATCCAAATGGGGATCAGTTTGTGGTGGTGTTTGGGGAAAACATCATTGTGTACTCTAAGTCTCATGATGATCATACCCAAAAACATGACATCATACTGAGTGCACTAAGACAACACCAGTTATATACCGATAAATTTATGTGTCAGTTTTGGATTGACAATGTACACTTTTTGGGAACATCATCTCAGAAGATGGTTTTGTAGTGGACATAGATAAAGTTTATTTAATGGTATATTGTGAGTATCCCAAGAATGTTTTTGACAACTGAAGAATTTTGGGATTATCTAGATATTATGAGAGGATCATCCATGAATTTTATATATTTGAAGCACTACATTCAGGTTTGACAAAGAAAGGGGTGAATTTTGAATGGTCAGAAGCTTGCGAGAATGCATTTTAGAAGTTTTAGAATTACTTGACATCTGAAAAATCATGGTCTTACCTGATTCAGGTGAGGAGTATATTGTGTATTATCATTCATCAAGTATTCAACTCGGAGCTATAATGATGGAAGGGTATCGAGTCATCGCTTGGGGGTCTTAGAAGTTGAGGAAACATGACCTGGATTACCCCATGTATGTCCTCAAGTTGGCAGTGGTGGTTTCTGATCTTTAGTGTTAGGGGAACTATCTTTTAGATGATAAGTATATAGTTTAAACGGAATGAAAAATCATGAAGTATATCTTCTCACATGATGAAATGAATATTCGGCCGAAATGATGGATACTGTATGTGAAGTCAATTGATTTTCAATTGAAATATACACATGGAATGGGAAAGAGTGTGGCTGATTCCTTGAGTACGAAAACTTAAAAAACATTTGTACACGAGTCAAGTTAAAATTTTATTATTATAACTATTATGTTGGAAATTAATGTGGTGGTTTAGGAGATTCATGAGAAAATTATTGTAGTTTTAGTCGTAGTGGAATCTATTCTTTTGAGACAGATCATGAATAATAAGTAAGAGTATCTATGATGTTTAATCTTAAGGGAGAGCCTTGATGCTGAGGAGACAATTTCAGACTGGTTGATAGATAATGATGAGGTTATATATGTGATGAATCAGGTTGTTGTGCATATGAGTTTGTGATAATTTCATCCCTCCTAGTGGGTGGTACATCCTTGGTTGAAAAAATTTTACCATCACCTATGACAAAATCTTTTGTCACAATGAACAAAAAAAGCAATTATAGGTTTCTTAACATGTTTTTTCACTTATTAATAGTTGAAGGTAGAGCATCAACAACATAGATGGATATTGGAGCCATCACCTATTTCATAATGGGAGTGGGTGGACGTGATTGTGAATTTTCTTCTAGGACTTCAAATTATTCTTAAGAATAATGATGCAATTTGTGTCATTATGTATCAACTAATGAAGGTTTCACACATTTTTCCTTTTCGGGAAACATTCACTATGGAATTGTTGGCAGAATGTTATATTCAGGAGATAGTTCATTTTCATTGGGTTCCATAGACAATATATTCATATCATGATTCATTCATTACTATTGGCTTATGGCATGTCTTGTAGAAAGTTCTTGGCACATAGGTTTTGTAATGTATGAGTTTCAACATATAGATTGAAGGGAAGTAGAAGTATACAATAATGATGAAAGAGTACATGTTGCCTACATGTGTGCATGAATATGGTGGTTCGTGGGGGAATCACATGGATTTAGAAGAGTTACCCTTTAACAATAGTTATCTGGAAACTATATATATGGAACCATTTGGGTCACTTCACAGATAACCATGTAGATCACCACAATGCTGAAAAGAGGTGGGTGAGTCAAAGCTGTTAGGACCGAGTCTCATGTAGGAGGCGTCGGAGCTGGTATAGCTTTTTTGAAAACATATGGCTACAAATAAGAGTGGATAAAAGTCATATGCTGATAAATGGGGATGACCCCTTGAGTTTACCGAGGGTGACAGTGTGTTCCATCAGGTTTTACCTAGGATGTATTACAATAGGATATAGATGAATTTCATGTTGGGGCCTAGGTTTGTAAAACTGTTTGAGGTGTTGGAGAGAATCAAGATGGTTGCGTATCTATTGGCTCGTCCTCAAAAATTAAGCGTTATACATGATTTTTTTCATGTGTCACAACTACAATGGTGTCAACCTGACCCTTATAATGTGATCAATGTGTGTGAGGATGACCTACAGATAGAAGCATCCTTTGAGGATAATACAATACATGTACTAGATTGCAGTAAAAAAATAATGTGGGGGAAGACCGTGCAGATAGTTTTTATGTTATGGAAACATGTAAGTGTTCAAGAAGTTACTTGGGATCAGGAATCAAAAATGATGGCTTAGTGGGACAATTTTTTTCCATTGGAATCATTGTGATTTCCAGGAGTGAAGATCATGGCTGAGCTGTTATAATGTGGGGATATTTTAATATCCTATCCTTTTTCAAAGCCATATCTTGCCCGTTTTCTGGTCCTTTTTTTTCTTTGAAACTTCTTTGTTTTGGGGTTGAAGCTTGAGGTGAATTTGATAGAGTTTTTAATAGGATTTTTCATATTAATATGTGACATGATAGAAATATGTGTTTATAAGGAAACATTTAGAAGATATTCTTAACACCCATATCAAAACCACAATATACAAGAAGAATAAATAAATTCATTAACAAAATCGTAATGAATTCAAAAATAGTGTCAAATTAAATTGATGCATAATTATATAAATATATAAAAACATTAAATAAATTATAAAATGGACGTAAATAACCCCCAAAATAAGAATATTTGTGGTTTATATCAATTATAATGGGTATACTATGAAATAATAAGAATATAAAACAACGAGATGTAATGAAGAAAATAAAATGTAAATTATAGATAAATAATTTTGGATTTTAAAATGTATGATCATACAATTCATTATAAGAAATATCCTTCAAAAAAATAAATTTGAAAATGAGATTATGGAAGATGTTCTTATGTTTATGGTAATATATTAATAATAACAGTTGGACGTTCATAATGACATTGATATCAAAATGTCAGGATGTTATTTATTTTAATTATACATTATTTACATAGGTTAGTTGATAGATTGTATTAATGGAAAAACAGTATAATAAAAAACCAGTAACATGTAACTAAAAATATTTTCAAATAACACTTACTAACATGAAATCCTTTGAATCGAAAGACATTTGAAAATATTGATCACAATATATCCCTTAAAAATAATTACAAGAATATGGTGAGAGTTATTTACTAGGATACAATGAAACCATATTAAATTTATCATGATTTACTATAAGAATTATAAATCAATAAATTAAATTTGAGAGAAATAAACACTTTAATAAGTTAGTGACATCCACAATTGTTTTTGAAAACAATGTATTAAAAAAATAACAATTTTAATAATGAAATTAAAAAAATATTCATATCAATAAAAAATTTCAACATAAATCGATAATCATTCTCTAAATGCATATTTGTTATTTACAATTTATCCTTAATATAATGTGTGACTAATCTCTATAGTTTTTTATTACAATCATATTAGTTGTGTTGTGCATTACTCATCTATAATATTAAATTATTAATAGATCAAAAATGTTCAAAAATTTATTCTTAATAATTATTTGTAATGTTATAAAATCATTTTTTGGGTGTTTTGGTTATGATACATTGAGAAGAAATCAACGATTGACATGTTTTTGGTATTTTTTAATCGATGAATATTTGTATGTTAATTAATGTGTTTAATAATATTTTTATCATTTGTGAAATAAATGAAATCAATTTTTACATATTAATATATCACAACATTGTTAATAATGTATTTATAGTAATCCATGATATCTTTTAATATCATATTTTTTATATGTGTTTAGATCATCCCAAACATTAAAATAGAATAATTAATGGATTAGTATTGTTTTCAATGTTGTTTATTTGTAAATAATATCATTATTGTAATTGGAAAATGTTACTATTTAGAATTATTTACTATATGAAACATATTTTAATGATCTTAGTAAATAATAATCAAACTATATGGAAAATAAAATATGTTACTTGATGGAGGTGATAGTCAAAACTAAGTAAAAAATGATGTTTTCATATTTATTAACATAAAAGGTGTAATAAAGTTACTAGTTATTAAAAAAATTGAAACACAATAATTATACTGTAAAAACAGAAATCACAATAAAATTTTATCTAAAATAAATTTTAATTGGAATAATTGAAACAAAAATGTAATTAGAAAATTAATACATAGTGTGAAAATTTTGTGATTCCATAAGTGGATTCCATAGAAAGGGAGGAAATAATCCAAAATAATATGTCTAAATGAACAAAGATGTTAATGATTATTGTAGGAGATTTAAATTGGTAATTCTTCCCATATGACACAAAAAAATAGAGTTGTTTGGAACGGGTGGGGAGAAGCCACTTATAGAAATGGTCATAAATGAAAAATTGTAAATAGTTTAACTTATTTTATAGGGATCAATTGTTTCATATGTAATGAAGAATCCAAATCTGAAAATGATTTAGTCAATAAAATGTTTTCTTAAAAATAGTTTTCTACTCATTAATAATCATTTCCATAACTTGCAATCTCTTTTAAAACCTTGGATAACTAATACTACCATTTTTTATTTATCCACAGTAACTATTTTTTAGATAAGTAATTCAATAGTCAATGTTTTATACTATAATACTAATTAATACATAATATGGAAAATTAAATTATCAAATTTAATTAGATTTTTTTATATACACTTTCATATGTTGATGAAAAATAAATATTTAAATAGTAAGAATATAATACAATATTGATTCGTTCATAGTATCATGTACCTTATTCATTATAATATAATACTTATGTTTAATTAAAATAACTATATTTAAAATGAATCATATAAAATTAATATTTTTTCTATAAGGGGTGGCCATATATTTCAGTCACATACTTGTAGAGTAATTATTTCAAAAAATAAATGATATTTCTGAAAATATTATTTTTCCCTATTCACCTACTACTCAACTGATTCATAAAAATACATTATATAATAATAAGATAATATTTATATTATTAATCCATAAATTGAGTTCAAATAAAGATATACTAGAGTAAGGAAAAATTAATTGAAGATATAAATAAATAATGAAATGTGATTTATAGTAAAATATCATTTTTTAAATTATTAATATTATTATACATACATAATAATAATTACTAAAATAATTAGTGTTAATAATTTTTTATACAAATAATATCATCTCTCCATAAAATAATTTTTTATCAATATAGATGGATATAAAACAAATTGTTTTAAAAAAATTAATATTAATAGAAAAATATGATTATATTTATTACGATATGTTAACTAAATTTTATCAGGGACTTATTATTAATAATGATATTTATTTTTAACTTTATTATATATTTCATAATTTTTTAAACTCCATATAATTTGTAATGATTATATATGGTTCCACGGTTCATTGTGGAATAATATTGTACATCAAGAAATTTATCAAACACAATTGGTTATAAAAAATTATAATTTAAAAATTATTAATGATACAAAAAATCTTGTTTTTTAGGTGTCTATGTAAGGGGATTGAATATATCTGAATCTAATGAAAATATTCCCCATATTATTAATCTTTGTGAATGTATTGTAATTATTTCTAAATATAGGGGAATGATACCCAAATATGTGTTTCAAAGGCCTATTTAATGGTATAGTTTTTATTTTGATAAATTTTATACCATGAATAGAAAAATGGGAGTTGGGAGTCCCTTGTATTCAAGGTTGGAAAAAGGGTATTCCTCATATGGAGGCCTCATTGAAGAGGATCTTTGGTGTGGGTGGCATTTTGAATGTCAGCTTAGGGAAGTTGACCTAGGAATGACCCCTTTCCGAGGATGTAGGTATGGGACTCCATTGAGAAAATAATGTGTTATATATATATTAGGGTTCTTTGGTATAATACCCTCTTATCCATGATACCATATAAAATTGTTTAATATATATCGGATGTCTTTTTGTCATAGTCTTGGTATTTTATAAAAACCCCTGGCATAATCTTTTTGGGGTAATGGATTAATGAGGAGGTGTAACATATTTTCATGGGAGAAACTCGTACCGAAGATGCGTCATGCTTAACATTTTGAGGAATTTATAAATGATGGGTTTTAATTGTCATATCCATGAAAAGCTAAAATTTCACCTTCCATCAATTTTTTTACACTTTTTTTCTATTGAAACACCCTATAGGGTACATGACTTTACACTATCATTTAATAGTAGTTTATATACATTAAATACCAATTTTTTATCTTCGGTAATTTCCTACGATTTTCAATGTAATATATTTAATGTGAATTAAAAATAAAAATATGTAAATAAATTTTTGAGAGGATTTTTATATTTATTTTTCTTGTAAACTGATGTCAAATGAGAATCATTAATCATTATATGTTGGTTTTTTGGATAACTGTTGTTCAAAGTCACTTTATATATTTTCTATCAAATAATGAATTTTTTAGAGTTTATGAATTATTTAACATTTAGATACATATTTACAATTATGGAATAAAACAAGAGACATGTGAATATTTTTTTTCAAATAAAATGAAAAATGATAAAAAAATAAAATGATTTCATTTATTTTCACTTCATGTGGCATTTAATTTGGTATTTATATAATTTTTTTATATTTCACTTTATTTATGGAAATTACTTAGTTGACACCCACAATGATGATTCATATTGAATTTTATTTATTTAAAGGTAAATATGATACATAATATTTATGTTATTGACTATATTTTAATATGACCACATCATCAAATGAAAATAATTGAAAATATTTTTGAATAATAAAACTGAATAATAATGAAAGAAAATATTAATATGACACTAATGAATATAATATTAATGAATATAATATTAAAATAACTTAATCAACATTTGAAATAATGTTTATATGGATAACAGTGGAATAGATTTAATATATAGAATGATTGAGAATGAGATTTAATATAATGAACATTAATATGTATTCGCCCATAATGGAATGAGATTTATCTAGGATTTTAAAATTTTGAAAATCATAGTGAAAAAATTGAAAGAAATATTTATTAAAACATAAATTTTAATTTTAATACTGGGAATATATATAACTATATTTCAAACCCCTTTCATATTTTTTTCATCTTTAATTATTTATAAATGTTATATTGAACCAAATGATAAGGTGTATTAACACAAAATATTTATATATGATAATGTCTTACATTTTCACCATCTTTTATTAAATTCTCAAAATTGAAATCATGATTATAAAATCAGTCTTACTACATGTGGGAGAATGAATTATCATGATGTAGATTACCAATGCCTAGTTGATATCGCAACCTCTTATTCACATTTAGTTCATTATCCATTCTACTAGGTGTCTAAATTGGGGTTAAGTGTTTTAATATAGGAAATGATATATGAGATGACCTAATTCCGGTTTCTATATAAGGGCAACCATTTTCTTTATCATACTAGAAAACATGTGAATTGGGGGATATTTTTGTGAACTACAGTGTAATTATACGAAATAAATATTATGATTTATTTAATGACAGGGAACATGTGGAGACAATGGATCATGTAATGTGATATGACTCGTGCAATGATTTTTATCCCCTTTTATGAAACTATTACACATTCTTAATAAAATAGATACACTATTTAATTACTGAAATTGAATAAAAAATAACCACGTTGGCATTGGATAAAATTATTTTATTTTTTAAAAAAATCAATGGTAAATATGACTTAGTATTTATCATTTCACATTTCACATACTCAGTTAGTGGGTACAGTCATCCACTCAGATGATGATTACTCCATCCAATAGACATGAAAAATAGTTATCATGTTACTTATGTTGTGAAACACAATAATACACTATTGTTAGGGATCATTTCAATCATAATAATCATTAATAAAGTGGAAATTTTATATTTTTGTTAAAAAAATTTCTTAATAGATATGATGAATATCGCTTTTGAGATTACTATATAGAAATAATCCTAGAAATATTTTTCAATATTCTCAAATATAATATAAGTTTGGGGAATAATTGATAATGTTTAATTTTAATTATTTTAATTAATTTAATATAATTTGTAAGATAATATATAAATAATCCTTCATTTTATAACAATTTGATAAAAATATTGATAACATCATTTTAATGTAAAAATATTTATTTTCATAAAAAAATGTTTTATGTGCATAGTGATTGGGTTAATTAAATTAATATATTTTAATATATTATTTCATTTATTGTATAGAAATATATATTTTTAGAAATAAACTTTCATTTAATTAATAGTGGTTACGAGGTAACATGTTTGAATAAATTCATCTTATAATTGAAAAATGTAGTTCCCAAAAATAGTTGATGTCATGTTTTATAGGATTATAGAAAATTAAATTTATACTAATTAAAGTTGATGAATTTGTTAAAATAGTTTCGATGATTTAAATACACATGTATAATTTTATTAATTTTTACACTACCAATTTTTATTATAATGAATAGTGAATGAGGTAAACACTCATTAGTAAGGTAAGGGTTTAATTGATTTAAAAGGTTGTTAAAATAAAAAATAATTGTTAATATGATGTAAAAACGTATAAATTCTATTATTCTTCAAAAAAAATTATCTTTCTAATTCATAATAAAATATATCTACAAACTTCATCCCCTTTACATTTAAATTAATAATATTATTTTGAACAACATATTTAGTTTCCTTGATAAATGTTACTAAATTTTTTATTATAGGTAAGAAATAGTCATAAAGAAATATATGTTCATGAAGGTAGATCAAATAATACCACAAAAATACAAGGCAATAGTATTTAATACAATTATACATTAAATAACATTTATCTCTTTTATTTATTGCTTTCTAGACTCTATGACCCCACTAATTAGTTACACAGCCTCCTCCCTTCTATTAGTGAATAAGTTTTGATGGAAGTTCTTCATAATCAGAAGCCTCTTCCATTATAGATAAGATAAACCCCTCAAACACCATTACATATGTTAATAGATATTTTATATTACAGACGACTATCCAATCCTCTTCAATTAGTGGGCTTTCACCCTACTCATATTCCCATTTCAGATCATACATATATGTGGTCCTCCAACATAGAGAAAAAAGATTTTTCCTTTTATAAGGTGGTGTGGATGTAAAAAGGAACACATCCTATAGGATATGATCATATATAGTCCTCAATATATGGGACATAATCAAAATAAATTCATTTTCATATATAGACCTAGGTGGGTAATTCCTCTAGTTTTGTTTATGAGATGTTCGACAACTTAAATTTTATGCATATAAGAGTAGTCAGGTAAATCAATTGAAAAAAACAATAAAATAAATTATTGACTATATATGGGAATGACTCAAATGTTTCTTTTTTATTTATAGTTCCCATGATGAATCATCCATATTAGATTCAACCATATCTCTGTGAGAGTCCATCATATCCCATAAACCATTTCGAGTGTCAATTATAACCACCGAAAGCCACTTTTCATTTGGTTAATACGAATGAGTGTATTTTTATCATGTAACATGCCTTATTTATAATCCTAAGACATGATATGATCCTTTATCCAATTATGATCCACTTCTTTAAAATCATAAATATGATCAATTTACTGAACTAGATTTGAACCCAATAAAGAGATGGTTCCCACAGAATTCTAATATCTATTATTACTGGGACCAGTTAGAAAGATAGTGGTACTAAATATTTGAACATTGATTTTTATTTTAGGGGACCCCCCATATGGTACATTATTTTCCTTGTATGATGTTTGGGCCTTCTTAACCTTTAGTTTAACTAATGTAACATAGAAAATTTTCTTCTTCCCTTTTTGGGCACCCATTATCATAATGTCTTCCTTCTTCACATCATCATGGTCGATATCTATATCACTATTTTCAACCATAATTTATCCTAATTGAAAACATCATCCATTGAAGAAAAAAATTCTATAACATGCACAAACAAAAATATAGTTCATGACTTTTTTACCATTCATATTATCGTTGGACACTATAGAACCCTATGAAAACATTCTGTAACATGTCCAAACAAAAAAATGATGAAAAAATTAGGGAACTAATATACAATATAGGTAATTTCATATTGAATTTATCATCACCTATATATTGATTTTAAAAAATAAATTTTATAGATTAAATTCGATAAAAATTTGGGAAAATTTCCCAAATTTTTAAAGGCTAAAATTCTCAATCATACATTATTGATGTTCCCAATAAAATGAAACATCCTTCAAAATTTTGATTAATTTTTCCAAATTATATAATGTGATAAAAAATCAACAATAATTCAATGAATGAATTTAAAATAAATGAATTAATTATATTAAAATGAAACTTAGAAGAATAGTTTTTCTAATAATGAATTTTAAATACTCTAATTCAATATATATGATAATATATCATGTATGAGTAACTAGAGGACCAACAAAAGCGATTTTTTAGAGATCATTTAATTTTTTGTTTTATAATACTACCATTAAGAATATATCAAAAAATAAATCTCTAAAAATCTATTTTTTTTTATATACTCCAGTTATGTTTTGGGTTTACATATTGATATTATGTTCCCTCTCCATTTTAATGAATAACAAATAAGTTTGTTACATGTAAAGTATATTATTTTAGAAATAATATTTTAATGTTTCCCTTCAAACCCTTTTACATCTATGCCAAGGTAAATTAAAATATTTATAGAGAATTTATATTTAAATTATTACGAACAATTGATATCATTTAAAAAAATATTTATTTAATTTTTTTGATAAGGAAGCATGATATTTTTATTATGATATTTTTTAGTTTATTTTAAAAAGTATGAAAATACTGTTTTTCAATACATATAACTTGAATAACTATTACCACCACCATGATCATTAATTAGATGATTCATTCATCAAAATGAATCTAAGGTTATTCAATCAAAATCTTTTAATATGCATGCTTTTATGAATATAATGAGGTATTATATTCTCAATGGAATGAAAATAATTTTCAATGGTATTTATAGATTTTATAATTTAATTAGCTACCAAAATCATATTTTTAATGTTTTGATTGTATTATATTTAATTTTTATAAAACTGTTGGTTTTTCAACAAACCTATCATTTCTGATCAATTTATTGTTTTATTTCATCAATTACGGACTACTGATGTTTTTGTTAAACTTATCTTGTTCATAATATATATCACTGTCTATCATTTAATTTTATATTATTTTCTTCTCAATTTATTTTTTCATGTATCATGGCTTTATATTTCAATATTTACAGAATTTTTATTTTTTCACAACTTTAAACCTATTTAATATATGATTTCAATTTGTAAATATTTTATTATTAATGTTTTTTATTTAAATACAAAAATAGTTTTATTCTCATTTCAAAATAAAAAAAGTGCATATTTAAGGAATTATGTGAATGAATTAAAATGAAAATTAAATATGTGATAAGTTTAGAGGATGTAAATATTATGGGTGTGGAATAGTGTAGATAGATTTTTTAACAATGTATAAACATGACTTACGAGAAAGAATATAATTTATTCCATATTAGATGATTAGGTGGATTACACCTAAAAATTTATTAATAATTTTAAAACTGAGGTATTGATGGTAATATTAATGATATCTTGGAAAGGGATTTCTTGGAAATATACTAAATTCCAATAATTTTTATTTTTTCTTATTGATAATTCAGTTTTTATAATCCATGTCATTTATTTATGGAAAATGCTAAAGGATTTTCAATATTCTAATGTTTTTTATTGAACTAAAATTGTTTCATTATCAAATATACTATATTTTAATGACTTATTTTAACATTATAAATTCCTTTTTACAAATTCCATACTAAGAATCTAAGCCCACCCATTATTATATTTTCATTTACATAGGATATGGAGTATGTATTTTTGATTAATTTCAATGATGAATTTTTTGTTATGTGATCATTTTATATATACAATGTAATATAAGAATAAATTATTAATCAATTTTTACCTAAACACTAAACTGATTGGTAATGTTGGGTTTTATCCCTTATATAAATTTTCAATGAAATATTGACAAAATGGTATTTGGGTTAATTCTATATGGGTGCTTATATTTGGTATGAATGAATTTTATAGAAGGAAAAATGAGAAAAATATTTGAAATGATCATATATAGTTTTATAATTATGATGATGCCTTTGAGTATTTTATAATATATATCGTCATATGGTATTTTATTTATTGCTCATGATTCAGGATAGTAATGATATAACTACAAATATCACATAGTTTAGAGATAGATCGAAATATAAATTATGGAATTAACATCAATATTAGTTATAGGTATTATGAGGATAAGAAAACCAATATATCAAGAGTTGGAGGTAAAAAGATTATCTATATTCTTGGAATGTTCTACCGGGTAATGAAAATTAACCATTACTATATAGGGATACTTATTGGTCCACCATAAGATTCCCCAATAATTATTTCTTCATGTGATAAAATCCACCATCCATTAATAGAATTATTAATTTGTTAGTATATTAAAAATTGAAAATGCTTCCAAATAATATATTTCTAGTGGTGATATGTAATTAATTAGTGAATCTTATTGTAATAGTATATTGTTTAATTGTATATATTGATTTATTTTGGGCATATGTATAATAAATTAATGAGGTTAATTAAGTATAAATTATAAATTGAAATTTTTTTAAGGAAATATACATCAAGAAATATTTTTATTGTAATCAATAAGCTGAAATATGAACGAAGTTCCTTATCATAAATATGATTTTTGATGAATGCCTTATTGATTAAGAGGATAACATTACAAGTCTATTCCGGGAATACTTCAAACTACAATTATAATACCGATAGAAATAATGGTCGCTTCATTGTTAGGGTTAATTAAAGTAACCAAAAGGTACTCGTTCCGAAATTTTTTTAATCATATGATGATATAATATCAATTTCCATCCAAATATAGATTGAATTTTATAGAAAATATATTTATGATGGGAAATCATGAAAATATTAGTTCAGATCATTATAAATAAAAAATAAACTTGTTAAAGAAGAAGAAGAAAAAAATGATGATATTTCAAACAAATGATAATTTTTGGAAGGAATCAAATTAGAATGTTCCTAATGGGAGTATGATTCAATTTCTTGCACAGTGAAAGGGTTTTAAGTATTATAAATGATTGATAATGGAAAAAAATATTATCTAATTCTTTAACTATAAGGATATAGAGAATTATTGAATCCAATATCCAAATAATAAATGGAACTTTCAATAGATGTGGTGAAGGGGGGATGGATAAGCATAAGTGGTTACTAATAATTATGTTTATGCTCAAAAATATACCTTTGTAGGTATAATTCTCAAATAAAAAAGTTACATCATTCATTATTTGATATTGGATATTAATAGTATTTTATATATTTGATGTGTTCTATGATCATTAGATATTTCCAGAGAACCTTATTAATGAATTTTAAAATAATGGATATTTGTTTAAACCATATTGTGATAAGAATATCACAATTAGTGAACATTATTAGTGATATTCATACAATATTTTAAAACATTTTTACTATAACTTTGACAGATAGTGATTCAATATTTTTTTTGGTATTGGATTCCAAATTATAATCCCGAAATTTGTATTAATGAGATGAAGATTACGATTCACTAATCTGGGACATGTTTGGATCTACCTATAGTATCTATACTTAATTAAATTCTTGGATAATAATAGTAGAAACCACCTATCAATGTGAATTATATACATATAATAGAGGTTATACCTATTTTTGTTGAACATATTGATATGTTTTTTATGGAAATACATATTTCTCCACCTGACTATGAAGTTGACTTTTCCACTGATATCACACCTAAGGAAAATAAAATATCTATTACTCCATATTTGATTGATAAAATATAATTATTTAATAAATAAATAAATAAATGGTTTATTTGAGTATGAGTTTATATGAACAAGTATTTCTAGTGTGTTGCTGATATTAAGTTTGTTAATAAGAATGAAAAGTTTATGAGGTTTTTCAATAATTATTGAGAAATTAATTTTCGTATTATAAAAACCAAGTATCATCTACCCCAGATTGATGTCTTGGTTGCTCATTTTCAAGTTGGGAAATATTTATCAAACAGAAATATTCAATATAGGTATCATTAGCTATGAAAGAACTGATGATATTTAAAAAATATTCAAACAATGTATGGACATTACAAATTTATAGTAATTCACTTTGGATTTACTAATGAACCCACTTTTTATTTATTTCATTAACATAGTAAGAAAATAGTATGTAAAAATTTTAAAATTTTTATTTATTTATAATACTTGAATATACATAAAATTTTATGATGGGAATAAGAGTCATTTTTGAAACACTTTTAAGGATCATAGGTAAATAGGGTTATATTAAAAATTGTGAAAATGAAAAATCCAAATACATGATATTTACTTTCTTGACAATATTTTATCTTAGTATATTATTTCAATTGATACATATCTACTTTCTCAGGGTATCTCAAAAGTGTCTAACATTTTCTGTTAGGTGAAATGTGATTTGGGTGTGGTAGGATCGTTTAAGGCTGTTGTTGTGCATTGGTGTGATAGTGGGGTTTCTCTATGAAATTCCTCCCTAATTATGAATGGGAGTGCTGCAATCATCCAGTATTCATTAATGATCTAGTAAAGGGTTATGTAGTAAGAGATTTATGCCTTCCTAGATTCTAAAATGGTGATGTGAATGGTTCCACAAATACAACAAAAGAAGCTTTGGTGACTAGAGTAGTCAATGATGAGAAAGACATTGATGAAGATTCCTAGTATCTGGAACAAGAGGACACATTAATGTAATTACAATTTATGGGTCAAGGAATTGATCATGATTATGTTTTAGATAATTCAATGTAGGTTACACAGGCTATACTTTCTTATGCGGAGAATGTTAAATCCGGGGGATTGAACACTCTAAATTGGTTTGCATTGTGAGGAGAAGAGGGATTCCATCCTAGTAAGGAATTGAATGTGGTAGAGGAAACCCACTGAGATAAACCCTCAGTTCCTCAAGAGGAATTGGATGATGCTTCAAACTATCATAAATATCCCATGGAAGTGTTACTTGGGGATGACTATATTAGATCATCTTTGAGGAAGGGAAAGAACATTATTATGGATCCTGAAGGATTTATTATCAACAACCATAGGGTGCTATGTATGAAAGATTAATCCAACCTACATAGTCCACCAGTTACTAGATCTATATGAAAGGTTAATATTCACACAAATGATCTTTATACTGCTAGAATCCACCTTGGAAGCATGTGAAAAGGATCTAACAAGCATGATGTGCCTCACACCTATGACATGGTGTTGGCAGGATCAGAGGCTATTATACCCACCATCCCCCTGAGTGGTAAGAGGACGATGGACCCTAGGCAGTAACATGAGAGAGGCTCCATTGAATACCCATAAAGACAGATACCCTAGGTTCTAGATCACATATATCTACATATGCATTCAGATGAACAAATGTTAGGGGAAGATCTGTATATTATGGTGTTGAAGAAGACAATAATACAACTTTGTGTGATCACTAATATGGAGCTATGCGAGTGGATTGATAAGAAGGGCCAAATTATTCATAGTGGCTACAACATGGGGATGATTAAAAAATGAGGAATATAAGAAATCTTGGTACATCATGGATTATCATTAAGAATGAAGCTTATAGGACTAACCTAACACTTAGGTAAATTATATTAATCGAATAATGCTTAAGGATATTTCATCCAATGGGATCAAGCTATTTTTGATAAAATTTTTGTATCATTTGGTTTTTCAACTAGTATGTTGTTATGTTTCTCACTATTTCCTTAAATACATTTGAAAATAAAAAATATATGTTTGAGGAAAATAATGTATGTGTTTGTGTCCTCCTAAATAATTTTTATTTGTTGATAATTAATATTGATATTAAATAATTTATGAGGTTATTTATACAAACAAAGATCTTGAGAAAGACTGCATAATCCTTTCATTTATGATTTTGAAGCACTATGTTTATTATGAAAATGTGGAAATGTGTAGATAAAATAATATTAAAATATAGATTCTTATATAAGAAAATAAATATGTGGAAAATTAAATGGTTATAACTACATAATGATTATCATTTCTGAATCTTATACCGCTATGGAAAGGATAGTGTAGGGTCCTGTGAATTTAGAAGGAAGTATCATTAGTTTTTAGTAAACAAAAGGATTGACTAAGATCCTCTACTCATGGATTTAGAAATATTGGATATGGGAGTCATGAATCGTAAGAATCACATTTGTTACAAGTGATTGAAATCCCATCCTTAATGGAAAATATAATAATTTCATATCTAATTTATATTAATTTTCAAAATAAAATACATAATATTAATGATTCTATATCAGTATAAATCATCTACTAATTTGATATATAGAACTTTTGAAAGTGTATTTGTGTTAAATACATGCCTAATATGAATAAGAAATTTGTGATTATGCTTATAGATAAAATATATATATATAAACTGGTAGAACAAAAACTTTATTGATAATATAAGGGAAATTTTTGGTAGGATAAATGAAATGATAAATTGTACAATATATATAGTTATTCTTTTTATATCAGTTGGAAATGATTTAGGGACACCATCCTAATGAATTAGTGCAACCTATAATATATTTCCTAGTAGAAATGAGATCATAGATCAATTTATTTTCACATTATACTTAAAAACGATTAATTAATAAATGATCCCATAGGTGTTATCCTTGATATCCATGAAATCTCAGCATATTTCCTTAGTATAAGAGATGATCAACATGAATCTATGTTATGGAATTTTGTAGAGATTTATTATGAACTTATTTTGATCGCATTTAATTTGGTTCTATGGTTTAGATAAAAATATTAAAAGTTTCTTTATAAGGATCTATCCATAATGATTATTTTATAACATATTATCATTTTCAAGAAGTAGGATAGTCTAAAATTACTATTTAGATATTAAAAACCATGATGAGGTCATTCTCAATTGAAATTCATGTTATTTGATTTTGTTATTTAGTTTTTTGTAATTAATATATAACAGTATCTTCCATTAAAGCATTAAAACAGAACTATAAATATAACTATATGGGAAAATATTCATATAAAAATGTTGGGATGGAGTTGGTGAATGATGTTTTTTGGATGATAACATGTTAAAGATATGATAATTAATGTGAGAACAATTCATAATAATATTATGGAATCTCTATGTATCAAAAAGATCTATTCTATTAATTTATGGATGGATTAATAATTTCATGTTGGAGATAATTTTTACTTGAAGGTGTCTACATGTAATTGTGTTATTAGAAAAAAAATAATTTGTAAACTAATACATAGATACATAATGGAATTAGAAATTATATAATAAATTATAGATATATCATTGAAAATAATAATTAAATATAGACTCTATATATTTCTTTTGTGCTCCATATCACATTATTAAAGAAGTACGTGTCATACATAATGTGTGAGTTCACCATAAAGGAAATTTAATTAGAATGTGATTAATAATACTATTAAGAGAATATCAATATACATGAAACTAGAAAATACGTTTTTCATAATCATTTGAATCTATTTGGGATAATAATTTTCTTATATTTAAAAATAAAACACGCAACGAGGGAACACAATGAATCAATGATGAATACAATCCCTAATATGATGAGGAATAGATTTTTCGGATTTTTTTGGAACTAGGATTTTAATAATAGGGTAATTTAACACACAAAAATTAATTATGTTAATTTAGCACTTAATTCTAATGAATCAATACTACAATGTTCTTTGTTGTAATTTTTTTTCTAATATGGTAGGTTGAATTTTTATTATGAACATGATATATTTAAATAATATTAAAATGAAATTTTGATATTATCAAGTAGAAATGAATATTAAAAAATAAATGGACATTAGAATTTATTAAATTTCATGTCATTTATGATATTTAATTGATAAAAATATATTTAATAAATTATCTATTTTTTATTTTATAGAAATGGGATAAAAAAATTTCAAAGTATAAAATATTTATAGAGAACCATTGGAAGTATAAAAGATATTTTTAAATTAAATCTACCTAAATTTTTCAAATATTTCAATGAACGTTTTTGGTGTATATTCAATTAAATATATATTAACTGATACAATGTATTTTAATTGGAAAATAGTTATGATAAATATATATAATGCTTCCAAAATACATTTTCAAAAACAAATATTTTCAACAAAAATTATGTGCCATGTTTTAAATTATATTATATCATTTATAAGAATTTAAATTTATATGATGATTATAAAATTTAATATGTTCATGATAAATATTTCTAAATATTTAAACATCATATTGTGTGATAATGAATAGTAACTGAAGTAAAAATCCATGACTACATGAAAGGTTGAAATTAGTTTACATGAAGTTAATGAAAAAAAATTATGACTCAAAATGATATAAAATATTTTCAAAATTCAATTGCATGATAATATATCTATATTAACACTATAAGATCATACATTATGAAAATTTGGTGCCACATGACTTGAGTATGACTTAAAATATATAAAAATATTTCAATTATTTAGATGATTTACTCCCACAACACATACAATAGGGAACCCAATACTCTATATTATTCACACACGTTAATCCCTATATAATAAAAAATAATGTCCCACAAAAAACATATATATACATAAAACAATCTTTGTGGTACTGGTCTCACAAATTGATCACATTAGGAAGGTTTATGTTTGTTTGAAAAAAGAGGTCACAAAAAATAGAGGAATATGTTCTTATATATATTATTCAAGTTCCATTATTGTTAAACCTCATAAAAATATTGAAAAAAATGATAATATATATAAATCTATATTAAAATTTTACTGATTTTTTGTTGTCTAATTAGATAATAAGTTTCCTATAACATTTCAATCCATTTTAAAACAAAATAATTACCCATGTTTAGGTATTTACTAACATCTCCACATAACAAGGTAATTAGTTTTTCGTTTCTGCATATCAATAAAGGTAATAAATAATATATATATATATTTATATCATAATTTGAAAAAAAATTATTATTCTATAAAATTAAAATATCATGTTTCTTCACTCAAATCCATCATTATAAAAATGGTTACACTTCTTATTAGTACATGGGGACAACAACCTTCATTAAGTGTTGTAATATATTTTTTTTATTACCAACATTCATAGATGATATTAAAAATATATATAAGGAATTAATATTATATTCATGATATTAATATTATTTTTGAGATAATTAATTCATTTCATAAAGGGTTTAGCCATGAAAATATTATATGATTTTCTTTTGGAGAAATTGACTGAGAACCCTAATTTGGTCTACGGATGAAAAATAATTCAATGTATTTATTTTATATGATTATTAATGGTTATTAAAACTGGGATATATATGAAATGAAAAATGTGATGATGTATAAAAAAATTATATTCATTTTCTAGGATGATAAGACATTCTAGAAAATGTAGATATATATGGAATGAGATTTCCCTTAAAATATCAATTGGTTTTAGGAATTCATATATCTATATTTCCATTAGAAAAATTATATAATCCTAATATCATAAACACCATATATCTTCATATACACTAGTTATATGTGGGTACTAATTTTTTACAATCCATTTATTCTATATTTGGACAAGAAATTAATAATTATGTTACATGTAAGGGACATTATTTAAAAATGTATGTTTTAATGTTTCCCATCGAGCATTTTCTAAGCCTTGTTGACATTATTTAAAATATTTCAATAATTATATTTTCTAAATTCCAATTTCATTTTGAATTCATTTTCAACAAATATTCTTTTTTTGAAAATTTAATTTAAATGAATGTTCTATCAACTATTAAGTGAGGTTATTGTAAACATTCATTACAACAGGGTAAAAGGAAGATTATTTTAAAATATATACAATGTGATGTGTTTTTTCAACCATTATTAATGTTTCCCTCTATTTATCATCCTTCAAATTATTTTATAGTAAATAAATTTAAATACTTTATTATTAAATGATTGTAAATAACTGAAATATTACTATAATAATGGAATAAAAAGAATTTTTAATGTTATTTGTATCTTTTTAATCATACAAAGACATATAAACCTTGTTTTTTATTTTTTGTTAATAATTTTATATAAATATAAATGAATTGGTTTTCCTAAAAATATATCATTTATGAATTTTTGTTTTAGTATTTATTTAACTAATGATTCATGTTTTTTTCTTCCATAACATTTAATGATATCATTAACTGTCGCTGTCTATTATCTATTTGGACGTTAATTTCATCCCCACAGACATATATTAAGTATTATTGATTTTTATAAAATAATTTATAGTATATTGATATTCTATTAACCTAATATCATATAATTATAATTTTTTAGTTTAATAAAACATATAAATATTTATATTTCACATTCTGTGGAAATATTCTATATTATTTATTTCATAGAAATAAATCATTATTTAAAACGCATTTTGTGAACAAATTTTATAGATCAGTCTATATAAGTAGAGTGAACATGCCATGAAAGTGATGGTTGGTTACCGATTATAGATAAGCCATTGATGAATTGATATATATTTTGAGATGAAATATAAGTAATTCCCTATTATACAGTTTTATAGTATACACATTGAATTTATTTGTAATTTATTTTATAAGGACTTGATAGGAAGATTCCTGAAATCATTACCAAGTCCATGAAGGTATGATCTTTTATATATATGATTGTTAATTATGTATATTAATTTCTTCCATTTTTCTATGTAATTGATATGATATTATTATACAAAAATATATATTGATCTCACAGTTTTTATTAAATGGAATATATTTGTTTATTATCAAGAATACCATCTTTATTATGCCTTATTTACTCATGCTAGCTTTCATTGTACATAACCATTTTAGTGCATGTAAAGAATATCTTAAATTGATTAAAATGACCCAAAATAGAAGATGTTTTAACTTAATTGTTAGAATCGTGACAGAATTTAACATCCAGAGTTTTTAAAACAAAACACTATGTTTGATAGCGTAAATTCAGGGAATATGAAGCATAAATGAGCAACCAAATATTATTATTTAAATTTTAACATTATAACCTCACATTTAAAATATAGGGTATGAATAAGCTTAATATAATTATTAATATATGGATTAAAAATGTATATATAGTGAATTATTTTTTGACTAATTAATTAGAAATGGACACAATACCCTTTTGAAAAAAAAATACATTTTTGGAAAACTATTTAAATGCGCAGAAGTGTGATTTATAACAAAAAAATAAAACATAACACTCTTTGATTATATTAATGAAATATGTTAATTTTTTATTTAATATATTTATCAAAATTCGTCCTATTTTTTCTATAAATGATATAATAATAAATATAGTTCTACATATAAAAACTATATTTCACTAAAACCTATTTTACCTCCTTTGGATGATGCAATTTTTAAAAAATTTAAATTTTGAATAATTTATAAGTTCTTTTTGAAAAAACATCTTATTTTATTTATTAATATCAAAATACACTTTGTTTTAATTTTTTTATAACATTTTTGTTTTTATGAATAGTGAAAATACAGAATTGTATTTGAAAAAATATTTTCATATAAATAATATATAGTATTAAATTATTATTTATATCAGTTTTAATGTATAATTTGATCAATTTAATTTAATTTAATTCAATTTTGTCCATTTTAATAACATTTACTTTGCATTCAAATATGAAAATATTTCAATATTTTTAACATTTTCACTTTTGTATCCGTTTTTTCTATACACATAATGATTATTAATTTTAGATTAATTTTATAAGAAAATTTGTTTTGATTTTTAAAAAATTTATTCCATATTCAGAATAAAAATTTCTAATTTTACTTAAAAGGTCCCATTTATTTTTGGACAATATGAAAACTATATTTTGTAATTTTTGTACCACAGTTATGTGTAAATCGTGTAATTAAGGATAATTTTAATATTATAAATATTATAAAATTACACGAAAATAAGTAAATATTTTATTATTAGAGTTATTTTAGACCAAAATCTTATGTGGTAAGGTTTTATGACCTCTTGGATCCACATGAACGATGTTAATCCATATATTGAATTTTATTTTAATAAAAATACAAAGATGTCATACTTAAGTTTTAATTAAAATAACATTTTTAATAAGGGATTATTTAGAAACTATATTATACTATAAATGGATTTAAAAATTATTTATCTATATAATTAATTTTTTTACACTGTAGATGGTAAAATAATTATGTCAAATGCTAACAAAAGGATGTTGCAACAATTTTTGGATTAATTAAAATATCAAATAATTGATATTAAAAATATTAAAATAAAAATAATTGAGAAAATGTCGTGTAATGAATAATATCAAATTTTAGTGTATTATATTTTAAGGTAAATAATATTATATTAAATTATATACAATTTATAAAAATATTAAATTTTTGAAAAATCATTCGGATATGGTTTATAATTTAATCAATTATTCATTACTTGTTCTTTTTTTATTTTATTTTAACAATGTTATCCTAGAAAATGTAATATGCCATGTTATAACATTAAGAGATAAAGGGGTTTAAAAAGAATTAAGTCCAAGATATAAACACTATAAATATAGTAAAATCCTATATAAATATAATTAGATGATGTTATTTATATACATAATAATTATATATTAAAAACAAATCCTTTATTATTCCATTTTTATATAAAAATAATTTATATTAATTTAATATTTTGAATAATTTCAAGAGTACCTCGTCCATGTCTTATAAAAGAGATCATATTATCCTCTTCACTTCCAAAATAAAATCCAATTTGGATAGTAAAATATCTTCTAAAATACCTTCCTAGAACACATAAATACATTCTAGAGATTTTATTTTAGGTATAACACAATATTTATTGGTCTTAAGGTGTTAAAGAAAAAATATTGTATAAAAAAAATGTTTAATTATTAATCAAAGTATTTTGGTTTAATTTTTTATCTAATTCCTTCAAATTGTATACAAAAATTCTGGAATAATAAACCGTATATACTAAATATTTTTATATACTATCATTTTTATATAATCATTTAAATCCATTTCATCTTCCATCAAATGAGAAAATAATTAATCATTCCTATGTATAGTAAACTACCACCTCATGAACAGATATAATCTGTTTTCCATCCCAATATATAACGACTATATATAATGATGTAAATAATTATTATATAGTTTATTCATTAATTATATATAATTATGAAATAATATTATAAAATTTACATTCATTCTATTCCCTGAACATAATAATGATAATGTCATTCGTCTGTACGTTTGAACTATCACCTCCACTAAGCGATGTGATTCATTTTGCCCACCACATCACATATTTTACATATATATGTATATTTAAATTATTTATATTAAATTAACAATATTTTTATCATTAATTAATGATAAAATATTTCTTACCTTCTATCTATAATGGAATTTTTTTAAATTGAATCGCCACTCATGCGTACGTATGACCCATGGTCTCCATGATTATAATGTAATTAATTTTTCATAACCATACATATTGGTTTTATTTTAAAGTATAATTTATATATTTAAATTAAAATCATATCATTAATATTATTCTGAATATGTTGAAATAATTTCCACTTTGACTATTGATATCATACCTATACCATTTTGCAACTGAATTACTCAAAATATTTAAATCATTCGGCATGAATTTAATTAATTAATTAATTGTAATAACAAGATAATAAGTCATATAAAAGGAATAATAATAAATTTTTTTACCAAATTAAAAAATAATTTACCTATTTTAATTTTTCTGGAAGATAACGATTGTACATAACCTGTTAGAATCAATGTAAGAGACTTCGTCTATGTGTTTTTGTTGACTTAAATTTTTCTTGTTATGTTAAAATATTCTATTATGAGGTTGATATAACACTCAATTAACATTATATGTAATGAATATATTATTATAATTATATTAAATGTTTTCATTTATGTTATGATCTTATGTGGCTTACGATTTGTCTGATTAAAATGTATTAAAAGACAATATAACTTAATTTCAATTCATTGAGTTAAATTATACTTCATTGATTATGTCAGGCTATTACTATATATAAAAATAATTTTTATTATATTATGTTTTATTACCACTTTTTTTAGATACGCATAATTGATTCATTTGATTTATGTTCCCTTCGTTGTTTTGATCTTCATAAGGGATTTTTTTTAAAACCCTATTTTAAAGATACTATTTAACCTATTTTTACAAAAGACAAAAAAATGTTTTTTATATACTTAATGAATGGAATTACAGTGTTTTATTTCTATTTAATTTTATTTTTATTTCATTAAATGAATATAATATCATTTTAGAAAATAATTCTTCATTAATGAGTTTTTGAAATTGTAAAAATAAATATTCATTTAAAATAAAAAAAGATGTTTTTTACTTTTTTGATGATTTATGTGTGATAATTATGTTGTTGTTCTTTTTATTTGTTTATGAGTATGTGTAGATCTATGATTAACTGATGGAATGTGAGAACATTATAAATCTCTAATGTATTGAGTAATGAGATGGATTTAACTTGTATTATTTCATTATGTTTTTGGAGGAGTTGGGAAAAGGATGAGGCAAAGGAGAAAACTATGAAAATTTTTATAAAGATAAACTATGTTTAATTTTAAATAGTGTTGTTGCATCAGAAAATAGATACATTGTATAAGTATCAAAATGTAATATATTGGTTTAAATTATAAGGGTCTTTTATAATTATTTAAATCTATAATCCTAAATTATCATATGATGATTTAAAATTTTTATTCTTGTTTAAAAATAGTATAATATGTAATGATTATATTCATGTTCATACAGTAGTTATGAAAGGATGGTTCAGATGACCATAGATATTAAGATATCTTCATGTGAGATAATTATAAGAGTTAGGAATACCATTATGTGTTTATAATTATAACATTTATCCGATGAAAAATTCATTAGGAACCCATTCAAGGATTTGTGTTATGAATCATTACAACCACTAATAATATTTCATTTCAGAGAGTTTCTTTTTTGAGTTAATTGTTGGTTATTAAATTTTGGGATACAAAATTAAATGTAAGAGATAGAATTAGAGGTTAATAAATTTTATTGTAATTTTTTAATATGTTATCATTTTTTTGAATGTTATAATAATTATATAGTTTCTTGAAAATGATATCCTAATGTGTGGGTGACAACCCATCACATCGGACATGGATGTGATAATCGAACCCTCCACCTAATGGATATAAGGTTTCATCATCTACCACTTGACTTTGTGATTACTAAGATAGTATGATTTTTTTTGTTAAATGATTTTATGGATGAATAATTATTTTATTTTTGGAATATATTTTTTATCAATTAGAAAATAATAGGATTGGAAAATGAATTTGGCGATTATGTGATTAATGTTTTTTAGGTAGACAATTATATTTTGGGAACCGTTTTATGATTTAGGTAAACATAATAAAATTTGATTTTATTGGAGGAATAAATGTTGAAATAAATTTTTATTAAAATATGATGTTATTTTAGAATTTATGTTGAGTCATGTAATTTTTGGAAATGGTTAGAATATCATGATTGTTATTAGGGAAATTACATTTTGGTGTAACACGTCATTAGTAATTGATGTTAATTGGATTTATTTTTAAAAATATATCTTGGAAAACATTGTGATGAAATAATTATTGAATTTTGTGTCCAATAATAGTTTTGATTATTATCAGTAATTTTAAGGAAAATTATTTATCAAATGTTATTTGTTGATCTTTCAGTACTTCTGTTGAAATTTTAATATTGAATTAGTTTTTGTTTCATATAAAGAATCATTCATTTTAAACAATTATATTATATTATCCCAAATATTTTGGTTTTTAAGATTGATTCATGATATGAGAAATTGAAATTTAATATTTTATGGATTATTCAAGTGTAGATATGTTAATTATTGTTCTTATAGAGTGAAAAATTAATCTTAAATAATATTTTTTTGAAGGAAAAGAAGATTTACTGTTTGATATTGATTAATGGATGAAACTGTAACGACCAAATGTTTTTCAATAGAAATTACCATCTCATAATTATGTCATAAAATCACATGAAAACACAACATAATGGACTAATAAGTGCAAAGTGGCCTTTAAACATATGTTTGACACTTTTATTTTGGGGATTTCAATAATCTGGCATACACGGTTATAACCAGTAAGTTATTTGGAGTCTGATAATAAAAACATAATTTTTGGTTAATAGTAACCTACTCTAATGAATATTAACATACCCTTATGAGTAGTGATATACCCTAATG
This sequence comes from Viscum album, assembly GCA_963277665.1. Lineage (NCBI taxonomy): Eukaryota > Viridiplantae > Streptophyta > Magnoliopsida > Santalales > Viscaceae > Viscum > Viscum album. The sequence continues at coordinate 105,381,859 of OY728141.1, forward strand.
AATAATAACATCACCTATGATATTAAAAAAATAATATTCAAGTTTCAAGTATGATATACCAATATTTTAGAATATGTTAATGAATGTTTTAAAACTGGTTTTGATAATGAATTATCAATTTAATTAAATATTAAAATAATCATATTTAGAAAATTATTTTTGAAAAATGGACTTTATTTTTGGATTCTGCATGTTGATAAATGGATAGGGTGATTTTTTTTTATTTTTCAGAAATAGTTGAATTTTTGATGAATAGTAAAGTATGATAATTTGCAGAAAATGCTAAAAAAGGGATTTATTGAGTCATTGATGATGTTCTACTGATGTAAGCCCCCGTGGTTCAGGAACACATGATAAAATTACTATTATTAGTCATGGAATACTTACTATTCCTTGTCTTGTGAATAAATTATAAATTATTGATTATAATATTATGAAATCCCTCCTCTCATCCACTATAAATAACCCCCTTCACTCCCTCGTGTCTTTACTCCTCTCAAGTCTTGTGCATTTCCATTATTCTACACAAATATCTCTAGAAGATCCTACCCCATGTCCAAAACCTCCTAGAATTTTCAAAATACCAAAACCATTTCCCTTAAGAGGTTCTCAAAGGAGGAAGTCTCAAGAGGTAAATTCCTCTTTTATATTACTTCATTACTTTTAAGTTCTCATTTTTTTTGTTTCTTTACTCACTTCACTTCCCCATAATAGTGTGCTAAATACAGTAACATAAATATACTGTAATTTTTTCATGCTAATGGTATATTTCTTTATCTTTTCTCCTTTCCCGACCTTTTTATTTGAAATAAATGAAAGCGTAGTTTGAGATGTGTTATTTTTGTTCATTCATGGACAACCATTTATCAATTTATTTTATTATCATTAATTGTAGTAATGAAATCATTTGTGTTATAGTTGAACCAGATTATTATATATATAATATATCCAATTTTTTTTTCTTAATCCTTTTGTAAAAATGGTATTAAGTTATAAAGCAAAACAGGTTCGTTGTAATCAAATCCACCAATCCACAAAAACGATTATCACTATGGTTTTATATATGATAATTCAACATTACTCTAAGTAACCAAAAAAAATTAAAACCATCAAATCTCATGATTGTGAAATAAATAATATAAATTCAATTTTGGACCACCACTTTCATCTTAAATATAATCCAAACTAGAATATAAGTGGACGGATCTATTAAAACCAAGTAAACAAACGATCCCAATCAATGAAATTGAACCTTATAACTAATCAAAAAGGATTTGAATGAACTAAAAAGAATTATAATAAATAAATTATATATATATAAGAGGTTCTGAATTTTTTATTAATAAGCCAAAATTTTTTATTCATGTCATTAATAACAAGTGGATAACACCAACGTATTTATGGTAAGTGATCCTCTCTTTTTCACTCTTAATCATGATTTTTCTCTATGCTATGCCTTTTTTATGTAATACCATGTGATGGGGTTTGTTTTCTCACATCCCCCATACCTCCCTAACGTTTTATAGGTGATTATAAACCCATTATATCTCAAATAAATCCCTCTTAGTAACACCTGATACCATGCCGATAAACTGTAATGGATTCTACCTGATCATCTCTTATTCCTTCGGGTGGCTCTATATTTCTTTTTACCGAAATGTAGTTGTCTTTTATTTTTATTTAAGACTTTAAATTTCTGTTTTTATTATAAAAAATCATTTTCCAAGATCCATCTTCATTCTCTTTTGGTATATTCATGCTTTAATGTGAATCCCTCCTAGATACCTCCCAATAAGCACACTCGTTTTTAAGGAACTTCCCTAACTTTTACCCAATTTCATGTGCAATATATCCTCTATTTTAAGAAAAAATTGTATTTATAAAATCATAATTTCTATTATGATAACCTTTTTGTTTCATTTATAGTTTTATATGGAAGAATTTCCTCTTTTATATTTGAAATAAACTATAGCATTTTCCTTAAAACCGCACAAAAATGATTCAATGCTAATGTTTCTAAAATAAATTTCTCATATGTTTTAAGTTATGTTTGATACCACTTACCATGTTATATGACTATTTTACCCTATAAACATAAATTAATTTTCTAATTCATTCCTTACATGGGCACTTTCATGATACGCCCATTGGTTATGATTTATGTCATGATTGTGGTACCCAATTCCTTCCATGGGTACTGTTATGTTTAAGTGTGGTTGATTATGTATGATTTTATATGTGGTAATAATATTAATGTGGAACGAATATTCACGAAAATGTTGAGATGGGTTCACCCTTATAGCACTCCAATGCATTGGTTAAGGTTACGTCTCATGAGATGCAATGTGAAACAAGATTGGTGGGTAGCCTTGATCCGTATTGAAAAGGGAAACAGGATTGGCGGTTAGCCTTGAATCGTTTAAAAGAAATTTTTTTTGATTCAGCCACATTTATATGATTCCATGTTTATATGATCACATGATGGTAGGATAATATATCATTTGTTCCATGTTCTGGATGATATATGTCATGCCTCTTAACTCATGTGGTTAAGATGTATCCTTATGTTCATTCCCTTACTAGCCTTTTTAGCTCATCCCTTTGTTTATGTGTTCCCCGGGGTACCCTATGCAGATGTATGGGCTCAAAGGAAGTCAGAATATCATTATGGATATTAAATAAAGAAGGGATTTTTAGCCCCATGTTATATTTATTATGTACGTTATCTTCCATTACACTAGACTTAATGATCCTCGGCTTGTAATCTAATTATTAATTATGATTAAAATCATGATATGTTCTATATTAAATGACCAGGTCGTTATAATCGGTATCAGAGGGAGGTCTAGATATTTTTAAAGATTTGGAATATATCACCTTATTGAGAACCTTATGGATGTGACTAAGTATAAAAAAACATTCCAGAATTTTGGTGAGTATTGAATAAGTGTTTTATTAAGAAAATGTATCTCTATCTATATACAAGCAGGTAGAATTTGATCTGACACAGATGTATCTTAGGGTAAAACCCAAAAACACCACAATGTGCTAGACTCAAATGGGAACGGGTGCACCACAATAGGACTTTCTTCACTCTTGTTAATGAATCTACAAGGGGATATGCTTTTCTAGATTCATGAGATTTGTACAAACTGTTATTATGGGACAAAAAGAATCACATAAGAATATAAGTTAAGAAATAGATCAAGGATAGCCTATAAATAAACATAAGGAATCACAACTTCGGATATACTTCTTATTTATAAGTTTATAGGTTTATGTTAAAAGAAACTTTTTTATGCTCAATAGATAAGTATTCAAGACCTCTAATTATACATTATTTTTCTTAGTTAACTGCAGGAAATTGACAAACACATTCCAACAACCAATGTGATAGGCAATGCGATGATTGCCCTAATGATATGCCTGATGTTATGGAAGTGGGTTCTCAAAACACCATGGAAGTACTTTCTCTGGTGGCTCGAGAAATGAAAAATAACTTGAATTAGGTGGAACTTCCTCCTCCTCAATGGAAAGAGAAATTTGTCGTAGAATCCATCATGCAACAAAGGCCTCCCATGTTTAGCAGGTCTTCTCATCCCCTCCTCGTAGAACAATGGATTAACTCCATTGAAATGTTTTTCTCTGTCCTCCAGTGCTCGGAAGAAGAGAAAGTTGTACTAGCAATCTATCATTTGGATGATGAAGCTGATCAGTGGTGGACACTGATCATGAATACAATGTCCCAAGATGAAATTTATTCCATAGATTGGGAGGAATTAAAGAAGATGTTTTCAACATATATTTTCTTCAAAACCTCCATCTCAAGATGGAATGAGAGTTCCTTGGACACATGCAGAAGTTTGATGATACCATCGAGGCATATGAAGAGAACATTAAAAGGCATGTAAGGTATGCCTCTTGCTTTTTCATGAACACCAAAACCAAGGTGTAACACTTCTTTAGCGGACTAAAGCTATGTCTTCTAAAAGTTTTGGCAATTCGAGACTTTGACAGTTATGAGGAGATTTTCCATTATTCCCTCAAGGTTTAAATTGAGATTGGAGACTCTCAGTGGTCTCGTGGGCCTAGTGACATGAAGTGGAAAATGGAGAACAACATGGGTGGTTCATCAAAAAAAATCTCATTATGGAATGAAACCTCACATTAACCTTTGCAAAAAATGTTGGAAGAAGAATCTTGGTGACTGTCTCAAGATAACCAAGAATTGCTTCAAATGTGGAAAGTTTGGTCATCTGGACAAGAACTATTGAATGGATAATAAAAATCCCGCTAATGTAGAAGAAGAAAAGAAGGTTCAGATCTACACCCAGCCTGCAGTGCAGTGTTACAACTACAAGGAGCCATGGAATTTTGCGAACAATTACTCTAAGTCGTTGGTTGTCAGAAGCAATCAAGAACAACTTCCAAACTAACACGGAAGGGCATACAATATCACTAATGCTGAGGTGGAGCTAGATAACGATGTGGTGAAAGGTACACTAGTTATTCATTCAATAATATCAAATGTACTATTTGATTCTGGTTCTACGAATTCTTTCATATCTTGCAAGTTTAGTAGAACTATTCAAACACAACCTCAAAATCTGGCGGAGAAGTTATCTGTGAGAATAGTGAATGGGGAAATTATTGCATCCATGGTTTATAACTCCTCCCCAGTTAAAGTTTGTGGACTAAACCACCCAGAAAATCTTTTCATACTTACTTTAGTGGATTTCGACGCAATCTTGGGCATGGATTGACAATATTTGTACAAGTCCCACATCAACTTTCGAGAAAGAGAGATCACTTTTTACATCCTGAAGCATCCTTGGATTCATTATACATCTCAGGAGGAAGTGGAGTATCTATTAAACTCATCGTCTCATGTTTGGATACTGCTTCCTTGCGAGAAAGCATATCTAGCTCAAATGATTGGCACAATGGATAGAATCATGATTGAATACATGCCCATCGTGAGGGATTCCACTGATTTATTCCCTAAAGAGTTGCATGGTCTTCCTCCTAACTGAGCAGTTGAGTTTTCAATTTAACTTATCCTTGTATCACTGCCAATATCAAAGACACATTACCGAATGGCCAACGTAGTGTTAGAAGAGCTGAATAATTAGTTACAGGAGAATGTGGAGAAGGGCTTTATATGCCAGAGTGCTTCACCATGGGGTGCTCTAGTCCTCTTCCTCAAGAAGAAGGATTGATTAATGGGCCTATACATTTATTATTGTGAGCTCAATAAAATCACGATAAAGAACAAGTATACCCTTCCATGGATATATGACTTATTAGATCAGCTTCATGGGGTCACTTATTTCTCTATGGTGAACCTTCGATCGGGATATCACCAACTAAAGGTGAGGAAGGAAGATATTCCCAAGACATCCTTTAAAATGAGGTATGGACACTATGAGTTCATTGTGATGCCCTTCAGTCTCACTAATTCTCCATAAATTTCCATTGATTTAATGAATAGGGACTTCTGAGATTACCTTGAAAAAATTGTGGAGGTATTTATTGATGATATTCTGATATAGTCCAAGATGAAGAGGAACATGGGGTGCATTTGTAAACACTGTTAAAGACTTTGCAAAGGGATAAGTTGTATTAAATGTAAAGTAAATGTGAGTTATGGATAGATGAAGTATCATTCTTGAGGCATGTTATCATCAGAAAATGGATATCCATGGACCCTTCCATAATGAAGGCAATTAAAGAGTGGCCCAGACAATCTTCTGTATTGGAGATCCACATCTTTTTGGGACTTGTGGGGTATTATCAACAATTCTTGAATAACATTTCATGAGTGTCATCCCAAATGACCAATCTGACATGTATGGGAGTAAAGCTTTTCTATGCACAGGAATGTGAAGACTGTGCCAATGAGTTGAAAAAGAGGCTTATCATTGCGCCGGTACTCACACTCCCTTCATGTGGACAACAATTTGTGGTGTATAGTGATGCTTCTAATAAAATTCTGGCTTTGTGCTATTGAAATATGATAAATTGATAGCCTATGCCTCATGGCAGCTGAAAATCCATGAGAAAAACTCTCCCCCACATGATCTGGAGATGGCAGCTGTGATCTTTGAGTTGAAAATCTTGTGGCATTATCTGTGTGGGAAAAAATGTGAGATATATATTGACAACAAAAGTCTCAAATATATATTCACATAGAAAGAGACTAATATGAACCAGAGAAGATGGAAAAATCTCATCATGGATTATGACTAATCAATCAACTACCATCCTGGTAGGGAAAACAAGGTGGAAGATGCTTTAAGTATAAAGGATGTTACATCTTTATCAATGATGAAAATTGAAAAGGATTTGATCTTCTTAGATTAGTAATGGATAGACATGGGAATCATTTACAGAGGAACATCATCAATACTTTCTCAAATGATTTCTCAACCATCCCTTTTGGAGAAAATAATGTATGCTCAAATAAAGGATGTGGAAATTCAAAAAATTGTGGAAGCTATTAAAAATAGGAAATCCTCTTATTTCAAAATTGATGACGAAGGGGTTGTATGATTTGGGACATGATTCTGTGTAACATCTGATCCAATTATAATTAAGGAGCTATTGAATGATGCACATAGCTCGGAATTCACTATCTACACAAGGAGTATAAAGATGTATCGAGATCTCTGAGAAAACCATTGGTGGAAAAATATGGAAAGGGATATTGTGTAATATACCTCAATGTTCCTGGTATGTCAGAAAATGAAGGTTGAGAGACAATAGTCTAAGGAGATGATGTAACCACTACCCATACGAGTATGGAATTGGGAGAACATTATCATGTAATTTGTCACTGGACATCCAGAGACATCAAGAGAAAACAATGATATATGGGTCGTGGTGGATTTTCATACAAACACAGCTCACTTTATCGCGGTTCGAGAGTACATCTCATTGGATCAACATCATCGATTTACATCAAATAAGTGGTAAGGCTACATGGAGTACCACTATATATTCTATTCGATCAAGATCTATGGTTAATCTCGATATTCTGGAAAAGTCTCCAACATGCTCTAAGCACTAAACTGAACTTTAGTACGGCCTATCATCCTCAAACGAATGGCCAATCTGAGAAAACTATTTAGACACTACAAGACATGTCGAGAGCATGTTATATGGAATTAAAATTAGGATGAGACCAACATCTTCCACTGGTTGAATTATCCTACAATAATAGTTTCAACTCGAGCATCCAAATGGAATCATATGAATCCCATTATGGGAAAGGGTGCAGAACACTAGCCTGTTGTGATGAAGTCATTGATTGTAAGCTGCTAGGACATGAAATGGCCGAAGAAATGGTGGAAAAGTTGAAAACCATTCATCAGCATATCAAGGCAGCCCAAAGTTGACAGTAGAGTTCTTCAGATAACCATTGAGGTGACCTTGAGTTCAAAGTCTGAGACATTATATTTCTACACATATCCCAATGGAAGAATGTCATGAGGTTTGGGATGAAAGGAAAGTTAAGTCCCAGGTTCATCTGCCCCTTTGATATCCTTGATCGAGTCGGAGTGATTGCCTATCAACTGGAACTTCCACTTACCATGTTGAAAGTAAATAAAGTCTTTCATGTATCACTAGTACATACCATACCCTTCACATGTACTCTCTTCAGAGGTGTTACAGTTGTAGGATGATCTCTCTTACAAGGAGCAGCTATTGAAGATCATAGATTGTAGAGACAATGTTCGATGCAACAAGACTACTCATCTGGTCAAGGTAATATAGAGAAACCATAAGTAAGAAGAGGCAACATGGGAACTGGAGGAAGAAATGATCTAAAAGTACTTACACCTGTTTTTGGCATAGAATGTAAAATGTAATTTTAAGGGAAAAATTTCATAAGGCGGGAAGAATGTAATGACTCAATGTTTTTCAATGGAAATTATCTTCTCATAAGTATGTCATAAAATAACATAGAAACACAACATAATGGACTAATAAGTGCTATGTGGCCTTTAAACATACGTTTAATACTTATGTGTTTGGAATTTTGAAAATCTTGCATACACGGCTGTAATCAGTAAGTTCTTTAGAGTCTGATAAAAAAACATACTTTTTTGGTAAATATTTACCTACCCTCCTGAATAGTAATATATAATTATGAATAGAAATATACCCTAATGAATAGTAACCTCACCTATGATAGTATAAAAATTATATTCATGTTAGAAGTACGATATAACTATATTTTAGAATAAGTTAATGAATGTTTTAAAACTTCTTTTGATAATAAATTTTTATTTTAATAGAATATTATCAAAATCATATTTAGAAAATTATTTTTGAAAAATGTAAAAAAAAATTTGGATACTTCACGTTGAAAAATAGTTATGGTAAATTTTAAGGATTTTTTTTGAAATACATGAATTTTTGATGAATAGTAAAATATGATATTTTACAATAAATGCAATATATGGGATTTATTGAGTCATTGATGATGTTTTGCTGATGTAAAAACACATGGTTCGGGATAAGATGTTCAAATTTCTATTCTTTGTCATTATATACTTACTATTCATTTTCTTGTGAAGAAATAATAAATTAATAATTATACTATTATAAAATCCCTTCTCTCCTCCACTATAACCCCCCCCCCTTCACTCCCTTTTCCATTCACTCCTCGCAAGACTTTTGCCTTACCATTATTCTACGTACATATTTCGCCATGATCCTACCTGACATCCAGAAGCTCCTATCATCTTGAAAATACCAAAACCTCTCCCTTTAATATGTCCATAATGGAGGAAGTCTCAAGACGTAAATTCCTCTTTCTAATTCCTTCATTTCATTTATGTCCTCTTTCTTTTTGTTTCTTTCCTCAACTCCATTTATGATAATAGTAAGATAAATCTAGTAATATATATGTACTAGAGTTTTTTCATGCTAATGGTATATTTCATTATCTTCTGTTCTTTCGCCACCATTTTACATGAAAGAAATGAAAAAACCGTTTGAGATGTGCTAATTTAGCACATTCATGGAAAACAATTTATCATTTTCAATTAATATCTTCAATCCAGGTCATGAAACTATATGTGTTATGGTTGAACCAGATTATTATATATGTAATATATCCTATTTTTTGTTTTTCAATCCTTTTGTAAAAATGGTATTAAGTTATAATCCAAAACAAGTTCATTGCAATCAAATCCACGACTAACAAAAATTGATATCACTAAGATTATATATATAATAATTCAAAATCACTATAAGTAACCTAATTTTAATTGAAACCATGTAATATCCTGGATTATCACTAATGAATATAACATAAATTCTGTACAACCACTTTCATCTTACATATAATCCGAACATGAATATAAGTGAACCGATCTTTTAATGCCAAGTAAACAAAGGAGCACGAATAATTAAATTGAACCTTATAACTAATAAAAAAGGAATTTAATGAACTAAAAATGGTTATAATAATTAATTTACATATAGAATCGGTTCTAGGATAATTGATTAATAATCCGAAATTTTTTTATTCCGGTCATTAATAACAAGTGGGGAACAACAACAGATTTAATGTAAGGGATCCTCTCATTTTCAATTTTAATCAAGATTGTTCTATATATTATAGATTTTTCTATAATAAAAAGTGATGCGATATGTTTTTTCACTTAACCCATACCTACCTAATGTTTTTTATGTGATGAGATACCCCTTATCTCTATCATCAATCCATCTTATTTACACTCGAATCCATGCCGATAAACTGTAATAGATTCTACCCGAACATCCATTATTTCTTGGGGTTGCTCTACTTTCCTTTTAAAAAAACTGTAGTTGTCTTATGATTTTATATAAGACTTATGAATTCGGTTTATATTCTATAAATTCATGTTCCAAGATCCATCTCTCATTATATTTCAAATATATACATGATTTTAATTGAATCCCTCCTTGATACTTGCCAATAAGCACACTCGTTTTAAAGGAACTTCCTGAACTTTTAACCAATTTCAAGTGAAGTCATTCCTTTATTTTGAGACACCATTTTATTTATAAAATCACAATTTTATTATTTAATAATTCTCTGTTCAATTGTAGTTTTATATAAAATAATTTCCTCTTTTCTATTTGAAAAGATATATAGTATTTTCCTTAAGACCACACAAAAGTGTTTTAATGATAATGTTTCTAAAATACATTTTTCATATTTTGTAACTTCTTTTTGAAACTACTTACCATGTTATAAAACTATTTTACCCTATGAAAGTCCATATATTTTTTAAATATTTTTTTACATGGACACTTTCATGATAAGCCCATGGTTATGATTAATGTCATGATTGTGGTACACAATTTTTTCAATGGGTACCCTTATGTTTATGTATGGATGGTTGTGTATGATGGTATATGAGGTAAAAATATTCATGAGGAAATAATATTCATGATAATGATGATATGGGTTCGCCCAGATAGCGCTCCAATGCATTGGGTAAGATTAAGTCTCATGATATGTGATGTGAAATGAGATTGGCTGTTAGCCTTGACCCGTATTAAAATAGGAAACGGGATTGGCAGTTAGCCTTGAATCGTACTGAAGAAACGTTTTATGATTATAGAACAATTATATTAATCAATTTTTATATGATCCCATGATAATATTATTTTATTTCATATGTTCTGTGTTTTGGATATCAATATGTCATGCCTCCTAACTCATGTGCTTAAGATATTTCCTTATATTCATTCCCTTACTGGGCTTTTTAGCTCATCCCTTTGTTCATGTGTTCCGCAAGGTACCCTTTGGAAATTTAATGGCTAAAAAGAAGTTATATGATCATTATGTCGATTAAATAATGAAATGTTTTTTTAGCCCCATGTTTCATGTATTATGTACCTAGTCTTCCAAGACACTAGACATAACGATCCTCAAATTTTACTCTGATGGGTAATTATGCTTAAAATCATGTGATGTTATATGTAAAATTCTCGGGTCACTATAGGAACTATATATTTCGTGTAATTATATTTTCAATTTTTCTTAGTCCAGGAAAAAATATAATTACTCAACTCCAGGAAACGTATCTTAACAGAAATTATATGTTTATAATTTTTTACTATGATATCAATTTTCTTTTAACTCATAATTGATTTACAGTTTTGTGATGGACAAATATATAAAGACCATGTTCTCTATCACTATCCTTCTGAAATTTATAGTTTATTTTCTCATCATGTTCCATGTTTTCCTACATGAAACCCTAGTTTTTTATATTTTAGCTAGCCTTCTTACATTAAATTATTTCTTTTAAACTGGATGATCAATTATACTTTTTTATGTGGTATTTCAATTATGGTACATTGAAAGGTCAAACCATAGATACCAAGTGAAATATATAATTTTAATGGTTAATTTTATTAATGTGTCTGTGGGGGGGGGTGAATGTAACATCCATATTTTTAAAAAGATAACACTATGTTCAACAGCATTCATAATATGCCATATCGAACATAAGTGGACCGAAATATAAAATTGTATAAATGTTACCATTGTAAACTATTTATTTAAATGGAGGATATGAATATGATAAACTAAATAATGAAAATATTTTTTAAAAATTTATAAATAATGAGTTATTTTTTTACCAATTAATTTTAAAGGAAAATAAAGCAATATTTGAAAATAAAATGAAATCATTTTTTGGAAAACTATTTAAATATGCACAAGTGGGTTTTATACCAAAAAAATAAAAAATAATACATTTTGGAGTATATTAATTATATATATATATAATATTCTATATAGTATTTAACATTTATCATTTATGTTTTGGTGACATTATCTAATATGAAATATAATTCAACAATTAAAAAAATTATTTTTTTATAAAGTTGTTTTAAATCATTTTGATGGAAAATGTTTTGAAATTTATTCTTTGACAAATTTTTAATTAAATTATCTTATATAAAAATATATTATTAAATAATAAATTAAATATTTAATTTGGTTTATTTTTGGTATTTATTTGATTATTGTCAAGTTCTGATAAACACTGGATTTAAATTAAAAAAACGTTTTCATTTAAAAAATATATATTGATAACATATATTTTAAAGTTTTTAAAGTATAATTAGATCAATTTTATATCATTTAATCTAATATAGATCATTGGAATAAATGTTTTATTGAATTTGAATATAATATCTTTTAAATGTTTTGAAGGTTTTCACTTTAATTACCCATTTCTCTCACATAGTGAACGAGATTTATTTTAATTTAGTTTTATCCACTTCTGTATTATTAATTTAGAAGTTTGAATTCCATATTCAGAATAAGAAGGTCAAAATTTAGTAAATAGTGCCCTTTAATTTTGGATACTATGAATAGTGACTTTGGTAATTATTATTACCACATATAAGGGAAAATGAGGTAATTGAGGGTGACAATAATATTATAAATATTATAAAATTACCCTAACACTTTCCAAACATTATTTTATGAGTTATTTTCGACAAACCTAATCCTTTTTTCTCTTTTATGATCTATTTTAGCATCTAATACAACTTCATACCCTTCAATGTATATTATTTGAAAGAAATGTCAATGATTTTATAATAATGTTCTAATAATTATAACCTTTTTTAATATTTATTTATTTAGAATATATAGTTAACTAATAATGTTCATTTGAAATATATAATATTTATATAAATAATTTTAATTTATTTATAATTTTTACATTATTAAATAATTACATTAAATATTGACACATTGATGATGAAATAATTGTTTAATTAATGGTAGTATAAAATGAATGATATTAAAAACAATAAAATACTTATAATGTGACATAATTAATGACATACATGATATGTTTATATTATATTCACATTATATTTTTGTGTTATAATTATTTTTCCAACACTATCTTATTGTTATAATTTTTTAAAAAACTTATATAATGAATAATGTCAAAATTGACATTAATTATATTTCAAAATAAATAATATTATATAAAATGATATAAAATTTATAAAAATAGAAAAGTACAAAAATATATTTTTATTTGGTTTTGAAAGTCATAGATGGCCCCATTTTGGTTTGTTTAGAATTTGATATTTACAATATTAACCCTTATAATGTACAAAAGCTATGTTTTCATCGTAATAGTTAAAATGATTAAATATGGGTTGAAGCCAAAAGATAAGGATTAAAAAAGAGTAAAAAAATTATATCAATTTCATCGAATGATGTTTTTTCAAACCATAATCATAGAATATTCAAAATAAATCATTTTGGATCTATTTATATTATAAAATTAATTAATACAAATTTCTTATTTTGAATACTTCTATGAATTCTCCTCCCCTATCATATAAAAGGGATCCACTTATCATATTCTATTAACTCATAAAAAGATAATAGGTTTTTCAATGATCTACCCAAATCCTTTTCCATAATCTTTAACAACATTATTATGTTCGTAATTTAGAATGAAAACCAACATTTGGGGTAACGCCCCAACCCCACAAACATGAATCCAAAGCGTTATATTATTACATTGAGATAATTATATGGAATCTAATCATGAGGTATTGATCTATTTAGCACTCTTGGAAATAATTATGACATACATGATAACCAAGATACATTGGAACATAGAAAATAAAAAAAGGATACATAATATATTAAATAAACCAAATCATTTATCTCTGATTTAAATATTTATTCTTCATAACTTTCATAAAAGAAACATAATGGCTGTGAGATCAAATTCTCAATAATGGAATTTTAAAGGGGAAGCAATAATGGATCAATATGAATAAATTATATCGTCAAGGTAAATAACTAATAACTTATTTTATTCAAATAACTTGATAATGAAATATCAATATCTCATGGTTATAAATATAAATTTATGACATCTAAATCAATAATATGAAAATGAATATTTTCCATAGATTAGTCGATGAAAAAAATCTAGGAAAAAAATAAATGAATGAAAATTAATTGCATACATTGATATGTTGATACAAAATCTTATAGATGAATAATTACTAAATATAAATGAATGAAATTCTTTAATTATTGGACTCCATGTTTCCTTGGTAAATATTACCTTTATCATTAAGACTATTTGAATGAAATTTTACAACATGTAAGGTAAAAATCCATCTCATTTGGCCATGTAATTTGTCCCATTGGACTACTGATGCATTGAGGTGATATCAATAACCTAACATTTCCCATGTCGTAATAGTCATTTTAATTACTCGTATATAAAATAAAAAATTATAAATATCATATATCATAAATAATATAGATTTTTCAAGATTTTCTTATATGAGGATAAATTAAAACAAATGTTTTTGACATTAAAACATTCCCAAGGACAAATAATATTTAACATTCCAATGTGTCCAATAGCACAATGAAACATCAAAATATTTATTTCTACGGAATTATGTGAAACAAAAAATATCATGAGAATACTTATATTCATGATAAAGAAATTTATCGATAGTAAATACATAAAATAATGGTGTATTAATGCTTAAAAAAGTCTCAATGGGAAATAAATTGAGAAAAAATCCCTCACCTCAACATTCCTTTTGTTGTGTTGTATATAAAATCTTGTTCAATTTTTACATTATGTTAATTACTAATACATTATATATATTAAGGACAATAATATCATATATTAAAATATTAAAATATTTCATTACCCATTTGTTAAAACTCATTGATTATTTTAACTATTTGGGGTGTTAATTTCATAGTTTTCTCAAGTATGTTTTGACTGTTGATTTGTTGTTACTGTAACATAGACCATAATTTCATCATATTCACAATGATAAACCTGAATTAATTATCAAAAATATTCAATATATTTGTATTTATAATTTTGTATAATATTTTTACATTATAAATGAAATACACCATTAATGGAGACGTTAGGACTTAAGAAATCTGGAATGCTACTTTAATTTCATTTTTTATTTAAAAAAAAGTAATAAAAATTATACAGATGAAAATAATAATTCTATTAAAATGTATACTTTATTTTTTATATTGTTTAATTAAAACCATCTTTTATATGTTCCATGTATGGCATAACTGAGTCATATCGCTTTGAGGGGGCGATAGTTGACACTTCCTCAAAAGAAAATATTGTATTTACAGAAGAAGTAAATCATAATGGCATATTCTAAATAAATATTAAATAATCATAAGTAAATTATAAATATCATATATAACATATATAAACATAGTTTCCATAATAATGACCACCATGTTATGTGGTATATTAAGAATGTTCAATCCTTGTTTTTTGAGGTCGTAATTCACCTTACAAAGGAACAATATATTCATTTCCCATTAGATAGAGGCGTGTGTACGTTTACATATAAATATTAACATAATAATATCCTAGTATAGTGAGTATAATAGTTTTTTTATCTGTATAATATAATTAGAAGAGTATAGGGAGTGGAGAATTGAAATGGAACTACAAATATTAATAGAAGACGTTACCTATATATTAGGTTTCTTTTATTATTTTAGTGAAAAATGCTTCCCTTGAAGTATTTTTGTCCAAAGCAATACAATAAGGTCTTGTGGAGGTATTACGGGAAGCTATCTAGGATTATAACATTAGAAGTTATGTGTTTTGATAGGTGTGCGGAATGAGGAGAAGTTGTGGCCCGTTATAGTGGAGGAGGAGTGGCTCTCTTGTAGTATTTTAATAATAAAATTACATTAATGGTTTTACTTTTGAATGTGGATAGAATAATTGACCCAATTAGATAATTTAGAGGATAGTACGTATATATGGTCATCCAGTGGCATTAATAAAAGGGTATATGTTGTTTTGGGCTTTATGTTTAATGGTTAGTCCTTTATTGAGCTTAAATTTTCCTTCACAATCATAAATATTTTTGATTACATGTAATTATATTTTTATTAAAAAAATACATTATTATACATTATAAATTACCATGATTGTAATTACTTAATCCATGTCTCCAAATTATAATCACTTATGTGGAATAAATTAATTTGAATTTAATCCCACAGATGTGATGATAATTCTCATTTTTAATGTAATAATGTCAAAAAGCTAGCTTTGTTTTAATAGTCAATTTCAAAGAGAAATTTATTATAATAATAAAAAATGGATTCATTTGAAACCCTATAATCTAATAAAAATTTTAAAATAATTAATAAAATAATTAACCATATAAATAAATTTGATAGGAAATCAGTTTTGAACTAAAAATCAATATGTTTAACTATTCATTAAAAAATGACATTTTTCCAAAAAAAATTCAAAATACCCCAAAACCAAATTTTTTAGATTATATTTCTCATATGTGGGTTTTTTACATTTTAAATCTACTAAATTCGTCAAATTCATATTTAAAATGGGTTCTTTATTAACAAGTTTAAAAATTGACATTATAAAACTGTATTTTTTTAAGTGTAATATTTGGATTTTTATTATCTTATGATTATAAAATATAATGGATGAATGTAAAAAATATTATATTTGATGTATTATATTTATATTACATTAATATCAACTGTTTTTTTAATTAACTCATTTTGGTTGAAAATGCTATTTGAAAATAATAATATTTCCTTTTATATTAAATATTATTTCATATTCATTTCTAATTAATTTAAAAACAATGAATTCATTTGAAATTTCTATAAATTATAAATTTTAAAAAATTAAATAACCCTTTTCATAACTAATAATTTAAAGGATTGTTTATTTCTAATTATATTTAATAATATAATATCATTCTGTAAAACAAGATCTTACATGTAATGTAAACATTCAATGAATGTTTCACATTCTAGTATCACAATGTAACATTGTATTGATTGAATTACCAAATATAAAATACATAAAATATACATAAAATATTATATATATTTAAAATTATCATTATTTTATTTTACCTCATTTTTTTGTTCTCCCATGTCAGGTACGCTATCAAATATAAGTTTCTTAATTTATAATTTCGTTGTGTTAAACTCTACACAACATAATTAAATAGCATAATTAAAATTTAAAATTGAACTTAGTATTATAGGGATTTAAAATAATCTAATTTTGAAATTCACACATCATAAAAAGATATAATATCACTTCTTCTTAACAAGAGAGAAAGTATAGTACAAAAATCAAGAAACTAGGTTCCCTAATAGGAGAACATAGGTGGGAAACAAAAACATGGATATTGATGAAAAGTCAAACAAAGAAGTTATTATCGAGAGTTCTAGTGAACTTGTTCATATGAATGTTGTTAAATAGCATACCATATACCATATGTGTGAGTAAAGTTAATTTATATCATCAAAATGGTAATAATATGACAATAGTTGTGTTTCAAAAAAATTTCTATATTTATGGACACCATTCAATGTATTAGAATGTTAGTAAATATAAATTTCAATAAATAAAATATTTTACATTGAATTCATCTTCATCTATATCTAATTCATCAATTATAAAATGATGAATCATATGGTAAAGTAAAATGTTATCCTATAACATATTATCCAATGTTTAGTAATTTCATAAATAATAATGTTTTTCAAAATATCAATATAAAATTCATTAGAAGAAAGGTTATTGAATGAACTTGTCATTAGGCTTGAATCGATAAGAAAAAACTATAAATTTTCACAATCTAAACAGATGATTGACTACATCATGTATCCTCCTGAAATATTGTAATAACATGAATTATAGTAAAACCATATTTGAAACATTAATTATTCCTTATTCCTTATGTATGACTCTTCTTATGGGATATATTCATTAAATAAAAATGTGTTGTAAACTACATTATTGATAGCATAGACCATATATTGAAAAGACATTAATCAGTTCTATTGTAGTCATTACTTTTCCAAATAAATAATTTATTCATAATTACCTTCATATGAGACACTTTTTAATGGTTTTATTTCCATAAATCAACTATTTTCTAAAAAATTTAACTCACTACTGAATAATATTTTTTTGTTCCATTTAGTATAATATCTCAAATCCTTAATGAAAATAAACTTATGTATAGTTCTTATATATTATATTATTATTATAACCAATACTATAATGATAAAATATTCAAATGAAATAATTTTTGAATAAGAATATTAAGAATTCATCTACATCTGTGGATGTAACATTACATTATCATTATTCAATAGCATCATTTGGTGTATATTCATTTGATTCTACAGACATTTTTTCTCATAGTGTCACATTTAATTGTAGCTCAATCACTATACATTGGAAACCTTTTTAATAACCTTTCAATCAGGAACATTGTGTCCTTTTTATCCACACATATAATAAATAGCATTCCCTTTATGAAAGTAATTGAGTGTTTCTTGCCATAGTTATCACATGTCATAATATCCTTCATTCCTAACATATTCTTCAACTCATTCAATTTTTCATTGTTCTCATTTCTTATCTTCTTCTTTTTGTTTCCTTATAAGACACAATAATTTGATAATTCATTATATATCTTGTTATCATATGATATTATTACCTTATATAATGAGAATACTTGGGAGACTATTTCCATTCGAAATGTTTTCATTGAAGTGGTCATGTGATTTGGTGAAGTATAAGTTCGTGTGAATTGATTAAAAAGATAAAAAGTCGACGAGGTATAATTGTGACTATTTTTGAGATAATCATTATGTTTAGAAGTAATGTGCCATTTTTTTATTGGGCTGACACATTGTTTATAAAAATGATTTTATGAATTAATTGAAAATTAGATGTAAAAAATGATTGATGTGGAATGAGGCTTTGATTTGCTGCTTTTGCATTATGTTTGAAGTTGTCTATATACTAATATAATTTGGATGAAATTTTTTATATTTTCCTTATATTGAAAAATAAAGGGAAACCTTCACACCCACCAAACCAAGGGTAGAAACCTAATCCACTGAGGGAGGATAAGATCAATCCTCAGGCCATCCAGATCGAGGTTGCATAACAATTTAGACGTGCACGCCCACTAGGGAGCATGGGGGAGTAAGAATAGCACCACCATTTGGGGAATTCCAACATTCTTGGTGGGAACTAGAGCACACCAGAAAGAACCATCATAGAGAACTGTCAGATAATGAAAAGATATGATATTTTCCCTGGAATACCTCGTCTTTTATTATGAGGATGTGGCCGAAAGCTGGCTGTTTCAACATGGGATTGTAATTTTTAACATAGAATAAATAAGTGTAATTGGATCTATTTAATAGAAATATCTAGTTTTTCTTATCATTTAAACGCTTTAGAACTGTGTTATCTGTTCAATATTTTTCTTAACCATTCGATCATATCATTTTCATCGAATTCCATTCGAGTTCATCTTCTCCAGCCAACTTCATTCAAGAAGATTCTTCTTGATTAGAGCTCCATTGCAACATTGATCCATGCTCCATTTAGGATAAATCCAAATGAAAATTCCTATAAAACTATATGTTTCTAGAGGAATATAAAAGATTCTATGATAATTTTAAATTCTTATATATAACGATAGCTTCAATCCATTCAATAACAATAAAAATTGAAAAATTTAAATTTTAGTGAAGTTGAGTTCCTCAAATCTATCTGGATCATAAAGGTTTATATTCATATAATTTTTATGTAATATTATTAAAGGAATCATGTTTTATATCTCTGTATTCTTCTCAAAAACAGCTTCACAAAGAAACTTGTTTCTGCGATTCACTTGAGATAAAATGTTATGTGTCTCCCTAAATTTTATGTGGAGACAAGATCTCGTTCTCTGAATCATAGTGAATTGTTGTTCATGAAGAATAGTATACATTGGTATTCATGCATTTAATTAGGGTATATTATATGTTCTATCATGACGAAATATTAATCATGAGGTTTTCATGATGGTTAGTTCATAATTGTGTAGGTAGTTTATAGGAATGCATGTTTGTTGAGTGGGAAGTGTAAATATAAAGAATATCACAAGTCATAATCTTATATTTCATTGCACATGTAGAGGTATATTAAAAAGACAGTGTGTGTTTCAAAAGAATTGATTAGTGCTTGTGGATAAAATTGAGAAGTGAGAATGAAGTGCATTTGTGCATGCATGTGTATGTTTATACATATGTGATAGTTAAATCACTTCAAGAAACAAGAAATATTTGTACATTTTCTTAGGATATAAGCATTTTATAAAGGATTTTTAATACTCAATAATTAAAAAATGCATAAAAGGGTGATTCCATGCTTTTAATATTATACATGAATGATGTTTGAAAAAGATCACGTGAAATATGAACTGTATATTTTGTGTGCAGGGTTAGAGACAGAATCCAGTGTAGTGATTTTATCAGTGTGTTAAATGATTTAGTAACCATGTTTTCATATATGAGTGAGCCTGTGTCATTATCAAAAGAAAGAATATTTTTCCATGAATTGTTCTGCTCAGTTCGGTGACCATCTATTGGTGAAAATAAATTATCGAGCCTTACCAGAACTACTAAAAATTTTGGGCTTTGTACCATGGAATGTTTGATTCAGAAAGCTCATGTAAGAAGATGTTAATATCATAATATCAGTGGATCAATTCTTGTATTAATGATCACTACGAATTCTATAGTGGGACTCTAATGTATGTGATGTCCCTAGTGGGGCCCAGTAGCAGGTCAGTGGGATGCTGGTAACAATGTGGGATATAGTATAAAGATCATCCTATGAGACTCATGAGTCACTAGTTTGGGTGGGAACATGTAAAATATTGTGGGAATATATAGTGGAAATCTATATGACCCGATATTTATGGTAATGAGACTTTACCTTATTGTAAAAATCTACATATACTGAAGAATCTGAAACCTGGGGTAATCGCATGTTGCAGCAAGGATGTAGGTCATTGTACTGATCCTTGTAAAAACATCTAGAGATGTGTTTTATTTACATTCTTCATTTCAAATAGGATCCCACATTCAAACTGGATGTATAGGTTAAAATTGAATTAAGAAAAGAAATGAATTTAGTGACAACAAGTCACACCTAATTCACCCCCATCTTAGTGTGACTGCACGATCCTTGGACACTTAAATTGGTATCAGAGCAATGTTATTTATGATTGGATCCACTATACTTATCTAGTGGTTTATAGAATATGAATATGAATTGTATAATTGAGTTGCATTAAAATGAAAAATAGATTCATATGGAAAATCCAGTCATTACACTTGATGTTAATAATGTTAATGTATAGGTAAAATTAGATGAAAATAGGCTGAAAATAGTGGGAAAGAAGTTGATGAAGAATTAAAATATAAAGTAAAATCAACTGGTATCTAAAGGAAATAAAAGTGTAAATTGTTCAGTGAAATCAGTTGATAAATCAATTTCAATCTATGATGATGATATGTTCATTTTTGAAATTAGAAATCTATTGAATAATCCTCCCAAAGAAGTGGTCATGTGTATGACCAAGGTTTTCATGGAACCTTGGGATAAAAAATTTACATCTAGAAGATGAGGGAGATTTAATACATAAAACATTGATTTAAAATGTTGGCATTCCCAACACTCTCACATGACTTGTGGAATAAAATGAAAAATATATATCTTTTCATAGATAGATATGTTGAAGCATTTGATGAAAAATAAATTAATGTATATGATCAAGAAGTTTTTAATATTATTTTTACAAAATTAATCAATGCACATGGATATATCCATAATGTTTATATCCATGTCAAAGATGATAAGTTGAATGCTAATGTAGAATGAATCAAGGATCATGAAATTTTTTTATAGAGGTAATATCAGTTTCATGATAATGGGAATCAATAGATGAAGATTTAGTGGGAATAAATCATTAAATAAATTCAAGATTATAAAAATGATCTCAACATATGAATTCTTAAACTAGAAGTGAATCTATGATATATGGATGAGACACATTTTTAGAGTTATAAATATTCTATGAAAATAATTATTTCCATGTATTTATCGGATAATAATCCTATTTATGGAAGGAATCAAACTGTTAGAAATAAGATATTGAGATCATCTAAAGATAAATCTACAGTGAGTTCATTGAAGATGGTAACACTTTTTCTGGATACATTATTGTGTACTAATGTTGTTTTGATGACAAGTTCAGATTCAACATTTAAATCTGAAAAAACATTCGGGATAAAAAATACATTGTAATTCACTAGATCTTTAATGATGGATGAGAGGAAGTATGGAAATTATTGTACCCCATTGAAATCACAAAATAAAAAATGTGGTATCCAAAAGTATAATTTTTTAAAGATAATCAGAATGTGTTATAGAAGTAGAAATCATGATTTGTTGGAAACTATTTGTTATTTTTGATGTTTGGGAATCAGGGAATTAATTATTTGAAAAATATTTCATTGTACAAAAATTAAATAATACCTATATTTAGGGGAAAAAATAAGAAGAAAATTTGAACCCAGAAAAATAGAAGTAGAATTTCTAGTATGAGGAATAGTATATCAAGAAAATATAAGATTGCTTTGAATGTATCTATGATTATTGTAACATAATTTAACATTTGATATGATGAGTGATGGTATATTCCAATCAGGAAAAAATAATTTTTTGATGTGAATGGAAGTCAACAACATAATGTGATGTAGCTAAGAAAAGAAAATGAAGACTCAGCATTGGGTTGTGAACAAAAGAAGAAGGTTTTTAAAAAAATAACCAACATGATGATTGTCAAAAATGATTTGAAGAGTGTATCACCAAAGGAATGATGTTTCTATCATTCTAATAAAGGTCCTATCATGGATCATTTTATTTTTCCTTTAAAATTTATACAAAATAAAGAGAACAAGATTCAATGAACGAATCTGTTTAGAAGAAACATTCAATAATTTATTTGGTGAATGAAATTACTGATTAAAAATTTCTAATGTTTACTACAAGTGGTAATTTGTTAAATTATAATGTTGTGCTTGAAAGGTGCAACTTGTCTAGAAATTCTTTTAAATTTTATTCGACAAGAAAAACTTATCAAGAAAACATCTTAAATAATCCTTCACACAAACTGAATACTGATAATGTCCTTAAATTGTGTTTGATGATGTGTCCAACATAGTAGTAAGAGGCATGGAATATGCTGCAAGAATAAAAAAACAAAACGCCATTTCATGAAAATGTGACGAAGAATTTTTCATCTTAGAAGATTAATATGTTAATAAGAAACTCTTTACCTTCCTACCCTGACCGATGAGCATTGAATAAACACATTATTCTAATATATTTTGTGTTTTTTTCATGCATGGAATTGATGTTGAAGAATATATTCAAGGGGAATACCTGAATTTATAATAGTTATGCATCATAGAAGAATATCGGAATCATGTTGTCTCTTGAAACATCTCAAATAATCTAAGAATAAAATGGTGCTTATTCCTAAATAATTCCAATCATGATGAAGAGGATTTGAGTGAATCTCTTAAGGGGGAGCACAAAAGATGATACATAAGATATTTCGATCCAAATTGATGTATTATGAGTATCACAAGTTATGATAAGGTATGAATGTGACAGTTATGAAAGCTAAATGTTTCTAGTCTATTTGTTTTGTTATATATGCAGGTGATTAGTTGAAAATATTTTGAGAAATTCTTGAAAAACAATTTAGTGAATGGTCTCACATGATAATATTTTAATGATATCATTATTGATAACAATGATCACTATTGTTTTATATGTAGATAATTTCTCATGTAGACTTAGAGATGATTATCTATATATGTTTTCTATGATATTGGTGATTCCATCATTCTTAGAAGTAGATTTTGGCAATATGTTTCCTAGGAGAAGAGAATATTTTGAGAGTAAAGAATTGTTAAAAAGAGAATTTCTTCTCATATTGTTATCATTATATTTATATCCAATAAGGGGGAGAATATTTTGTTGTTGTTCAATATGAATTGGGTATTGAAAATAAATTCCTAGGGGTATATTTATGTGTTCAAGTGATTTGGTGAAGTTCAAAGTATTATCAATTTCATAAGAAGATGGTATTTCAATGACGTATAAATGTGAGGATTGTAGATCTGGTCATTATTTTTAAAAGACATGTTTCATTTCATAGATTTGGTTGGAACATTATTTATATAAATTATTTTTTTATGAAATTGAAAATTCAACTAAAAAATGAATTATGTGGCATGTGGCTTTGATTTTATGATTCTGTATTAAGTTTGATGATTGATACATAGTAAGAAAATTTTCCTGAAATTATTTATAGGCTACTTATATTGAAAAATAAAGGCTAGCCTTCACAATTTCTAGACCAAGGGTAGAAGAACATTCAACTAAGGGTGGTTGACATCAACCCTCATCCAACCAGTTAGTGGAGTCCTAACAATGTGGAAGTCCACTCCTATAGCGGCTCTTTGGAGAGCCAGTAGAGCACCACCTTGTGAGGTGGCATAATGGAGAAGGTTGAAACAAGATCACCCCACCAAGAACAAACATGGGGAAGTATCAGAGAGAGATTAGGAGATATATTGAACTGAGTATGCCATGGATTATATTATAAGAAAGCAGTAGAAAGAAGGCCGTTTTGACGTGGGATCAGAATTTCTACTGTAGAATGAATATAGGATGTTGGATTAAACTAATTGTAATAAATTGTTTATAAAATCATTTTTTACACTCCATAACTATGAGATCTATTCAATATTTTTTCTTAATTTTATATCATATAACATTCATCATATTACCATCTAGTACACATTCTCCAGCCATATTCATTCTAGAAGCATATTCTCAATGAAAAATTTGTTGAAACATTGATCCAAGATCTATATATGATCATGATGAAAGAATTATCGAATAAATAAATATGTTTCTAGGAGATTATAAATAATATATGATGAGTTTCATTGCCTATATATACTTAGATCTTGAATCGAATCAGCTGTTATCGAGAATGATAAATTTATTTTTTACTAAAGTTGAGTTATGTGAATTTTCCTGAATCGTGATTTTTTCCATACATTTATTATTTACATGAATAATACTTAAAGGTCATAATGCTAAATATGTTTATTCCACACACAAACATCTTCACGAATGAACATTTTCCACAAAGTACTCGTGACAACTTGTTAGGTGTTTCCCTATCTTCTACGATGAGTCTAGATCCCATGCTTTGAATCATAGTGAATTATTTTAAATGAAGATTAATATAGAATGATATATGTGCATTTAGTTTTTTTATTGGATATTCAGTGTATCTCTTGTTAATTAATATTAATACTGAATTTTTTAGTATGGTTAGTGCACAATTGAGCATGCAGTGTGAATGACTATGTGTTTGTTTAGTAGACAGTGCATACATAAATAACTGAATAATTAATAAGCTTCCATTAATGTTAACAAGTAGAGGTATATTAAAAAGATATTTGGTGTGAAAAGGATTTGTCAATGTGTGTGGATAAATTACAGAAGTTAAAATGAAATTCATGTGTACTTGCATGTGTATTTTTATACACATGTCACTGTTAAACCACTTGATGAAAAAAATGGAAGTGTATATTTTCTTAGGCTATATGCATTTTCTAAATGTGATTTAATAAACATTATATAATACAAGTATAAAATGAGAAAGTCCTGAATTGTATAATCTACAATAATGATATTTTAAAATGGACAAATGAAATATATATTGTTAATTCTGCATGAAATGTTTGAGACTGATGTCTGGTTAGTGATTGTATCACCGTATTCGAAGATTTCAATAACTGAGTTTTCAATGATGGGTAATGTTGGGTCTTCAGCAGAAAAAATAAAACGTTCTCAAGTTTTGTTGAACTGAGGTAGCTGACCAACTATAGATGAATGTAATTTATTTAAAAAAAGCCAACACCAGTGGAATGGTTCCTTATTTATACATATTATAGTATGATATAACATGACCATTGAGTAAGTTTTTAATATCAGAATATCAGTGGATCAAATATTGTGGGACATGAGATTTTGAAGTCATTAGTTGACTATAATTTAGTAGAAGTATCTATTGCTCTAGAGCAGGCCAGTGGGATATTGATAACACATTGAGATGTAGTATAATGATCCTCTTGTGGGACTCAAGAGTCACTAGTGTATATGGGAACTTGTAATATCTAGTTGAACTATATAGTGGAACACTATGGGAATCATTGTTGTTCGGAATGGGACGTTCCTTAGTTGTAACCATCTGCATATAGTGAAGAATTTGTAACCTGTGGTAATCACCAGTTGTAGCAAGGATGTTGATCTTAGTACCAAAACATATAAGACAATTGTGTGTTGTGTTTCATTTACATTCTTCATTTCATATAGTATACACTCATCCTAATAGGTGATATAGGATTAAAGCGTCTTCAGAAAATAATATAATTTAGTGAAAACAAGTGACACCTAATCCCCCAACCCTCTCAGTGTCACTGCATGTTCCTTAGACATTTCATGATTAAAACCATGGATGTTACGATTCTTCTTACTCTTTGTATTACGTCCATTGGTGGAGTTCACTTTCTTAATATTATTCACCATTTCTAACAATGGAATACTTTATATTAAATCATAAAATAATGTATAATCCTATAAAAAGTTGAATACATAACATAAATTGATAAATTTGTGCAAATATAATATCATAATTGTATATATAGATTCATTGGGGATATCATTACATTCAATTCCATAATCATGGTTTAAGAAGAAATTTCGAATTATCCTAAGTGTTTCTCCTTTTATGTATCAATCTATGTGCACAGTAAGGACCCTAATTGTGTACCATGTTACATTGAGACACACTCGAAACAACTTTTTAGAGTTGTTACTCCCAAATACATATATTTCAGAACCACATCCAATTTTAGTATCTAAAAATGGATGTATTTAAAGAAATGACCACATAATTTCAACATTACCAAAATGTTAGGATGCTTTTCAATACTTATCCTCAATTTTTATATTAGGGGACTTCTCCAAAATCTATGTTTTCAAAATCTAGTTTCCAATTGTGCTGCTAGAAATCCACTGATATCAACTATAACACCCCGACCCTAGAATCCTTGAACTGGTGCATTAATTTATTACATTATCAAAATTACAGGGAATCAAATCCCGAAGGACCAATTGGTTAAGTAGTCTCAGAAATCCATATTACAAAAATTATACCCATAATATATTCAGAAATAGAAAATAAAAACATGATACATAATAAAATTAAATAAAAAACATCCTTTAATTATTATTAAATGATATATTCTTCATAACATGGTTAGGGTAAACATTATATTGGTAAACTCAAATTATCAGTATGGTAATGAAAAGAGGAATATACAATGAATCAACATAAACAAAGTAACATGACAACGTTAATTACTGATTTAAAATGGCATTAAAATAACTAGATAAGGAAATATCAATATTTTAAGAAAGTAAACTGAAACGTTTTCCATCTAAACCAATAAAATGAAAATGAAATTTAACCATATATAGGTCGACACAAAATCTCATGGACAAATAATAACTGACTGAAAATGAAATGTATCCATTGATATGTTAATACTAAATATGATGGATGAATAAAAACAGAATCTAAATAAGGGAAATGATTAATTATTGGATTCCATGTTTCCTATATACATTGTACCATTACCATAAAGACCATTATAAATATGTATTACTATATGTAGGTTAAAAACCTATCAGATTTGGTCAAGGGATTCATATCCTAAGACTATTGATGCATCATGAAGCTATCAATAACTTGGACCCACCCATATCACACTATTCCAATAAATTCTTCATATATCAAATAAATAATATTTCATTTTAATATCCATAAATAATCTAGATTTATGAAAAATAAATCATAGTAGGATAAGTAATAAAAAGGATTTTTGACATTAAAACATTACTCAGAGAAAATAATATCTAAACAATACAATATGATTGATACCACATTGAAACATTTAAACCAAAATTACTAGTGAATTAAATGAATATTAAAATTACATGATATAAATATATTCATTATATAACATGTAAAATGGACATATATTAACCAAATAAAAGTGAATTGGTGTATTAAAAAATATGTCTCAATGGAAAATAAATTGAGAAAAAATCCCTTACAATAATATAACTTTTTTGTGTGGTCTTTATCGTCCTTTATAATGATTTAAAATATGATAATAACTAGTAAATGAATTATAATTATGTAAATAATATAATATATTTACTTTTTATACATATTTTTACCCATTTATTAACACTCTTTTATTATTTTAAATATTTTTGGTGTTAAATACATAGTTTTCTCATGTATATTTTGTCTTGGGATTTTTTATCCCTATTAATTATATCATGATTTCATCATCTTAATAATTTAAAACATGAATTAATTATCATATCTATTGAATATAAATGTATTTATAGTATTCCATAATATTGGGATTTTATAAATGAATTTCAGTATTCATTGAGATGATAGGTCGTATGTATGCCGAAAAGCTACATTCATTTCCGTGTCATATTAAAAGAATGAATAATAAATGAAAAATATGTATATAATAAATCTAGTATCATATATATGTAATATATGGTCCATAATATTAATAAAAATATCATTTATACATTCCATGTATAGAATG
The DNA here is from genome assembly GCA_963277665.1 of Viscum album. Lineage (NCBI taxonomy): Eukaryota > Viridiplantae > Streptophyta > Magnoliopsida > Santalales > Viscaceae > Viscum > Viscum album. The sequence continues at coordinate 105,410,573 of OY728141.1, forward strand.
ACTGTGTCATATGACTTTGAGGGGGCTGTAGTCCACATGTCCTCTAATGAAATTATCATATTTAAAAAAATGGAAAGAATGGAGATATATTATAAATAAATATTAAATTATTTTAGTTACCTTTTAAATATCATATATAATATATATAAACCTATTTTCCATCTTAATGGCCACCATTAAAGGTGGTAAACGAAAAATAAACCGTCATAATTTTTCAAGGTTGTAGTTATCCATATATTGAAACAATATTCTTGTTACCCATTAGATGGAGGTGTGTGAAAATATAAGTAAAAATATTTACATAACAAAAAACTTGTATGGTGAGCATACATGTTTTTATATAATTATAGAATAAGAATAGTATAGGGAGTGGTAAATGGAAAAGAAACTAAAAATATTGAGAGATGATGATACCTATTAATCGTGTAACATCTTCTTTGTTATACCAAAAGGATTACTTTGAAATATTTTGTCCATAATGGAGTCTTAAAGGATGAGGGGATATATGTTTCTGTTATATTTGGGTAGATCATGTCTGAGCATTAGTGGTTTGATAGGCTTGAGTAATGTGGACAAGTGGTGTCCATTTATATTTGAGGAGGAGCGGCACTTTTGTAATATTTTGAAAAGGGAATTACATGCACGTTTTCAATGGTGAAATTTGATACTATAATGGACCCAATTCGATCCAAGATATTATATGGTTGATATATATCCATCCAATGTCCTTCGGAAAATATGATATGTTATTTTAGTCTTTATGTATAATGTTTAGTCTTTTATAAGATTGAGTTGGCCATAATAATTGTAATTAATTTTTATTATATTCAATAAACGATTTCATCCAAAATGAATTTGAACATATTTTAAATTATAATTTAATCTAATTACAAATATGTAATCCATTTTTTTCAAATTTCAATAAAATAATTTGTCAAATTAATTTAAATATAATACCACGGAAGGGATGATAACGCGGGTTTATAAAATTAAAATGTCCAAAAAATGGATATATATTAATATTAAATTTCAAATTGAAATTAATTGCAATAAACTAAATTAGATTAAATGAAAAACATTAATATAATAAAAAGTTAAAAAAATTGAATAAATTTTATCATAATTAATTACTAAGTGAAAAAAGATGGTTTTGAAATAAATATCAGTATTTTTTACTATTCCTTGAAAATGATATGATTCTGAAAATTATAAACCATTATACCTAACCTAATTTTTGTGATTCATATTAAAATATGTGGTATATTTTTAAATACAAAATGAATTATTGTTTCAAAATGCATATTTTAAATGGGTTCTCTATTAATATTCATTAAAATATCTGTTATAAAAATATAGGTTTTTATGTGTCATATTTGGTTTTTTGTTATCTTAAGCTTTTCAAATATATTGGATGAAGAAAAAAAACATTATATTTAATATATGTTAAATATATATATTACATTTAAATCACCAACTAATTTTTATTAGTTAAATCTATTTGGGTAAAATATTAACAACATAAGGTTTTAAAAAAATAAATTGAAATTCATGAAATTTTGATTTTTGTTGACAGTTATAACTATCCTATAAACATAATTTCATCCACATCTATAATTTTAACTTCAAAAAATGGAAATCTTTAGTTATGATCAGTAAGGTATTTGGTGTTTGATAGAACCAAATTTCTTTTTTGCAGAATAATAACATTCCATTATGAATAGTAGTATGAAAAGTAATATGACCCTTATGAATAGTCAATCGAATTATTTTTTTAATTTCATAGGGTTATATGATAATGAGATGTTGAATAATTTTTCAAATTGTGAAAAAAAGGATTTATAGATTTAGAATTGTTATTTTTGAATAAAATTTGTTTTTTTTAAATTAAATTAATAGTATATGGAAATTTATTTTCAAAAAAAACACTTCATTATTGAATTCTACATGTCAAAAAATGGTTTGGGAAATTTTTTGGGGTTTTTCAGAAATTTGATAATTTTTTAAGTGTAGTAAAATATAATAAATTATGATAAATGCTAAATATATGTTTTACTGAATGGTAGGTGGTGAATGTCTGATGTAAACCCACATGATTCTAAAACACATGACATAATTACTATTTGGGGACACATGAATCTGGACTATTCATATACTTGAGAAAAATATTATATTAATGATTAAAATAATATAAAATCCCTCTTCTCCTCCACTATAAATACCACCCTCATTACCCTCTTCATCTCACACCTCTCAAGCCTTGATAACTGTCTAGGATCTAAAAACTTCTCTAGCCAAGACTATTTCCCACTTCCATGACCTTATGGTCTCACCAAATGGCCAAAACTCGAGGTTTTATGGATGATCTAAAGTAGAAGATGTCAGAGTATGAATTTTCTTCCTTTTTAATGTTTTTTCTTTCCAATTCCTTTATTTTCATATAATCTCCCCCCCTCTACTTATATCGGACATACGAAATCTAAATAATCTTATGCATCTTATATGTTATCATATTTATGTAAAATATTCCTCATCTTTCTTCCTGTCCTCTCCCTCTTCAATAAAATAAAAAATACCATTCATGATGTGCCGATTTAATAAAAATGTGGACGATGTGGTTCTAATTTACATTACTTCCATTAAATCAGATCATAAAATCCTTCTAATGTTTGAATCATAATGTAAATTCTATTTATTAAAATATTTCCGGTTCTAGAATGAACTTCTATGAATGCCATTAAAATATATAATCAAAGAAGTTATTTATTATTGAGGAACTGAAAAAAATGATCAAAACAAACATCATTTATTTTTTAACCAATGCTACATCATCATATAAGATAAGAAATAATTTATGGAATCATTATATTTTAGGGGACCATATTTATACAATTTCATTCCACTTTTTTAATTTCATTTCCCTACGACCAAAAAATAAAATAGAAACATGCTATGGAAATCATGTATTGAACACAACCAAAACAATGGAAGGAACAAAATACTACCAATTATAAAGTGAAATTATTTTATGAAATGATCATATAATATATTATAAAGATGAATATGTTTCTTTAATATATTAATAACACTATTTTAACTATTATACAAGAGTTTTAACCACTTATTAAGTAAGATAATCTCGACAAAATGGAATTCTAAACCCAATTTAAATTCTTTGGGTTAACCTTATAAATCATTATTTATATGGTATTAAAAATATTTGTGTGATTAATTTGGTATATATTATGTTTAATTATGTGAATTTATAGTTTCTATACACATTTCATCCACTATATTATATCTCACTTAAATTATATTTTGATGTAAGGGGGTTTTCATTAAAAATCCTCTTTTAAAAAAATTATAGGAATTTAAAAAGATATGTTTTTATGAAACTATTCTTATCGTATTATTTTGATTTTGTTTTTGGGAATTTTTTATGAAGATATTGAGGACATATATTTACTTCTAATTCATTGGGTATGTGTAATTTGGAGGTTTTCCATATTGTTACTCAAAGTGTAACTGCGATGGTAACCCAAAAATGTTGTTGTGAGGGTAACATTGTATGGTAGCAATGAGGGTTAAAATTATAAGGTCACCAAGAGGGTTACAAGTGTAACATCCCATCTCTGGGAGACGTTGAGAGGTGCCCTGTACCCGGTTGGTCATATGGTCTCAAGCGCATTTCATTGAATTTTAGAGGCTACCGGCAAGCAGTGAGGGCCTTAGGTGTGGAAGTGGGAAAACTATGCCCTCATTGGCAGAGTAACGCATTATATGTAAAATAGATATTATTAGACAAAGAAGTAATAATACAATAAAATAGTAAATAGCAGAAAATTCGAAGAAACACCAACTGAGCACATATAAATATATATGATGCATTATAAATATGACTAGGGAAGAAGACAAATATCTCACAATTCTTGAATACAATACTAAACCAAAGTATAAGGAAATGAAAGTAAAAAACTCCACAGAATCACAAGCTTCAGCTTGGTCCCATGATCCCCAGCTCTGCAGTAATCAAGTACCCGCAGTAGAAGGGCTCTTGTCCTTATCTAGACATGCAAAAATATATTCTGCTTGGGTCAAAATTCATGATCAAAACATGGTGAGAGACTAATCCTGGTAGGAAACCACTAAAAGAATTGTTCCTAACAGTCAGTGAATATATATGGAAATCTATAAAAAAAAGTTATGTGTATACAAGGATGTACACATAGTAGCAATCCTACAAATTCAATTTCATTCATTTTCATATACCATGAAAGCTACTAATCAAATGCAGATAACCCTGTAGGAAGTACTCATAGCCTAACCCCACTTGTTCAACCAATCAAACACAAGCAACACACTGGGAAATACACATAGTCTTACCCCTCTGGTCCAGCTTTAGAAAAAACTCTCTGAGGATGCACTCACCATTAATTACACCTTTCGTCTCTTATCTATAACTAATAGGCACTTTTATGAAGAACTCAATGTCCAATTCTCCTTGTGTCCCATAATAGAGGAACTATAAACAATCTGACGGAGCACTTGCATTCATCCCCCCATTTAAACTCTCAACGTAATAGTAAAACACACACTCTAGAGAAGCCCTCAATGTCCATTCTCCCTATGGTCAACTACACCAGGTTCTCACGACCTTGTGTAAGCCAGTCATGCACAAACGATACATAGTGGCCAAAGTAATCCTTATGAACTACAAGGCTAAGTAATCTTCGGCACATCATATCTTGTCAGATAGTACCCACTCCATTTAAAGAATACTAGACATTGGATTCAAAGTAGCCACCTAACAAGAAAAGCTTGACCAAATGGTCAAAAACAAGAAATCATTGGAAAAACATCCATAGCATTGCCAAGTTAACACTATTCACAACAATTAACATCTATCCAAACAAACAAGGCATAACAAGTAAGAATAGTGATAAAACAATAAACATGCAATACCTAGTTCAAGGGTATTTGGCTCTTTTTCACATAAAATTGAAAAAATATCAATGTAAAGGCACAAAGCACCTACCTCGACCTTGTGAGATCCATATACGTGAACCTCAGGCCTTGAATCACCCTATAATTCAATAGATCTACACGAAAACATAAAACCTTAAACCGAGGATAACTCTTGAGAGAATAGAAATCAAGAGATAATGATCAAGAAGAAAAGATAACTCATTGATGTGATTCCAACGCAATCTATGGTGGTATATTTGGAGAACATAAGTCGATTCGGGGGATCAAAGAAGATCTACAAACCTACAGATGCTCCTAGATGAAATAAGTCTGGAAGAAGTGTGTTCTATCTGTCAGACGCAACCCCAGTCCGTTTAATGAAAAAAAGAATGTACACAACGTGTTATTTTAATGTACACAATGTGTACTTGAATTTTCCAACCATTTTATTAATTGGTGACCTGGTTACCACACACAACCATGTTCTTGGCCGTTACATGGAAAAAAAATGGTCTGTAGCAGCAACTGGGTACACAACGTGTACTTATAGTACACGACGTGTACTACTAAAAATTCTAGAGACTCATCTTTTCAAGAAAACAAACATAAAGAAGGATACATACATGAAAAGATGATCTGGGTTCTTACAAACTTCCCCACGTAAATAAATTGTTCCACAAATTTCCCAAGAAAGGTGACGTAAAAGAAGAAACCTCAAATAGCTCCAGCCACTATGATCATACATCGGCCTCCCACTCCGAGGTCTCATCTTGTACTCGCTCATGCTGCCATAACATACATACCAATGGAATAGACTGGCCACAGAAAATCATAGCACTTCTATCAAAAATCCAGATAGGAGTCTCCTTGAAGTATGTGTCCACCTATAACTCAACCTCCTTGGGTAGGATAATTTGAGATGGGTCTGAGAAGTGACGTTGAATATGAGAAACATTTAAGAGATCATGCATAGCCTGACACCCCTTAGGTAACTGCATCCGATAGGGGAGCAGCCCAACTCTATCCAACGCCTCAAATGGCTCAACATACCTCGGTGTAAGCTTTCCCTACCTCTTATTCCTCCTGTGTTCCAACCTCAGTGTCGCAATATGGAAAACTTAATCTCCAACCTTGAAATCTAGAGGTAATCTTTTTCGATCAACATAAGACATTTGTCATGACTGTATAGGAGCCATCCTCTTCCAAATCAACTTTATCAGCTCCGCGGTCTCTGGGATAAGAAGAGGTCCCAGCATAGCTACCTCTCCATCCCCCATACAAAATATGGTTGATCGTCATGGCATGCCGAACAAAGCCTCAAAAGGATCTATCTATGTAGTATATTGAAAACTATTATTGTAGGTGAAATGAACAATAGGTATGTGCTTCTCCCAATAACTTCCAAACTACATGACACATGCTCGAATCATGTCCTCAAGAACCTGAATCATATGCTTGGATTTTCCATCTATATAGGGGTGGTAAGTTATACCCAAAATTACATGTGTACCCAAAGCTTTCTGAAGTCCCTTATAGGCTCAATAAGTAAAACATGCATCCTTGTCTAAAACAATGGCGTTTGGAACTCAATGTAGATTTATAATCTCTCGGATGTATAATCTTTTCATCTCATCAACACTGAAAGTATCTTTGACTTACAACAAGTGAGAAACCTTCTTGAGTTTGTCAATGACAACCCAAATAGAACGATTCAATTTACGCGTCCTCATTAATCTTGTCTCAAAGTCCATAATGACATCATTGCATTTCCACTTGGGAATGAGTAACTACTACAAAAGCCATACTGGTCAATGATGCTCCCTCTTCACTTGCGGATCTGTGGATCATCTCCTGACAAACCCTATAACACCTTGAGATTTTCTGAGATATATTATTTTTAATTTCTTTGATGTCTTATATTTCACACTACACCAAGATTATCTTATGCTATACGCAACACTATTTTAGCTTGCAGTATACGCAATACTATTCTTGGCTCGTGTTACCCAAAATATCAAGTTCATTTTGTAGAAATTATTCTACGTAAAATTAATTAAATATTTTTTAATGTATATATGATATAAGTATTGATTATGTTATACGCAACACCAAAGAGAGCTTGCACTACATGCAACCATGACTTGGTTTTCATTACATGCAATCCATACCTTCCTTGAGAGCGTGTGTAGTACGCAATACCAGGTTTCAATAAACAACGATATATTGTTATTATATTATTATGAAATAGATGTTATGAATATTATTAAATAAATTTTTAATTTTATAACATTATTATTCTTCTTACTAATTTTCTAGAACATGGTGTGAGAACAAAAATAATTTTTTCGGGTAAAATAAGTTTTTTTTAAAATGATGTTTTGCCTCCTATTGATGGCGCACCCACATTAAATCTAGTTTTTGACATATTTTAAAGTTTAATTTTAAAAAATAAAACTCTTATTTGGAATCAAGATATAAAAATTTACTTTGGATAAATTTTTCATATTAATCTGATATTATTCATATTTTAATGAGTAGTAAAAACACGCTATATTTTAATAAAATTTTTTTCATCAATATAATTTATATGGTTAAGTAATAATATTTAATATTTTTAAAGTATAACTAGAATATATTTTTACCATTTAATATAATGTATGTCATTAGCATTATATTTACATTGAATTCATAGGTAAAATCAATTCAATCTTTTGCAATGTTTTAACTTTTAAAACACGTTTTCTTAACAATGAGATTTATTTCAAATTAATTTTAGAAACTTATGTGAGTTGAATTTGGAAAATTTATTCCATATTTGGATTCATTAGGTACAAATTATGTTAATAGGCTAATTTTTTTTTGGCACTATGAATAGTAACTACTCTAAATTTTATTTACCAAAGTTAAAGGTTCATCAGGTAATTAAGGGTAAATATAGTATTTTAAAATTACCCTAACACTTGTCTTAATAGAATTGGATGATTATATTTAATCCTAAAACTTACGTGGGTCGAAATGGAATCTATTTGAACCCACATGGATGTGATTAAGACCTTTAATTTATTTTTTTTAAAGGAAAGTGAAATATGTCTCACTCAAACATTAATAATTAAAGTATTTTTAATATAAGGTTATACGGAATATATATTAGATTATAAATACTCATTTAAAAGCCAAATCTTTTTTTATTTGTTATGGTAATTTATTTGTAATTTTTAAGAAATATTTAATTACTTTAATATCTTATAAATTAATGATGTAGAAATTATTTACTTAGTGAAAAATGAATAATAAATTTTTTATTAAAGTAAAACTACCCATCAAAAGGCCCAAACACTTGACCAAAACTTATTTTTTGAGTATATATTTACCATCAAAATACAAGTGTCTACTTGGGGACCATTTGGAGCCGTATAATAGTGACTAGGACATTTATGTTACTTTATTTTAAATGATGTCAAAGTTTTCACCTTCATAATTTAATAAATATAACACTACATATGTTGTTATTTGATGATGATAAATTCAAGTAAAAGTATTTTTATAAAAAATATCATATTTATCTTAATCATTTTATTTTATTTTTAAATTTTTTTCAACAAAAAACTATATTAAATAATTATACAAAAATGATGTAGTAATTATTTCATTAAGAGAAATATCAAACAAATTATTTAAAAATATTAAAAAAATATTCTATGAACTAATTAATGTTTTAAAAAAAATTCTAGATGAATATGACTTGTTAAGAGTCTATTAAATATTTGTTTCCAATATATCCTCTGTGTGGATATTATTTAAAATCAAATAAATGAATAGCATCCAAATTTGAAACTATATTTATTTTATAAAAATAACATATTATAAAATTGATTAAAAATCAAAAAAATATTAAAAAATTATAAATTGAAATTTATATGGTCTAAATTTTTTTTAATATCCAATTTTGGATAATTCACTACACATAAGAATTTATTTATAACAATTTAAAATTCAAAATATTATTACCAAAAATAAAATTAAATAGATTAAATAAGGATAAATCAAGATAATATGGTTTAAAATAAACATAAAACATGTCAAACTTTTATTGGTTGATGATATTTGAACCCTTCCTCCTCAAATACTCGAATTGAGTGATTTTTGGAGGAATTTATGTGGGTTTTGAATTTATTATCAATTAATATTTTTGAGGTTTCTAAAGGCACCCCTCTCCACCCTTATAAAAGGGCTCCTCCTCCCTCTCCTCTTTACACAATTTTGAGCCTTCATGCTCGGAAAAACCCTATCAATTTCTCTTCTCATCCTCTATAGTTATATCACAGAATTTCTTGTTTTCTCAAAAGGCCAACTCTAGTTCCCTAAGAGGATGTTTAAAAGAGTGACCTCGAAGAAGAGATAATCTCCTCTTCCGATTCTTTCAAGTTTCTTGCTTCTTTTAATTCCACTTTATTAGTTGTTTAATTATAGACTAATAACATCAGTATTTCATATATAATGATAATTTATTATAAATATGAAACAACCCTATTTCACCTTCTATCCATCCTAGGGAAAAAAATCACCGCACGTGCGTACGTATGGAAGACCATCTCCACGTCGTGGTGTAATCTGTTTTCCTCCACCAGTTTACTTTGATGGGTATAATGGTCTAAATAATAAATATATATATTTATGATAATTATAACATTATAATAATTCTAAGATATCCTATCATACACTCCAATTCAATTCAATAACCATGGGAATGATATCATTGCTCGTGCGTACATACGGCCTACAATCTCCATGACACGATGAGATTCATTCTCCAATGTAACCATTAAATTAGGATTATAAAGTATATATAATGAATAATAATGAGATATATGATATAATAATGATACTTTATTTATGTATATATTATTTATTTACATCCATTAAATTTAAAAAGGAAACGAAAATAGCGTTCATGCGTACGTACTGTCTACCATCTCCATGAATGGTATAATTGGTTCCATTTATTGATCTATTATATATATATTTATATTCAGAATATATATTATATATAAATCATGTTTTACAATATATAAGTAATTAATCATGATATATATAATCATATGAATAATTTCCAGTCAAAACACGTATGACAAAAGAAATTATTTTACCCAAAATGATGCTTTAACATGGAACTGACAAAAGAACGGGTAATATAAAGTAATAAGTGAATCATATATGATATAATAAATAGTATTATGGTGTTATTAGAAGTTAATAATATGTTTAAACCCACTATACAGAAGTCTCAGACACATATGAAAGATATTGGACATAAGTTAATGGATAATTATTCTAATATTATTCTTATCAAAGATTGTTTATTCGTAAGTATTTACTGGAATTATATTTATTATCCATGTCCATGTTATCTCAAAATGTTGTCATAAAATGTTTACTATTACTACATGTATTTTTAAAGTCATTTTTACCCCTTTTTTACTTTTACCAGATTGAAAGGAAGGAATCTTTGTTTTGTTTACCATATGATGAACTTTTTGACTTTTCCGGAAAAAGTAGGAGGATAATGTTTTTTTAATTATACGGCATGAATAGATTTTTACGATTTCGTAACACCTTATTTTCATTAAACTTATTCTACAGTATTTCATAATTATTTTCAATAAAATACTTTACTTTTAAAATTGCGTGGCATTTTGGGAAAAGAAAACGATTTTGAAGAAGAAAAGATATTTTCCTCAAGAATTCATTTCACGTGTTTTATCGGAACTATTTTTTCATCTAAGATGATATTATTTAGTATGTTTTATGTCTCAAGTATAATGTCTCTATTATTTACATGGTTTTATTTTTCTTATGATAAAATGATATCCATTTTCTTTATATGGATTATGTTATGATGTGATGATGTTTATAAATCTCATTTTATTCTCTGGGTTATGATGAATGATTTATGATTGTTTTGTGGCACACGTAAGAATTATTTCACTGTGAGATGGGTGGGACCTATATCTCCCTCCAATGCAGTGGTTAATTAAATATATCTCATGAGATAGAAATCGATGTAATGGCAAGTAAATTTGGTATAGTAATACAGGGCTGGAACGGCAAGTAAACCCAATTCAGTAATGGACTTTGTCCACTATGATGGTCTTGGTAGCAATTCCCTACCTACTATGGAAATAATATCATGTTTTTAATGTTTTTCCACAATTACTTGTTTTATTCCCATGCTATTTTATCTTTATTGATGTTCCATTATGATCTATGCATTATTTCATACTATGTTTTATGTCATTGCTCAAAATTTTTATGTTTAAACATTATTTTCATGATTTTAAATTCAAATGTATATGATTTGTCTTATTTTCACCAGGCTTACCCTTATTGAGAATTTGAGATCACCATTTATATTTTTTCTTTTCCCGATGGTTTAATGAAAGGTTTTAGGATAGAAAAAAATAGGGATGACCTTTAAGGGAGATGTTGAAGAACTTTCACCATGACTAGAAGATGATGTTCTGAGTTTCCAAATACACTAAACTATTACGGTCCCTGGGTGCCTATTTTTGTTATGTATTAAGTATTCCGTAAAAGTAATGTAATTTATATGTACGACAATATTGGGTCTCTATAGTTGGTATCAGTGGAAATTTTTAGTTAACCTTTGGAAACTAGGATGCGAAAACTATAATGAGATACCTAGAGATATTCCAAAGGTATTTCTAGGTATGTCCCTAAGGATTAGTATAAATATAGGTTACAATCCTAGAATTATGTTGACAACATAGGCTGAACCTAATATGTAATGGATTATAGAATTTGTGATATGTTAGACATCCCATAAGTGACTTTTTATGATTATGTGGTTCTTCATTATATTAACTATTTCTTATACAATAGTTTCTGGTTTTAGTTAATGGATAGATCCATAAGTAATTGGGTTAACATTTAATTTGATGGAAAAATTGGTGATTATGAGAAGAAAATTTGTATAATTCCTATAGAGAAAGATATTGTGATTATTCTGAATAAATCATCATGATATATGATTAACAAGGTGAACATTAGTTGTATTCTCAAGTCATCAAATAAGAGGAATATGGAATTTTATGCATGTTCTCATTGCGAGGAACATAAATTAAGGAAGGATAATATTTCTACATATCAAGAATAAGGGAAGAAGAACCTTGAGAAATACCACAAATGGAGGGGAAGAAGTTATATGTGTGGGGAAAACGGCCATAGAGTGACAGACTATTATGGAGTTCAATGTATTATTTTTGGAGAACATGGGAATTACCCAACTCAATGACCTGACCTAATAGGTTACTTCTAAATAGAGGAAGGACCTATTTTATACCAATCATTGAAGGGGTGGATTGAAGGGATAATGCACCAAAATTCATGAATAATGTTGTTGAGGTACTTTTATGGTATGATGAAATATCTATGTATTAGTCCCCTGTGGTTTTCCACAAGAACATGTTACCGGAAACCACAAAAAGTGATTGAAATATTTTTGGAAAGCATATGATATGCACATAATGACGGGATAAAGTTAAAATGAAATTTTTGATAGTATTAATGATATCATGACTGATAAAAACTACAAAGTTATATCATTGTTTGAGTATATCGAAATTCTGGAATTTTGGTATGTAGAAAGAGTTAACTTTTGACTGCATTCATGTTTTCACTAAGGTTCAATGGGTATTCATTCTTCAAGAGAATACATGATTAATATATTCACATGTTCATATTTGACCAACAAGATATATCTTATGATATATGGTTGATAAATAATGGTATTCAAATGCTTGGTAGATGACATTTATAATAGTTGTTTTCTTTATACTATTAGATTGGACAGAAGTATTTTCAAAAAGACTAAAGGTTGGAATGCATTAAGTTGGAAATCAGATAGTATTGTTTAAGGCTATAAATTTTTGATATTATATCTAGAATGTTGTAATAGTATAGTTTTAGAAAATGGAAAACCTGCAGGACGGGTGACAACCCATCGCGGCAGACAATGTTTTGGTAATTGAACCCACAACTGAAGTTTTAAATGCCTTTATCACCTATAACTGGTCTATAGGAAGTCACAGTTTAGTAGAAACTAATTTTATTTTATTAAGAGGTATGATAGATGAAGTATAAGTCCATTTTTGGAACCATATACGATTAATCTCACTATAAGATGAACTTATGTATATAACTTTTTATAACCATATGTTTGAGGTAGATGGAATGACCTATCATTCTATCACATGATCTTTTAACACTTCACGAATAAAAAATTCAACATCATTTCTTTAAGAGATGAAGTGGAAATTGTTCAAGGAATGCCCACGGTGAGATTGTACCAAAATCAAGTAAGTATTTCATTTAATTAAAATGGTCTTCAACATTTGGGAATTGATCTTGAAATATAAAAATGTTGTCCTAGTTCCCTCATATTGGATGAATCATATGGTACCATAGATCATAAAAAATTTATGGCTTTGTGATTGTTGTCTTTTTCATAGCCATGTCCTCTACCACTCTTTATCAGAAGTTGATGGTTATATTTATCATCCATATCCATATTTTCACCTATGTTCTCCAATGTGGAAACACATTCATGAGTTAATTTGGGTATCCATTACATTTCTTACTTCAAATTTTAAAATTAAGTTTTAGCATTCATTTTTATGTTGTGATTTTCTATGAAAGAAACATTCAAGTAGAAAATGATTTATAACCCCGACGAATTTTAAAGGTGAAATTAATTTTAAAAGGGTAGAATATAACACGCTGAGATTTTATGAGATATATTATTTTTAATTTCATTTAAGTCTTGTATTTCATACTACACCAAGATTAGCTTGTACTATACGCAACATCGTATTAGCCTGTAGTATACACAACACTATTCTTGGCTAGTGTTACACACAATTTCCAGTTCATTTTGTAGAAATTATTCTATAAAACATTAAGTATATATTTTTTTTAATGTATAAATGAAATAAGTTTTTATTATGTTATACGCAACACCAAAGGGAGCTTTCATTACACGGATCCCTGACTTGTCTTGCATTACACGCAATCGTGACCTTCCTCGATAGCGTGTGTAGTACACAATACTGGGTTTCACTGAACAACGATATATTGTTATAATATTATTATGAACTAGCCATTATGAATATTATTAACTAAATTTTGTAATTTATAACGTTATTATTCATATTACAAATTTTCTAGAACATGGTATTAGAAGAAAATAAATTTCTTGGGTAAAATAAGTATTTTTCCAAAAATGTTGTTTTGCCACCTTTTAATGGCGCACCCACATTAAATCTTGTTTTTGACATGTTTATAAGATCAATTTAAAAAAAATATTCTTTTGAATCAGGATATAAATGTTTACTTTGGATAAAATTTTAATACTATTTTGATAACTTTTATATTTTAATGAATAGTAAAAACACGCTATATTTTAATTAAAAACAACTTTTTTCATCGTAATAATTTATATGGTTAAATTATAATATTGAATAGTTTTAAAGTATAAAATGAATATATTTTTATCATTTCATATAATTTATGTCATTATCATTGATTTTACATTGAATTCATAGGTCAAATCAATTCAATCTTTTGTAATGTTTTAACTTTTAAAAATTGTTTACTTAACAACGATATTATTTTAAATTAATTTCAACTACATATGTGACTTGAACTTGAAAAACCAGATTCCATATTTGGAATCATTAAGTCTAAATTATTTTAATAGGCTACTTTTTATTTTTGGGCACTATGAATAGTAACTGCGGTAAATTTTATTTACCATAGTTAAAGGTAAATCAGGTAATTAAGGGTAAATATAATATTATAAAATTACACGAAAACATGTCTTAATATAATTGGATGATTATATTTCGTCCTAAAATATACTTTGGTCGAAATTAAATCTATTTTAACCCACTTGTATGTGATTAAGACTTTTATTTATTTTTTTTAAAGGAAAGTGAAATATGTCTCACTCAAACTGTAATAAATAAAGTATTTTTAATAAAAGGTTATAAAGAATATAAATTCGATTATAAATACTCATTTGAATAATAAAACGTTTTTATTTATTATGGTAATTTATTTTTTATTTTTAAGAAATAGTTAATTACATTAATAGCGTATACATTAATGATGTAGAAATTATATACTTACTGAAAAATCAATAATATAGTTTTTATAATAGTAATAATACCCATAAAAAGGCCCCAAAACATGACCAAAACTTATTGGGCGAGTATATATATAACATAAACATCCATGGGTCCAATTGGGGATCATTTGGAGCCGTATAAAAGTGATTAGAACATTTATATTATTTTATTTTAAATGATGTCAAAGTTGTCACATTCATTATTTATTAAATATAACAATTTATATGTTGTTATATTAAAATTATAAATTCACGTAAAATAATTATTATAAAAGATATTATATTTATCTTCATCGTAGTACTTTATTTTTAACATTTATGGAACAAATAATTATATTATATAATTATGAAATAATGTTGTAGTAATTATTTAATTAAGAGAAATATAAAACATTGGTTATAAAAATGTTAAATTAAATAATATATGAACTAATTAATGTTTTACACAAATTTCCTAGATGAATATGACATGTTCTGAGTCTATTAAATATTTTGGTTCGAATATATCCTCTGTGTGTATTTTATTTAAATTCAAATAAATGAATAATTTCCAAATTGACACTACTGTTATTTTAAAAAAATAACATATTATAAAATTGTTTAAAAATAAAAGAAATATTTAAAAATTATAGATTGAAGTTTATATGCTATAAAATGTAATAAAGTATCCAATTATTGACAATTCACAACACAAAAGTATTTATTTATAACAATTTAAAATTTAAAATATTATTACCACAAATAAAATTAAATAGATTAAATTATGATAAATCAAGTTGATAAGGTTTAAAATAAACATAAAACATGTCTAAATTTTATTGGTTGATTATATTTCAACCCTATATCATTTCATCTTAGAATTGATTCATTTTTGCAGGGTTTTAAGTGGGTTTTGAGTTTATTATAAAATAATATTTTTGAGGTTTTCAAAGGTTCCATCTCATCACTTATAAACGGGCACCTCCTCCCTCTCTGATTTACACAATTTTGATCCTTCAAGAACTGCCAACCCCTGCCAATTTCTCTTCTCATCCTCTATAGTTATATTATAGAGGTTCTAGTCTTCTCAAAAGTCCAACTCTAATTCCTTATGACGATGTTTAAAAGAGGGACGTCGAAGACGAGGTAATCTCTTGTACCGATTCTTTCAACTTTCATTCTTCTTCTAATTCATCTTCTTTAGTTGCCTCAATATAAAGTAATAAAATCAGTATTACTTATAAAATTATATATTATTATAAATATTAAACAACCCTATTTCACCTTCTATCCATCCTACGTAAAAAGAAATTATCGCGCATGCGTACGTATGGAATATTGTCTCCACGCCATGGTGTAATCTGTTTTCCACCACCATCTTAATTGGATGGGTTTAATGGTGTAAAAAATAAATAAATATATAATTATTATAACATTATACTAATTATGAGATATCCTATCATCATCTTCAACACCATTCAACAATCAAGGGAATGAAATCATCGCTCGTGTGTACGTACGGCATACCGTCTCCATGACGCGATGCGATTAATTATCCATGTTAACCATTCAAGAATGATTATAAAGTATATATAATGAATAATAATTAGAAATATTATATAATAATGACACTTTATTTATGTATATGTTATTTATTTAAATCCATTATATTTAATAAGGAAACAAAAACAGCGTTCTTCCATACGTACGGTCTACCGTCTCCATGAACGGTATATTTCGCTCCATTTGTTGATCTATTATATATATTTATATTCTGAATATATATTATATATAAAGCATGTTTTAAATTTTTGATGTAATTAATAATGATATATTTAATCATATTAATAATTACAAGTCAAAAAATGTATGAAAAATGAAAGGATTTTACCCAAAACGATTTTTTAAAATGGAATGGACAAAAGAACAGGTAATATAAAGTAATAAGTGAATCATATATGATATCATAAAATTTATTATAGTGCTATTACAAGTTAAAAATTTGTTTAAATCCACTATATAGGAGTCTCGGACACATATAGAAGAAATTGGACATAAGGTAAGGGATTATTATTCTAATCGCATTCTTATATGAGATTATTTATTCGTAAGTATTTACTGGGTTTATATTTATCATCCAAATCCAGGATTTCACAAAATTTTTTATAAAATGTTTACTATTATTATATGTGTGTTTAAATTCATTTTTACTCCTTTTTTACTTTTACTACGATGAATGGAATAAATCTTTCATTTTATTACCTTACGATGTACTTTTTGACTTTTTCAAAAAAAGTATGAGGAGAATTTTTTTTAACTTATACGGCATGAATGGATTTTTTCAGTTTCCTAATTCCTTATTTTCATGAAGCTTACTATACAGTATTTCATAATTATTTTCAATAAAAATACTTTTCTTTTAAAATTACATGGCATTTTGTGAAAAGAAAATGATTGAGAAGAAGAAAGGATATTTTCCTCAATAATTCATTTAAAGTGTTTTATCAGAACTATTTTTTCATCTATGATGACATTATTTAGTATGTTTATGTCTCAAGTATAATGTCTTTATTATTTACATGGTTTGATTTTTCTTATGATGAAATGATATCTATTTGTTTTATATGGATTACGTTATGATGGGATGATGTTTATAAAACCCATTTTATTCTTTGGGATATGATGAATGATTTATGATTGCTTTGTTGCACACATAAGAATGATTTCACTATGAGTGGGTGGGATATATATCTCCCTCCAATGCATTGGGTAATGATTTATATCTCATGAGATAGACAATTTTGTAACAACAAGTAAATCTGGTACATTAATACAGAGATGGAACGACAGGTAATTCCAGTTTAGTAATGGACTTTGTCTACTATGATTGTCTTTTAGGCAATGCCTTGGATAATATGGAAATCATATAATGTGCCTAATAGTTTTACACAATTAAATATTTTATTACCATTCTATTTTATCATGATTTATGTTACATTATGATCTATGCCTAACGTACTACCAAGTTTTATGTCATTGCTCATGATTTTGATGTTTAAAAATTTTGTTCACGATTTAAAATTCAAATGTATATGGTTTGTTTTATTTTCACCATGCTTATCATTACTGATCATTTGAGCTCACATTTTATAAGTTTTCTTTTCCCCAGGGTTTAAGGAAAGTTTTTATGTAAGAAAAAAAATAGAGAAGATCTTTATGGGAGATGTTGAAGATCTTTCACCATGACTAGAAGATGATGTTATGAGTTTCCAAAGACATTAATCTATTCTGGTCCTTAGGTGTCTGTTTTTGTAATGTATTATGTATTCCAAAAAATTAATGTAATGTCTATGTACATCAAGCTTGGGTATCAACAAACCCAAAAACATCTCCCTTCATACATGACCACCAATACAGATGGTGTAGATCACGATACATCTTCGTGACACTAGGATGAACATCCAAAACATAGGAATAAATGTTTTGAATCATCTCCTAGAGTATTTATACTAAAACCCAAATGCAACCTTGAAAACTCAATATCTCATCCTTTCCTATGGTCTATCTATGAATGGGGTCCTCTCTTGACACACACTCCTATAGGACTAGGCCTTTAGAATCAGATAGCTGCCTCAATCACACTTGATCAAAGAGTAGAGGAAATAACAACAGAAGAATGAAACATCATCCCCTATCTATCATGCACCTCTAAATGCATCTTAGAGAACATAGCCAAAATCTTCCACTCACTACTGGCCTCATTAATTACCTGTATTTGAGTTATCCTGCTCAACGCATCAACCACTATGTTTCCTTTCCAAGGAGTGTAGGCATGCTCAATGTCAATGGACTAAAGGTACTCAACTCAACTTTTCTATCTCAAATAAAGGTCATGCTTAGTGAATATATAACTGAGTTTTTTTTGGTCAGTGAAAACCACAAAATTTTCTCCCAACTGGTAGTGTACCCAAAAGCGTAAATAATGAACACCAACAACCAACTTGAGATTGTGCGTCAGGTAGTTACTATCATGTGACCTCAACTACTGAGACATGTACACAATGACTCCTTTTACCTATATAAGCACTACTCTCAGTCCAATACCTGATCCATCACAATGAATATTATATATCTTTCCCAACTCTCGAAATACCATTATTGGTGCTTAATTCAACCAACCCTTTCAGCTCTTGAAAGGCTGAATCGCAAGACTCTGACCACATGTACTTCACATCGTTCTTAGTTAATCCCATCAGAGGTGTTACTATACATGATACTTCTTGTATGAAACATCTATAGTAACCATCCATCCTAATGAATCTCCTTACCTCAAAGTAATTCTTCATTGTCTCCCAAGAAACTACTGCTCTCACTTTCCCTGGGTCTAGATATACTCCTTTCTATAATATAACATGACCCAAGAAATGAATCTTCTCCGTAAAAAAGTTTCATTTTGAGAGCATAGCATATAACTGATGAACTCACAGATTACTCAAAATTTTCTCAATATGTGTGTCATGGTTGTGTCCAGTGTGATAGTACACCAAGATATCATCCAAAATGTATGGATGGAACACTCAGTTCATCAGTTCCATGAAAATTGCAGGCACGTTCCTGAGACAAAAATACATAACCACGTATTCTTATAGACCATAATTGCCCTGAAAGGCTTTAAGAGGTACATGTGATTGTCTAATGAGAAACTCATAATAATAAAATCTCATTCCAATCATTGAGACCAATTGGGCTCCTTGAATCTGATCAATGAAATCATCACTCTTCTGAAAGGGATATCATTTATTGACCATCAACTAGTTTAACATGTAGTAATCAACAGAAATACTGACTATACCATCCTCTTTTTTCACAAAAAGGTTAGGAGAACCCAACTGAGAAGAAATGGGTTGGATTAAACCATTTTCTGAAAAATCCTCAAACCGCTTCAGGAGCTCCTGCATCTTTCGAGTAGCCATCCTATAAGGAGTAAAACGCACTGGTGCTACTCCTAGAACAAGATCAATAAAAAGGTCCACCCTTATCTCTAGAGGAAAACATGAAAATTACTCTAGAAATACATACCTGAAATGATAAACCACTAGAGGAAAGTCCATCTATGAAGTCCGATGGTCATCCATATACAAACAAGAAAACTGGGTTGTAACTCCTCCCAACTCATGATGCTCAGGTCCTGCTCTGCACACCTAGACATCCCATTCACCCTTATGATGAAACGATCCTCCCACCGATGATGTGAAACTCACCCTGCGATGATTGCAATAGATAACAACCTAGAAGGGAACTAACCGGTCCATTCCAAGAATGACATCATATCCCATCATCTCTAAGACATATAGGTCCTAGATGAAGTGACACACACCATCCTCTAAAGGGAACTCCTTGCACAATCATATATTACCTGTTCTCATCCCAACAGAGTGTCTATGATCAAGATATCAGCAGAATAGAAGATATAGAGCCAAAGGATCTCCACAATGGTGACAGATATGAAGGTATGGGAAGCCCTTATATTGAAACGATTAGAAGCTAAAACTAATGAAACTAGTATCATACCTCAAACTATATAGGGTATTGGATCCTGCCCTTTTTGGGTCTATTCCACTACAAAACTATGGCCTACACCATGGCCATATGACCCTTCTTGACCACCTTGAGCTGATCCACCATGTTGTCACTGAAGACCTGGTGACTGGATACCAGTTCCATAACCTCCACCTTAGCCAGAATGGACAAAAGAACTCCAGATCATGGACTGATGGGAAAAGGGTAGTGCTTCACCTGACCGCGGAGTCATAGGAGAACCGTTGTCACAAGCTGCTGGTGAGATGAACTGATAGAAGCACTGAAGATGACCAATTTTTTGGCGATATTGACACTCCACTGGTTCTCTTGGGAAATGTGGTCACGTATGCCCACTCTTCCCGCACTGGTAGCACACCACCTGGCCAACAGAAGCAGCATCCTGCCTACTATGATCTTTATGTGTAGACTCTGTGTGGGGCTTCCTGTTGTCAGTAGGAGGGACAACAACTCTGTATGTTGAACCACCCTGGCTCACCACTCCAGAATTCCTTATATTGTGCTTTTTGATTTGTGCCATTTTGATTATAAAACTGATGGAAGTCAACATAAAGATGATCACTAAAGATCAGATGTCATGACTAAGACCATCCCCAAACCTCTTTACCAGAAATAACTCATCAACTCATTGAATAGATTTTAATTGTTGAAGATCTATAAAGCGAGAAGAATACTCCATTACAGAAAGAGTACCCTACTCCAGACTCATGAAATCTCGGGCTTGATCGGCCCTCATAGTCTTCGAGTATATGTAGTCATAAAAGGCACACTGGAAGTCATCCCATGCCATAACCTGCTGGCTTCCCGCCTGTGATATCACATCCCACCATCTATTAGAGGAATCCAAAAGCATATAGATAGAGAGATTTACCCTCCTCTTTAGAGATGTCTCCAGATGGTCGAAGATAGAGAGAATGGATTATAACCATGACTCTGTAGCCTAAGGTCATCCTTCCCCCAATATGGTGGGAGGATGATGCTGCTGGAAGAGACGTGTCAACTCTTCCATAGAAGGTGAAGGATGCGGTTCTCCTCATAAGGTTATCAGAAACCAAATAATGTCCCCTCAAAACTGTGTGTCAGCACCTATGTCTGGAATGACGGTTGGTGCCAAGTCTGGCACAACTATAGGATATGCTGGTAGTCCCAAATCTGAAATATATGGTGTCTGATCACTTCCCTATAACTGGTGGACAACTAGAGGATGTCTCGGTGGCATGCCTCTTTATGGTCAAGAGAAGATCCTAAGTCAATATTATTAGGGACTAAAACATTAAACTGTAATAAGGGAACAAGAGAACGAATGCATACTTTTTTTTCAAAACAAAGATACACAGCGTGTATAATGCCTAAACGAAATGTTCTATTAATAATTCACATTTAAAGACCCGTAAATTTCATGGAAATGTTTTTCTTAATTTCTTTGGGATTTTACGAGTACGCAGTTTCTGACGACACCTGATTCCGAGGCCTGGTGTGCCCGGAATCAATTTTTCAAAGATTAGATCGAGTACGTTCAGTGAACGAACGAGGGGTTTTTTCTATCTTCTGAACTGGTGCTCTGAATCGAAATCTGAGGGCACCGATGAAACTGTAGCGCCAGTTTTTTGGTTAAGAATACTTTTCTTGGAGGTGCGTTTTCTCGGGAAGAGTTTTATAAAAATGTGGATTAAGTGTTAGGTGAAATAAAATTGTGTTACAATTTTATTTCTATTTTCAAGATTGTTTTGTCCCATGTGTGGGAGTTGAGGTGGTACCAACTTGATCCTAAACTCCTCTTGATAAGATACTAGTGAGTTGGGGCCAACAAGATCCCCAACCCTTCAAATTCTTTTAACCCCTCTTAATTTTGGAAACCCCCCATTAAATTCTAACTCACACAATCCCTCTCTTTATTTCATGTCAATTCTCACATTAAATTGATTGATTAAAGCTATTCAATTAATTTAATTATGTATTTGAGTTTTTGATGTTTTGGAATTCTTGGAAATGTGTTAATAAAACAAGGAATGCCTTATTTTATTTTGGGGGGGGGTTTTCTTGTGTGAGGATATTTGGGGAGAGAACAATAACTCTTGAAGAACGCCATCACTTTCATTGAAGAACTTCAAGACTTCGACGAAGAATGCTGTCACCGCCAGGAGTGATCGATGTGTGGTTCCTTCTCCTCTCCGCAGCTAGTGTGTGACGCCATCCCCTCCTTGGGTGCACGTGAATGCGGTCATCAAAACCACCCCCTACGATGCTAGCTTTTGCGAATTTCTTTGAGTTAGGGGTTGATTTTACGTTCAAGATTAATTTAACGTTATTCGTTAATTTTTGGCCGCTTGTTATCAATATAATGGGAGGGGGACGGACCACACAAACCCAGCCGATTCTCCTCCCCTTTTTTTAGTTGATCATCGTTGTGGTTTGGAAAAGAGGTGATGTAGTGTCGTTGCACCGCGCAGGGATGAGAGAATCGCGGCCGGAGCAGGCCGAGACGAAGGTGTGTGGTGCCGTCGCGCAGCGCCAGTGAAACCGAAGGAGGCCGCAGCCAAGGGCGGGCCATGACGGAGGGGAGTGGCGCTATCGTGTAGCACCGAAGCACCATGAAGGGTCGCGGACTGGGCAGGCCATGGAGGAGGGGCGCAGCGCCATTGCGTCGCGCCGGACGAGAAGGAGTCGCGACGGTTCAGAGGAGCGGCCGGCCGAGTCAGCCGTTGGCACCAGCTGGTGGTGGGACACCTCTGGTCCCGCAAGATCAATTAATTCCAGCCTTAACGGCTAGTAGTTTCTTCAATTAAGGTGGGCAGTGCCCCCCCTGCATCCCGCTCGGCTGAGAGCCGAGCGGCTGGCCACGCGGGCCTGGCCACCCGCACCGGGCCGGGCCCGTCACGCCAGGCCTGCCACGCTGCACCGCGCCGGCTGGGCTGGGCCGCACCCAACTAGGCTGAACCTGGATCTGGGTCGGGTCACCTTAGTTTGGGCTGACCCAGGGGGTATTGGGTCAGGTCAGACTGGGCCCAAACCCCCGGTTTTCAGACAATTCCGTTCAAACGCCCATAACATGGGCTACGGACCTCTGATCGATGCACCATCAGTTGCATTGGGATCCTTGTATCGAGATGGTCGTTTAGGTATATTACACTCAAAGTTTTGGAGAACTTAGAGTAAGGAGGAGTTGGTTCGAACACAAAACCTACCGGGCCCTCGCAGCGGAAATGCTTATAACATGATCTCCGGACGTGCCATCGACTTTGTTGGATTCCTCCTAGTGAGATAGTTCTTTTGCCTTAATCCACTCAAGGTTAGGACGTAGCTAGATTACTGTCAGGTTGGTTTTGCTTAAAAACCAAATGGGATCCTCAGACGAAAATACTAATAACATTGAGACCGGGCGTTTGATTGACGCGCCATCTGTCGCGTTGAGGTCCTTTTTACGAGACAGAACATTGTGATACATAATCTCTAGACTTATTGACACTTTATGTATCGAACCCTTAACTCGGGGAGCAGACCCTCCTAGAATCTGGTCTGTTGTGTGCTGGAACCCTAGAGCTGGCTGCGACTGCGACGACGATGACGACTGTACATGGATCCTCTGTGGGTTCTGCAGTGACAATGACCGTACTGGGATCCTCTGTGGGTTCGAGGGTGATGATTACTGTTCTTGTATCCTATGTGGGTCTGGAAGTATTTGACTCTATACTTGTATCTTGTGTGGGTCTAGCGGTGTAGCTGTTCTTGTATCCTTTGTGGGTCTGACAGCTTAGCTGGTCTTGTATCCTATGTGGGTCTGACAGCTTAGATGAATCAGTGGGTACATATCATCATCTCTATCACCTTACGAAGTGTATACCTGTGTGAGCTAAGTCTTGACATTCAATCATTATCTTCGATATTATTTACTTACTTCCTGTGTTGATTAGGTTGTTCTTTCCTGTGTGGACTGGGTTGTACTTTCCTCTGTGGACTCGGTTGTACATGGGCTTGTGGGTTAAAGCAGAACAATAATTGATTACTAAGGTATATGTTTGGGCTTATACCTAAGTAGAGTTGGTTGATACTTCATGATTTTATCTTTCCTTTGTGGTTTATCTTTCTTGTATTCTGGGAGACCTTCGGGAGTCTCGGGGTCCCTATTGAGTATCGTATACTCACCCCTGCACGAGATATGCCCACACTAAGCTATGATGGATGCAGACGATGGACAATGCTGATTGAGGTGGAGGTTCGTGGAGCTGGGTGGCACCTGGAGGTGGATCACTGGATGGGACGTACACGGAGCGGACCGCTGGAGTCGAGGAGCTGAGGATACTATATGTACCCACCCATCTCGTGGGATTTCAAGTTGACGGCTCGATATTGCTGCTTTACTCTTCTTTTGTTGTACTTTTATTCAGTTGTACTTTACTTTCAGTTGAGTTTTTATTCTGGCCCATTTACTTTCCAGCACATACTTTTGTACTCATATTACTTAGTCTTTTCATCAATTTGGTTACTATGTGGTGTTAAATTACTTTATAAAGGAAATTCCTTCCCTTTTATCAGGATTTACGCCTTTGGTGCTAGTCACCAGCCCCTGGCCTTTGGAAAGAGGGCATGGCGTAGTCACGACACGGGCCCCGAGGACAGGTTGTGAAAAATTGGTATCAGAGGAGTTCGGTTCTACCGCAGAACTCAGGACTCTGATATTTCTTCTTTGTGAAGAAATAGTGTTAAGGGTATTGAGTGTGGTTATCAGTCCAGACAGTCTATTATCAGTGCGGAGGCCGATATATCCATATACCAGGACCCGAACTTCTGATTTCTTACTCAGTGCACGAAAACATTGACTGCTTGTGTATCTCAAAAGTTTTCTTTATGATTACTTTGTGCCGGCTCACCAGGTATACTGTATTGATCATGGAACACCTGTCTCTTTTCAAGATGGCCCCATGATGACAACCATCTAGGGTTCCAAGATTTGTGTGAGACGGCTTCCCACTGCGCGACGAGGCCTCGGTGAAGGGCCCCATTACATCGGAGGTACTGGAGGTACCTCTACCCACCGAGCCACCGATGCCACCAGCCCCAGCAGCTGAGAGGGCACGTCGCCTTAGTGCACTGCATGAGATTCCGCATCAGAGACCGCCCAGGTTCCATAGGTAGATGGACCCTCAGGCAGCTGAGGATTGGCTAGAGGATGTTGTTTGAGTTTTCAGATTCGTAAGGACACCAACTGACCTCATGGTGATCCTTGCGGCGAGTCTCCTACATGTGGAGTAGGTAGATGTTAGAGCTTAATGCTCCAGGTGCACGACGAGGCATCTCTTCTTTAGACGGACTTTGAGAGCCTTTTCTATTCATAGTTCGTTCCTGCACCCTCCATGCAGTGCGCATTTAGGAGCTACTATAGCTGCGACAGGGCAGCATGACAGTAGCCCAGTACTTAGATAGATTTACCGACCTCTTGCGCTACCCCACGGACATGGTACGGGACCCATTTTCTGGGCCCATACCATCGACCAGGGACTGAGACATGAGATCAGGGCATCGATGATCTCCCTCCGCATTCCGACACATGCAGGAGTCCTGGAGTGATCCCTTATTGTTGGGAGAATTTTTGCTGAGCCTACACCAGTAGCGAGACCTACCGTAGGGTGGCACATAGCGGAGTCTTCTGGAGCTGGCATTCGATGGATGTCACATGGGTCCAAGCGGACCATACCATCAGGTGGACGACCTCAGGATACTGGCTAAGAGGTGCGGGGAACATGGCACCGAGCCAGCCTTACGAGGAGTAGACAGTGCTATGCATGCAGCGTGTAGGGCCACATGGCTCGTGACTACCTGAACCCCCATGCAGAGGAGCAACAGACGGTTGAGGGACCACCCAGGCAGAGGCAGAGGTTTGACCGTGGCGGTCCGCAGGGAGTAGAAGGATGATGGAGAGGAGATGGTCAGGTGGCAGGTGGTGGACGACGTTTTGAGGCTCTACCACCACCACCAGCAGGAGGTCCACCCCGACCACAGGGAGCTGGCGGACAGAGGTAGGATCAGCTTCAGGGAGTGGAGGCCAATGACCACGACACACCTAAGATGATTCAAGGTACTATCTGTGTCTAATCCACCCTTGATGTAGTTCTTATATACACAAGAGCGAGTCATTATTTTATTGTCGCTGCCCTTGTTTGGAGCTCGGAGATTCTGACGGAGCCGTTGGCTCGATCCTTATGGCTAGAGACTCCTACAAGAGCATACTCGACGATTATGTTCTAGTGCCGGCAGTGTGAGCTTACTCTAGTAGGCGAGAGTTTCGGATGGGATCTTCTTGTAGCGGCGTCGAGGCCTTATGACGTCATCTTGGGTATGGACTGGTTATCTATAATACATTCCCAAATCGACTGTATTAGGCACAAGGTGTGATGTGTCCGCACAGATGGGAGAAGGTTCACCTTCACCAACGAGAAGGGATCCTTTGAAGCACAGGATGGACTCACGCAAAGGAGAGGACAGTCGATCACTCATCAGTTGGATAGTCTTATCCTGGTAGTAGTTGACGTGAGGAGTCTGAGTTTTCCTGCTGTGGTGGATCAGTATGCGAACACTTTTCCTAACGATGTTCCCGGACTACCGCCTTGTATAGAGGTAGACTTATATATTAAAATGTACCCCAATACAGCCCTGATATCCACTCCAGCATATCGGATGGATCCCGATGAGCTTTGAGACCAATGGGTGCAGCTGGAGGACTTACAGGGCAAGGGATTCATCCGACCCAGTGTTTCACCCAAGGCTTCCCCAATTTTGTTCGCCAAGAAGGTGGATGACAGCTTGCGACTATGTGTCGACTACCTTCGCCGGAATCAGGTGACTATGAAGAACAAGTATCCGCTACCTAGGATTGATGTCCTCTTCAATCAGCTCAAGGGAGCACGATGGTTCTCAAAGATAGACCTCAGTTCAGGATATCATCAGCACAGAGTTCGAGATGAGGATGTGTAGAAGACGGTCTTCAGGTGTCGGTATGGCCACAATGAGTTCTTGGTTAAGCCTTTTGGCATAACCAACACTCCAACAGTTTTCATGAGTATCAGGAATAGGATCTTCCAGCCTTACCTCGACCGATTTGTCATAGTCTTCATCGACTACATTTTGATTTACACGACTACTGAGGAGGATCATGCCTACCACCTGCTGGTTGTAGTGGATACACTCTGAGAGCACCAACTATTTGGTAAGATCTAGAAGTGTCAGTTCTTGATATGTGAGGTCCACTTCATGGGGCACGTCATCTCTAAGGCGGGAGTTGCGGTGGATCCTGTGAAGATCGAGACAGTACTATCTTGGGAGCCACCTAGGAGTGTGACGGAGGTGTGGAGTTTCCTAGGTCTGGATGGGTACTATCGGAGGTTTTTGCTAGATTTCTCCATAATTACATCACCGCTCATAGCTTTGACAATGAAGGGGAAACCCTTTGTGTGGTCCGATAGATTTCAGCAGAGCTTCTAGGAGATGAGACAGAGATTGAATAGTGCACTCATATTGAGACTAACAGAGGAGGGAGTAGGGTACGTAGTATACTATGATGCATCAGGGACCAGACTCGGGTGTGTCCTGATGCAGGAGTGGGCAGTGATCACCTATGGAACACGATAGTTGAGGCAGCATGAGCAGAAATATGCTTCCCATGTCCTAGAGTTATCAGCAGTGGTCTTCGCACTGAAGATGGGGTGGCACTATCTGATGGGGGAGCGCTTTACAGTCTACTCTGACCATTAGAGTATTAGGTACATAATCTTGTAGAAGGACCTGAACCTGAGACAGCAACGATGGATCGTGTTCCTCTAGGACTATGACATTGAGATAGTCTATAATCCTGTAAAAGAGAACATAGTAGGTGATTCCCTCAACAGGAGGACGGACATTCAGCTACTTAGAGAGGTGACAGAGCAGTTAGCCGCTTTATAGATATCTTTCGTGGATAGAGATGAGGCAGCCTTTCTTCAGTCGCGCATAGTAACTCCTCCTCTTCTTTAGTGGGTCAAAGAGGCACAATGAGGGGATGTTGACTGTAAGACATGAGGTTCATAGATATCCTCATGATAGGCACCTGATGGATTCTCTGTATGGGGATAGCACGTCATCCTTTTCAGAGTACGTACCATGTTACCAGATCCATTACAGAAGGATGTGCTAAGAGAGTTTCACACATCTCCTCTACTGGTACATCATAGAGTAGCGATGATGTACCAAGATCTTAGACGACAACACTGGTGACCGGGTATGATGAAGGCTGTAGCAGAGTTCATTTCTCGATGCCTCACCTGTCAGCATGTGAAAGAGGATTACCAGTTACATGAAAGCTTGGTACAACCCTTGGAGGTCACGGAGTGAAAGTGGGACTGAATATCTATGGATTTCTTGACTGGGCTTCTATGTACATCCAGAGGTCACAACTCCATTTGGGTGATTGTCAACCGACTCACCATGTCGGCCCACTTCTTACCCATCATAGAGCAGGGCTCAATTGACATCTTGGGACGCCTCTACATTCGGGAGATCATACGGCTTCATGGTGTGCCATTTACTATCATCTCTAATCACGATTCTCGCTTTACTTCCCAAATTTGGAAGGGGTTGCAGGAGGCATTTGGAATACAGCTACACCTGACCACCACCTTTCACCCATAGACGGATGGTCAGAGAGAGAGGACCATTCAGACTCTCGAGGACATGCTCTGTGCATGTGTCCTCAACTTTGGCCACATCTGGGAGGATCACCTACCCTTGGGGGAGTTTTTGTATAACAACAGCTACCACTCCACCATCGGGATGGCACCATACGAGGCATTGTACGACCGAACTTGCAGATCACCTCTATGCTGGACAGATCCTAGGGAGTCAGCACTAGTAGGATCAGATATGGTCCAGGCCATGACAGAGAAGGTTCATGTCATCCAGGAGCAGATGAGGGCAGCTCAGAGCCAACAGAAGTCATATGCTGACAAGAGGTGGAGACACCTAGAGTTCAAGGATGGAGACCACATTTTCTTGTGGGTCGCACCTCTATGTGGATTACGGAGATTTTTCCAGGGAAAAAAGTTGTCTCCATGCTTCATCGGACCATTCCAGGTTCTCAACATGATAGGAAAGGTGGCTTATCGCCTGGCTCTTCCACCTTAGTTGCACCAGGTACACGATGTCTTCCATGTATCTCAGCTGAGGAGATACGTGCATGAATCGAGGCATATCATCGACCATGGAGAGATGGACATTGATGACGGGGCGACTTTTGCGGAGGTCCCGGTGGAGATCATGGATCGATAGGAGCGAGTCCTACGTGGACGGTCGATACATCTAGTGTGCTTCAGGTGGAAGGACATGAACCTCCAGGAGAGCACATTGGAGCGGGAGGCTCAGATGCGTGCTCAGTACCCTCATTTGTTTCCCTAGTTTATGTTGTATCTTTACGGGGACGTAAATCCTTGAGGTGGGAGTAATTAAAAGACCCATAAATTTCAAGTAATTTTTTTTTCAAAATTTCTTTGTGATTTTACGAGTACGTAGTTTCTGACGGCACCTGATTTCGAGGCATGGTGTGCCCGAAATCAATTTTCCAAAGATTAGCTCGGGTACGTTTAGTGAATGAATGAGTTGTGTTTTCTAACTTCTGAATCGGTGCTCGGAATCGAAATCTGAGGGCACTGATGAAGCCACAGTGCCGGTTTTTTCATAAGAAGACTTTTCATGGAGTTTTATTTTCTCAGGAACAGTTGTTTGAAAATGTTGATTAAGTGTTAGGGGAAATAAAATTGTGTTTCAATTTTATTCCTCTTTTCTAGATGGTTTAGTCCCATGTGTGGGAGTTGAGGTGGGACCAACTTGATCCTAAATTTTTTTTTGATAGGATATTAGTGAGTTGGGGCCCACACAAGCCCCACCCCTTAAAATTGTTCTAACCCTTCTTAATTTTGGCAACCCCCCCCCCCCCCCATTAAATTGTAACTCACCCACTCCCCCACTTTATTGCATGTCAACTCTCACATTAAATTGATTGATTAAAGCTATTCAATTAATTTCCTTAAGAGGCTGAGTTTTTGATGTTTTGAAAATCATGGTATGTGTTAATAAAATAAGTAAGGCCTTGGGGGGGGGGTTGTTGTGTGAGGATATTTGGGGAGAGAATACTAACTCTTGATGTACGCCATCACTTTCGTTGAAGAACATCAGGACTTCGATGAAGAATGTCGTCACCTCCAGGAGTGATCGACGTTATGTTCCTTCTCCTCTCCACAGCCGGTGTGTGACACCATCCCCTCCTCGGGCGCACGCCAACACTGTCATCAAAACCACCCCCCGCAACCCTTGCTTCCGCGAATTTCATTGAGGTAGGGGTTGATTTTACGTTCAAGATTAATTTGACATTCTTCATTAATTTTTGTCCGCTTGTTATCAATATAACGGGAGGGGGACGGACCGCACAAAAATGGCCGATCCTCCTCCTCCTTTTTTTGTTGATCATCATTGTGGTTTGGAACGGAGGCAACACGGTGCCATTGCACCGCGTGGGGACGAGAGAATCATGGCTGGAGTGGGCCATAGAAAAGGTACACATCACCGTCATGCCGCGCCAGTGAGGCCGAAGGAGGCCGTGGCCAAGAGCGGGCCATGGTGGAGGGGTGCGGCGCCGTCGCGCCACACCGGAGCACCATGAATGGCCATGGCAGGGTCAGGCCGCGGAGGAGGGGCATGGTTCCGTCGCGCCACACCAGACAGGAAGGAGCCTCAGTGGTTCAGAGGAGCAGCGGGCCAAGCCGGCCGCTAGCACCAACTGGCGGTGGGACTCCTCGGGTTATGCGTGTTCAATTAAGGTCGGCCTTAATGGTTGGTCATTTATTCAATCAAGGGGGAAAGCGCCCCCCCCCCCCCCCACACGCTCATCCCGCTTAGCCGAGAGCCAAGCAGCCAGCCACGCAGGTCGGGCCGCCCGCGCCGGGCCGGGCCAGCCCCTCCGGGCTGGGCCAGCCACGTGGGGCTGGACCACCATGTCGGGCCAGTCCGCACCGTAACCAAATGGTCCAGACCCAGACCCGGGTCGGGTCGAACCGGTTCGGTCCGACCCAGGGGGTATTGGGCCGGGTTGGACGAGGACCAAACCCCCTATTTTCATATAGTTCCGTTCAAATGCCCATAACATGGGCTACAGACCTCCGATCGATGTACTGTCAGTTGTGTTAGAATACTTGTATCGAGATGGTCATTTCTGTATATTAAACTCATGTTTTTTGAGAACATTGAGTATGGCCGGGTTTTTTCGAACACAAATCCTACCGGGCCCTTGGAGTGGAAACGCTTATAACTAGAACTCCGGATATCCGATTGACGTGCCGTCGACTTTGTTGGATTATTCTTACTAATAAGATTATTTTGGATTACTCTTCTCATGGTTTTGATGTAGTTGGATTACTTTTGGGTTTGTTTTAGATTAAAAACTAAATGGGATCCTGGGATGAAAAATCCATTAACACTCAGACCGGGAGTCCGACTGATGCGTCGTCTGTCGTGTTGTGTTCCTTTTGACGAGACGGAACATTGTGATATATCAACTCTGGACTTCGTGACAGTTGATGTATCAACCCCTTGGTTCGTGGAGCGAACCCTCCTGGAATCAAGTGTGTTGTGTGCGGGAACCCTAGAGTTGGTTGCGACTGCGACGATGATGACGACTATACTTGGATCCTTCGTGGGTTCGGCAGCGACGACGACCGTACTGGGATCCTCCGTGGGTTCAACAGAGATGATTACTATTCTTGCATCCTATAAGGGTCTGACATTATTTGACTCTGTACTTGTATCCTATGTGGTTCTGGCAGAGTAGCTGGTCTTGTATCCTTTGTGGGTCCGACAACTTAGCTGGTCTTGTATCCTATGTGGGTCCGACAGCTTAGATGAATTAGTAGCTACATCTGATCATTTCAATCACCTTACGAAGTTTATACCTATGTGAGTTGATTATTGACTTTAAATAATTATCTTCTATATGATTGAATTGCTTCCTGTTTGGATTGGGTTGTGTTTTCTTGTGTTGAGTGGGTTGTACTTTCCGGTGTGGACTAGGTTGAACTTGAGATCGTGGGTTAGAGAAAAACTGGAATTGATGACTTAGGTATATGTTTGGCCATATACCTAAGTAGAGTTGGTTGATACTTCATCATTGTATCTTTCCTTTGTGTATTATTCTTCGTGGATTCTGGAAGACCTTCGGGAGTCTCTGGGTCCCTACTGAGTATCGTATTCTCACCCCTACATGGGCTATGCCCGCACTACGTTGTGTTGGATGAAGACGAAGGACATCACTGATTGAGGTGGAGGCTCGTAGATATGGATGGTACCTAAAGTTGGATCACTGGATGGGATGTACATGGAGTGGATGGTTGGAGCCAAGAAGCTAAGGATACTATCTATACCCACCCTTCTGGTGGGATTTCCAGTGGATGACTCGGTGTTGCTGCTTTACTCTTCCATTGTTGTACTTTGTATCAGTTGTACTTTGCTTTTTGTTGGGTTTTTATTCTGGCACATTTAATTTCCAGAAAATACTTTTTTACTCAGTTTACATAGTGTTTACTTTATTTTGTGTACTCTGTGGTGTTTTTTGACTTTAAAGAGCCAATGCCTTCCCTTTTATCGAGATTTACGCCATTAGTGCTAATCGCCAGCTCCTGGCCTATGGAATGTGGGATTGGGGTAGTCACGGAATGGGCCCTGAGGACGGGTCATGACATCACATGGGCATGTACTTCTACCATCCCAGGTCATGTAACACCCCATAAACACGGTGTGTTGTCCTAACACATGATGTGCACTTGAATCCTATTCCATTACCCAGGTTCTTCTACATGGATAAGCCACACAATTTACCAAGAATAAGATTAAATGGCGTGTTAGTGCCAGACACGATGTGTACTAAACGAACCTTACCAACCCGTGATGTTACTCACATGGCTGGTTATTCTTCTCACACTACACGGCGTGTTTCAGATGGACACAGTGTGTAATTGAAAGATTTCATTGCCTCGTGTAGTTTGTTACTCGTCCAGATACAAGGGTCATACTACAAAGAATGTTTAATCTTGACATGGCGTATATAACTTCTGTTTTACCCATCAGTTTCGTTAGTCCCATAGGTGGACACATGGTCTTCACAACATAACATGTACATCATGAACATATCATGTTCCAGGAATGATTTCCCAACCCCGTGTCTCTGACCACACCACCAGTGACACAATTAGAGGATAGACGATGTGTACATATAGTACATGGTTTGTACTTGAGAAAAAGCATCCTTCCCGAACAAAAGGACACATGGCGTGTATTCATAATTAAATGTTGTGTATTCTGGGGATTTCTAGACAGTAATCCTTAGAAACTACTCCCTAAACCTAGAAAACACGGAAACAAACCATACTGTGGAAAATTCCGATCTGTGAGGGCCCTTACTTTTCGTGAATCCAAGATAAGAATCTTATACATGTCATATATAAACATATCAAAGCAATGATCCACCAAATTCCTATCCATGAGGGCCTGTAACATCTCAAGTACCAATGTTTGGCATTCATTCAAACAGAATTTTTACAGAACCAATACCCTATCAAAAGAAGGTATTATCTCAAAACATCTATCACAAAAACATGTATATCGTGTGCAACATATATCACAACAACATGAAATCACTAATTCACCATAAATGGCATGGTAGGAATGCATGGAATTTGATTTCTAACAAGTGCCTATATGATGCATGAGATTTCATACCCTCATCTCCTCGGGTTGCAACATATATAGAACCTCAATAATATCAAAAATGACATCAAAAATCATGTGATTCATCCAATAGTTAAATAAAATCAATTCTAAAATTGAAAAACAAGAAAAATTGTAATAACGAGGTAAATTGGCTTTTCCCTGTACCTGAGTTAGCTACTCCCAGGCATACCTTATTACCATGTAACTATTCCTTCATATTACTAGCTATAGGCTCCAAACAAAAAGGCAAGGAGAAAGTAATTATTTTGATACCACTTGGTAATGTCCTGGTTCTGGGAGCTGCCTAGAAGCCCCCTGTACAAGGTTGGTCACAATGACATAAGCACATTACCCTGAATGCTAGATTCTGCCGACTAGTAGCGAGGACCTTCGGTGTGATATTGGGGAATCTATTCCCTCAAGGGAAGAGTATCAAAACAGAATTAAAATATATAGTAATAGCGGAAGCAGAATAGTGTCATAAAATAGTAAACAGAAAAACACAAGATGTAAAACAATTGGGAACATATAAATATATATGATTAATAATACATATGTCTAGGAAAGTATCCAAACCAGTCACAATGATGGATTAAAATATGAAAACAATGTTCAAGGAAAAGAAAGTAAAGAGCTCCACAACATCGGAAGCCTCAACATGGTCCTATGCTCCCTTACTCTGGAGAAATGAAGTACCCGAAGTAGAAGGGTGCTTGACCTTATCTAGACCTGCAACAATATACTCTGTTTTGTCCCAAAAGCCAATCCTAAATAGTGTATTAGACTAATCCTACTAGTTAACCACTCAAATATCTGTACCTAATAGTCAATGATTATATAGGGCATGCAATAAACAAAATTAAGCAGTAGGCAAGGAAGTACACATAGTAAAAATCCTACAAATTCAATTGCATTCATTTTCATATAACAAGTAAGAAGTTAATCAAAAGCAGGTAACCCTATGGGATGTACTCATAGCCTAACCCCTTTGGTTCAACCAAACATACACAAGCAACCCTCTGGGATGTACACACAGTCTAACATTTTTTTGTTCAACTTTAGCACAGACTCTCCGAGGAACCACTCCCAATCAATTATCCCATTAGTCAAGTATCAGTACCTAATAAGAACTCTATGGAAGCACTTACATCCATCCCCCTATGTCTCGCAACGTAATAGTAAAACAGACACTCTTGAGAGTCCCTCAACATCCATTCTCTCTATGGTCTACTACACCAGGTTCTCTGGCCCTATGTAAGTCAGTCATGCACAAATGAAAAATAGCGGCCAAAGTATACCTCAAAAAATACTTGGCTAAACAATCTACAACATATCATAGCATGTCATATAAAAATCAATCCATCCTAAGAATACTAGGCATGAAACGTAAAGCTACAACCTAACATGCAAATCTAGACCAAACGGTAAAAAACAAGAAAACATGGGAAAAAATCCATAACATGAAAATGTTAACACATTTCTATACAATTAACCTCTATCCAAACAAACAAGGTATAAAATTTAATAACATAGCTAAAACAATAAACACACAATACCACGTTCTTAGGTATTCAGTACTTTTTCACATAAAATTCAATGTCTTTCTACGAAAAGGAACAAACCACCCACCTCAGCATCATGAGATTGATATATGTGAACCTCAAGCCTTGAATCAACATAGAATACCATATATCTACAAGAAAACATAGTATGTTCTCCAAAGGATATCTCATGAGAGAAGAGAAATCAAGAGATGATGTTCAAGAAGAATGTAGAACTCACCGATGCAATTCCAATTCAATCGAAGTAAGTCAATTCTGAGAACGAAGGATGAGTCAGGGTCTCAATGAAGATATGCAGTTGTACAAACTCTCTTGGAAAAAATAGGTAGAGAAGTTGTTTGATCTATCCATCATACGTGACCCCAGTCAATTTAATGAAAAAATGATGTACACAGTGTGTTCATTAAAAGTACATAGCATGTACATAACTTTTATGAACTTTGCTTTAGGTGGTCTCTAGGTCACCACACATAGCCATGTTCTCAGCCGTTATACGACCATCACACAATCACCAGCGACAACTAGGTACACGACGTGTACTTAAAGTACACAGAGTGTACTCCTAAAATTTCAAGAAATAACCGTTTTCATTAAATCAACCCGAAAAAAAGATTCTTACCTAAAAAAAGATACGGTTTATTACAACATGATTATGTAATTAATTCCCCAAAAATCTTTATGGTTTTATTTATTTTCAATATATTTTGTGGAAATCTGATGTTTCACAAAGTATGTTTATATGGGAATGAAGTGAGTGTTTTTTTGAAAATTATTTCATATATTACATGTTTTCAGGGAATAATGTTTTCTTTTCTCATTTTTATATCCCTTACTGAGCTCTTTCTTATCATCCCCAATTTCTAAAGGATTTTCATTGGTTATAAGGATGAGTAATAAATAGATGGAATACATGTTAAATATATTGATTATTTCCAAAGGAAACATGTTTTGTTTGGAATGTTTTATATTTTGGAAGAAATGGATAATGTTTTGGTTATACCTACTCTATATAAATGCTAAATATTATGTATGTGTTATACTAAAAATTCACTAAAACTCATAACTTGAAAAGATCCTCAATATTATTGGAAGTGATTTCTCGACTAAATTTCATGACCTTGTAATGTAATAAGGTCATGTCTTTAATGTTTGTATCAGAGGACGGTTTAGAAATGTTTAGAGGTTAGGATAATGATAACAGAATACAATAAATCATTTTTACTCTATGTTTAATTTTAAATGATACATAATTTAAAAATACATGTTGCTTTAACTGAGATATGTTTGTTTAAAATGGTTTTCCACAGAATAAATAGGGATGCATAAGAGGAGAGACACCAACAGAATAATATACTTCAGAATATGCATCCCATAACGGTAGGGATAAGAACTGAGAAGTTTTCGATAGTAATTTCTATGCTAATTCAGGAAATAAATGGAGGTGTAATCAATGAAGGAGAACAAACAGAGGCACTAGAACAGAACACAATGATAGTTGTTCATTTTAGGAGACAACACCCCCATTCATTTAGTGGATATTTGGTCATGGTAGCTGCTAAAACATGGATAAAATCCATTTAAATGATATTTGATGTTATGGGATATTTTGATATTCAAAAGGAAAGCATTTTAATTTATCATTTTCATGGTGAAGCTGGTCAGTTGTGGTCAATGGTAAAAAAATATTAGGGAGAGAGAGGATATTGATGCCTTGGAGTGGGAGGAATTTAAATGTCTTTTCCTTGAAAATTATTTTTATAAGGTTCTGCGACATAGGATGGAGAATAAATTCCATTAATGGATGAAAATAGGGTAATATTCAACAGCTCTGTATGAATAAAGATTCACCTGACTAGAGAGGTATGGTCCAAATCATATTCTGTATGATGATAGAAAAATCAACTACTATTAGTCGGGATTAAAGCATAGGTCTCGAAGGTCATTGGCATCCTATGAATTCAAAAGTTAAGAGACACTCTTCTAATGCGATGAGAGGGTAGAGATGGAGTTTGATGATGATCATGTATGCTTTGAAAACATGGGGAAGAAGAGGTCCAGATGGAATGTGATGGGAAAGTGTTCAAAAAATAAATATGTTGGTAAGAAATTACAGTTTCTTATTTGTGAAAAGAATGGAAAAAAGAATATTTGGGAATGCATTACCAATAAAAAGATATTTTGTCAATGTGGTAATTCTAGACTTATTGACTGTGATTTTAATGAAAATGTTCCTAAGACTAACCCTAAGAAGAAAACTGTTATGTGTATTAAATGTGGAATGATAGGTCATTATGAAAATTCCTTCCTATAGAGAGATATGAATGATAAATAGAATCAATAAAATACGAAGAAAGGTGTAGCGAGACCCATATCAACAACATCAGTAGACATCATGACATCTAATGAAGTAGTATCAGTTACCTTGCCTATTTACTCATATTGTGCTAATGTTTTTTTCGACATAGGTTCTACACAATCCATTATTTCTAAATAGTTTTATACTAAATTTGAAATATCACTTAAACAATTGAGAGAATATGTTTTTGTTAAAACACCACGAGTAATATTATAAAAATAGAATTATAATAATATTTCTGTTATGTTTTTATGGAAGAAATTACCTGAAAACCTTGTTGTTTTACCCTTAGTAGAATTTGATG
Organism: Viscum album; assembly: GCA_963277665.1. Lineage (NCBI taxonomy): Eukaryota > Viridiplantae > Streptophyta > Magnoliopsida > Santalales > Viscaceae > Viscum > Viscum album. Next base: position 105,449,317 of record OY728141.1, read on the forward strand.
TAATTCTGGGGATGGATTGGCTTTTTGTTAATCATGCTATGATGGACTGTTGATCTAAACCACTTGTTTTTCAAAAAGAGTTCTAGTTTATATATAATAATGAATTCATATAATTGATAAAATATAAGGAAGATAAGAAACGGTTTTATGATGTAAATTAATGTTGTCTTTCTATTATTTTTGAAATCAATAGTGGTTTTCAGATTAATGATGTGCCACTGGTAAATGAATTCATTGATGTTTTTCTTGATGAGTTACATAGTTCCATACCTAATCGGTAATTCAAATTAACAATTGAATTAGTTCTTGGATCGATGACAATTTCAAAAACCCCATATCAAATTACTCAAATCTAACTAATTGAATAGAAAAATTAATTACAGAAGTTTCTTGATAAACGCTTCAATCATCCTAGCACTTCGCCATAAGGAGCTCCTATTTTGTTCGTTAAAAACAATGATGGTTCAATAAGACTTTTAGTTGATTATTGTTCCATAGATAGAATCACTATTAAAAAAATTATCCTTTTACTCATATGAAAGACTTTTTTGATCAGATCTAGGTAGCTCAATACTTTTCTGAGATTGACTTGAGATCCAGCTACCATCAGTTAATGGTGAATGAAGATGACATCCCAAAAAAACAATTCTTACTAGATATGGTCATTATGAATTTCTTGTTACGACATTTGGGTTAACTAATTCACCTTTTTTATTCATGAATATCTTGAATAGAATATTTAAACTAGCCTTTGTTAAGTTTTTTTGTGTCTATTGAATGTATAATGGTATTTTATGAGAGTGAAGTGAAGCATGAGAAACAACTGAGGGTTGTTATGCAAACCATGAAGGAGAGTAAACTGTATGAAAAATTCAGAATGATTGATTTTTGGTTGAAAAATATTTCTTTTCGTGGGAACATTGTAAATAAAAATCGAATAATAGTTTATCCTGCCAAAAATAGTATTAAATGAATGGACAAGAAAAACAAGTGTTACATAGATTCATAGTTTATGTGGTTTAACATGTTATTATTGATGGGTTTTAAAACATTTTCATGATTATCTATCCCACTACCTATGATAACACAAAATGAGGTAAATTTGTTTTGATAGATGAATGTGATGATTTTTTCTAGAACTGAATAATAGATTTTTGAATTCTCTAGTTTTTCCCTTGCCTTCCCAAAATGGGGATTTTGTTATCTATAATGATTATTAATTTAATTGGATTGGTTGTGTTATTATATTGAATGATCGGGTGATTTCATATGCTTGAAGGCAACTAAAACCAAATTAGTTAAACTATTCCACAAATGATTTGGATTTGGAAGCAATGGTTTTTGCGTTAATTATTTGGAGAAATCATTTATACGATGAAAATGTCAAATATATACTGACCATAAAAGTATGAAGTATATATACAATAAGAAGAAATTAAACATGTGGAAATGAATATCGATTGAACTGATAAAGGATTATAATTTAATGATCATTTACCATCAAGGAATTGAAAACAAAGTGTCAAATTCCTTGAGTTGAACAAATCATGCATCATTAACCATGATACATTTGTATCATGATCCATTGGTTAATGATTTGATTACTTTTTTATTAGATGTCATTGGTGTAGGAAATAAGTCAATTTTGTTTCATGGTTTTGTAAAGACATCATTATTATAATGAATTAAGAAACATAGAGGGAAGACCATGAGGTATAGAAATCGAAAGGATTGTTTAAAAGTTGTATGTTTCTAGAAATTAAACTTGATAAAGTTCGTTTTTTGGAATTTATAAAAATATTGTGTGTGCCTGGTGATTCCCAGATGAAGAATTATTTATTTTTTGAAGCTCATAGTACTTCATTAGTAGTTCATCCTGGGAGTACTGATATGTACAGAGTCCTCAAGGATTATTAATGGTGGAATGAAATAAAAATAGATTTTGAAGAATTTACTGTGAAATGCTTGAATGTCATCAGGTTAAAGTAGAGTGGATGTTACCGAAGGTTATTTTTTAACATTTTCTAGTGAAATAGTAGAAATGGTAGACTATATCCAAGGACATTCTTATAGGACTACCAATAACATGACGAGGTAAAAAGACAATACGGTCTATTATTGACTAACTGACTAAATATTCACACATTCTCCCTATTCGAGATACAATGTCCTTGGATAATCATTATTAATTTTACATCAAATTGATTTTCAACTTACATAGATTTAACGTTTCCATTATATTTTATCAGGATCCCAGGTTCACTTATTACATTTGGAGGGGCCTTCAAAATCTATTGGGAGTAGAATTAAATTTCAGTACAGCTTTTCATCCTCAATCAAATGGATAGTTAGAAAGAATGATTCAGACATTGGAGGATATGCTTTGAGCTTGTTAAATGGACTACCAAGTAAGTTGGTATTTCCTTCCTTCTTTATTTGAGTTTTCTTATAATAAAATTTTTAATTACACTATAAAAATTAAACCTCTAGAGGCATTGTATGAGAGGCGGTGTAGAACTACAGATTTATGGGGTGAAGTTGGGGAAAATAAGTTGATGGGACCAGAATTAGAAGAGGAAGTGGCTGAGAAAGTGAAGATGATCCAGCAACACTTGATGAAAGATCAGAGCAAGAAAAAACGTTATGGATATAGTAGTAGGAAATAATATTTGTTTGAGGTAGGTGATCATGATTTTCATAGATTCTCACCTTGGAAAATTGTTATGCATTTTGGTATAAATTGAAAGCTAAGACCATGTTTCATTACAACTTATGAAATTATAGAGAATGTTTGACTTTCCAAATACTGAGTAGGATTTCCTTGATGTTTGTATCCGGTACACAAGTTTTTTCATGTTTTGATATATAGAGAGTATGTTCCCGATTCAACTTGTGTCTTCAGCTTAGAAGCTATTATACTAGTGGAGGACATTTCTTAGCAGGAGAAACCAGTTAAGATTGTTGATCAAATGGAACATGTATCACAGAATAAGTTAATCCACTAGGTAACAATTTTTTTGAGAATCCACATGGTTGATGAAGAAGAATGGTATTCATAAAATTATATGAGGGAATGTTAACCTCACTTGTTTAATATGTAATTAAAATTGAGAGGGCGCAATTTCAAGAAGTTGGGGATAATTTAACTCCCTATGGTTTTAAAAAATAAATTTAAATTCATGGATATTTTTTTATTTTTATAGTTATAACAATCCTTAAATCATTGTTTATTAGGTTCAATGGTTTTAATTTTAAAAAATTCTCGTCAACGGTTATGATTAATAAGTTGTTCGGAGTCTGATAGAACCAAAATGGTTTTTTGTAAATAGTAATATACACTTATTAATAATAGTATGAATAATAATATGACACTTATGGATAGTAAATCATATTATTATGTTATTTTCATAATTTTATATGATAATGATATATTGATTAGTTTTCCAAGGTGTAAAAATGAGTAATAGATATAATATTGTTATTTTTAAACAAATTATGATTTTGTTTAAAAAATTAAAATTTTAATATTTAGAAACATATTTTAAAAAATGGAGTTCATTTTTTATTCTACATGGTAAATATTTTCTATGGTGATTTTTAGTATTTTTTTGAAATTATTTAATATTATATGAATAATAAAATTCGATAAATTAAGATAAATGCTAAATACATGTTTTACTACATCATAGGCGATTCAAGGCAAATTTAAGGCCAATTATTTAAAACATAAATTTAATTATTACAATTTGGGGTTGATTTAATGAACATTATCCATTGTCTTGAGAAAAAATATTATAATAATGATTAAAAGAATGTATAATCCCTCCCCTCCTCTAGTATTAATATCACCCTAATTCCACTCTTTTTCTCACACCTATCAAGCTTCGATAATTTTCTATGTTCTTCCAAACCCCCCCCCCCCAACCCCCATTGTTCTTCCCCATGTAAAAGATATATTGGTCTCACAAAAAGGCTAAAACTAAAGGCCTTAAAAAGGATATCAAGGTGAAGAGATCAAGAGTAATAATTCTCTCCATTTCTGATGTGTTATCTTTCCAATTCCTTTATTTTCTTATACTATATTCTCCTCCACTTATCCATGAGGTGTGAAATCTCTAGAATATTATATATTATATATGATATCATGTTTACGTAAAAGATTTATCATTTTTCTTTCTCTCCCCCCATCTTATTCTAAAAATAAAAACATCATCCGCGATGTGTCGATTTACCAAAATCGGGGATAATGTATATCCAACATCCATTAATTCCTTTAAATAAGATTATAAAACACGTTTAATGGTTGAATAATAATTTAATGTGTATTTTTTTTACATATTTAATGTTATTGAATGAACATATATTAATTAAATGAAATTATATAATGAAACAGGTTCATGATTACCGAGGAACATCAAAAAATGATCTAAATACACATTATTAATGTTTTATCTAGTGATCCATCATTATATAAGATGAAAAAAAATTTATATAATCATTATATATCATGGGAAAATATTAGTACTATTCATTAAACCTCTGTAATTTAATTTCCATAATACATGAAAATCAAATACAGACCGACCATGGAAATCATGTAAAGAATACTGCCAAAATATTGATAGGAAACAAATACGCACAATTTGATGGAGAATGATGTAATGAAATGATCATATAATATATTTTAAAGATTAAGATGTTTCGGTAGGAAATTGATAACACTATTTTAACCATTATAAAAGAGTTTTACACAAGTTTTATGCAAGATAAAAATGAGGTAAGGGAATTGTTAACCCAAATTTCATTCTGTGGGATTACTATCAAGGTCATTATTTATGAAGTATTAAAAATTTTTGTGCGATGAATTTTTCCTATATTATGTTTAATTAATTTTATTTATAGTTAATATACATTTTACATCTACACTAGTAATTATCACTACAATTATAAGATATTTTTTAGGGGAATTTATTTTAAAATTTTCTTTTAAAATTATGATTTATGAAATTTAAAATGAATATTGTTATGCAATTAATGAAGTTGTATGATTTTGATCTCGTTCATGGGATTTTTTTATAATGAATTGGGACCTATATTTTTTCCCAAGGCATTGGTTGTGTGTAGGTTATATGTTGGCCATATGGTCACTCTAAGTGCAACTGCGATGGTTACACAATATCGTAGACGTGAGGGTTATATTGAAAGGTAGATGTGAGTGTTACAAATTATAAGATAGATAAGAGGGTTAAAATATCATCTAAGTAATTCCCCGATATAAATTTAAGGTTCTATTTATGTTATATATGTTTTTTTGGAAATATCATGGAAATATCAAGTTTCATAATGTTAGTTTATATGGGTAAAAAGTGAGGTTTTTTTAAATGATTTCATACGTTAAATGTATTCATGGACTAATGTTTTCTTTCAATATTTGTTTATCCCTTGCTGAGATCTTTATTGTCATCCAAAATTCTTAATTGATTTTCCAAGGTTATAAGGATGTGTAAGACAACAAATCAATCCATGTTAAATGTTATGAATGTTGTTCAAAGAAAACTTGTTTTATTTGAGATGTTTTATATTATGTAAAAAATAGATACAATTTTTATGGTATCTTATCTATATAAATATAGAATGCAATGTATTTATTATATCCCAAATTCTGTGAAACTTTAAAAATGAAAAGATCCTCAATAAGAAATTATTTCAGTTCGTAACTAAAATTCATTATTATGTAATGTAATAAGGCTGGGCCCTTAAAAAAAATATCTTCAGTAAAATATATATTTTTCTTTTATATTAAATTAGTTTTTAATTTCATTTCTAAATAATTTATAGCTAATAAATTCATTTTAAATTTCTGAAACCATATATATTAATTATTTATTTAACACATTCCCTAAAAATAAGTTTATAACTTGGTTATAAATTATTATAATTTATAATTTATTGTTATTTAGTAAAACATGATCTTTAATGTAATGTATTCTTTTGATGAAATTATTTGTCTCATATAACACAGGGTATCCTTGTTTGGAGTGTGTTATTGCATATAGAATATATAAAATATATTTTAAATAGTAAAAATATTTTAAAGTATCAATGTATTATTTTCATTTATGATATTGGTGTTGTGTGACATGAACACTATGAAATATAAGGTTCTTAATTTAGAATACCAGGGTGTTACATTATAGGTCTTATGGTGTTAATAAAAGATGATTTTCTAAAGAAAATTTATCATTTTTAATCAAGTATTTATGTTTTATTTATTATCCCACTTTTGTTAAATCTTTTCAAAAAATGATGAAATAATAAATAAGGTATCCTAAATATAATTAGAAAATATTTTGCTGATATAATCACTAAAATCAATCTCCACATCGTTAAAATGGAAAAATAATTAACAATTCTTGTGTATGGAAGATTATCACCTTGAAAACCAACATATTTTGTTTTCCATCACTTTATTTCATGACTGTTTATAATGATGGTATTAATGTTGATATATAATATTTATGAAAAAAAACTTCATTATAAAGGAATATCATATCATATACTTTTATAACATTCCATGCACATAATAATAATATTGTAATTTGTGCGTACATGTGATCTATCACCTCAATGAAGAGACACGATTCATTTTTCATTACCACATAACATTGATTATTTTAAAAAGAATATTTGAATTATTAATATGATATTAATCATATTATTTTCAATATTTAAAGATAAAATAATACATTATTTCCTTCAATAATGATCACTAATAAAGGGAAATGTTACGAGTACCTAATTATTACCAACCATCTCCATGATTATAATGTAATTAATTTCTTATAACTGAAAAAGGTGGTTTTATTTGAATATATAATTTCTGCAATAAAATTATAAATTGTTAATTAAAATTATTATGAAGATGATTGAATAATGACCACACTGACTATTGACATTATACCAGAAGTCATTTTGGACTCGAATACTGAATAACATCCAATCATCTGAAATGAACTTAAATACTTTTGTAACTATTATAACCTGATAATTAGTGATATAAATGAAATAAGAAAAATTAAAAAGAATCTAAATAATGTAACTAATTTGCATTTTATAATTATTAATGAAGATAATGATTGTATAAGATGATTCTGATGCATGGTAAGGGACCTCGTCAAAAGTTTCTTTTATTGATGCAAATTTTTAATGGGATGAAACAATATTATTTAAAAAGGATTATATAACTATCATTTAATGATTTATATCATAATATTATTTATTTTTATTATATTTATTGTTTTTAAAAATTTTACTCTCTCATGTAGAATATGATTTGACAAATTATAAAGTAGTTAGGGATTTCATTACTCAAATTACATTCATTTGGTTAAACTGATACATAATTTGTTATTTCATGCAATTATTTTGTGAAAAATTAAATTCAACTCCATTATGATTTTTACAAATTATTTTGGTTGCATATACAATGGATACACATAATCTATTCATTTTATTTTTGTTCACTTAAGTGATATGTTCTTTATCATAGACATTTATTTAAAAACCATTGTTAATGTTCAGGAATCAAATATTTTTACAAAACACAAAAGAAATGTTTTTTTAATGTAGGAAATCTATTAAATTTACCTATTGGACATCTTTTTATTGATTTCTTGATTCCTTTGTAATTTTCAAATTTATTTTCAAATAAATAATTTTCATTTATGAGTTCATGGATTTTTAAAAAAGATATGTGATTTCAATGTGGAAATATTTATTTTCATTTTATGAATGTTTTATGTGTTATGTTTTGGTTCTGGTTATTGGGAATTTTTTATTAGTAAGGGCTGATTAATGACCAAATAAGGGTTGGTGTGCTCATTGTTGGTCTCAAATGAATTGTGTAGTTATATATAGTTAACCAGTGGGGGTTCTCCAAAGAGATTAAAAGAATATATTTTGGTGGATATTCCTAATATAATAGTGAAAGATACTCTCTATATAAACATGATAGCTAATATAAATGTAAGATTTACAATGAAATAGTTTCCCATGTTATATTTATGATTTTTGTTTTTATATAATTGTACAGGACACGTATGATATCTTTGGGAAAGATGTTGAGATTTTGTATCATGGGTAAAAATTATAACATTGGGAATTTTATTCCTTCGTTTATAAGTATTTATTGACTAATGGTTTTATTTATCTATTTTAAATGTTTTGTACTAAGATATTTCAGCATATAAAAACATTTAAAACGTTTTTTACAATTTTCAAGGGACAATATGGACAATGATGAGATCATGGAGAAAATAATTATGATTTTTTTATCATACAGATAAAAAATGTCTTATTTTAAAGATATATGTTTAGTGAGGGAAAATGATACCTATTGTAATGAATGTGTTTAATTTGTAAAAGTTTTTCATAATTCTCTAAAACACTAAATCAATAAGATCCTCAGTATTATAAGATTCGTAATTTTAATTCATATATATTTGAAATTGTAATTTTTATGGTCGAGTCCTTTCATACAAAGCCTCTTATTCATTGTTGTTTATTTAAAATATATTTTTGAAATCATATATATATATACTCTTTTCTATGAATAATAATTAGATCAATATTATCTGATATTACATGTTTTATATTATAAAATTGTTATCAAGTCAACACTAACTCTATATTATTAGAGCTATATTCATTTATGAAATTTAAATTTGACCTTATAGGTACACTAAGATGTGGGTTAATCAATATAGATATTTTATTTGAATTTCATTTCATTCACTTATTAAATACATTTATTTTTATTCAACTCCCCCTATTATGATGAATAGATCATAAATGTTAATATAATATTTTTAATATTTTTAAGAATGAATGTAAATGAAATATAAAAACGTCTACTTTCACAAGATTTACCCCAAATGTGGGTGTGTACATTGTTTCTATGTTTGGGATGATACAAAAGAGGTATCATACTCAAATGAGTGTTTTGTTATATTTATTCTTATACCTATTTAAAATAATATTCTTCTTTAGAAAAAAACACTAATTTTTCCATACAATAGGATTTTTTTATGATAATGGAACAACATATATTCATTTCCTCCTATTTGAAATTGGAAAAATCAATTGTTCTTGTGTAAATTGACATATTCCTAAAAAATTGATGTATTTATTTTTTCATCATCGCCTCTATTGGATATTTTTTATGATTAATTTAATTTTAATATGTGATTTTAATTACATATTTGTCATTATAAAAAACTTATATATAATATATTTATTAATTATTTATATCTTTTTAATGATAGTAACAATGTCTATGAATATATGTGGATTGCCACCTCTATGAAGCGATGTGATTCATTTTTCGATACCAAAAAAGATATATGGTAAATATATGTGTATTTAATGAATAAATTCAACACTAATGATATAGTTACAATTTTTGTTTGATAAATTAATACATAACATATTCCAATGATTATCATTGAAAAAGGGAAACATTTCCCAAGAACACATATGGTCTAACATCTCTAGGATTATAATGTAGTTCATTTTTCAAAATAATAATTTGTGGTTGGGTTTAAAAGTGTAATTTGAAAATAAATTTGATAACAATTATAGTACTTGTAATATAGAGATGATAATAAATTAACTCTGTTGACCATGTTCATCATCCTGATTTGTTTTGGACATATTAGCTGAATATCATCAATAAGTGGGATGAAAAAATAATTAATTACGTAATTTAATAAGAAATTGTAAAAAATTAGGTAAAATGTATAATAAAAATTAAAAATTTTATTAATAATTTATATAATTGTATAATGTTTATTATTCTGGATGATTAAAAATGTTTATAAAGAATCAGACTCAAGGTAAGGGGTTTTTTCAAACCTCTATTTTCATCAAGTTATGAACATTATCTATCTTACTCAAATTATATCATTCATTAATGTCAAGGATGTATTATTAATTAGGTATATAAATATGTCACAAAAATAAATACTTGTTCTCCATTCCATTTATGGGGAAATACATTCCTTTCGATCATTTTTCTAATATATTCATTATATTATATTATTTTATTATGATATTATGAGTGATTATGCAACCAATTTATTTCTGTGGTTAATTCTTATGTTGATTCATTATTATTGATTTATATTTTATAGAAAAAATATTCATGAACATGTTATGATGGGTACACCCAAATATTTCTCCAATTCATTGATTAATGATTTCTTCTCATGATACATTATGTTAGGTATTATGGGTGTATGTCTATTAAACTAGGAGACACTATCCACCTTGGTATGTTTTCATGGTAGTGATCAATTAATTATTCTTATATCATGGTTTATAATACGACCAAATTTTCTATGATTCTATGAAAAAATGATAGAAGTTTTCTTCTTTTTATCTTCCATGTTGTAACTCAGTATTAATATCTTTTATGTTATGCTTTTAAATATTTGACTCATATTTAATATTTCCTTGTCATGTTTATTACCCGATAGGGATTAATAGAAAATATCATGCACTTTTGTATTCTATATATTCTCTATTGATGTTTGAGGATATCATTTAATTTCACATAAGGACAATCTAATTGCTGAATATTAATCAGAATATCCTACACAATACATTTTATATAAATACTAATAATTCAATCATTATTATATTTATATTTAAGATTGAGTTTGGAAAATTTGTTGAAATTAAATAAATTTAAAATAATTATAATAAATTAACAATTTATATTTTCAATCATATAAGTTCTTTTTTCTAATATTTATTTTTAGTGGTCAATTTCCAGGTGTGGTCCTTTCTGGGAATTTGAGATAAGATATTCCAATTTAACAAAGGATTATAGTGCTAGAAATGAAGGATTAGTCTTGAAGTAAGACACTACATGAGATTCAATTTTATAAAATGAAAATTTGTGATGGAAATTTCCACATTCAAGAGATATTTGAATGATTTAAATAAATCCTAATTTATTTTTAGTTTAATATATATGAACACTGAGAACTCTAAAATTTTTTTAACCAGCAAAGGGGAACTACCTAGAAGTTATGGTTTCATATATTAATTTGTGTATATTGTTTGAGTAATTAATTTACAATATCATGAATTAGTTACACAATGAGTTCCTATAATTTTAGTTTAAGGATATTAAGTGGAAAACGTATCAGTCTCCTTGGTAGTAAAGGATAAATTTGTTAGATATTGGAGTTTTATAAATTAATATTCATAGATTGAAGTGCCCAGATCAGTGTGAATCACTGAGAGGGGGAGGGGGTGAATCAGTGATCCCTTAAAACTTTTTACTAATTGATTCCTTATCAATTAAACCTCTATGGCTGGTTAAAGCCTCGATCCACTCTTCTTGTATCTCTCAACCTTTCCCGGATAATGCAGTAATGAAAAGGCACAGGACACAAGGATTTACAAGGTTCGGCACCAAAGGCCTACATCCTTGCCATGCTCTCCCAGCATGGATTCTCCCATTATAACTTGTTAGAATTACAATGGTCGATACAGCTTCCCACTGTATCTCTCCTGAGTCCCACAGGAGGGTCTTTATACTGCTTCACACAGTGTTACCAGAGTCCCACTGGCCTGCTCCATAATCCCACTGAAGACTTCTTCTCCCTGAGTCCCACAGGGTCTTCTCTTGGCTCCTCGAGTCGCACGAGTAGCTCTTCTTCACTTTAAGGTCTTCAAGTATCTTCAGCAGTCTGGGATAAAGACTGCTGGCCTTGCTCTTCTTCTGATCACTTGTGGTGAACAGGTCTTCTCATCTTGCTCGGGCTTTATCACCTTCTTCTAAGGATGCCCCGGCTTCTCTCCAATTACTGAATGCTCAGACAAATAATATCTTTATCTTCGGTCTGGTCCAGTCTCAGATCACTTCAACATCATGCACTGAGTGCATGGCAACTCTTCAAGATCTTCAAGTCTTGGACTCCTCAGATGCACACCACTGATTTAGCACTGTTCACGTGTGCACGTGCATGCATACATGCATGCACTTTCCTTTTCTTCCTCTTGGTGCAGTAGACCCACAAAGGGTATAATCAATTATAGCACACACCTTTTCCACAATCTTCACACACTATATTCAAATTGCTCACACACTCAGAAGTGTGTTTTACTTTAGTGTGAGGGTCTCCTCAATCTTCCTTCTTCTAAGTGTGTTCACTTCACTTAGTGCACACACACTAGGTTCGGCCTCCTTATCTCATTGCACACAAAACTTCTTCACTTTGGCAAACACTTGAGCTTGGCCTACTTCACTTGCAAAGCACACTCACTTCCTTGTTCTTATAATCTTCTTCAAAGTGTGCACTTCACTTATGCACACACTTGGTTCTTCATTTTTCACACACAAGGGCTACGGCCTTCTCTTGTTCTTTTTGCACACAAAGGCACAAAGGCCTTGGCCTTCCTTCTTCACCTCTCACACACAAAGTGTGGTCTTCCACTTGGTGCACACACACAAATAGTGTGGTCTTCCTCCGTATGCACACACACAAGGCTACAGCCAACTCATGTTCACTTTGCACACACTAAAGGCTACGGCCTCCCTTGTTCACCTTGCACACAAAGCACTAAGCCTTGGGTTCTCCCTCTTTGCACAAGATACTATCCGTAGGGCCTTGTCGTCTTCTTGGTACACAAGCACAAGAGTCTCGGCCTCCACTTGTCTTCAACAGCCACACAAGGCTTGAGTGCACAAGGTAAGAGCCGCGCAAGCACTTGGGTGCATAAAGGCCGCGCAAGACCACCTACCCGCGGGGCGCGCAAGTGCAACACCCGCGGGATCTTCCTCCTGCCGCGCAAGGGTGCGGGCAGAGAGGGAGCAAGAGACTCGAGCGCGCAAATATGCGGCTCGGCTCCTTCCTGTCGCGCAAGAGAGGCGCACAGGGAACACTTCGGGCCTCGGGTGGCACCGGGACAACAGCCGTGCAAATAATTTGCGCGGGGCTTCTACTTCGCGAGGTAGAGGCTTCGCGGGACTCTCTTCAAACTTTCAGCGCATCAGCAGCGTCTTCTCGAGGGCTCGGCCTCATTTATATAGGCAGAGGAGAGGCGGTTCAATCCGCGTGATAAATCTCAAAATCCCGAGATCTTCGGATCTTTAAAAACTTTCCAAATCTTTATTTTCTTTCCTCTGTTTCACGCGGGATCTTCCTCTTTAATTTCTTCTACGTGCATGCGACTTAGAACGCATGCACGGCCTTCTTCTGATCCAAAACATGCACGCAAAAACACCCCACGGCCTTCGGCAGCTTTGCTTGCCTCGGCCTCGACCAAAATTCCTCATTTGTTGTATGCAAGCCAATTTTAAGGCATGGATGTATTCAGTGTAGCTATACGAGCCGAATGGAGGTCTCGGTTTCGAAAATGGTGGCCGGGAGCTCGAGAACACTGCTTGGGAGGCTCTGGTTCATGCGGGGACGTCGCGGGTGGCTTCGCATGGCGCGGGGAAGAAGACGCGCGGAGAGTCGTTGGATTAAAGATTTGGACGGCCGCGATCAGGATGGGCCGCGGAGGATTAGATGGGCGGCCGAGATCTGGCGCGCGATTGATCGTGCGGCCAGGATCGCTCCCGGGTGAAAATTCCGCGTCCCACATCGAAACGGGGCGCGGTTTTCACGCGGCTTATTAACATGCCGCTCCCCCAGCACCCTCAATTGAATCTCCTCCCTCCACGGTGCCGCCCCGCACCGTGTTCTCCCTGCGGGCGCGCTCTGCGCCCACTCTGCTCCTACGGGCGCACCACTGGCGCCCACTATGCACCTCTCGGGCGCGCTTCTGCGACCACGCTGCGCGGGCTTCATCACCGCGTGTCCTCGGGGCTTATACACGGCCCCGGCCTCTCTTGGGCTGGCCCCATGGGATCCCCTTGGGCGTGGTGACCTGGTCCCACATGTGCCTTGGGTTGAACCCTTAAGGCTGGCCCTTGGGGTTGGCATATTTTTTGTTTTTGCAACAAAAACACTAAGTCATAGCTAGGACTTTGTATAAAAACAATGTTAACCAAACGTAATATGCCAAGCCACATGCCCTTCAATCCATTCTTCTCCTTCATCTTCTTCTTGAGAATTCAAACATTAATCTTCTTGATTAGAAACAACTCCTCAATTCATAATTCTTCTTCAACATCTCATTTTCTACTTAGGAGAGAATTCTCAAGGATCTTCATCTTCAACCGAACTCCTGAATCACTTAAATTATTCAAAGTGCTTCATTGATCTAAGCAGAGATCAAGTTGGATCTTCTTCTAATTCACATGCACTAAGTGTTAGTGCATGGACTTCTTCAGTTCACTTCATCCACTTAGTACTTGTGGATGGATCTTCTTCAATCACCTCATGCATTGTCATTACAATGCATGGTCTTCTAAAGCTTGTTGTGACATTGTATCCAGTTGATACAAGTTCTTGGAACTTAAAGATCAGTTCAACAATCGTCTGATTTGTTTCTAGAGAATGTTTCAACCACATCTCCTATGTCACTTAGTGAATCTCCTAAGTGACATGCCTCTTAGTATCATGGCCATTCTCCTTCATCACCATCACTATCACATCCTTTGACATTCACATCTTGACTCCTTGACATCCATTCATTCCAAGACAACGTTATGCCTCATTGACAACAAATGCAACACAATGCACTTCAATCTCCCCCTTTGTATTTGTTGTCAATACACTCCATCAGCACATATGAATGGGTCAATATGTGTGCCAATATTTTCTCCCCCTTATTGGCAATCAAATGCAAAGGTGTGGTGTGGTTCATTTTCAAAAATCTCTTCCTCCCTTTGAAAAGTATTTTCTTGAAAAACACTGAGAGAGGGATGATGCCACATGTTCTCTTTAGCAAAGAACCTTTAGTAAATCAGCTCTAAGTCTACTTGGGCTAACCCGGTGTAGAAAACAAGAGTGATATGACCAAGGAACTCAATGTTGTCCACAATTCTCTACACATGTGAGATAATGCTTAGGGGCTTGAAATTTTTCAGATATAACAATGAATTGCTAAATCCTGCACATACTCCACAAAACTCATTAGAAAGTTCAGTGCAATGATAAAGCTCCCCCTTTCATCCATTTGTCTTCAATCCATACTCCCCCTTAATTGACAAGATAAACTCAATTAAGAAACAAGGGATGAAAGTATGATTGGAATACCTTCACTTTTCTCAAGATGATATTAATCTCAGAACATCATCTTCTTCAGATTTGCTCCCCCTCAAGGGGTGCACTCCGTTCTGTCCAAACCATCCTCCAGATGAGAATGATCATCATCTTCAATTCCCTGCAATGTCAGCACATGTAAATACCAATAGTATAAGGGAATAAGATGGAACCTCCTTGGTTCATCAATGTGAACAACAAGGTTGAAAAGATTCTCTCAACCGAGATGTCCCATTTTCACCAGTCTTCACACTTGCACATTTGATCTTCTTTGATGATTGTGCTGGTGTGGTTCTCAAAACTTCTTCATGTGAAATCTTCTTCTTCCCTTTTGCCTTAGCAATTTCCAGAACTTTATCTTCAGCTTTTTGCAAATCTTTGGAAAGTTGCAACTGATTTGGCCATATGACAAGTAAATCATTTGGAAGAGTGGCCTCAGTTTTGGAAGTTCCACATGGTTCCTTAGATGCTGTCAAGCTACCTTTCTTAGGCAACTTGTTTTCAATCAATCCCTTCTGCTTCTTCTGGATTGATTGTCTGTTTGAGTTCAGTCTGCTTCTATTCAGTTTCATGGCTTCCTTACAAAGATCCATGATGTGTCCTTTCTTCCCACAGTAGAAGCATGTTTTCTTGGTGATCCTTCTGGATGCATCACCCTTCTTGGATTTAGACTCCAAGGACTTCTTTTCCTTTTTCAAAACCTTCTTGGGAGCATCTTCTACTTTCTTCTGCTCGCTTCCCAAGGAATCTTTTTGAGCCAGGTTCAGTGATCTTTTCTTCTTTTGAGCTCTGGATACAGTTGGAGATTGACATGTATCTTTTTGACCACTTTTGCAATCATCCCAGATGTTGTCAAGTAATCCAAATCTATTTGCAGTAAACAGATGTCTCTAGACCTGTGGATGTTGCTTCCTTCCTTCTGGCTTGCTCCCCCTAGGCATGGGCTCCCTCTGTGCTTTGGCATTCAGTGGATTGTACCAACAATCCTTTGCACAATGCCCATACTTGTTACAACACCAACACTGACCCACAAATCTTGACCTCTTGAGTCCTTCTGATTGTAGGGTACTTTTCTTGACCTGTTGTGCTGTTTCAGGGGAGCTCTGCTTCTTTACTGTCTTCATCCATACTTGTTTGGAATTATTCTTCCATCCTGCACTTTTTGTGGAAACACTATTAGAAGCATTAGTACAAGATGGGATGGATGGTACCTTCTTTTTAGAAGTTGTTTCCCTTTCATTAGAGGATGTCTTTATTTTAGAATCATCCTTCTCAAAGCTCACTTGAGTGGCAACATTTATTCTTTCAGATGTCTGGGAGGCTTTGGCTTTGGGTGATTGCTGATTTGTCAATATCACCTCTAGTTCAAAGCATTTCATGTTAAGGGAGTTCTTCTCATCCTCAACAGTTCTTAGCCTTCCTTCCCAATTCTCCACCAGTTGTTTTATCTGGTCTTCATGCACCTTCTTTAATTCTTGCAATGAATTGTCCGGCTCCTTCACCCTTTTGACTTTGTCTCCTAGTTGAGCATCTTTGACAACCATTGACACTTTGTACCTCTTTTCCAGTGCATGGAAAACATCTCTGACCATTATTTTAAAGAAATCTTTCTCAAAAAGGCTTCTTTGCAACTCTTCAGCAGTGTCTTCATATCTTTCATTGCAAAGAGAAACAGTTTCATCCTTGGCATTCACCAGCTTTCTGAGAGTGTTGGTTATGCCAACCCTTTTTGCCAATTGATCTTCCATTGCATTGGCTTCTTCTTCCAACTGTGATTTTTCTTCATGAAGATCATGGATGCCTGTAGCTATACACTTTGCCACTTCCATGGGAACTGTCTTCTGAAGATTTTTGAGTGCACTTTGAAGATCATTCATTGTTTCAACTTCATCACAGCTAGGACAGGCTTTCTTCATCTTCTTGGCCTGTTTCTTCTTTCTATTTTTCTGAGTCTTGGCAGATATCTCCATTTGAGGCGGGTCACTCATTTCCTCAAATCTGCACTTCATAAAGACTCCCTTGGATCTTTTAGAGGTAACCTCCCTCTGATACCAATTGAAGTGCCCAGATCAGTGTGAATCACTGAGAGGGGGAGGGGGTGAATCAGTGATCCCTTAAAACTTTTTACTAATTGATTCCTTATCAATTAAACCTCTATGGCTGGTTAAAGCCTCGATCCACTATTCTTGTATCTCTCAACCTTTCCCGGATAATGCAGTAATGAAAAGGCACAAGACACAAGGATTTACAAGGTTCGGCACCAAAGGCCTACATCCTTGCCATGCTCTCTCAGCATGGATTCTCCCATTATAACTTGTTAGAATTACAATGGTCGATACAGCTTCCCACCGTATCTCTCCTGAGTCCCACAGGAGGGTCTTTATACTGCTTCACACAGTGTTACCAGAGTCCCACTGGCCTGCTCCATAATCCCACTGAAGACTTCTTCTCCCTGAGTCCCACAGGGTCTTCTCTTGGCTCCTCGAGTCGCACGAGTAGCTCTTCTTCACTTTAAGGTCTTCAAGTATCTTCAGCAGTCTGGGATAAAGACTGCTGGCCTTGCTCTTCTTCTGATCACTTGTGGTGAACAGGTCTTCTCATCTTGCTCGGGCTTTATCACCTTCTTCTAAGGATGCCCCGGCTTCTCTCCAATTACTGAATGCTCAGACAAATAATATCTTTATCTTCGGTCTGGTCCAGTCTCAGATCACTTCAACATCATGCACTGAGTGCATGGCAACTCTTCAAGATCTTCAAGTCTTGGACTCCTCAGATGCACACCACTGATTTAGCACTGTTCACGTGTGCACGTGCATGCATACATGCATGCACTTTCCTTTTCTTCCTCTTGGTGCAGTAGACCCACAAAGGGTATAATCAATTATAGCACACACCTTTTCCACAATCTTCACACACTATATTCAAATTGCTCACACACTCAGAAGTGTGTTTTTCTTTAGTGTGAGGGTCTCCTCAATCTTCCTTCTTCTAAGTGTGTTCACTTCACTTAGTGCACACACACTAGGTTCGGCCTCCTTATCTCATTGCACACAAAACTTCTTCACTTTGGCAAACACTTGATCTTGGCCTACTTCACTTGCAAAGCACACTCACTTCCTTGTTCTTATAATCTTCTTCAAAGTGTGCACTTCACTTATGCACACACATGGTTCTTCATTTTTCACACACAAGGGCTACGGCCTTCTCTTGTTCTTTTTGCACACAAAGGCACAAAGGCCTCGGCCTTCCTTCTTCACCTCTCACACACAAACTGTGGTCTTCCACTTGGTGCACACACACAAATAGTGTGGTCTTCCTCCTTATGCACACACACAAGGCTACGGCCAACTCATGTTCACTTTGCACACACTAAAGGCTACGGCCTCCCTTGTTCACCTTGCACACAAAGCACTAAGCCTTGGGTTCTCCCTCTTTGCACAAGATACTGCCCGTAGGGCCTTCTCGTCTTCTTGGTACACAAGCACAAGAGTCTCGGCCTCCACTTGTCTTCAACAGCCACACAAGGCTTGAGTGCACAAGGTAAGAGCCGCGCAAGCACTTGGGTGCATAAAGGCCGCGCAAGACCACCTACCCGCGGGGCGCGCAAGTGCAACACCCGCGGGATCTTCCTCCTGCCGCGCAAGGGTGCGGGCAGAGAGGGAGCAAGAGACTCAAGCGCGCAAATATGCAGCTCGGCTCCTTCCTGTCGCGCAAGAGAGGCGCACAGGGAACACTTCGGGCCTCGGGTGGCACCGGGACAACAGCCGCACAAATAATTTGCGCGGGGCTTCTACTTCACGAGGCAGAGGCTTCGCGGGACTCTCTTCAAACTTTCAACGCATCAGCAACGTATTATCGAGGGCTCGGCCTCATTTATATAGGCAGAGGAGAGGCGGTTCAATCCGCGTGATAAATCTCAAAATCCCGAGATCTTCGGATCTTTAAAAACCTTCCAAATCTTTATTTTCTTTCCTCTGTTTCACGCAGGATCTTCCTCTTTAATTTCTTCTACGTGCATGCGACTTAGAACGCATGCACGGCCTTCTTCTGATCCAAAACATGCACGCAAAAACACCCCACGGCCTTCGGCAGCTTTGCTTGCCTCGGCCTCGACCGAAATTCCTCATTTGTTGTATGCAAGCCAATTTTAAGGCATGGATGTATTCAGTGTAGCCATACGAGCCGAATGGAGGTCTCGGTTTCAAAAATGGTGGCCGGGAGCTCGAGAACACTGCTCGGGAGGCTCTGGTTCATGCGGGGACATCGCGGGTGGCTTCGCATGGCGCGGGGAAGAAGACGCGCGGAGAGCCGTTGGATTAAAGATTTGGAAGGCCGCGATCAGGATGGGCCGCGGCGGATTAGATGGGCGGCCGAGATCTGGCGCGCGATTGATCGTGCGGCCAGGATCGCTCCCGGGTGAAAATTCCGCGTCCCACATCGAAACGGGGCGCGGTTTTCACGCGGCTTATTAACATGCCGCTCCCCCAGCACCCTCAATTGAATCTCCTCCCTCCACGGTGCCGCCCCGCACCGTGTTCTCCCTGCGGGCGCGCTCTGCGCCCACTCTGCTCCTGCGGGCGCGCCACTGGCGCCCACTATGCACCTCTCGGGCGCGCTTCTGCGCCCACGCTGCGCGGGCTTCATCACCGCGTGGCCTCGGGGCTTATACACGGCCCGACCTCTCTTGGGCTGGCCCCATGGGATCCCCTTGGGCGTGGTGACCTGGTCCCACATGTGCCTTGGGTTGAACCCTTAAGGCTGGCCCTTGGGGTTGGCATATTTTTTGTTTTTGCAACAAAAACACTATGTCATAGCTAGGACTTTGTATAAAAACAATGTTAACCAAACGTAATATGCCAAGCCACATGCCCTTCAATCCATTCTTCTCCTTCATCTTCTTCTTGAGAATTCAAACATTAATCTTCTTGATTAGAAACAACTCCTCAATTAATAATTCTTCTTCAACATCTCATTTTCTACTTAGGAGAGAATTCTCAAGGATCTTCATCTTCAACCGAACTCCTGAATCACTTAAATTATTCAAAGTGCTTCATTGATCTAAGCAGAGATCAAGTTGGATCTTCTTCTAATTCACATGCACTAAGTGTTAGTGCATGGACTTCTTCAGTTCACTTCATCCACTTAGTACTTGTGGATGGATCTTCTTCAATCATCTCATGCATTGTCATTACAATGCATGGTCTTCTAAAGCTTGTTGTGACATTGTATCCAGTTGATACAAGTTCTTGGAACTTAAAGATCAGTTCAACAATCGTCTGATTTGTTTCTAGAGAATGTTTCAACCACATCTCCTATGTCACTTAGTGAATCTCCTAAGTGACATGCCTCTTAGTATCATGGCCATTCTCCTTCATCACCATCACTATCACATCCTTTGACATTCACATCTTGACTCCTTGACATCCATTCATTCCAAGACAACTTTATGCCTCATTGACAACAAATGCAACACAATGCACTTCATAGATATTAACCCAACCACAATACACATAGAGAAATATAATGTGAAATATTGATATAGAGATTCAATCAAAAATTATTCTTTATGTATCCCATTTTCTACCTAAAAATCATTATGTGGAAGAAATGTTTTAATTTCTATAGTTGTTGATGGAATGCTCTTAGTCATCCTGATAGTAATATAATTATATTTCTTAATGATAATAGTTACAGATTCATGTTCACAAATACAAGGGTAGTGAGGATCATGGATGTTTTGGAATTAGTATCATATTTATTTCCAATTCTTTACAAATAGTTACATATTGGATTTTAATTTAAGTTCATACAAATTGTGTTATTCGAATTGATGTCATGTTTAACCAAAAATGTTTTCCCTAACATTATTATTATCCATTATTAACAAGTATATTGTAATCCCATATATATTAAATAGTGATTTCCACTGAGGACATAGAAATAATCGGTGTTATATGATATTTGATATCACGGGTTTATGGTAATTAGTATCTCATATCCCCATGATATCTACAACTAATATTGACATAAGGATGTGAAAAATCATGGAGGTTTCAACACTCAAGGAAATCAAGGAATATGTGTAGGAGTTGGATTGATATCTACAATAATGATCCCGAAACCAAGAGAGACAGACATTCATATTGGTACCACAAATTTATATATTACCTTTGATTGAACCTTATTTGATTATATATATTTATAATACATTATTTCATCCACTATTGTCTAGTCTTTAGAAAAAATGTTCTAGAGGATTGACATGACTTTATAATAGTCTATTCCAATTTGAATCACTTATTTATACATGTTTTCTTATGGTTATTTCATGATGATTTGTTAAAATGAAATTTAGTATAAATTATTCATTCATTTAATAAAAAATACAATTTAAAACATAGAATGGATTGGATAGGTCTACATAGATATAAATTTTCCCTAATTAAATGTTTCATAGAATAATTAAGGAATAGTGAATGAAATTAAATATATAGAATTAGATAATAATATTGTTTAATCGTCTATAATAGGTTTATTCTAATATCTTGGTGTAATTATTAAATATTTATTATTTACATATAATATTTTTTGGAATGTTTTTTTGGAGTTTCTAGACGTCATATCTAATGATGATGTCTATATAATGTTACAAATACTACCCACTATCAAAATGAACACCCTACCATAACATTTCTATCATATTCTCTCATTTAAGGTATATCTAGTTTCCCATAAGACATATCATCCCCAACATGGGTCCCACCCACGTGCCCTAATGGATTATCATACTAATGATTGTCCCCATATTCCAAGAAAAACATTTCCAATGTATTTTTCCCTAACTCATACACACCCTGGGAAACCTACCAAGATGTCACCCATCCTAATCACTTCTCCCGAAGAGGTGAAAATTACTATTGAGTTTAAATTAAGTAGGATTTAGAAAAGAAAAGTGCACTTTTTTAAAACAAGTTTTATCATTTAGTCATTTAACCCTTTATCAGTCTTTTGTGTCTCTTTGCCCCCATTATACCACAATTTCTTTATTGTGGTTCCTAATCTCAACCCAGTTAGTTCCATAACACTTCTGGATGGGTTCCAACATTCAAAAAAATATAATCCTAATATGAAAAATCATCTCCAATAAATAATTCCACATGACTTCATTTATTTTTTCCAATATGGAAGAGGATTCCAACTAGTAGTGACGATTTAAATCAATTATTGGTGAGATTATACCTTCAATATCAGTTCCTTGTATAGATAATCAACAATAAAAATCAAAAAAAAATAATTATAGTAATACTTTGGAAAGGTAAAAATTTAATACATAAAATGTAAATATTTTAATGTGTTCTGTCTTGAAAAATTCATCAACGCATCAATTGGTTGAAATAAATAGATTGAATTTCAATTTTATCATGAAATCATGATTAAATTTGGGTTCTCTAATATGATCTATAGAAAAAAATTTGTGTTCATTTTCAATACCTTAACCAACTCTCTAAAATTATTGGTTGATCCCAAAGGATATATATAATCCTAAAATCCCCATACATGCAACCGTGCAACTCTTCAATGGACTAAAAATCGATGGAAGTAGTCTTAGGTGGCTCTGTATGTGCGGAGTGGACATAGGATGATAAGAGTTTTTTTATTTTATTATATATTTATTAATTTTCAATATTTAATTTCATTCTAAATACTCTAATTATTCATATAGGTGGAAACTAAAATTTGAAAAATGTTAAACATCATAACTTTTCATGTATATAATCTATAATGAATTTAAACTAATAATATTTGAAGTATCAATGGAATTTTATATGAAATTTATATACATTGATTATCAATGAGAAATTACTGATATTGATCAAAGGATAATTTATTATAAAAGAATAATTAGTCATATTATCATAAGATAATATCATGAAATTATAAATGATAATTGAAAAAAATTATCAACAAATAGTTACATTGATTTATCAAAGGATGGTCTATTAGGTTATCAGTATATAATTATTGAATTATAAAAGTATAATACCCTATATTTACTAGGGTATAATATTTTAAAATTACTTACATTGATATATAAAAATGAATTATTTTAATTATGAAATGATAATTGAAAATTGTTCAATGGATAAATTTTTGGAAAAATAGAAACAATGATAATTTTTTATATATTATCAAAAAATATTATAGAGTATAATTGTTTTAAATAATTGATGGGTAATTAATAAAGTACAATTTATCACAAATTTCAATATAATACATATAATTGGAAAATTCATGGTAAATTATGAAAAGATAATTATAAAAGGGTAATTTATGAAAAATTATCAAAAGAAAGTTAAAAAGTATGATTTATAAGAAAACATCATAAGATTATTGAAAAAAGGTATTCTAATATAGGAAATTATGAGGTAATTTAATGGGTTACTATAGATTAAATGATTTAATGATAATTAGAAACGATAATTTATAATAAAAAATTAGAGATAATTATAATAGGATATTTTATTAAAAATTATAAAGAGATAATTATAAAAGGATAATGTATAAAAAATTATCAATAGATACTTATTCCTCTATAGAATATTTGATTTCATCGGATTACCAAAACAATAATTTATAAATTTTTCAGGGGATAGATAACATCATTGCTTGTGATATTTTTATAAAAATTCTAAATTAACCTAGGATGGGGAAAGTATCATTTCATTTGATTTTTTATTTCTTATGAAATAAAATATCTAGTGTTTATACATGGAAAATTCAGCGAACCTAAAGATTTTACATTTCAATTTTCATTATAATATGACCATGAAGATGTGTTATTCCCTGTTTGTATTTCCAATCTAGTTATCATACTTTATAAGGTGGGTTAAACATGGCTCTATCATCAAAAACCTCAGGATAGGATGTTCCTTTACTTTTTGGTACCTTTTACAAAATTTTCCTTAATATCATTATGCATTGAAAGATTTTGATGGCTATTCAAAGTTATGATCATATGTGGGTGTGTTTTTGTGAACCCCCATGACCCTTATGTTTCAATTCTAAAAAGATTACCAGTTTTTAATCATCCATCTTGGTTGTCAATAACATGTATTATGTCTAAAACATTACTTATGATGATATTTTATATTTTCTCTAATATAATTCACTGATATGTGTGAATTTTTGGTATTCTTCATATAAAATAATGTATATGTAAAATTAGGACATTTTAATATATTAGAGTGGCAGCGTGATTTTTGTTCAACGATGATAATGAGAGACCTATCAATAGGGTTCACATTCGACAATGAACTAGAGATGTAATGTGATTTAGTGGATGACTAGAATATGTTCTGGGGTATGTTACACAATACACAGGGGATGTAGATTAGATCTCGATTCAAATAGAATTCTAAGAGAATAATTTACTTAATGAATAGTGGTTTTTTTTTAGTTTCACGATAACATGATGCCGAGTAGCTTGATTGTTTATACTTATAGATATTCACTAGTTCTTTTAACACCATGATTATATGCACATGATGTATATAGGATTTGAAGGGGTATGTTTCTTGACTTCTAGGGGATGGTGGGTAGCTCATTCTTATTAGGGGATACTAAGAGAAACAATTCCTTGATGCACAGTTATGAAGAGTTTAACTATCACATGATGCTGGATTGGAAGAATCATTAGCCTCATGGACAATCCAGTATTCTTATGACACCTTGATTATCCATCTATTATAGAGTTGTATGAGTTATATCTTTGGGTTATTGCAGCATGGTTATCTCATGACCTATGAGTTTTGGATTGTATGTTACTATGAATGTGACATTATTTTTATAATAATGGTATAA
Source organism: Viscum album (assembly GCA_963277665.1). Lineage (NCBI taxonomy): Eukaryota > Viridiplantae > Streptophyta > Magnoliopsida > Santalales > Viscaceae > Viscum > Viscum album. Next base: position 105,474,402 of record OY728141.1, read on the forward strand.
AATCGTATATTTTATCGCATATGGTTATGGATGGATTTGTTGTGTCCTATCGAGTCCTATACTGACACACTACACATGCATATCTATTTTATTTTAGCATTATTAAGGGATCTAGAAGAGGTAACGGGACCTATGGTATCCTACTAATATGATTTGGGTGGACAATGTAGTGGGATATGAACGAAAGTAGTGGGAATTAATGTCAATAATTTGTTACTAATCTGATTTATTTACCATGAATATAATTGAATAATTTGGGATCTACTTATATTTACTTTTCATGTCATCATTTTTAACATTCAAATAGATTACATTGTTTATTTATTTTATTATTTATTAGTATCAATATGACATGATACTGAGGGTATTGTCTCCCAACTGACGAATATAAAACCTCACTGATAATTTCCATCATCTTATGTATGTGGAAGCACAAAAGATGCAACCTGGGATTACAGTGCTACCCCAATGGTTTAGTTTATGATATTTCATATAACAAATCTACTAACCTCTTGTTTTGGATAATGTTTTAACATAATTTATCTATTATTTGGATATATTTGTTTCATACAAAACATTCTTAGTTTAGGTAATTGTGGATTTTGAATTATGATTTTATGTAGAAATGATTTATTCCTCACATTGATTATTATTGAGATTATTTAATTAAAATTATTAATACTCAATATAGTAATATGCGGATGTAAATTATATAAGAATTATTTTCCAAGGATACATTTAAGATTAATATCATTTCCCTGGATATATAATTTATTTTATTATTTTATGTGAACTAGATTGTTTCCAAATATCAACATTGGTTCTGTATAACATCAAATCTAGATGATGTGAGATTAAATTAATATATGAATTTCAATATTTTTTTATAATAGCTATTTTTAAATTTTTATGTTAGTTTGTATAAAATGTTTTTTATTTTCATTGTAATCCTAGAAAAATTATTTCATGAGTTCATATAAATGTTTGTGGTATGGTTCATTAATTAATTAATAAGTACTTGAAAATTGTGGAGTATCAAGATGAAGAATTGAGATCCATTCTAATTTTCTTTTAAAAACATGAACTACATGAGAAACTAAATATCTCAAAATTATAAACATATATGGTGGATTTAATAAATAATGTTGTCAGTTATTATTAATGATGTGACATCCCAAACCCCAGAATCCCTGAGTTGGTGTCCATTTTATTATAATATCATAGATACATGATATCAAATCACCATGGACTGATCAGTTTAGTAGCATTAAATACTATATATATACGTAGTTTATATATTTAATTGGAATTATATATAGTATGTAAAAGTAGAAATTAAAATTTGTCTTGTCACTTGTTAAAATATTTCATCTTCACAACCTTTAGAATAGAAATAAAAATGATGATATCACACACATGATAAGTGTTATATGGTAAAATTATATGTAATGTCATGTCAATAAGGAATAAACACTATGGAATAGTATATAATCTAAAAAACATGAAATTAATACACTAAGAATGAAAATTATTCCATATATTTGTTAATAATTAACTTATCATTGAATTTAATAAATGACTACTGAATGAGGAAAATGATTATTAAATGGATGTAATTGATTTGGAACATGAACCATTATTCAGTGAAAAAATTTTATGTCTGTAGGTAAAAACCAATCTAATTCTTTTTGAAATAAATATAATGGGCGTTTCACCAACTTTTTTGTCTCATGATACCTGATAATACATTGAGGGGCCATAACGATCCACACCCATCACTTCGTGTCTATATAACTCTGAATACTAATATTAAATTCATTAAAACACTAATTATCAAAGTATACATAATGAGTAGATGATACATATTCATATATATTTTCTAAATTAAAAAATATCCAAAAGAGACTCCATATATAAAAATGTTAAATTTATAAAAAAATAATAATATAAATTATAACTTAAATAAGGACATTTAATGAATGAGTATCACAAATGAAATGAAATAATGGATACATAAATCATGTAAAATAATTGGTGAATAAATAATAAACAAGGGGAAAATCATGATACCAGAGAAAAAATGTTAGTGATAATCATTTTGATTATTCTAGTGTATTTTTGATCATTTGGAACATGTTTTTTTATTAATTAATATTTTTTATATAGTGGACCAATTTTAAAATATAATTTGTAATTGATTTATTATATTCCAGTATAATCATATATATTGGTTTATGACTATACATTATGTTGGAATTAAAAAATGAAAACATACTGTCCACGAAGGTAGTAAATCAGCACCTCACAAATGATGTTTTCATTATTTAGAATAAAAGGGGAGAGGAGAAGAGATTTAAGGATGGATAAAACATTGACATAATTAATTTATCAAATATATAATATTTGGAGTTATCATGGATGTTTGGATATAGTAGGTGATGAGTGTATAAGAAAAAAATTAATTAAAAAGAAATTAAATGAAAAAAATGAGTTTTCCTCTTGAATTCGTCTCCTTGGGAACCTCATTAATAGACTTTGATTTATGTATTTTGTACAACCTAGAACCCCCTAGATGTGGGTAAATGTAATGGGAGAACTACTAGGAATAAATTGAACAAGCTTCATGTATTAAGAAGTGTAAAGAGAATTGATTGTGAGGGGTTTTATTTATAGTGGAGGTGAGGTGTTTTTTTAATATTTTATGCATTTTATTATTATTTAGTAACAATACTATGAATATTTTGATCAGTATCACTAAATATATTAAAATAATTGAATTTTGATCTATATTATGGGATTAAATTCTCTATAATTAATCTATGAAATGATAAATCATGTATTTATTGAATAATATAAATTATTGTACTCCACTATTCAAAAAAACTATTTTAGAAAATTACCAAAAATTCCCCCCAAATCATGTTTCAAAATTAATATTTTAAAAATGATTTCCATTTATGAAAATAATTTTATAAATATGAAATATTTAATGTTTATCTAAAATAATCGTATATTAAAAAAATACAAATTTTAGAATATAATTTTTTAAAACACTTTATAAAATTAATTAATGTATCATAAAATTATTTTATTATAATAAGAGAATAAAATATTAATTTATGAGTATATTTGATGAAAATATATTATATTTTTAATCATTATTTTAATTTTGAATAAATATTGATGGCTTATAAAAATTTAAACATTTAATTTCACAGTTTGAAATAATTTGATTACATATTTTACAATTTAAATATATCATAAATTCATTTATAAGATTCATTAATTTTATTTATACTTTCATAAGTTATGTTAATATTAAAATTGTGGCATTACTATTCATAATGGTAACATAACAATTTTGACGGTCAGGTTACTATTTAATTGTATATTACTATTCGTTTAAGCATAATGTTGTGAGAAACATAAGATATCAAATAAATATATTTAAGAATATAAATATCGTATAAACATTTCTCAATTTCTATAATTATGGATTTTGATCTATGATTTCATGACGATGAGTTTTATTCATCATAATGTTTATCCTTTGGCTGATTAACTCTAATTTTTCATTAATTCATAGAGTGATTTGAAAATGTGATTTATACAGAAATACTTTTCCATATAGAAAGTTTGGATTAATTACCACATTCATGCATTGATGACCAATTTTATCATTTTAGGTGACCATGTTAGATTCTAATGAAGAATCTGGTTCTTTATAACATGAAATCTTATTGAAGTTAGAATAAATTACTATAAATTCATTTAGTTGTTGTTGTTATCACCATTTGTTAATCGTTGTGTAAGTTTGTATATAAAATTTATTTTCTATATTCATGAATATATTATAATTATTTATTGAAGAGTTCATAAAAAAATTATGGTATTTTTCATTAATTAATTACACAATTTCATGAAAATTGAGATGGATCAAGATGATGAATTGAGGTCCTTTCTAATTTTCTTTTAGAAATATCATATATAAGAAAACTAGTTAAATGAAAATTCTAAATATATGAAGTGGTTTTAATAAATCACGTGGTTTTTTATTATGTTGTTTGTAACATCCATGTCCCTAGTTTTATGAAGTCTGTGGTTATGTACTTTCAATGACATAGATAAAAGAGATCACACCACTATGGATTGACCGGTTTAGTAGTCTCATAGAATCTCAACACATACATTGTTTTATTATTACATTGGTAATTAAACATTGTACATAAAAAATAATTTTCATCTATTGACTTATTCAAATATTTATACATAACAATATCAGGATTGAAAAAAATAAAAAGGTGAAGTCAGATGCTCAGTAAGGGTTATATGGAATAATTATAAGTGATGTAAATTCCATAATGTATTGAAATTAGGGAATGGTAACTAATATGAAAATTACATGACCTCAATACACTAAGGATTAAAATTCTTCTATAGATGTTTTCATATTACGAATCTAATGGAATGTAACAAATAAATAATATTTGAAGAAAATTATTACTAATTGGATGTCATATAAGTAGCACATGAACCATTATTCCATCAATACGGTTTAAGTACATGGGTATAAACCAATCAGATTCTTTTGGGAAATAAACACAAATGGTTTTTAGACAACTATTTTTTCATGACATATATCATTGGCTCGAGGGGCTATAATAGGCCCTCATTTTACTACATGGATTCAATTCATTAAAAAATGAGTTATCAAAATATTATTATCAAGTAAAGGTGAAGGATTCATTATTATTTCCCGAATTAATAAAAAATCCTAATTAAACACTGTATCAGAAAATTACAAACTACTATGGTAATAATAATATCCATGATACATGTAATATGGACATTTAATTAATGATGAACACAAATTAATTGGAAAAGTATATAGACCACATACAAGGAATAAGTGGTTGATAGAGTATAACCAAGGGGAATGTAATAATTGTATCTATGGATGCATAGATTTAAATAATAATTAGAAATTTATAATTTAATATAGAAATAGATCATGATAATAAACACCAAATGAAGTGACATCATGTAGATTGAATTCTTAAAAAACATTACAAAAATTATCATTAGTTAAATTTATGGGTAAATACTAAAGTGACATTAAAATATGAAAATGAAAAATTGTTTTTAAAACACTATAAATTAATTAATAAATATTTTCTCTATAAAACATATTAATTTTGGAAAATATTGGTATCTTTAAATAGATTATGGATGGTACATTAAAATGTGTAAGTTATTGGGATGCCCCCTTTAATTGGGCTTTCTTTTCATTAAAAATTGAAAATTGATCCTTATAAAACATGTATTTCACATAAAAGAAACAATAGTTGAAAAATGTAAATATCATTATAAAGTAAAAAAACAATGTTGGAGGATTACATAATAATAAATATTAATTACATTGGGGTGAAGATGGTAAAATAATAACCCAAATGAAAAATGGATGTTCAGGCTGAATCCCTTGCCATAGGTCCAAATGTGTTCTCAACAAGATATTATTGGAACAGATAATTAAAGTAGATATTTTAATTAATAAACTCATAACCAATTTTAAATTTATAATATTTATTAGGATTTTATTATTTTCATATATGTCCTTTTTTATGAGTTATAAGATATAGATTTATCATTTGCAATCGTCTATTCCCTTGGTTTTCATGATCAATATACTTGTATACAAGAATGGAAAATCATATAAAATGTGAATTATTGTCAAAAATTGAAATATTATGTTATTAATGAACATATATAAGATTAAGTGGTATAATATTTATTTTATTTATATACTATGAGGATGAATCAATGATTAATTGATATTGATAATAATTTAGATTATTTGGGAATTTATTTGATAATCATGGAGTAGATTTTTTTAAATTAATGTTATGTATATACGGGTTGTAGAGCATTAATTAAGCTTTAATAATAATATAATAATAAAATTTAACCATATATATGGGTTTTTTATGATACATGAAGGAATAATAGAAAAATGAAAACACATCATCCCAGAGGGAGGTAAATCTGCACCTCACGGACGATGGTTTTAGGATCACAATAAAAGGGGAGATGATGAGGGAATTGATAGTGGATTTTACATTGAAATAATAAAATTACACTATATATATGTTAGTGAAGTTATCATGCATGATTTAAAGAGGAAAAGTGGAGATAATCAGAAAATAAAAGAAATTAAAATGAAGATAAATAAAAATGAAAGAGGGTTTTACCTCTTGAAATATTGTCATTGAGAACCTCTAGAAGGGAATTGGATTTTGGACTTATGTTCATAAAAAAACCACTAAGACAGTTAGAATATGCTTTGAAAGATTATGTGTTATAAATTATTCATTATTCATGGATGAAAATGTGTGAAGATAAGAGGTGGTGAAGGATTTCATATTTAGTGGGTCAAAGGTGTGTTTTTTGTAAAAAAAATTAATTTTTTTATTATTTAATTGAACACTATGAATATCTTTAGAATTATCACAAAATAAATTCAAATATTGAGGGATGTTTTGATATAATGGGGATACCTCATCCATACATCATCTATGACTTAATAATTCATGAATTTTTTAACTATGGTATATTACAATATTTCACTATTTATCAAAAATTAATCTATTTTAGAAAAATCCCAACAAATCACTATAAAAATTCATCAATATGAATAATTAAAAAATTAATGTTTTTTAGGAAAATAATTTTATAAATATGATAAATTAAAATTTTAAATATAATCAATATTTATTTGAAAAATTTTGATTTTTAAAATATAGCATAATTTATAATAATTTTAAAAATTTATATTTTCACATTAAATTATCTATTAATAATAATAATAATATATTAATTTACTATTATATTTTAAGAAAATAATTTTTTTGTTAAATCATTATGGTACTTTTTTGTTAATATCTCTAACTAAAAGAATAATAATCACTTAATTTATCATTTTTAAAACCTTTATTTAAATATTCCGTGATATAAATATATCATAATTTCATTCGTAAGAGGCCAAAATTCTATTTTTTCTTTCATAGGTGATGTTAATATTCTAATGTTCACAGTACTATTCATACTGGTAGAATTACTATTTAAATGTTTTATTTGATATTAATTGGTATATTTGTTTCTGTTAAAGCTCAATATTGTCTGCAACAGAAGCTATCAAATATATTTCTTTTATAAGATAAAATTCATAAAACCATGGTGTGTTGTTTTCTTCCCTAAATTAGAAATTTCATCCTTAATAACTTTCATTAATATTTCACTCCAAAAAGATTTGTGTGGTTCTTGTTAAAAATAACGTTATGTTCCCATGCCGCTTCATCCATTTTTTTATTCTATTATGATCCTTTACATTTCACTTCGACTGAAATCTATAAATGTTCTCTCTTTGGTCATGAATCACCAAATGATTTTCATTGTTTTTCAAATCTGGATACATTCTTATTTTATCATAATATTGTAGATGTTTTTGTTATAAGAAGTAATTATTTAACAATGTTATATAAAACACATCATGTTCATTGAAGAGAAATGGGGTAAGTTTTAAATTTATAATATACAGTTTTGATTCATTCCTAAATTTCAAATTATATGATGTACCTTGCCCATAACTTCTCATTATTACTGAAGCTTATTACACCCATCCATGGAGAATCTTTCTAAAACACTTGATCTCAGACTAGGAATTCCAAAGCCATTATCTAGTTGTTAGAATAACTCTTTTTCCTACATTGAGCCACACTAATATGTGTCTGGATAGAATTTACCTTCATCATTGTCTCTTAATATGTACTGGTCCTATATGTTTCCTCTCAGCAACTAATACCCCAAAAAGATATAGTTTTTCATGTCTTTCCTCATAATGCTTCATATGGTTAAATATTAATTATACAAGGGAAACTGTTATTGTTTTAATGTTAAAAAACAGTTAAATATTCTTCCCTCAATCCATGAATGTTAGGTGACCATGATATCATCATTTATTCTAATGTTTGATGGGTTTTTTTAAACTATTTGTTAGTTTTAGGGTGATAATAAGAACATATATGATGCTCAGTATCCATAGCCTACTAAATACTTGTCATGGATTTTGATGTAAATTTTAGGTCTCAATGATACTCAATAGATATAGGTTCTCTATAATGTCTTACAACTTCATAAATATAGATTCTAGATAGTTTCTCAAGAAGTAAATCTTCTCCTAGATAATAAAAATTTGCTTATTTTTTAAGATGATCAACAATAACCGATATTGAATCATTCCTTATATGTTCCATGGTATTCATGGAAAAAATTATATTTTAATTTCAACCAACTTCATTATAGGAATAGTTAGAGGATCCATGAATCCACTAGGATATTGTCTGTAAACATTCAATTGTGGTAAAATGAGACACATTGACACACATTTAGTAATTTCTTGATTCATGTTATACCACCAGAAATGTTCCTTTACATATCTACCCATCATGGAACTACTAGGGTGTATAGAGATGTTATAGCCAAAGGAATCATCAAATAGTTATCTTTCTATATCTGGTATTGATAGGAAACCTAAATTGATTCAAAATTTCGAAATTCCATCATCATAGACAATGTCCACCAATCATCCATCCTTAAATGGTATAATATTTTTTTTAATAATATCATTATCAGATTGAGTGATTTTTATCCTATCAAGTAAATGTGGATTATCTATCATTTAAAAAGTGTGCGATGATTCCATTTCCATAAATATTAATATATCAATATTTACTAAATCCAAGAATATAGGATCTTCTCAATCATTAGTTGTTGAAAAAGTCCAGGATCTTTTTAGTTTATTCATCTTCTAACATATTTTTCATTCCAATGTAGTAATTTATGGAGATAAAAATCATTGACTAACCAGCTCTGTCACCTCTTCCACATGTTGATATCATTCTATATAAATATGTATTTCAAAAAATACTGATCCATATATGTCTCACATAATTTACCATTGAAATAGTTTCTCTATATCTTCAAATCAATTATTATATCTTCTAACTCAAGATATTGAGTTAGATAATTTTTTCTCATGAATATTCAACAACCATGATTAAAACTGTTAACTTTTTCATTTATCATAAGGACACAACCCATTAATGTTTTTGATGCATCGAATTATATCAAAAGGCCATCATTTATTAATGGAAGTGTTATAAAAATATCATTAACAAACATTTCATTAATTCATCAAAACATTAAGATCATTATTTTTTCCATAATAACATATCCAATTTTCATTTGATCTAGGTTAATGAGTTAAAAAATTAGAAAAATTATGAATAAAACATTAATAGAAGCATGAGAAAAGTAAAAATATGTACTATAGATATGTTAATTTTTGTAATCCATTCATGGATTTCATTTTTCTGTTTATGATCACCAAATGCTACATCCATAGATTAAATATTTCTATGAACGGAAACAATTTGTAGCCAAAATTCACACATTCTAAACATCCCATTGATCTCTTTTTAAGGGTAATTTGAACAATCCCCAAGTTGTTATTTTGAACCTCATTGATTTTGAGTACACTCAGATATAATAAATAAATACCAAAACAAAATTATCATGATATTCCATAAATAATCTATTCATTAGATCCATGAAAACTGATAGTGAATTTGTAATTCTAAATTTCATTACTGTAAACTCATAACGTACATACCCAATTTGAAATGATTTCATTAGAATATATTTCATTACACACAATAGATGATATATAGATTAAAGAAAAATATTAAAATAACTTTGAGCTATGTGGCGTTGATAAAATGAAAAATCAATTTGAGGCTGAGGATACTTTTTCAATATTTCTGTATCATTTATTTATTAATATTCAATGCATGTCATCATGAATCCAAATTTCTTATTAGAAAATAGAATATGGTCTCCCCACATAGCAGCACTTGGGAAAATAAATCCATTATTACACAAATTCAATATTTATTTATTCATCTCCCTTAATTGTATATTTTCTATTTATAATAGGTCTTTGATATTGGTCTTGAATCAAGGATGAGATCAAATGTAAATTTAGCTTCACACTCTATGGGAGCCTAGGTAATTATTCAAGAAATACTTTAATGTATTACTTCACAATTGGTACATCATCATTTTGAATATCAGTTTACTAATACCTATATGTTAATTTCTTATCCTCCATAACAATTTTATTTAGAAGATCTACAAGGGGTGGATCTAGATAATAATTAGATATTGATGTTTTAATTATAATGATAAGGGATTCTACATCTTGATCATAGATTGTTATTTCTTTTTTCTTTCAATAAATATTTTTATCATATTTTGAAATCTGGATTATACTGTGGATTATATGAAATTAAACCATTGGTATGATGATAAGGTGGAAATCTAAAGAACATTTATCTTCCATACTAGGGACAGACTAACCTTTTTTTTCCAAGAGACATCCCTTAGAAATTTAGAGTGATAACTCATTTGTTAAACAAAAACATTGACGTCTTATTTTCTTAGAATACAGGTTAGATATAGAAGAGTGTGATGATCCATTAAAATATAATTAATTGGATAGATTTTTAGATAGGATTAATGCACTCGTCGCCACATTATTGTGTACTTCTACATCATATATGGGGATCTCATAATATTGGCCACCACCAATGTCAACATCTATGGTAGATTCCCTTGATTCTAGGGAAATAGGTTTGATTTATTCCATATTTCATTATAGTTTATGAATTGTACACCACTGACTTATTTTTTACCCTTGAATTAATTATCTTGATGAACATATTCTACACACATATAACAAACTCCCATTCCTTTCAGTCATTAACTAATATTCTTCTTTCCACAATTTTCATAGAACGGAAATATCGTCATTCCCCTACTCTTCTTTGATGCTTCACATTTTCCATGTTTATCTGAAGACCTATTTTTTCTCTTTATTTCCTTAGAACTTTTAACATGTATAATATTCCATCTCTTTGTTTATGTAATATAATATATTTCTTCATATGATTAAAATGTTTGAGAATCCAGTGCCATTAAAAGAAATTTTTTAAGACCATTATTGAAATGTTCAATATTTCCTTCCGAGTTATGTATGTAATATATAGAAAACCTAGCTAGTATTGTGAAGGTATGCTCATAATTAAAATAACTCTATTATTACATTTTCCTTAACCTAATTAATTTACTATACATTTCAGTTGGTTTCTTATGAGGGATATAGAAGTCAACAAATAATTATTTAAATGATATAAAATTAATTTATTAACTTTTTTCATTTCTCCATAGTATTCATGATCAATGAAAACCATTGATATGAATATCCCCTGGGGAAATATATATCTTGTACTAACATTTCATTTTTATTACATCTCAATTCTAGAAATATCATTTAAAGGGACATGATACAATGATAAGCTACCACAATATTTGTGGTTCCACTGAAATATCTGAGCATTTGTTGTATGAAACAATCCAACATAGATGTTGTATAGTTATTCATCATAACCTTTGTAATCTATCCTAATATTGACATGATATGATCATCTCAAAAACAGAATGTGTTCACTTTCTCCGTGGGGAAATCCATATAATTCCCGAGGGTGATTATAACATTACTTAAATTCCCCTCCATCACAAAATAAGGTCCCACACTATGTTATCTCATGATCATCTGCACTTTTCAACCATAATTCACTAAAAATATTTATTATATTTCTCAGGTTTATTTGTCATCCAATTTCCATGGTTTCGAATAAGATTTCCCTAATACAAAATATAACATCCCCAAACATGGTTTCCTAGATTCAGTGGTCATTTTATTATGATGGAATAGATACAAGAGATCACATAACCCTTGATCGATCAATTTAGTTATGATAAAGAAACTAGACACATAAACTTCTCCATTATTGCATTAATAATTAAACATAGTATGTGACCAATGAAAATATTGTCCTTCTTTTCACATGTTAAAATATTTATTCTACAAAACATTGGGATGGAAAACCAATAAAAGGGTGACATAAAATTCTTAATAAGAGTTATATATAAAAAAATAAGTGGAGAAATGTCAATAAATAATAAATGTTGTTGTAAGGAGAAATATATTAAACACAAATTCTATCAATATTATGAGAATATAAATTCTTCCATATAATTTTCATAACTAAAATCTCAAAAAATGTTATAAAAAAATAGTAATTGAAGAAAATAAGTATTAATTGGAAGTCATGTTTCTACGAAATACACCATTGTACTATCAATATAGTTTAGTTTTATGGGTAAAACACCATCAGATTATTTTTCTAAACAAATAAACAGGGATTTTAGCAATCCATATCATCTCATGAGATCTTTCAATGTATCAAGAGGCTATAACTTGTACCACCTATAACATCATGTCCAATTAATGCTTCATAAATTGATTAAATTGATAAAAAAATGTATTATCAATAAATTAATATTGAGTAGGGGATGCAGATTCATAATTATTTCCATAATTAAAACAATATTCAATGAAAAAACCATATGTAAAAAATAGTCATGTTACTATTTTATGGTATATTTCTATTTGTTTAAGCATAGTGTTTTCCAAAAGAAAAAAGATAAAATATATTTATTTCAGTTGAAAAATGCCACAAAATCATGGGCTATTATGGTGTATCACTATAAGGCCACCATATTTTATATTTATTTCTTATGGAATAAAAATGAAATATTCAATAGATTTTATTATACTCAATCCCAATCTTAAATGAAGAATAATATATCATAAATTTAAAATAAATATATTTGATTAGAGGTTATTAATATGATTAACCACATTACAAAAAATCATTTATAAAGTATTTATATAATTGAAACAAATTGATTGATATATAACATGTAATTACTCATTTCTTAGTAAATCCACTTTATATAACCCTAATAAGTTTTCATAAAAAATGTTTTATATTACATTTTATGGCTGAATATTATATTTAATTTATTCACCTATATGGAATTGTAAAATTTTAAAAAAATTTCCTTTTTCATATAATCACAAAAATATTAAGTGGAGGTAAGCATTTAAAATTTTTTATAATGAAATTATTTTTAATGATTAGTGAAAAATATTGAAATTTTTATAATATAATTTATATTTACATATAATTCTAAATATGTTTTTAATTTTATCATAATGTAACATATAAAACATTCAATTATATATAATTTAATTATTTATTTCAGAATCACCATTTTGAATAACTTTTTTTGAGAAATATAAATTTTAGGCTATAATAGACTTTTATAAAAGTTAAATTTATTTATTTTATGAATATATAATAAAATTTAGATGTGTGACTTATAGAATATTAATCTCAAATCAATAATACCATATTCAATATTAGGAATTTCAGTTGTATTTAATACCTCAATTTATGTTTTTGTGATTATGAATCATAATCATGGTAAATATTTATCACCTCGGTATGAGTAAAATAAGTAAACCATGTTCCACACTATGAGATAAGGCCAATATATCCCAAAAGAATTATTTACCCTTTTTGATTTTTATATTTTTTGAAATCTTATTTAGATTTCTAAAATATGTATGTTTTGTTAAATTTTTTATAGATTCATACCTTTATTTTTTTATGTGATTGATGATTCAAAAATTAAACACCCATGTTTTTAATTTCACATATAATTTCACATATATATTATAAGATCTTATGAATTAATATAGAATATTATTTATAATATAATTATTCTATTTTTATCATGTTACATTATTTTTAAATTTTAGTGATGGAATATTTACCTAAAATACTTATGATTCACCAATACAATTCATGTATAATTAAAAGAAAAAGAAAATTAATAATTTTAAAAATAATAAATTTAATAAGTCTTTTATGAGTTATTTTTTTGAAGTAATATTATATAATAATAAAAATTATTAGTTATGATTTTTAAGTTAATATCAGTGTTATTTTTCAAAAAAAATTCTATAATTTCGGAATTTTTGAATAGTTATTAAACCGGAATTATTTAAATATAATGTTAAATAACATATAATTTAAAATCATATCATTATAAAATAGAGTAATTATGTTGGGATATTTTCTCCAAATTGATTTGAAAAAATATTTTCTTCAAATTTTTAATATATAAGTAAATTTATAACTCTTTATTATTGAAATATTTTTTATCATGGTTATGGTTAAATGTGGAAAAAAAATTCCAAATCATAAAGATATCTATTATAATTTCACAGAGGAATATTAAAATTATTATTTGTTAGAGTTATTAAAACAATTCCCTATTTTATTATTTATATGTTGGACACTTTGTGAAAAATTTTCAAGAATATATATTTATTATGTGTCAATATTTTATGAAATTCATAGTTTATAATTTCATGTATTATAATAAGACCCTATTACTCTTCTACTAATCACTACACCATGAGATGACTATCTCAAAATGGGCCAACAAAATTCACAAAAACAATTCCTAGAAAATATATTATGGATTTTAACATTTAAAATATAATTACAAGGTTATTTATGAATCAATATAAATTATTTCTATATATGATTATATAATCATTCCACCCGAACACTTCCGATTTATTTATTCTTCTACATAATATAATTTTTTGGTATTCATCTTAAAATAATTTCTCAATAATCCTCATTAAAATGAAAATTTTCTATTATTATACAATAACTTGTACCGCCATATATTCAATCGAATGAGATAGTAATATATTTCTCATTCAAATATGCAGACTACCAACCATCGTAGATATATAATTAATTCATTATCACCATTACTCCTTACTAATTATTTTGCTGAATTAATTATTAGTATATGATAATTCAGAAATATTACTTTTTCTATGGCTAGAATACTTTATTTTTCATACTTATCTTATTTTTGTTAGAAAATCGAAACAATCATTATTCATACATATAAACTATCGTCTCTAAGACAGTTATACATTATTTTTCAATATCCTCCTTTTTTAGAGCATAATAAAACTTTATATAGTAAATATATAGGATATTAATATAATGATTAAGTTTTTTATTACTATTGAACCCTGATCAACCAACCAGGACACTAACTATTGTACCAAAACATTCATGAAAAATGAAATTCTTAACTACAAAAAAATGAAGATTTAAATATAGACATATTAATTAATTGGTGTTAAATTATATAAGTGGGTCATATTTGATATTATATGTATGAATTTTATTTTACTATAAACTTAAAAAAATTAAATTTAATATGCAAGAGTCTATAGTTAAAGCGATGAAAGATGAACTTATGTTTGAGGCTTAATATTTAAATTTCTTTTTAATTAAGATGGTTTATTCCAGAATTGTTAATGACTGAAATATGATATGTGTCTAATTATATTATTTAACTATAATATACAATAGTAATTCATTTAATTTTCAAATAATATTAAAATTTCGTTCTCATTGGTAATTAAAATGATCAGGAAAATGTTATTTTAAGAAAAAATGCCTTTATTTCGTCTTGTGGCATGCATATTTTTCATTGATGTATATTCTTATAGAGAATCATAGATTCATTCATGGGATGAAAAATTATTAATTTTTTTCACTCTCATTGAATTATTATGGTGTGTTGGTGTGGTGAAATATTATTTAGATCATTATCTTTAGTAGATTTATATATGTTAGATATACCATGTGATACATTCTCAATAGATCATTCTTAATAAATTATAAGTCTTTTAATTTGTGGATTTTGAAATTGATGAAAAAAAAAATCAGGGGATATCTTTTCCAAAACATAGATTTGTATTAGGAGGGGGCTAGATGGATAAATCATTACCACAGATTATATCTTGTAGAGGCTAGTTGTCTTGGTGAAGTGAATAAATATTTATGAGTAACTATTTCATACAAAATACAAAATGTATTTTGGAATTATTGTGTTATTAATTAAATAATTTTTAAATATTATTATTCTATGGTTAGTAAAACTAACTCTATATTTATGTTTTTTTATTAGGTTCATACATGAGTGGTATATCCACTGAGTTTTTCTGTAATGCAATTGTTATAAATCATTACCTACAAAAGTTTTATTTTCATGAATGATAATTATTTTAGAGTTGTCTAATATGATGGAATAAATTTTTATAAAAATTACATTTCATTAAATATTTGATAATAATTTGAATAATTTACAGAGAAGGCTCTATAGAAAGGAAATATATTATATATACTTTAGCATACGACAATGAATCTACGTGACTATGCTTGTTATGGAATTTTTAGATTCATTATATAGTGGATCTATGATATTTTCGTGTAGGGTTCCATATGATGTTTCAATTTTCACCATAGGAAGGTGTTGTGGAATGGATTATGGGACATGGTTTTCATGATTCCCCTTATACTGTTTTGAATTTTATGTTGTGGTATTGTTATATTAGATAAAATGTCAATGACACCCTGTTAAGGAAACTTTATCCACGGATATAGGTGATTCAATGTGGAGGACATGGGAATATAATTTTTCAGTTATTCCTATCTAGGGTTTGTTACTAAATGGTGTTGAGTGTTACACTATAACGATTTTGGAGTTATTTCATGTCTTGGGTTTAGGTAAAGCTTCAAAACATGGTTCTCAATTTTTTATTTATTTTGGTTTGACCACCTCAGTTATAAACTAAAATTTATATATGAAATAATTATTAATGTAGTTATAAATTAAGACATTTTGTATATCATGTCATGTTTTCTTGATAGAACCGAAAAAATTTAATAGAGAAACCCATTTATCAGGAAATTCACTTTTTCATTAATACTTAAACAACAATGTCATATATATCAACACCAATAAAACATTCTTCAATTATTGAAAAAACATTACTATCAATATTCTGTTATTTAATCTAGTTTTTAATCCTTTAATATTTATTTTAGCTTGATATAAAAAGAAAAAATTATTTTAATATAAATTTAGATATTATCTCCATTGTTGGGGATAATTTTATACCGTTGAATTATGATTATCATGTTTCTTTTGTTATCATTTTTTTGTTTTTTATGTTTCATTTATTTGGGAATGACAACTCACATACAATTAGGATGATCCTAATTTTAGAAATAAATTTTTAGAAGATTTTATTCACCATCCTATATAGTGGTTATCGATATATCTAATGTGTTAGGGGAGTAAAGAGTTATCATTGTAAAATATTCTACTAATTTTGGTGAATCATTATTTTAATATCATTTTGAGGATAGTAAAAATTAACCTAAATAGACAATGTATGAAACTAAATTAGTTTATTTTTAAGAATAGTGATTTATAATTAGTTTATGAATATTCATTTTATTAAATTTGAGTTGCTTCCCATTTATTTACTAATCATTATGTATCTACATTGTTTTTACTCTTATGTCTAAAAATTAATCCATATAGTTAACTAATTACACACTTATAGTTACTTTCCTAACGAATGGAAATATGGAAATTATGATGATATTTTTTTGGGGTTTATTTTAAAGTAAAATGTTGAAGGAATTATATTAAGAATCTAGAAGTGTTTTTTTCCAAGGTACACTAATTTTTAAACTATATATGCGGTCATTCCTACTGATTCTACTCTTGTATTCAATAGATATTTCATATGAATAGGATGATGAGAAGAATTTTTTGCTGAGATGGGGAAGAATGAGTCGTTTTGGGAAACATCTACTGGTTCTCTTTCTTGTCAATCATGAGAAGGAGTAGTTGCGGCTATAGTTGTGGACATTACATTATTAATATTAATTGAAGAAAGTGATAATTTAATGGGTTTAATAGTATTATTTAGGGATGATATTGTTCTTTTGTAGTTCCACTATAAACATTTGTGTTGATGGAATAACTGATATAATATGTTAATTAATGAAAATATAATGAGGTTATCGGATTAATTATGTAATAAAAGCCATTATTTATGAAATTCATAAATGATAATTCATATGCCATTTTTTTAAACATAACTTTTTTGAGATTGAATATACATTAATTATGTATTACAAAAGGATATTAATAAAATATTTTATTATGAATGGATTTAATCTAAAAATTGATGAAATTAAAAAACATAAATGGTATATATATATATATAAATAATTTATAAAAAATGGCTAAAAAGGATGTTGGGGTTTCTGTGTATCTCATTATGTTAATAGGGTAGTTGGTTTTTTCCCAAATAATTAATATATTGTTATTAGTGTTTGATGGAAAGAAGAAGGTTAATTTTTTAGGTAGAAATGATTAGGTTGTTTTGATATTCGAGTTTTTAAAAAACCAGAAGATCATAATATATCATTATATTTAAATAAGTCAATATATCCGATATCTTTCTCCTTACAAGACAAGAAAGAGAAATGAATCTTCGATAAAGGTTTCCAAATGTTAAATATTATTTATTACTGATAATACCAAGTAATTTAATAACAATGATTGAATTAGAGTAAATGTTTTATTAAATATTTATTAAATTAAATTAATGGTTAATATTTATAAAAAATAAATCCAAATTCATCGATAAAATAACTAAATACTGAATAAATGATTAAAAATATAATTTTCTAATTTTTTTATTTATCTTATATAATATATTTATAGAATTATTAGATAATAAGAAAATAAAATTATATTATAAAAAATAAAGTACCATAAAAATAATCTGTGATTTTTATTAAATATAACTAATGAAAAAATTTACATTTTAAAGAGATATTTTCTAATAAATAAATGTTAACTTTATTTTGTGAATATAATTTAATTTTGGATTATCAATATTTTCAAATTCATGTATATAAAATTAAAATCAGTTTTTATGCACATTAATAATTTTTATGATGATTATTATTAATTACAATAAAAATTTAGTATATGCATGAAAATTTTTATATTTATTTTCCCTAAATAGATTATTTTTTAAACAAAATGGCCATTATAATAATAATTTTCTTCTCCAAAATTAAGAAACTATTTCAGTATTATTTCTATCGATTAAAATTAAATTACATAGGTTAAGTAATTATTTCATTAGTAGATATAAATTTGTTGTTTTGAGGAATTAATTTCATATGTGTTATAAAATTTTCATCTACAAAATTGATATTAATAAAATTTTCAATATTCAAGTAATATAATTTTTAATTAAATATAATATATTTAACATATGTTATTAATAATTAAATATAAATATGAATGAATAATAATTAATATATGAAAATACACTTTTTTATATTCACATTTATACGTATATAATGTCATTTAAATTATAAGTTAATTTTAAAATACATATAAATGGATTTGGTTAAATGGACCCAAAATTCGAACGTAGAATGTCGAAACATCAAAATATGAGTCATCTTATCTTTATAACATTAAAATAATTTGTATTTCTATTTATTAATCATGATTGAAAAGGGTAAAATCATAAATTACCTACATCAATTGTCTTATCAAAATAACACAAACAATATATATAAATCTCTTTTTGGTATAAAATTCCTACGCACATGTCTGATCTACCATTTCTCCTCCCTACTCACCTATCAATCATGAAATTTCATTATCATACCTATACATTTATTTCGAAATATATGTCCCTATATTTGACCATTATAATGATATTTCATCTTCTAACATGAAGCCCAACCAATTATTAGAAATACCCATGAAACTCTAAAAAATGTAATTCTTCGAGATCACCAATATAAATTTTCTGACACCTAGGCTTTAAAATATAATCACGTACAACATTTCAACCTTATATTTTAAGATAAGATCCATATTATCAACATAAGTATTATATTTCCTTTTAAATTAACTCTTTTAATTTATATTCAGCCACCACAAAAACAATTATAACCATATTTATATAATGGAAACAAGATAACTAATATAATAAAATTCACTTATATTTTTTAACAATAATTTATGTTTCCCCTACAATTAAATTGAAAAAAATGAAATGTTGATCAAGAGTGTTTGTAGACTACCACATCCATATACGTTTCATTAATTTTTTCATCACCAGCATTCTAGAATTATTATATAAGTGGTTGTAGTTAGAATATAGGAAATTTATTTCAATAATTATATTATAGAACTAAAAATTTTGTTTTTGTAATTAATATTTTATATAAATTATTACTCTAGCATTAACTGTCCTAAAAAATACACAGAGAAAATTATTTTTTTCCAACTATATAACAATATAATATCGATTATTACAGTATCAAAATTATCACGCATTTAATATATCATATTAATGTATAATAAAAAATATAATTATGTTTGTATTGTTATTTAACTACTAAACCACATGATAATCACCCATTAATCAGGTTAGGAACTTATTTGGGTATGTTTGACTACCCACCCGAGCAATAAAATGCATATACGTAATGTATGAATATGAGAACATATTATATATTATAAAAATGTATAAAGGTGTAAATATTATTCTATATTTTTTTATGTCATATAAAAACATATCTCATTAATTATGAAATAAACATTTAGTTAGGGAGAATCAATGAAATATGCTTTTTGTATATTTCAATTATATTGACCACAACTGAAGTCCTCATGAAATTTGATTAAAGATTTATAATTTTTCTTTAAGAATATATTATAGTAATTTATATTACTTAATATTAAATTAATTAGTGTAAATAATAGATACCAAAAACACTTCTATTAATATATTTTATAACTAAATTGATTAAAGACACCAGATTGGAAAATATGTAAAAAAACTAATATTAAAATGTATATAATGATTATAAATGAATTTTATAAATTATTATTATTATAAATGTTTTAATATGGTATGTATTTATCTAACATTATATAGTTATTGATTTTTTTTATTCTAGGTGAGGAACAAATCAGCACTGAGGTATGTGTTTTCATTGTAAATCCATAAATTTTGGTTATGTTTATTATTATCCACTTAATTTAAATTTTTTGGTGTCATTAGACCCTATATATGATATCATATCATAAATTATAATTCGATAATAATGTGTGTATTATATTTTTATTAGACACATTTCATGGGGTTTTGGTAAAACATTTCCCCAATTAGTAAGTGGTTTAAAGGGTTAAATTATGTTTTTTATACATGTTATATATTGTACATTGTGATAAAATTTTATAGTGTTATATAGATTTATAATCCCATCAGAATTATATGTTATATTTCATTTTAATTAGTTTCATAAAATAATTTTCATAGTGTTCAATTATTTAAAGGTTTTTGAATCAACTATAAACTATGTGTAAGAGTTTTGGGTAACAAAATGTTAATTCATTGATTTAAGAATGATATTATTAAATTATTTCATATATTTTGGGTGTATTTATTCATTTTATATTATTTATTATTATTATTTAATTATTCAATGTACCCTTCATTGGTGTAATCATTTAAGAATTCTTTTTAAATAATTTTTTTCATCTATGGTAGCATCTTTCAAGGTTTCCCCTTCTACACTAGGGTTAGTTTTTTTGGAAAACAACCACTGTTTTACCTGGATTCATTATGATAATCTTATTCTAGTCTTCAATTAAATTTATTCTTATTTCACTTTTTTGTACATCACGTTTTATAGGATTCCTATTGTATGATCTTTATATTAAAATAATGTTATTATATATATGTGTGAATGTATTGTTGTGTTTTTTATTTTCATTCGAATATAAATGATTATTGAAATTTAAAATATGTATTTATTAACCAAAAATATTATTTCTTTATAGTGTTTATGTTCATGTTATATATTTTGTTAAAAAAATGAAAATTATTTACATTATTGATGAATATTGGTTGCTAATTTTCGGTGATTATGTGCCAATATTTAGTATCATTCAATATACCTATAATTATGTTTCTATTCTATAGTGGTTCCTTATTATATAGTATGAATTGAAATTTTCAAAATAATAGTAAATTCATTGCGAGAAATATAGTCATGGTTGGGAAAAATAATTATATACGACCTCGATGCAATGAAAACTCTCATGAGAAAATCTATGATTATATTTCTTTTGTATTATTTTACATAATAGGATATCATCTAAGAAGAAGACTTTGTATTTTTTTTATTTAATACATTATAAATTCTATTAGTATGTGATATTTAATTTTGATATCCAGATTTTTAGACATTATTATGTGCATATAATGCACTCAATGGAAGTGATTTTTTGAATTATTCAGATTATTTATCGCTTCCATATTTTATATAAACCAATTTTGTTTTGGAAAATAATAGTTATATCATTCTCATACCAAGTATTTTATGTAAGACAATTGGATTATTTCCATTCACTAGGTTAAGATATCATTTATCACATGTGATGTGTTGAAAAGGATAACATGAGTGAATGAATTCAAGAAGATATTTAACAACCATTTCTGAATGATTTGTTTTATAAAAAGATTGGAAAATGATTTTTTAAAAAAATAATGTAGGTTTTGTTAGTTTATGTCATTATATAAATTATATATATATATTCTATAAAATATCCTTATAATATATGATATTAAATAACATTTTTTTTCAATTATGAATGGTTATATCTATGTATTTATAGATTGTATCAAAGTATGTTTTTAAAGAATATGTTGATTGTGAAAGATTTAGGAAATCAGGTAAGGGGAATCATAGTTGACAAGTACATCAGCTATATGTGTAAAATGATAGATTCTTAATTAACATGTAACTTTAGAAACACCAAAATTAGTGGTTGATAACATTACGCAAATGTATAGGTAGTCCTGGTTTCCCCTCTTATATCCCAATATACATGATTTCAAGGAAATTAGTTGGAAACATATCCCTCATCTCTTCACAAGCATAAAATGTAGTATGAGTTGTGATTCCTTTAGAGAATATATATATAAATATTCTATAATTTCTCATATTTATAGTATACATGTCATGTAATATATTGTTTTTTCCATTTTTAGTTGGATACATATTAGGGGTATTCAAGGTAGTAGGGAGGAACATTGTTGATTTGCATCGTGATAATGTTATCTTAGTATGTTGGGAATATAATGTGAGGTTGAGATGTGGTATGTGGTGTTAGATATATGATTATTGATGTAATGTTTATTTGGTCATATAAATATGTATATATGGAAGTGATTGAAGAATATGAAAAATGTAATTTTATCAGGATATTGCCTAGACTAACTGAGAAGTGGTTAGGGATAACTTCTTGATAATGTTTCATTAATATTTTAATATTATGTTTTAGTGATAATTTTTTGCATTTGACCATAAATCTGAAACAATAATTTTCTTCTCATTATTGAATTAATATGCTTCATCCACATTTATATGATTTTATTTGGAATTAACATAATGTCTATACATATATAATAACAACTATATATATATATATATTTCTTTGATTTTTTTCTTTAAAATGGATGTAATATGTTAGTGACTACTTTAGGGATCACTATCTTATACATTTTTTTTTCATAAGTAACTATTATAGGAGATTCTTTTGTTACAGTGTTATGTTATTAATATTCTGAATATGATTATGTTAAATAATGAACTTTTTTCTATATATTATTTACTTGAGTTTTTCTTTTATTTCTCGAATTATGAGTACTTGTTATCACATATGTGAAATATATACCTTCTATTATATACATTAATCCATCACTATTTGGGGGCGGGCTTCTAATTTCACACTCATCATGACATTTAAGGTTGGTTTGTTACTTGTGGAGGAATGTATCAAAAAATCATAGGAAAAGAACTACTGGGATATGTTATATTGGGTTAATTAATTTATTTTCATAAATCTCACAATATAGTGATATCAAAAAACAAGAGGAAATCAAATTTTGTAATATCATGGATCTTGTGTAATACAATAAAAAATCTATGTTCATCATTAAAATTAAATTACATCAATATGTAATATGGAGTTAAAATTATTTCAATTATAATATTTTACACAACAAGTTATATAATATAGAATTTGCAGGTCATAAATATGAAAACAATTTAATTTTAAAATAAATGTGAAAATATAATTTTTTCATTGATCAATGATCCATAAAAAAATCCAATATCCTTTAAATTCCGTATCATATTGTAAATATATGACTGTAGTGTATCTCATGGTATTTAATTACCTCAAATGTAATATATGGTATTTCCTTTTTGTAATATCTTATTACAGTTTACATAAAAATACATATATAACCACTATCTCAGATACTAATTTGGAATATAATTTGTGGATAAGTAGGGCAATGGCCTCCGATGAGAGTGGATGTTTCCCCAATATTATGTAATGTTTCATAGATTCCATTGTAATTTTATTTTCGAAAAATAATGACATTGTATGTATTTATATTACATAATATAATTATAAAAATTTTAACCATAAGAAATTGAGAAAAAAATATCAAAAATTATAATAAATATTAATACTATTATAGTATTCATAGATACATTGAAAAATAAATGTCACCCTAGAACGCATGCCTAAAATGAACTCCGGGGAGACTGAACATGAGACCTCATCATGACCTCTAAGGGATGGGACATGAAAATATTATCTAATGTTGAAATAATAACAACAACAACAACAAAAATAATAATCATCATCATTACTATTATAATTATAATCATAATTATATTAATAGAAATACTTATTTTAGTGTATAAGCGTAAGAAATAACAGAAACACTATAATTATAGCTTTACCACAATCCAACCCATATCGATGGCCCTGTAGTTGAACCATAACATAAGATATTACTAATTTTATTAATTAAAAATTCACTGTAATATCCAAGGAAATTATAGAATAAATCATTTTCATGATTAATAATATGAATTATATATTTATACTTACTACAAAATATAACGCAATTTACACATAAAAATGAAAATAGATTTAACTAAACTCATTTGTTATATAGTATTTAAAAAATAAATTTTTTCTAAATTTTGGAATATTAATTATAAAAATATAATTTTAATTTTGAAAATATAATATCAAATTTAATATGGAGTGATATTTTATAATGTTTTGTATAAATTTTATTTTTTAGTATATAATAGAAACATTATTTAAAGAAATACAATTTCATTTCTATAAATGAATTAATTTAACTGTACCATTGTGGATATTCAGTTAATATAAGTATTATTTTGTTAAATTTAATCATGTTAATTATATTTTTATGAATTTTAATTTTTAATTTAATATAGTATACGTTTTTGTTATAAAAATAGGGTTTTCTAAAAACAGTTCCAATGTGAAAATTATTTTTGAAATTCAATTTAGTAAAATAGTTTTTAATGGGGAATTTTTTAACCTAAATATATAGATTATATGTAAAATATATAATTTTATATTCATAATAATATTATTTTTAGTTATATATCTAATTGAATTTATTATTTTATTGAAAAAATACTCATCATGGAAACACGATTTTTTCATGTCTGTAGGTTTAATTTTAAATATCATATTTACACACATTTGAATTGATTTTCAAAAAAAGGATTCAATGATCAGAAAATAAATATTTATATTATTTAACAATGATTACAAAATTTTTGAGCATAATTGATAATAAAAATATTTAAAATTTATTTCCAATGTTATTGTAAAAACAATTTTACACCAGCTTAAACTAAAAATATACATGTTAAAATGACCTAAAAATGTATGAAATATTTTAGACAGAAAATAACTCGACCATATAATTTCTTATTATGAATAATTGTCTATTTGGATCAATTTATATTAGAAAATCATTGATACACCATTCTCTATTAAAAAATTATAAGTGCTACACAGACCTAAATTATAAAAGTCTACCCATTTTATTCTCCTCATAAATAATTCAAAGACATTTATCATGGAAATTACCATTCAAAATATCTTCCTAACTTCACTCAACAAAACTAAGATCCCTTATTGTAATCATATTGTCATTCTATGAAGGACTGTTCTTATTAACTAGAGAGGTTCCTTGATATAAATGTATCATATTAAACCAAGAAATTTTAATTTATTTTATATTCAAAATTATCAAAATCATTATTTTTTTATGAAAAACAAATATCTCCCGTATAATGAGATGTTAATATTTTAATTTCATAATATAAATCCATCTCACATTATGTCAAACCCGATACAAAATCATCTTTTTCATGTAAAGTGAACTAATACCTCACTAACCAATGACATTATTTAACCATCATTTACTAACATGGATAGTTATAATTATGCATTTAAAGTAAATATTTGGTATTTTTATCATATTTATAAACACATAGTATTAATTTCACATATAACATATCATGTTACATTCAGTGTGGTATTCAATGATGTCATTTGTATTAATGACATACTACTTCCTCATGATGTGAAGTGAATAGTTTTTCACTAAATATTTATATTGAAGGAAATAATATTTTTTCAATTAATAAATGAGATATAAATTAAATAAATATTCTATTAATGACATAGTTGTCATTCTAAAAAACAATTTATCAATTTTATTCTTACACTAAAAATCATAATGTTGTTCTTGTATATTTGTGGACTAACGCTTCCACAAAGCAAGGTAAATATTTTATCATCAATAAATCTCATGGATGATATATATAATTATATATAAAGAAATAATATTTTTTAACATTTTATAGAGATAATATAATTTATATCTCCATTCCCTAATGATCACTAAAAAATGGAAATGTTACACAAGAATATTTATCATCTATAATCTCAATGATAGAAACATAGTTCATTTTTCATAACGCTCATTCATGATTGGTTTTAAAATGACTAATGGATGAATAAATATGAATATTATTTGATTTTTTATTTAAATTTTTAAATAATTACATATTTCACAATATCAAACTATCCACGTCAGTTATGGACAAATAAGAAAAATGTAATCAAAATATCCAACATTAGATTAATAAAATAATTTATTGAATATAACATGATAATAAGTTAAATAATAGGTTTAATTAACATCTAACAATTTAATAAGAAATTAAATACATACCATATGTTTATTATTTATGATGATAAAGAACTATCATGATGAAAAAAACTCTAGGTGTGAGACTTCATCTTAATTTCCCTTCTTGAGGCGTATTTAAATGTTATACACCTATTTTCATTAATGAGGTGTAAATATAGCGTGTTTCACAAGTAATATCATGAATTAATCAATTATTATTTATTTTAATGTTTATAATTTTATCATATCATGGGGATTATGAAACAAATATTTCTATTGTGTTATGTAACATTTCATAAAAAATATATCTATTACTGATTTCTTTGACATTCACATTATCTTCATTTTATATATTTTAAAATTATTTTTTTAATTTAATTATGATTTTTTAAAAGGGTATTTTTTCAATTTTTTAATTCTTATAAAAAATTTAATGTTTTAATGGAATTTTTTTCATTGTTTACAAAAGGATAATGAAATTTATCAATTTAATCTATACGAACACAATGAATATCCAACTAACATAAATATATTTAATGATTTTCTAATTTTAGATTATACATGTTATTTTCATATAAAAACCCAAGATAATTTTTTCAGTGTACTTTAGTTTTGAAAATTGTTTTCAAAACGGATAGGTATATCTAGGGATTGAATATTATGTTTAAGGATGCATGGAATTTTAGACTCATGGAATTCTCCATGCAATTTTCTTTTACATGATGGTAATTAATAATCGAATAATAATATTTTATTAGTTAAAACTATCTTCTCTGGCACATGTTTAATTCATCCTATGTAATTATAAACTATAAATTTTTTTCTAGTAAATATTTCACATTATTTTCTACATAAATAAATCCTCCAAATTTATAAATTGAAAACCATAGTTACTAATTCCGAATCTTGTCTGGGATAATTAAACTCATGAGGTTTCAATTTTCATTAAGAATAATAAAATAACAGATCATTCTACATTAGAAAAAAATAAATCCCATAAAATATGAATCATTTTAAATTAAAGAATGGAAATTTCAGGAAGGGATATCCAAATTTGAAGCATTTACTATGTATTTTTTCAGTTCCCAAAAACAAACATCACTATATTCTGCCTAAATAATTTTAATAAATTTTCATTTTAATATTTTTAGTGGTCTATAATACCCTTCAATACTTTTTGAAAAAAATTTGTAATAGCCTTAATATTAAAGAAAAATATGGATATCAGTAATATTTGTAGGTATTAACCATTCCTCAACAAAAAAATTTTATTGGTATGAACAACTTCACCTTCCATATTTAAAATTTCTCCAATAGAGAGAATAGGTTTTTACAAAAAATCACATTTGTTAAATTTTTTAAATATCTTATTTTATTTAAGATTATAGAAAATACATAAATTTTTTTCCTTTCCCAAAAAAAGTTTTGAAAATGACAAAATATTAATAAAAATAACAAAAAAATGAATCCAAATATATATAGAATTTTATTTAAAAAATATCCATAAATATAGCAGGAGAATATTTCAAACCAATGGTAATAAAAAAACTGATAATGTCCATATCTATTATGGATGTCAAATTTTGTAATTTCATCCTCTTTCACATTAAAATATGAGTACCAGGATCTGAAATAAATAATTAAAAAAATACTAAAACCCCTAGAGATGATATAAAAATTCATTGATTTGAGTTAGAGGAAATTTTTTCATAATATTAATTTTATTCAACGTTAAATTATCAATAAAAAAAATTTTGTAACACTTATTCTTTTTTTTAAACAATACAGGAGGAAACTATGGTGGAGTAAAAGATTGAATTAATCTTTTATTAGTGAAATCATGAAATTGATTTTTGAATACATGAAGTGGAACCCGAGGCATTCAATAAGGGTGTTTCAAAATTGATATATCTTATATAACTATATAAATAGTAAATTCAACATTAATATGAACAATTCCATTTTTTCCACAACATGAGAATTATAACATTCATTTCTATATTTTTTTGATTCTCAACATCTCATATATTTTACTATTAGGGGTTTATTATCATATTAAAACTATAAAATATTCTATAAAAAATATTTATCTCTAAAATCATTCTTATCATGATGAAAATAAATCCCTTCCATACCCAGAATAACATAAAACACTACTGTTGGAAGAAATATTGTAAGTAATTTCATTCCAAAAGCAACAAGTGGAATATTCTTAAAACATATTTTTTTCCCAAATATTTATCCATATTTGTTTAACCCTAATGTCTTGTAACATTTATTTAAGTAAAATTTCAAATTTACCATAAAATTACTCAAAACTAATGAAATGTTTAGACACTATATCAAAAAAGACATTAGAAAAATATGAGTAAAGAAAAAAATTCCTTGATACAACTTCATTTGGTGGCACAACATCTACCAATGTTTCCACAAAGGATTCTATTGAACCATTATACTTATAATCTATAAGATTCCTATCCTTTAGATATTTTTTTGGAATGTATTTTCATAATGAACCATATCACCACATTTGAAACACGTTTCCATTTTCTTATCATAATTAAACATACCATCACTAAGACATTTTTCATTAAAATATCGGGATATATGTTCATACATACAACATTATAAAATCTTTTTGGATATGTTAATGCATTTCACTAGTTTCTTTTTACAACACTTCCCATAAACTAGAAAACAAAATTCATACTGTCAACTTTTTTTGATGGACTATAATCTTTTCTTGAAATCTAGAATGTTTCTTCTGGTTTTTTATGTATAAATTTTCATGAGAAAACTATATTTCTACACTATCATCACTTTGAACATGTTTCTCATATCATTTTAACTCAAAATAGTCCCACTCATTTTAGTATATTAGCTTAAATCTTGAAAAAAAACAATTGATTTCTAAATCCAGATCTGTAATAAAATTAGGAGGATATATTTCCAAATGAGTGATTTTTTCTTCATAAATGAAAATTAAATCCTCCTCATTTTTTTCAGTTAATGAAATTTATTTTTCATCCTACGTTTAACCACCATAAAAAATATTAATAAATTCATCACATTCAATGGAATAATTCTCCTCGCAATCTTTGACATTCTTGAAAATTAAACTCTAGAGTTCGACATAACAAAAAAACATTTTAATTATAAAGAATAGAAATTATATTATATGTACACGACACGAAATTAGATATCTTTTCATGGGATTTATTCTAGCCTTCATCCACTACTATGTCATAAGATCTACAGATAGATGGAGGGTGTGTTCGAAAAAAATGGTCCACTATCATAATATTATTTTTTGGTATTTTTGTGTTCTCTTGCATGGATAACACATCCATTTATAGCCTGTATGATTTGATCCATCACTATCAAAAATGTATAGCCTATAATTTGAACCATTTTAGGATGCAGATTCAAAAATATATCATCCATTAGTTTCCTTACAACATCAACATCCTAAATTCTATTATGGGAAACGATTATGAATAGATATATCCAAGATGAAGCATCATGATAATAATTAATTCATATATCATTTTAAAATAAACATAATGTAAAAAATCATTTATGGTGTTCTTATTAATATCATCATAACCCATAATGTTTTCAAAACTATTCTCTAAAACCAACTATAAGAACATTTCCTTAAACATTACATAATATAGAAAAATATTTTAAAATTCACGTTCACACATTCCCATCGATAATTATTGATTACATTTTTATATAATTAAATCATAATTAATTTATAACATCCTACAAGTATTGAACATGGGTACTGCTAAATCAAAATCCATTTAATCCTTAAAAAATATAATACGACATGAAATAATTTCTGGAAAAATATTTACAACATTCATCTTCACTTCAAAAATTCCAGTATCCATCTTTAAAACTTATGAAAAACAATTTAAAACATGTTATGAGAACAAAAATATTAGTAAGAAACATAAAAGTAATGAAAAAAACCATTATCATATGCATACATATAAACATATGAAATCATTTTTCAAATGTCATACCTCTCACCCATTAGTATCATAATGTTACATTGTGAAAACAAGATGTTTTCAAAAAAGATACAGAACATGAATAAAATCATTAAGCAATCATCTAGAGTTTGGTATAAAATATTTTAACCCACATGGCTTCTTTATAACATAAATTTCACAACTATCTTATGATGTAATCATTATAGTTACAATTGGAATAACCATACACTCGACGTTCAACATAAACAAAAAAATTGCATTAGAGAGAGATATATTTCCCCAAAAACAATCAAAACCAATTCTCAATAACTATAACATAATAAAAAAACTAGAATAATTTCATCATAAATATATTCATTTGGAAATATGTAAAAATAGAAATTTAAACTAGGATATTCAAAGAATAGTCTCTTATAATCAGTTTGTCTTAGGTAAAAAAATTTCAAACCTTCTATATAATTGTTTAACGAGTGTTAATAATATATCAAAAAAACATATTCAAATTTAAAATTATTTATATGTTCTTCTTATAACATATTTACTCGCATTTATAAATAATATGATGTTATTTTCACTGTTTCAGGTGCATTAATTCCATGGTTTCCTTGGTTGGTTTCTTGTAGATATTATTTTTGGATGGAATAGAAAATATTGTAATGGAAGGAATTGGTGTTTATATGATTAACTAATTTTAAATGATTCCATTTATTATAATTTTTTCTTATATGATGGTGAATCATTAGATTAATCATTAATGGAAATGATTTAATTTACTTTGGTGATTTTTATAACCATCATGATCTAATATAATTTTATAAACTATCATCTTTAAATATTTGATCCTGAAATTAAATTAACTTATAGTATATATATTAGAATTTTATATAACTATAAATTATTTTTTATTTCCATACTTTAGTCAGTAATAGAAAATGAAACTGTATTATACACAATAGCAGTAAATTATCACATCATAGAATAAGTTCTTATTTTTAGAATAAAAGGATGGTTAGAAATAGTTTGTTGATAAATTTATACAACATAAAGATAATGTTATATTATATATAATATTTTTGGTGTTTTTATTCCACTCGGATAAGTATAAGAGATGAGATAATAACATAAGAAAATAAATTTAAAAAAATAATAATAATAAATTGAATTTTACCTATTGAATTTGACTTCTTGAGATGCTCAATAGGAAACTTTTCGGTCAAAATTTGGGTGATACCATATAGTATTTGATTTGTAGAAGTGTACATTAAAGGTAATTGGGTTGAAATTAATCATTATTAAATTCTTTTAGGTGGGGGAGAATAGGTGGTGAGTGGTTTTATTTATAATGGATGAGAGTGGTCTTTTCTATATGTTATATTCATTAGTTTATTGTTTTGGCTCAAGAATATGAATATTTTGAGAATTATCCCAACATATATTAAAATAATGACTAATATTTAATTATATTGGTCTTAAATCATCCTTATATAACCAATTACTTAATTATTCATGAAGTTGTTAAATACTCTAAATCACCATGATTCCCAATTCACCAAAACATTAACTATTTCATAAAAATCCCAAAAATTCACCGTATAAATTTTTAGACATGTAGAATTAAAAAACTATCTCCACTTAATGAAAATAATTATCTACCAAGGATAAATTGAATTTTTAATTTAATTCATAACTAATTCTAAAAATACCAATTATATAACTACACCTGATTTTATAACAATTTAGAATATTAATTAAGGTATTATAAAATTTATTTATATTCATAATAATATAAAATAGTATTTAGTGAATCTACATAACAAAGATAATTTTTTTATTAAATAATTATATTAATTATGAAATTTTAATTAAAAAATTATATTCCAAAAAAATACCAACACATAATTTATCATTTATAAGACATTTTTTTATAACCATGATATAAATAGAGAAAATTTATAGCTATAAGGTACATATATATTACATATATTTTCATTGGGGTTGGGGGGAATATTATATTTGATGGATTACTATTCATAATGTTATTGTAATAATTTCTATGGTAAAACTACTGTTACCTTAGTATGTATTCCATAATTTATATAAATTCTGCATACTTCATTAAACAATTATTAGGAATTTTACTGTTTATTTCATAGAAAGAATAAATTTTTTTATAAGTATCTAGTTTGTTATAGATAGACTAAAATTGAAGAGTAAAAATAACCTAATAACATGTGTAAAAAATAGTGGATTGATATATTTAAAATGTATATTTTCCATATTTTGATAATTTTGTAATTTGGATTTATTTTTAATTATAAAAATATTAGCTAATAATTTTCTTTTCAGAAATTAATATTTTTCCTCTAACATCGCTTATAATAGGCCACCCATGTCCTCTCTACTTCAAAACATAAAATCCATATTCATTATCCATTCCCTAAAAGAATATCATCATAACATCCCTTCCAGTTACCTATATCCCTTATTTAATAGAGACATCTTATGAATTCCTTTTGAAATTTACCAAAAGAGGTTGTCTAATAAAGTGGTATCAAATTTAACAAATCATTTTTATTTTATTTATGCATCAATATACTTCAAATGTAGTTAAATTAATCTGATATAATAATAAATTTATCTATCATATACTAATATTAAATTATTAAAGTATATGAAAATGAATCCATATCCCTTATCTTTAAATGGTATACAAAATCATCATTATTTTCCCTGAAAGAATTCCTCTTTGCGAATGGATGAAATTTGATTTCTATCATAACCTCTCACGTCTTCTAATAATGATATAAATAATGTATATATATATATGATATATTTATCATTTTAATACTTATATATTCATTATATTAAATATATCTTCTTCATTTCCATTCTATGGTGGTACGATAATGTTAGTAGTTTGTATGACAAGCTACCACCCCATGAAGCGATGTGATTCCTTTTTTCACTAACACATTACAAGGATGGTAAAAAAGATAATGATAATAAATATATATTGATATATATTAAATTATTATTATATGCCTAAAATATTTTTTCTCTTATTAATTGTTAATATGTAATTTTCTTTTCCAAACTAAAAATTGATAACAATGTTCACGAATTTGTTGGACTAGGGCTTCCATAATGCAGTGAGACTCTTTTTCACCACTAAATCACATGTATGATATATATTATTATATTCCAAGAAAAAATATGGTATTTATGATATCATTAAAATAATGTAAGTGTAAAATAATAAATACATTTTTCAATATCAATCAATAAAATATAGAATTGTTACTCATGAGTACATACGACCTACCATATCCATGATCTTAAATGTAATTTATTTTTTATAATGATAATAAATAATTAGGTTTAAAAGCTCAATATATGTCTGAATATGATAAAAATTTCAGTAATACTATTATGGAGATGTTTAAAT
Source organism: Viscum album (assembly GCA_963277665.1). NCBI lineage: Eukaryota > Viridiplantae > Streptophyta > Magnoliopsida > Santalales > Viscaceae > Viscum > Viscum album. The sequence continues at coordinate 105,508,990 of OY728141.1, forward strand.
AATGGCCAATGTGACCATTTTCAACCTTCTGAAGTCATTTTTCAACATATAATACAAATTTATTCAAAACATTAAAAGTAATCCAAATGAACTGTGTTATTGTACATAACAAGGTATTATGATCTATAAAATGAATGATAAACCACAATTCTTTTTTAATATATTAAATAATTAACATATGTTTAGTACACATGAATTTTAAGAATCATCGTGAAATATCATTCTCAATGTAAGAGACTTCAACTAAATTTTGTTTGATTGAGTAATATATTGATTTTATTCAAATATATTATTTTATGAGGTTTATATACACCACAATTATCATGTTATATCACAATGTTCTCAATTATGATGTTATTTTCTATTTTTTTAAATTTTATTCATTCATGGGGCATACGGTTCAAATGATTTCATAAGGTAAGGTAATTTTCATTAAAAATATTCTTTTATATTTTATCATTAAAGCCCCTTTATATTATATTTTCATGTTTTAAAAATTATTTAATGAATGTAAGTATATATTTTTATATTTTAAATTTATTAATATCATTCTCTATTTTTCAAAAAAGAAACCATTTATGGAATATTTTATATTATTTATAAATAATAATATGTATGATCAATATTAATATGTACAGTGACATTGGCTTTTCACATCACTATATCCATTATTGAATGTGTGTATTACATTAAAATATTGGATATTTTATTTATTGAAACACTATATTATTCTTTTCCTGAATAATAAATTATTAAATATGATTTTTAACATGAATATGTTATTTTGGTATTAAATATTACTATTAAATTAAATGGGAATTTTCATATTCCTAAAAGATTATTTGTATGTGATTATAGGAATTATTAAAGGGGTGTAAGATAAAATGAATGATTTAATGATTTATGAATATTTTATTGTTTATGGGAACTGTTTTTGATGGTGTAATATTTTTTTATAAACCAATAATGGGTGGATAAGTTAATAACCTATTAAGAGTGGTTCGTTGATCTACCTATAGTTGATGGTTCCATGATAAACCAAGTATGGGTGGATCTATGATAAACCCAAGATTGATGGGTCTATGATAACACTCCAAAACATTGGATGTTATGGATATAGAAGTGGATGATATTAGTTACATTATTTGTAAGAGTGATAAGAATTGTGATATACAATGTCAAATATAATTTTTTATATTTGGTTTCTATGTCTATTAAATGATATATTTGTGAAAAAAGTTTTTTCTGATTTCATGAGAAATGGTTTTACGACATGTCTCTATAATAAAACGATGATAATGGGAAATATTTCAAGGGTTTTATTTTTTTCAATATACTCATCATATTTTTATGTCCCTTTATGTGTTTTTATACTCATACTATGTTTAAAAATTCTTTTTGTAGGGTGTAAGGATATTTTAGGTAAATTAAGTGGTAATTTTATAATTTCATTAAGGTTTTCCAGGAGTAAATATCATGGTTCATTTAATATTATTACATTATGAAAAAAATAAACAAATATTGGAAGTGTACAAAATTTATATATGGTTATACATTATAATTGATATAGCTTAATTTTCTTAAATCCTATTTTTTAAAAGAACCAAAAAAATAATTTAATCTATTCCTTAATAAAACTCAGGATTGTTTTATTCTTATGTAAATTTTAATATAAATACTTTATTAAACATTAATTGAGTGATTTGTTTTCTTTAATAGTCTATTTGAAATGTTTTTTTAATTGGGATCATGTACCATAAATTAAATCTGGCTTTATAACCATAAAAATGATTGGTTAATGGATTTTTATGAGTTATAATAATTTCACATGAATTGAAAATTAATTAAAATAAAATTTACCATCCATAGACATTATATAATCATGAGTTTTAAGTCAATGTTTTATTCCCTTAAATAGGAGGACATTTCAAGGATTATTTTATTAGTGAATTAGTACATCACTCATACATAACATACTTATATAATACAAAGTGGACACTTATAAAGAGTATCCACAAATTTATGAATTTTATAAATTTAATATAAACTATGATATATTTTCCAAAAATATCGTTAAAATATTCATCGTGACATCTTATATTCCCTTAACCATCTATATGCCTTGTGGCAATTTTTTAAACCGTTATATTGGAATAAAAAAATAATTAAGGAATATAACAATAAATCAATCAATTAGTGTAGTGAAAGAATGAAATACAATGATATATTTATCATTATATTAATGTCCATTTAGTGAAAGAGAAAAATCATCTTCACATACAAAACACATATATTTATCTCCAAAATTTTATTAAACATTATATATCGAATAGAAAAATAATATAGTTATTGTGGTAAATAATTATAATAATCACAATTATAAATTGAATAACCATATAGTCAAGATACATACCCAGTGAAATAGAGGGCTATCACAGGCATACCTATCAATGGTTTATAATATTACAAACCTTACTTTGTTTATACCATAACAAACCATCCTTGGTTAATAATGTACCCTCCCATACATGTCTCATAATAGGAAAACCCATTAATAATGTTATTTTATTGTAACCATAACATAATCTAAACACAAAAAAGCATTAAATTTTCACATCACAATTATAAAATTTTCTTGTCAACCATGAGAAAAAAATTTCAAATATCAAAATATATATCCAATATTGAAACCCCTTTTATAAATGAATATAACCCAAAATGGGAATGGTGTTTTTTATTTAATTAAAAATTAAACTGTCTAATTGAATCCAAACTATAAAAAATGGTTACGACTATAGAAAAGTTATGTTTGTTGTATACATTAAAATTTAACTTTCCTTTTTTCATTGGTTAATAACATCACACATTCTACAAAAGGATTCCATTTTTTAAATTTAAATTGAAGGAAATAAAGAAAATCCATTTTATAAAAAATATCATGTTGATAATAAATTCAGTTTAAAAGAGAAATATGTATAAAAATATTATTATAATTAGAAAATTAAAATATAATTTTTTTAATGATATATCCCTTGTCAATATGGATACATTGGAATCAAATTCCATATCATTGAATTACATTAAAAAAATATATTAAATACCATGATAGTAGATAAATTAATTATATAAAAAGTTAAAATGAATCTATATATAGCATATAAAAGATAATAGGTTCATGTAATGACATGAATCCGGAGCCCATCCACTGGCGCCCCATACCCAATTCACCACATGACCTCAAGAACATTTCCCCAAACGCCAAAGGCTGCCGACTAGCAGCGAGGGCCTTGGTAAGTTATTGGGGAAACTATACCCTCATTTGGTAAGGGATACAAGGTAAGGAAAACAATAGTCAATAGCGGAAGCAGTAACAACATACATAACTGTAACCAAAAAGAGGGAGAATAAATATATAGCAACGATGATAATGATGCGACAGGTTTAGGTATCTAAGCAAAGTAGCAAACACAACAACGTGTTGAAATAAAACTGATCACAAATTACTAAAGCAATAGCATCTCCAGCAGCATCGCAAGCCGTAGCTTTGTCCCATGCTCTCCAGCTCCACAACAAGTCAACCACCTGAAATAAAAGGGTGTCTGACCTTATCTTTAACTGCAACAACATAGTCTGTTTGGGCCCAAAAGCAAGGCCCAAAAATCATGTTAAGAAAAGTCTCAGTGGCCAACCACCCAAAGATCTGTGCCTGACAGTCAATGAATACATGGCAAGTAAAGTACAAGAATAGTAAATAGGAAATACACAGCAGCTACAATTTACAGTCTCGCATATAACTACACAAGTATAAAACAATCAATAAGTAAAAAAAGGTAACCCCCTGGGTTGTTCTCACATCCTAACCTTTACGGTTCATCCTATAAGTACTAGAAACCACCTAGGAGGCACACACAGTCTCACCCCTCTGGTTTAGCTAAATTACAGACTCTAGGGAAACAATCACTGTTAATTCCCCCTATAGTCTGGTATCGTACTAAAGGATCTCTGGGGAATCACTCAACATCAATTCCCCCTATGGAATGCATTGAGGAACTACAGACTCTTTGGGGAAGCACTCAACATCAATTCCCTCTGTGGTCTAACAATATAAATTAAAGACACTCTAGAGAAGCCCTTACGTCCATTCTCCCTTTGGTCCATACCCTAGGTTCTCTCATCCCTGTGTAATATCAACATGCATAACATGCGTGTATCACCCAAGTAAACCTCAAGAACTACTTGGCTATCATTCTAAGGCTCAGTAGCAAAACATCACAATAATTCCACTATCCTACAACTAGCCATGGAAACTGGCATAATTCCTAACAAGCCATGAAAGTACAAAAAACATGCAGAGTACAGAAAGAACTACTCTATTCAAAAAGGTAAACCTCTACTATGGCAATCAAGCAAGTAGGAAATCAATCAAGGGAAAAACAGGAAAATGCAAAATTCTCGTTGAAGGTAAAAGGAGAAATTGCACAAAAATATTCAAAGACTTTTTATAGAAAAGAACAAACCACCTACCTCGATCCTGTGAGATCGATATACGTGAACAAAGATGATAGATTCTCCGTAGAACATTGTAGATCTGATAAAATGTCTAAAACACATAAACCATGATAAATTGGGAAAGAGGAGGAATTGGAGAACAAGGCTCAAGAAGAATAGAAAAATCACCACTCTGATTCCAATGTAATCAACAGTGCGCGAATTGGAGAATAGACGGAGATGTGGGGGCTCATATAAGATTCGTAGATCCTCAGCGCTTTGGTCGAACAGAACCTAGAAGAAGACCTTTCTGTGTGTCAGGCGCGACCCTTGTCCGTTTAATGAAGAAAAATAAAGTACACGACATGTACTTTTATAGTACATGGCGTGTACTAGGTTTTCCCATACTCCAATAAAATTGGCCTTCACATCATCCCAACACACAGTGTGTCTGGCCCAGACATGGACATCACATGGTTTTGAGCGGTAAAAGAGTACACAGCGTGTACTCGAAAAGTACACGGTGTGTACTTCAAAAATTTCCAGAAACTCCATTTTTTAAAAAAACTCCAGAAAAAGGAAATACATACATGAAATGAAGATCTGGGTTCATAAAAACTTCCCCCTTAAAGAAATTCTTCCCCGAATTTCCCTAACAAGGCGAAGAAGAAGAAACCCCGAAAAGCTCCAACCACTGCGATTGTACATCGGCCTCCCTGTCCCAGGTCTCGTCCTGTACTCTCCCATGATTCCATAGCACCCATACAAGAGGGAAAATCCACCCACGGAGAACCTTCATACCGCGTTCTAAAATCCGGATGGGATGATCCTCAAATGATGCATCCACTTCGAGCTCAGCCTCCTAGGGCTGAAAGACATGAGACAGGTCTGAAAAGTAATGCTGGAGTTGAGAGATGTGTAAGGCATCGTGTATGGACCGGTACTTCTAGGGTAGCTACAACCGATAGGCGATCGGCCCAACTCTCTTCAAAACCTCAAACAGCCTGACATACCGTGGTGAAAAGATTAACCTGCCTCTGAATCCTCTTGTGACCCGACCTCGGTGCGACAGGCAGGAAAACCTGATCCCCGACCTCGAACTCCAGAGGTCATCTCCACTGATCAGCATAAGACTTCTGTCGAGACTGTGCTATAGACATCTTCTTCTGAATCAGCTCTATCTGCTCTGAAGTCTCCTAAACAAGATGAGGTCCCAAAAAAGCTGTCTCCCCTGCCTCCATCTAGTATAAGGGTGATCGGTAAGGACTACCATATAAAGTCTCGTATGGTGCCATCTGAATGGTCACCTGGAAAATGTTGTTGTAGGAGAACTCCACAAGAGGGACATGCTTCTCCCAAGAACCGCCAAAGTCTAAGATGCAATCTTGGATCATATCCTGAAGCACCTGGATCGTGCACTCGGACTGACCATCAGTCTGGGGATGGTATGTTGTACTAAAAAGTACCTGTGTACCCAAGGCCTTCTAAAGTCCCTGCTAGAACCGAGCGGTAAATCACGCATCCCTGTCTAAAACAATAGAGTGTGGATCTCCATGCAGGCGAAAAATCTATCTGATGTATTGTCTTCCCAAATCATCGACATTGAAGGTCTTCTTGATCAGCAAGAAGTGAGAAACCTTCATGAGCCTGTCGATGAAAACCCAAACAGCATCGTTCCCTTGAGTCGACCTCGGCAACCCGGTCATGAATTCCATCACAACATCATTCCACTTCCACTTAGGAATGGGTAACTGTTGTAAAAGTCATGCTGGTCAGTGATGCTCCACCTTAACCTGCGGACAAGTAAAGAAACTCATGACAAAACCAGCAACATCCCTCTTTATACCTGGCCACCATTACTGGAGATGAAGATCCTGATACATCTTGGTGATGCCAGGATGGAATGACTAAACTGAGGAATGAAAGTCTCCTATCAGCTCCTCGCGTATGTCTGTTGGCACCCATACGTGTCCCTAGAAATGCAATATCTCATCCCCACCCATTTTCCATCCAGGAAGAGGGTCCTTCCCTAACACACTCTCCTGCAGGCCTCATCCTTCTGAGTCTGATAGCTGCCTCATGGGTACCTGATCAAGTAGAGTAGAGGTAACAGCTATAGAAGATAGGAAGGTATGTCCCTGTCTATCATGAACCTCCAGATGCATCTCATATAACAAAGCCATAAGCTTCCACACACTGTTGGCCTCTTAAACTGACTGAATCTGAGTTCTCCTGCTCAACGCAGTTTCCACTATGTCGCCCTTTCCTGACATATAGGCTATCATGAAATCAAAAGACTGAAGATACTCGACCCACCTACACTTCTGCAGATTCAGATCATGTTGAGTGAAGATATACTTGAGACTCTTGTGGTCTGTGAAGACCACAAAGTGTTCTCCCAGTAAAAATTGTCGCCAATAGAGTAAGGCATGAACAACTGCTGCCATCTCTAGTTCGTTCATAGGGTAGTTACTCTCATGTGGCCTCAACTGCCAAGACCCATACGCAACGACTCCATCTCCCTGCATAAGCACATCACCTAGTCTGATACCTGAAACATCACAATAGACAATATATCTCTTGCATGGATTTTGAAAGGCTAGTATCGGTGCCGACGTCAATCTTCCCTTCAACTCCTGAAAGGATGACTCACAATAATCTGACCATAAGAACATTGCCCCCTTCTTGGTCAGACCTGTCAATGGTGCTGCTAGGCATGAGAAGTCCTGAATGAAGCATTTGTAGTATCCATCCAGCCATAGGAAACTCTGTACCTCAAAAATGTTCTTCGGCTTATCCTATGAGACTTGAGTTCTCACTTTCTCTGGGTCCATAGATACTCTTGCCTCTGAGATTATGAGACCCATGAAGTGAATATATTCCATCCAAAAGTGGAACTTCGATAGTTTAGCGTATAGATGATTCTCTCTCAGTGTATTCAGAATGATCTCAAGATGTGTGGAATGGTCATGTCGAGTGTCAGAGTACACCAACATATCATCCATGAAGACCATGATGAATGAGTCCAAGTATGGATGGAACACTCGGTTCATCAGATCCATGAAAACTATAGGCGCATTCATGAGACCGAACGGCATAACCGTATATTCTTATAGACCATACCTACTTCTAAAGGTTTTCAGAGGTATATATGATTGTCTAACGCACAACTGATGATAACCAGACCTCATGTCGATCTTCGAGAACACCTGGGCTCCATGAAGCTGATCAAAGAGGTCATCAATCCTCAGCAAGGGATATCAGTTCTTGACCATCAAATATTTCAACTTCCGATAATCCACACAAATCCAAAGTGTACCGCCTAACTTCTTTGCAAACAGGTCAAGCGAACCCGAAGGAGAAGTATTGGGTTGGATGAAACCCTTTTCCTACAACTCCTCCAACTGCTTCTTGATCTCTTTCAACTCAGGTGTAGCTATCCTATAGGGAGGAATGGACATCGGTGTTGCTCTTGGCATGAGTTCAATAGAAAATTCTACCTCACACTCTAGAGGAAAACCCGAAAAGTTCTCTGGAAAGATGTCCCTGAAACGATCCACCTATAGAGGAATGTATAGCTGAAAAGTTCCCTAATCATCTAGATAAAGGATAGAAATATGGGCTGTCACCCTTCCTAGCACATGATGCCCGAGTCCTTCTCGACTCACCTGAACATCCCATTCGCCTCTATGAAGAAAAGATTCACCCACTGGTGAAACGAAACTCACTCTACGGTGATAACAGTCGATGACTGCCTGGAAGGGAACCAACTAGTCCATCTCGAGGATGACATCATAGCATGTCATCTCTAGGATATAGAGATCCCATAAGAAATGATACCATGAGACATCGAGAGGGAACTCTCTACACTGGAGTACACTAGATGTCCTAGTCCCCAAAGGTGTGTCTAGTGTCAATGAGTTGGCAGAAGAAAAGACACGGAGCCAAAGGCTCTCTATAACAGCAATAGAGATAAATATATGAATATCACTAGTATTGGAAAGAGTTGAAGGTAAAACTAAGGCCACTAAAATCGTACCTCGAAATGTAGAAGGTCCTTGATCCTGCTCCAGATAGGTCTTCTCTACAGCAAATTTCTGGCCTGCCCTATGGCCTTATGACCCTACGTGACCACTCTGAGCTGAACCTCCCTATTAGTGCTCAAGGGCTGGTGACTGACTGCCACAGAGTAGACCTCCACCTTGAACTAAATTCCCAGAAGAACTCCATTTCCCCGAATGGTGTGAAACTGGTGGTGCTTCTCTAGAGATAGAATTCATGGAAGAACCCTCGTCACCAGCAACTCATGAGAAAACCTTGCAGAAACGCTGAAGGTGACCCATCTTGTCATAGGATCAGCACTCCAATGCCTCCCTCTGGCACTGCGGCCTCGTATTCCAACTCCTACTACACTGGTAGCATACACCCTGGCTGCCACAAGATGTATCTCGCCTCCTCAGGTCATTGCGCGAAAACTTCCTATGGTGTTTCCTGCTATCAATTGGAGGAACACTAGCTCTGGAAACAGAACCGCCCCGACTCGCAGCTCCGAAGTCTCTCATATTGCACTCCACTATCAGTGCCTGGTTGGAGATGGAATATTCGGAAGTCAAATAGAAGATATTCACCCACGATTGGATCTCCCGCCTGAGACCATCCTCAATCTTCCATGCCAAGAACATCTCATCTTCACCCCGAAGGGGTGTAAAACACTACAGCTCAGAAAAACGAGAGGAATACTCCATAACAGATAGAGTACCCTTCTCAAGACTCATGAACTCCCAGGCTCGGTCAGCCCTCAGGGTCTCCGGGTAGAAGTAGTCGTAGAACACGTGCTAGAACTCCTCCCAAGCCATAGCCTGCTAATGACCAGACTGTGTGATCACGTCCCACCACCTCTTGGCAGAGTCTCAGAGCATGTAGGTAGAAAGATTGACCCGCATCTCTAGAGGTGTCTCCAGATGCTCGAAGATAGTCAGCATGGATTCCATCCATTACTCTACAGCCTGTGGTCCTCCTTCTTCCGAGAAAGTAGAAGGATGCTGCTCTAGGAAACCCCGTGTCATGTCTGCCATAGTCGTGGCAGGAGACGGTGCTCCCTAAAAGATATGCATCATCCTCATAAGACATTCTCTGAACTACTCATCAGTGCCTTCAACTGGTATGATAGCCGGTGCCAAGGATGGACTGACTGGAGGATTGGTAGGAAGTCCCTGATCAGCCATATCTGGCGTCTGATCACTGCCTGACGACTGACGTACAATCGGTGGTCGTCTTAGAGGAATACCTATGAAAGATCAAAGAACTCCTTAGATCAGAATTAACCAAGACAGAGAACACAATAGTACAAAATGATAACAGTGGAAGGAAAACACACAAGTTTACAAAACATGACTACACGACATGTATAGAAACTACACGGTGTGTCTTCATAAGCCACTGATATGGGCGTGTACCATTTCCCTACAGGTCTTGTAACACCTCAAACTACATGGCGTGTTGACCCCACACATGGTGTGTACTTGAAAACTATTCCCCCAGTAGAGTCTCTTTACACGGCTAACCCACACTGTCTGACTTAACCCGAAACTACACGACATGTTATGAACAAACACGGCGTGTACTAGGAAAGGATTCGGCTGCCCGTGTTGTTAAATACAGGGCCTTCTACACGGCTGAACGTCACATGACGTGTTCTGAGAAAACATGACGTGTATAGGTGAAGGTGAAACTGTCCTGTTTTGTTCATGACATGGCCGGGTAGCTGAACAAGACTACATGACATGTTTCGAAAACACCACCGTGTGGATAAGAGAATGTAACGCCGACCCGTGATGTTTGTGACACGGCCAAGTACCTGGATAGGACTACACGGCATGTTCCTTTACAATACAGCATGTTCTACTCAAGCTTCCCTAACCCATGTTGTTAGTGACATGGTCGAGTACACGGCTCTCAACTACATGGCGTGTACCAACAGTACACGACGTGTTCATGAAGTTATTTCTACAACAGCGTGTCCCTACACACACGTTCAGTGAAACGGTCTAAAAACTACATGGTGTGTATTAAAAATTTACATGCCATGTATTTTGGGATTTTCTGGGCAGTAGCTCAGAAACTACACATAAGCCCAGAAAACACAGAAAACAAGTCAAAGAGGTTCCAAATTAGGATTCGTGAGGGCCCATACTCCCCGCAAATCAAAACTTGGCATTCATTTAAGCAAGGAAGATTAAAAAAAATCCTCTAATAAGGTAGCAGAGATTCTATCAAGCATCTATCACAACAACATTCATAATCTACACAAGGTCTATCACAACAGCATGCAATTGCTAGTGCACGCTATATGGCATGGAAAGAGTGCATGGCTTGTGATTTATACAAGTGCCTATATGATGCATGATATGGAATACCCTCATCTCATCGGGTTGCGACAGAAATAGAAATGCAATAGTCAAGACAATAACAACACAATCCATGTGAATCACTCTAGGTTAAATTATATCTACCGTAAAATCTCAAAAACAGCAAACTGCAATTAACGAGGTAGTATGGATTTTCCCTATACACGGGTTAGCTACTCCCGAGAACATTGTAATGAAATGTACCAAATCTATCCTATCCCTGGATAAAGGCCCCAAACTGTAATTCTAGAGAAAACAAACCCTCTTATACCACTTTTTAATGACCTGAATTCGGAGCCCCTCCACTGATGCCCCGTACCCGGTTCGCCACATGACCTCAGGCACATTTCCCCCAAATGCCAGAGGCTGCCGACTAGAAGCGAGGGCCTTGGTAAATTATAGGGGAAACTATGCCCTCATTTGGTAAGGGATACAAGGTATGGAAAACCACATTCAATAGTAGAAGCAGTAACAACATACATAACTGTAACCAAATAGTGGGAGAATAAATATATAGCAATGATGATAATGACGTAGCATGTACAAGTATCTAAGGAAAGCAACAAACACAACAACGTGATGAAATAAAACTGATCACAATGTAATCAAGAAAAATCAACTCCAGCAGCATCACAAGCCGAAGCTTGGTCCCATGCTCTCTAGCTCCACAGAAAGTCAACCACCTGATGTAGAAGAGCGCTTTCCCTTATCTATAGCTTCAACAAAATAGTATGCTTGGGCCCAAAAGAATGGCCCCAACAGGGTATGAGACAATTTCCTAGTAGGAAACCATCCAAAGATCTGTGGAGAACAGTCAATGAATACATGGAAAATAAAGTACATGAATAGTAAACAAGAAATACACAGCAGCTGCAATTTACAGTCTAGCATATAACTACACAAGTATAAAACAATCGACAAGTAAAACAAAGGTAACCCCCTGGGTTGTTCTCACAGCCTAATCCATATGGGTCAACCTATAAGTACTAGCAACTCCCTGGGAGGCACACACAGTCTCACCGATCTGGTTCAGCTAATGAATAGACTCTTTGGGGAAGCACTCACTGTCAATTCCCCATATAGTCTCGTATCGTAATAAAGGATCTCTAGGGAAGCAATCAATGTCAATTCCCCCTGTGGCCTACGTCGAGTATCTACAGACTCTCTGAGGAAGCACTCAACGCTGATTCCCCCTATGGTCTCGCAATGTAAATTAAAGACACTTCGGAGAAGCCCTTACATCCATTTTCCCTTTGGTCCATACACTAGGTTCTATCAGCCCTGTGTAATATGAACATGCATAACACATGTGTATCGCCCATGTAAACCTCAAGAACTACTTGGCTATCATTCTAAGGCTCAGTAGAAAAATAGCACAACAGTTCCACTATCCTACAACTAGGCATGACAACTGGCATAACACCTAACATGCAAGGAAATTACGGAAAACATCAAGAGAACAACAAAAACTACTCTATTCACAAAGGTAAACTTCTAATATAGCAATCAATCAAGAAGGCAATAAATAAAGGGAAAAACAGGAAGACACACAATTCTCGTCCAAGGGAAAAGGCGAAATTGCACAAAAATATTCAAATAATTTCTACAAAAAGGCACAAACCACCTACCTCGATCCAAAGAGATTAATATACGTGAACAATGACGACAGATTCTCCATAGACCGTTGTAGATCTGAGAAAACGTCTGAAACACATAAACCACGATAACTTGAGAAAGTGGAGGAATTGGAAAATAAGGCTCCAGCAGAAGGGATAACTCACCACTACAATTCCAATGCAATCAACAGTGTTCGAATTGGAGAATGGACAGAGAGGCAGTGGCTCGTCGAAGATTCACAGATCCATGGCGCTCTTGAACAAACGTAACCTAGAATAAGACCTTTCTGTGCGTCAGGCACGACCCCGGTCCGTTTAATGAAAAAAAAAGAAAGTACACGACATGTACTATTAGAGTACACTATGTGTACTAGGTTTTTCCATACTCCACTAAAATTGGCCACTACATCAACCCTACACACCGTGTGTCTGGCCCGGACATGTCCATCATTCTATAGGTAATGATAACCATTATTGTTTATATTATAATTAATTTCATTTTACTAGTATTCAAAAATGATTTTAATAATTTTTAAAAAAATCATATTAAAAACATTAGTAAAAAGTTTATTTAATCGTAGATTTTATTACAATTATGTCCATCAAACATTTTAGGAATGTTAATGGAATTAAATTAATATATATTATAAAATTAAACATGCATGGTGAAAATCCATCGCATTTTTGAAAGGTGATGGGGCTTGAACCCATGGTGAAAGGACGATAAGCATTTCTCGAATACCACTAGCCTATTTGATGTCCTGGTTAAGAAATAATTTATCAGTTAAATAATTTGAAAAATAAATATTAATTCATGAATGATTAGTACTAATTTGTAGGTTTAGAGATGAATGTATTAACAACATTGGTTTTGGATGAATTATAGAAACATACATTTCATCTTATTACTCTATTATATATCTTACAATCTGTTAAAAGTAAATTTTTGTGCTTTGGAAAAAAATTCATTTTTGGATATTTATTTCCCGGAATAAGCGATGAATTATATATAAATTTAAGGACAACCAAATAATGAAATTATTCTAATGAAATGAAAATGTATATATTAATTCTACTATCTTAAATTATTATATAGTAAAACAATTACTCAAAATTTAAAAAAGAAATATTTAAATAAATTCAAAACCTATTAACATCATTTATGATCATATCAATTACATTTTAGACATATTAGATATATGGATTTGGGGCCCATAACATTATATTGAACATTTAAAAGATATAAATTAATCACCTCAATTACTCTCTCTATATATTTATTCACTTACTCGATGTCCACATGATTATTTTCCAAAAATGTTATCCTAAATAGAAACAAAATTATATTTTATTAAATATGAAATTGTTACTTTCATTGTATATTATCGAGATGGTATTTTAGTAAATATTCTTATTAAGATGTTTTTACAAAAATTATATATCTAAATTTAGAAAACATTACTATCGAGATAAATTTTAATTTTTGGGGTTCAAATTTTTTTATGTCGAGGATAATATAACTACCAAAAATTTTAAAATATGAATATTATATTTGATACTGTAAATGATACGCAACACCAATAGTGAAAGAGAATATAATATCCTGACATTTATGATGCTTTAAATTTTTAAATAAAAATTTTTTATATAGATTCCAATGTATTAAAAACTAAGTTTATCCTATGTTATATGCAATGAGTTACTATCATAACTTTTGGAAATATGCTTCATCGAGTTTTAGAAACCAAAATTATATGTTAAATATTATTAAATATGGTATTTATCTCTTAGATGATGTAATGGAAGAAATGAATTTTATAAACTAAATTATGAGAATATGTATTTTGAACATTTTTATTAAAGATTTATTTATTAGATAGTAAAATAATAATCCTTTAAAACAAAAGAATTGTTTTCTAAAAAACTGCATTTTTTCTAAAAGGTGGATTTATCATTTTCTGTGCACTAAATATAAAATTAATATTTAAAACTTTTAGAACTATCAATTGATAAAATTAACTTCAATTTTTAATTTTGAATACAAAAATTTGATTATGGTGTATTGTTTGGATTTTTTCAGAGATATTTAATTTTATAATGAATAGTTCAAATATTATATTTTAATTAAGAACTACCTTTTATTATAATTAACTAATAATATTAAATTAAATTTTATAATTTTTTCTTTTCATAACAGTTCAATTATAAATAATTCAATTCAATTTTAGAAATTATAATTATTTTCAATTGAATTTTCATATAATAACATTGTAAACTTATGAACATTTTCATTTTATAAACCTACATTCTCGTCAATATCTCATCTTATATTTTATAAATTAAAAAAATGGTTGACTGGGAACCAAAAAAACCACCATACCATATTAAAATACACCAAACCAAAATTAAAATCAGTAACAAATAACATAGTACACCATCATATTGAAATTCCAATACCATTTATAGCGACCCTATCCTTTTACATATATCATTGCATGATTTTAAGAATAATTAAACATCAGAGTACATGCCATGGAATGTAAAGTCTAATGTATTGTGAGATTTGGTAAATGAAACTGAAATAATATAATAAAAAATTATTTATTTAATCTCCATAATTATCTCTTAACTTTTATTGAGTCATTAAAGCCGTATAGGGTACCCTCGAGATGACATGGACAAAGGGATGCGTTAAATCCCAGTAAGGAGGAAAAGGTAATAAAACATTAACAAATGTGTTAAAATTAATTAAATAATGAATAAAGAAATCATGTAACACATGTAATAATAAAACATAAACATCACATCATATAAGAATGAATTCAGAGTAATGTGGCAGCAACATAAAAAATAAATTTAGCACGAGTCAAGGCTAACCTCTAAGATAGTTCCACATGGTAGCACTAGCCAAGGCTATCCTATATGATCATTGAACATAACGTCTCATGATACTATACTTTACCCAATAAATTGGATCCCTGTCTGGGTGCACCCATCTATCATTTTCATGAATATATTTTCCAAAAAAATAATCGCACTTAATGATTCTTACATAATCATTAAGGTCACACCTAGATTGAATTGGGTACCAATATCATTTCATAAAGCATAAAAAATTGGGGTATCATAAAAGTTACCATGAATTAATGTAAATAAAATATACATGGTCATTAAGAAGGTAAAATATTCATGTATCATGGTAATTGGTGTCAGGTAGAAGTGACAATATGTAAGAAAAGTATATATGAAATTTTAGCATTAAAATATTTTTCTGTGGTTTTAAAGAAAAATACAATAGATCCATTAAAATAGATTTGGGAAAAATCACTTATATAAATGTGAAGTAAAACATTATATTATTCATAATAAAAATTCTGATTTTACAAAGGCAGTGGTGGATTAAAATAAAATTTCGAGTGAACTCGAAATCGGGTTAGAATTTAAGAAGTTCTCTCAAAATAGGTTTTCTTATCGGGAATTATTGAGGATGGAAACACTTAAAAACATGTATATCCATGAAATATAATGATTAAAGGGTCTTAATAAATGATTTTTGTATGCATAAACATCATATATAATATGAACATAAAAAATAAGAGAACCACATTTTGGTAAAGTGGAGATAAGGTAACATGAAAGAACAAAAAAGGTTCAGGTAGAATACATTACGAATTATTGGGATGTTTTTAGATGTAATTAAAATGGATTAATGAGTAATAAAAGTGTTTATCATCACATATACATCATTAGGTGATCATTTTTTATGTTAGATATCTTACCCATCATTAGATATACACATAAAAGGGAATAACTTAGAGGGCATTCTAAAAAAATGTAAAATATAAAGGATCCCTTACCTTAAGATTGATGGTGTTCTCCACTTGATATTAATCATCTGAATGATAAAATTAGGTTCATTAATTAATAATTAAATGAAAACTTATAAATGAAAAATATGTGTTATGTCATTTTTACGTTCATTAAATACCTTTTTTGATTGGTTATGAGGCTCAATTTTATTTCTCATGCATGTTTTCGTCTTTGGTATTAATGATTGGTTCACTTATATTAATGTTTGGATACATATGTATGATGAAAGTGGTTGTCCATAATTGGTTTTATATGTCATTTGTGAACATACAAATATTACATTGTTATAAAATTAATTTTATTATTATGGTTTATAGTGAATCATTATATAAAACATTAAGGATAAACTCTTTGATTAATTTGGTGATTTTTCTCATAATTAACTTATTTTGTAATATTATTTTAAATAATGTGTTGAAAATGATTCCAGAACTAAACATAATATAAAATAAATATTTAATATTCTGGTTCAAGCATAAAAATGGCATCCTGGCCAAAAATGAAGAATATAATATAAATTGATAAACATTCATCCTTGAATGCGATAAATTAATGCATCTGAGATGATGTTTTCCTTTATTTGGTATACAAGGAGGGAAAAGGGAGATTATAATGAATTAAATCATTAACATAAAACAATTTCAATACATTTAAGTTAGTATAATTCTATTCCATTTTGATGATGAAAGGTTAGGAAAGAAAAGTGAACTAAGGGACATGTAAACAAAATGAATGAAAAGAAAAGGGCAATGTACCTCTTGATTCAATATTCTTGAGGGCCTCTTAAGTGGGGGGGGATTTATAATTTTAGGAGACCAAATTCTTCTAGATTTGGGGGAGGATATTGGGGAGATATTTGGGCAGAAATCAAGTATGGAATAAGATATTACAATGGTATAGAAAAGAGGGGACTGCGGGTGGTTTTTATAGTGGAAGGGAGGAGGGTTTTCTTAATATTTTAATCATTGGATTATTATTTATCCATAAGATAAGAAATAGTAATGAGTCTTGTGACACAAAAAAGTAACATGATGCTTTGAGTTCGATCCAATGGCCATTTACATCATCCATGTTTCAAGTATGATGAAGAATTTCATGATTTAGCATTTATTTTGAATTATCATACATTTCTATTCATTAAAAAGTCAATCATTTTAGAAAAATCAAAATAATTTAACATAGAAATTTTTCAATGTGTCGATGAAAAAAATGAAATCCATTTCTGATAAAAATTTCTTAATATGAATAATTTAATTTTTAATTAAAATCAAAATTTACATAAAAAATACAAATTTAAAAATTATAACTGATTTTGTAATGTTTTAAAAAATTACATATGGTCTTATAAAATTATCCTCAAAACAAGAGACATAAATTTGTTAATTTATGAACACCATTTAAGGAAATAATTTTTCTTTTAAATTAATTAATTAATTTCAATTTATTATTTATGGCTCATAAAAATTACAATACTTTTACCATGGTCATGTTACACTTATAAGATTCCAAAATTCTATTTATACATTCAATGATTATATAAATCTTATTTTGAAATATTTACTATTCATAAGTGACATATTACTATTTATAAGGGTATGTTACTATTCACAATGGTAAGTTACTATTCACTACAAATTATGTTTGTTCCAATATACTCCAAACAACTTATTAATCATAACCATGAATGTTAGATTTTCAAAATTCAAATCACAGAAGTGAAAATATTATCTTTAAAGGTCACATAATTCGTAGTAATTCACTATGTTGTGATTTTATATGATTATATGACTTAATTATAAGAATCTAATTTTCATTGATAAAACATTTGGTCTTTAAACAATTTCTAAACCAAAAAATGTTTTTATCTTCATGAAATATAGGAGTCATCTATTTATGCACCCTATGGACCAACCACAAACATTGTAAATAAAATTCCATCATTAGAAATGAACTACAAAAGGGTCAAATTAATCACTATTATGAACCACAAAAATTCTAGAACTCATCCACTATAAACTGACATCATCCCTGTGAACAAAAAACCACTATCATAACACCCCTTCTATCAAGAATCTCCAACAACATGCCTCAATAATGAATACTAAAGACAAATAGAAAAACTAAAAACATGAAACTATGATATGCTTGAACACCATATTCATTGTTGTTCCTCATGAAACTCCAACCACATCACAAATTAAATCATCTCAACCCTCAAAAAGATCCAATGTACCTTTTTGACCTAGATTGGTGAGAAAGAACCAATGTCTAGGGTAGAGTTTGGAGAGGGAATTCATAATCAGGTAGAGTCGACCTTCGATTGGACCATGAATGAAAATCTTCAGAGCCACCATTGATGTCATGGAAGTTACACCAAAAAAATATTTCTAACATTAAATCCAAAACATGAAGTAAATGATCAGAAAAATACATCCTAAATTCATTAAGTGAAGAAGATAATAAAATAAACTAGGGAAGAATAAAAATATACAAGAATATATAAAAATAAAAAAAATTAATAGTAAAATTATAACGATGAAGGTATACCAAGGGGAGAGAAAACCTCTTAAAGAATCTCATAATACCAAAAATCCCACTTCCACAATCCCAAATGAACTTGAAGAGACCAAGACAACAAACATAGATTGGTAAATGTGTGTTGGCACAAGCCAATGTAGTAGGGATGAAAGAGAGGAAAATGGCACTGATCCATTGAGCTTGAACATAACCATAACAAAAGAAATATGGAATACGGTGCCCAATGGAATGCTATTGTGATCGGGGAAGAGTTTCATAACTCAAGAATTAAAGCATTGAGAAAAAATTCATTGAATTAACCTTTTCAAAAAATCACAAGTGTAACAATCAAACCACTTATAAAAATTATATATTAATACTATCCAAATCACACTGTAAAAACACATTGGTTTGGCCATTACCAGACCAAGTCTGTAAAGACCCAAAGCCTAACGTACATGGACATTAAATTACTTTTACGGAATACTTAGTACATTACAAAAACACACACACAAGGACCGTAATGGTTTAGTGTCTTTGGAAACTCGGAATATAATCTTCTAATCGTGGTGAAAGATCTTCAACATCTCCCATAAAGATCTTCCCTTTTTTTACCTAAAACCTTTCTTTATATCCTGGGAAAAAGAAAACATAAAAGGGTGAGCTCAAATGCTCAGTAAGGGTAAACAAAATAAATATAAATCTCATCGTATACACAAGCACATAACATTTGGAAATCTTAACCTGCAAAAGAGATCATAATTTCATAACATGGGATAAATCATGGCAGTGAAATGTAATCAGAATAATCATAACATAAAACATGAAACTTTGTGGCATACACAGATAATCATAGAGAATCATTTCTTGTTAGTCAAGACTCATTGCCAAGACTATCTTAGTGGACAAAGTCCCTTTCTGAACCGAGTCACCCTCGTTCCAGTCCTGTTTCACTGAACCGGTATAACCTACCGTTCCAGCCCTGTCTATCTCATGAGATATAAAATCTTTACCCAATGCATTGGAGGGAGATATAGGTCCCACCCATCTTATAATGAATTCTTTCTTATGTGTGCCACATAATCATAAACCATACATCATAGCGTAACCCATGTAATAAAAATGTAATTCTTAAACAACATGACATCATAAAACAATTCATATAAGATAAAGGAATTCATAAAAATATAATTCCATCACAAAATTATCCAATCAATGTAATAATAGGGATAAAAACAGAACCCTTTTTTATATTAGATGGAAAATAATTTTGATAAAACACTTGAACTCCATTCTTTAGGAAAATATCATTTCTTCTTCAAAAACATTTTTCCTTTCTTAACATGTCATACAACTTTAAACTAAAAGAAGTTGATTAAAAATAAACTTGAAAACTTGTAAAGGATACTTCTTGGAAATAATGTTTTAAATATCCATTCAGGTCGTATAAGTTAAAAAAACATTCTTCTCGTACTTTTGTCGGAAAAGTCAAAAAGTACCTCGTACGAAAAACGACAAAAGATTCCTTTCATGTCATTTACTAAAAATTCACCGAAGGGTAAAATTGGATTTAAACAATTTTAGGTGGATAGAAATAATATTACATATTGAGGAAACATGGATGTGGATGATAAAATACACCCCATTAAAATACCAAAGTATAAACAATCTCGGATAAAAAATGAGATTGTGATATTTCCCATACCTTAGGTCCGACTTGCTTTGTAAGTGTCCGAACCTCCTGTATAATGATTTAAATCATGTTATTGGCTTATTACATAATCATATTCATTGTTATTATATCATATATGGTCCACTTATGACTTTATATTACCCTTTCTTTTGTAAATTCATGTAGCGTTTTGGGTAAAATCGTCTCATTTGTCGTTCGTGTTTTTAACTTGTAATTATTAATTTGATTACTTGGATCATGATTACTTATATCCAGAATGTGAAACATTATTTATATAAAATATATATTCATAATATATATATATATATATAATATCGATAAATGGAATGAAATACATCGTTCGTGGAGACGGTAGTCCGTACGTACGCATGAACGCTGTTTTTGTTTCCTTATTGAAGTGAATGGAATTAAGTAGATGACATACATATAAATTTACATAAATCCAGTATCATTATTATGTCATATATTTCATTAGTACTTATTATATATACTTTATAATCATTCATTAATGGTTAATCATTGAGAATGAATCTCATCGCGTCGTGGAGACGGTAGTCCGTACGTACGCACGAGCGATGATATCATTCCCATGGTCGTGGAATTGTGTTGAAGTGTATGTAGACTATTTCAGTATCAATATAATTTTATAATAATCATATATAGTAACTCATTACACCATTATACCCATCCTATTAAGGTGGTGTTGGAAAATAGATTACACCACGGCGTGGAGACGGTATTTCGTACGTACGCACGCGCGATGATTTCATTTTTCCGTATGATAGATAGAAGGTGAATTAGGGTTGTTTCATATTTATAATAACATATCAGTATGTAAGTAATACTGATGTTATTACTTTTTCATGAAACAACTAAAGCAGATGAAGAAGAAAGAAATTGAAAAGATCGGTAATGGAGATTACCTCTTCTTTGAAACGCCTCTTTGAGTCCTCCACTTAGAGAACTAAGATTGGTCTTTGAAGAAGACCCGGACCTCTAGGATTATTCTAGGGATTTGGAGAAGGTATTTTGGCAGGGGTTGGCCGAGATTCAGTGCTCAAATTGGTGTGAGGAGGAGGGGGAGGAGGTGTCCTTTTAAAAGGGAGGAGAGGGGCACCTTAGGAATATCTCAAAATATTATTTTATATTAAAGTCAAAATCGGTTTATAATGGTTCCAAAGGGTCTTATTTCGAATATATAGTGGGGATGGGTCTAAATCCTATCAACCAATAGGATTTAGACAAGTTTAGGTTATTATTTTAACCTTATCAATTAGATTTAACTCTAAGTTAAATAATTTAACTTTTACCGTGTCTTTTTGTTTTCCTACACTATATGGTTAATACACTTACTATAACATGCCAAACGAACCACAAATTGTTTATTATTAATATATATATCCTTATGTAAGTCATTTGGCCGAACCTTAGATTTTTAGGAATAAAATAACAATTAATAATATAATATTTAAAAACTATTTTGTGTCAATTTTGACACTATTTGATATATGATTTTTGTGAAAGTCATAACTGTATTATATGCTCGAACCAAGTTGATTAAATCAACACTAATATATCATAGTAACCTAGAAAATCAGTGGAATTCATAAAAAGTCTTAAATTACATTTATTTTGGTATTTATAATATCAATTATGTCAATATTTCATTAATAAGATAATTACTGCATCATTTTTGTGTCATAAATAAATTAATTTATTTGATGTCTAAAAATTACAAATAAAATACCATCATGTAGGAAATCTTTTTAGCTTTCTAATGAATATTTACTATCGAATTTATCTTATGCACAACCCTATATTAAAAATGTTTTAGTAAATATACTTTGATTTTAACTCTTTTAACTCTTCTTTTAATTAAATAATAATAAATGTCCTAATCTAATCCAAGTGGGCCTAAATGTTCATATTTTACACTTAAGGTTGTTTTTGGTCGAGATGCACTTGTCCAATAGAATTAGGACATGTTTTAGGGTAATATTAATATCATTCGTACCCTTAATTAGCCAATTTACTTTTAACCGTGGTAAATAAAAGTTAAAAGTTACTATTCACCAAAAATTATTTTCATCTCATTGAACCACATTTTACTTACTGACATCAACCATGTCTCTCAGATTTTTGAAATTCCATTCATAGAAGCGGTAAAATTATGTTTTATGAAAAAATCAGTTTTTTAACTACCACTTTGTAGTTTCACTATTCATCAAGAATTGATGTTTTTCAGAATAATGCCAAAATTTCATCCTAAGATATATTTCATATTCCGAATTCAAAAATGAAGTCTATTTTACCAAATTCATACCATAGAAGTTGCATTAATTAATTTTATAATTAAATCCCGCGGTTAAAACAAATAGCGTGTTTTTAGGAAACAATATCTATCAAAAGATTGACACTTGATTATGTCTGGTTTAAATGTGAAATTATATTCAATGACCAACATTGTATTAAATTGTAAAAATATATTCTAAATATACTTTAAAACCACTCAAATTAATAATTTATCACTATTAATTGTTTCGATTAAAAAAGTTGTTTTTAATTATAATTTAGTAATTTTCACTATTCATCAGAATATGAATGTTATCTGAAAAGTACCAAAATTTCACCTTAGGCTAAATTCGATACTCTGAATCCAAAAATGAAGTCCATTTTGAGAGATAAAATTTCTAAAATTTAAAAAGTGGTTATTACTATTCATAACGGCTAGTTTTAATAATATTTTAATAGCATATCGTTGTTTCCTGAAACTCAGTATTGCGTACTACACACGCTATCGAGGAAGGTTGTGATTGTGTGTAATGCAAGGCAAGTCAAAGATGCGTGTTGTGCAAGCTCCTTTTGGTGTAGCGTACAACACAAGACATTAATAAAATTAAAAAGAATATTTTTCATAAAATCTCGGGCTGTTACATTCTACCCCCCTTAAAATGAATTTCGCCCTCGAAATTCGTCGGGGTTATAAATGGTTTACTATTCGAAAGTTTCTTTAATAGAAACCCACATCGTAAAAAGGAATATCAAAACCAATCTTTAAAAACAAAAGTTTGAAACGTAATAGTTACCCAAATAAACTAATCACTGGGTTTCCACATAGGTGAAAATATGGATATGGAAGAGAAATCTAACCATCATGTTCTGATGGAGAGTGGTAGAGAACATGGCTATGGAAAACCCAACAATCACAAAGCTACTGATTTGTGATGATCTAGGGTACCATCCGATTAATCAGATATAAGAGCACTAGGACAACATTTTTGGTTTTCAAGATCGTTTCCCTAAAGTTGAAGAATTTGAATTAGAATAAATACTTACTTTATTTTGGTACAATCTCACTGTTGTTGGTGCCTTGAACAATTTTTACTTCATCTCTTAAATAAATGAAGTTGAATTTGTTATTCGTGAAATGTTAGCAGATCATGTGATAGAATGACGGGTCATTCCATCTGTCTCAAACAAAAGGTTAGAAAAAGTTATTAAATATACATAAGTCATTCTATAGTGAGATTAATCATATATGGTTCCTAAAATGGACTTATACTTCATATATCATACTGCTTAATATAATAAACTAGTTTCTACGAAATAGGGACTTCCTGTAGGCCAGTGGTAGGCGATAAAGGCCAGTCGCACTTCGGTTGAGGGTTCGATTCCCACAGCCTTGTCCGACGCGATGGGCTGTCGCCGGTCCTGCAGGTTGTCCTTTTTCTAAAGCTATATTAATATAACATCCCATCAATAATATCGAAAAACTTTTTATCCTAACATATGTCCAGAATAATCCATTACAATCTTTAGGCTTATCCATAATACTTCAGTCCACTCTCATAATATAGTGAAAATTATTACCAGAGATTTAATACCATCGTTGATCCCCATATATCATAAGATATGTCTTTTTGGTCACATTCCAAACATTCAAAGGCCTTAATAATGTATTCTCTTGAATACCCATTGAACCATAGTGAAAACATGAATGCTGTCAAAAGTTAACTCTTTCCACATTCCAAAATCCAAAAATTCTATATACTCAAACCATGATATAACCTTCTCCTTATATCAGTCATGAGCTCATGAATACTATCAAACATTTAATTTTCTCGTTATCCCTTCATTATGTGCATATCATCTACATTCCCAAAATATCTAAAAAACCTTTCATGGATACTGGTAACATTAATTATACACTTTCAAAACTCAAGGAAAGACAACAGTGTAACAATCCATAGATATCTCTTTATTCCATAGTATCATGAGATTACTTATACAACATTACACATGATAAACATGTAATCATTCCACTGCATTCTTAAACCATTGACCGAGCTTCAACAATTATTTCATCTCACATATCATTTGTAGTCTCTTCTTCATCGTCCACATAAATACTACCCATACGACCATACTGATTATCTTCATGAGACTTTCCCTTAGGGCATTGGTTTGCATAATGCCCGTACATTCCACATTTAAAACATTTAACCATTGTTGATGTCGTAGCAATACCATTATCCTCATCCCTGGTGTTAACTGAACCATTTCCTTTGCACTTACTGGCTTTGTGTCCTTCTTTTCCACACCCAAAGCATCTTCCAGTTCCTTTGAAACATTCTCCTTGATGCCTCTTCCCACATGATTTACATAGGGGAAATTGAACTTTCTTTCCTCTATGATCGTCATGAAACTCCATCTTTCTCTTATTAGACGAGTCAGGAAACTTACCAAATTTTACTTTATTTATCATATTATGATATTGCTGATTCGGCATAACAATGATGTTTGGACTTCCAAATCCCATTTCATTTGGTTGCTCATGAAGAATATCATTCCATTGTCCATCATATCCTCCTTTACGAGAATCATCTTGTTTCCAGCCACTTTCTAAAACCCAAAAAGAATAGTGTGAGAGGCAAAAATCATAATAAAGGGGGAGTAACTTCAATATCTAACATCTTTGGTCTAATCTAATATCGTTACCATAGTTCTAGGACTATATCCTATACGTATACTTATCCTTAGGGACATCCCTAGACATACCTTAGAAATATCTCTAGGGATCTCACTAACGTTTTCATATCCTAGTTTCCAAAGGTTGACTAAACTTTTCCTCTGATACCAACTGTAGAGACCCAAAGCCTAACATACATGGACATTACATTACTTTTGCGGAATACTTAGTACATTACAAAAACACACACACAAGGACCGTAATAGTTTAGTGTCTTTGGAAACTCGGAATATAATCTTCTAATCGTGGTGAAAGATCTTCAACATCTCCCATAAAGATCTTCCCTTTTTTTTTACCTAAAACTTTTCATTATATACTGGGGAAAAGAAAACATAAAAGGGTGAGCTCAAATGCTCAGTAAGGGTAAAAAAAAGAAATATAAATCTCATCGTATACACAAGAACATAACTTTTGGAAATCTTAACCTGCAAAAGAGATCATAATTTCATAACATGGGATAAATCATGGTAGTGAAATGTAATCACAATAATCATAACATAAAACACGAAACTTTGTGGCATACACACATAATCATAGATAATCATTTATTGTAAGTCAAGACTCATTGCCAAGACTATCTTAGTGGACAAAGTCCCTTTCTGAACCGAGTCACCCTCGTTCCAGTCCTGTTTCACTGAACCGGTATAACCTACCATTCCAGCCCTGTCTATCTCATGAGATATAAAATCTTTACCCAATGCATTGGAGGGAGATATAGGTCCCACCCATCTTATAATGAATCCTTTCTTATGTGTGCCACATAATCATAAACCATACATCATAGCGTAACCCATGTAATAAAAATGTAATTCTTAAACAACATGACATCATAAAACAATTCATATAAGATAATATAATTCATAAAAATTTAATTCCATCAAAAAATAATCCAATCAATGTTATAATAGGGATAAAAACAGAACCCTTTATTATCTTAGATGGAAAATAATTTTGATAAAACACTTGAACTCCATTCTTGAGGAAAATATCCTTTCTTCTTCAAAAACATTTTTCCTTTCTTAACATGTCATAAAACATTAAACTAAAAGAAGTTGATTAAAAATAAACATGAAAACTTGTAAAGGATGATTCTTGGAAATAATGTCTTAAAAATCCATTCAGGTCGTATATGTTAAAAAAACATTCTTCTCATACATTTGTCGGAAAAGTCAAAAAGTACCTCGTACGAAAAACGACAAAAGATTCCTTTCATATCATTTACTAAAAAATTCACCGAAGGGTAAAATTGGATTTAAACAATTTTAGGTGGATAGAAATAATATTACATATTGAGAAAACATGGATGTGGATGATAAATTACACCCCATTAAAATACCAAAGTATAAAAAATCTCGGATAAAAAATGAGATTGTGATATTTCTCTTACCTTAGGTCCGACTTGCTTTGTAAGTGTCCGAACCTCCTGTATAATGATTTAAATCATGTTATTGACTTATTCTAGAATCATATTCATTGTTATTATATCATATATAGTCCACTTATGACTTTATATTACCCTTTATTTTGTAAATTCATGTTAAAGTAGCGTTTTGGGTAAAATCGTCTCATTTGTCATTTGTGTTTTTAACTTGTAATTATTAATATGATTACTTGGATCATGATTACTTATATCCAGAATGTGAAACATGATTTATATATAATATATATTCAGAATATATATATATATATAATATATCGATAAATGGAATGAAATACATCGTTCATGGAGACGGTAGTCCGTACGTACGCATGAACGCTGTTTTCGTTTCCTTATTGAAGTGAATGGAATTATGTAGATGACATACATATAAATTTACATAAATCCAGTATAATTATTATGTCATATATTTCATTAGTACTTATTATATATACTTTATAATCATTCATTAATGGTTAATCATTGAGAATGAATCTCATCGCGTCGTGGAGACGGTAGTCCGTATGTACGCACGAGCGATTATATCGTTCCCATGGTCGTGAAATTGTGTTGATGTGTATGTAGACTATTTCAGTATCAATATAACTTTATAATAATCATATATAGTAACTCATTACACCATTATACCCATCCTATTAAGGTGGTGGGGGAAAATAGATTACACCACGGCGTGGAGACGGTATTCCGTACGTACGCACGCGCGGTGATTTCATTTTTCCGTAGGATGGATAGAAGGTGAATTAGGGTTGTTTCATATTTATAATAACATATCAGTATGTATGTAATACTGATGTTATTACTTTTTCATGAAACAACTAAATAAGATGAAGAAGAAATAAATTGAAAATATCGGTAATGGATATTACCTCTTCTTTGAAACGCCTCTTTGAATCCTCCACTTAGGGAAATAAGATTGGTCTTTGAAGATAATCAGGACCTCTAGGATTATTATAGGGATGTGGATAAGGGATTTTTACAGGGTTTGGCCGAGCTTGAGTGCTAAAATTAGTGTGAGGATGAGGGGGGAGGAGGTGTCCTTTTATAAGGGAGGAGAGGGGAACCTTAGGAATATCTCAAAATATTATTTTATATTAAAGTCAAAATCGGTTTATAATGGTTCCAAAGGGTCTTATTTCGAAGCTAAAGTGGGGATGGGTCGAAATCCAATCAACCAATATGATTTAGACATGTTTAGGTTATTATTTTAACTTTATAAATTAGATTTAACTCTAAGTTAAATAATTTAACTTTTACCTTGTCTTTTTGTTTTCCTACACTATATGGTTAATACACTTACTATAACATGCCAAACGAACCCCAAATTGTTTATTATTAATATATATATCCTTATATAAGTCATTTGGCCGAACCTTAGATTTTTAGGAATAAAATAACAATTAATAATATAATATTTATAAACTATTTTGTGTCAATTTTGACACTATTTGATATATGATTTTTGTGAAAGTCATAACAGTGTTATATGTTAGAACCAAGTTGATTAAATCAACACTAATATATCATAGTAACCTAGAAAATCAGTGTAATTCATAAAAAGTCTTAAATTACATTTGTTTTGGTATTTATAATATCAATTATGTCAATATTTCATTCATAAGATAATTACTGCATCATATTTGTGTCATAAATAAATTAAATTATTTGATCTATAAAAATTACAAATAAAATACCATCATGTAGGAAATATTTTTATCTCTCTAATGAATATTTACAATCGAATTTATCTAATGTACAACCCTATATTAAAAATGTTTTAGTATATATACTTTGATTTTAACTCTTTTAACTCTTCTTTGAATTAAATAATAATAAATGTCCTAATCTAATCCAAGTGGGCCTAAATGATAATATTTTACACTTAAGGTTGTTTTGGGTCGAGATAAACTTGTCCAATATAATTAAGACATGTTCTAGGATAATATTAATATCATTCTTTCCCTTAATTACCCTATTTACTTTTAACCGTGGTAAATAAAAGTAAAAAGTTACTATTCACCAAAAACTATTTTCGTCTCATTGAACCACATTTTACATACTGACATCAACCGTGTCTCTCGGATTTTTGAAATTCCATTCACAGAAGTGGTAAAATTAAGTTTTATGAAAAATTCAATTTTTTAACTACCACTTAGTAGTTTCACTATTCATCAAAAATTGATGTTTTTCAGAACAATGCCAAAATTTCATCCTAAGCTATATTTCATATTCCGAATTCAAAAATAAAGTATATTTTACCAAATTCATAACATAGAAGTTGCATTAATTAATTTTATAATTAAATCCTGCTGTGAAAACAAATAGCATGTTTTTAAGAAACAATATCTATCAAAAGATTGACACTTGATTATGTCTGGTTTAAATGTGAAATTATATTCAATGACCAACATTGTATTAAATTGTAAAAATATATTCTAAATATACATTAAAACCACTCAAATTAATAATTTATCACTATTAATTATTTCAATTAAAAAAGTTGTTTTTAATTATAATTTAGTAATTTTCACTTTTCATCAGAATATAAAAGTTATCCGAAAAGTACCAAAATTTCACCTTAGGCTAAATTCGATACTCTGAATCCAAAAATGAAGTCCATTTTGAGAGCTAAAATTTCTAAAATTTAAAAAGTGGTTATTACTATTCATAACGGCTAGTTTTAATAATATTTTAATAGCATATCGTTGTTTCGTGAAACTCAGTATTGCGTACTACAAACGCTATCGAGGAAGGTTGCGATTGCGTGTAATGCTAGGCAAGTCCAAGATGCATGTTGTGCAAGCTCCTTTTGGTGTAGCATACAACACAAGAGATTAATAAAATTAAAAATAATATTTTTCATAAAATATCGGGCTGCTACAAAGTCACATTCCAACATTCATCCACTAATCTAATAATACATTATTTGGTTTTAAATCCATTATTTGATGGATTATTTGGAAACCATATAAGTATGCATGAAAAAGAAGTAATGTTCAAAAATGATCAACTTTA
Source organism: Viscum album (assembly GCA_963277665.1). Taxonomy (NCBI): domain Eukaryota; kingdom Viridiplantae; phylum Streptophyta; class Magnoliopsida; order Santalales; family Viscaceae; genus Viscum; species Viscum album. The sequence continues at coordinate 105,539,060 of OY728141.1, forward strand.
TATTATGTGATTATTCACCTCTTTAAATTTTTATTACACCACAATAACATAATAATCTCAAAATAGTACATATACATGTATTCTGTTATTAATGTTTTACAAAATCGTTGTTCTTGTGTACTACAGACTACCACCTCATGAACTATTGTCCTTCATTTTTCAATGTACACAATTCAAGGATATTGATGATGATGGATATAAAGAAGAAATGTTAAATTTTTAAAATGATTATTGAAATAAACTCTATATATCATAAGTATATTATAAAATTTCATTCAATGTGATACATGATAACATCTCTCATTTATTTGACAAACAATGTCCTCTTTAACCAATTTAATTCCACTTTTAGTAAGGCTTCACATGGATGGTGATTAATATAATTTTAATCATAATATGTTATATAAATTAAATATTCATGGAATAAATTATTTATTTAAAATATTGGAATGAAAATATACTTTATTTTACTTATTTCCTCTTATGTCACATAATGATGGTAACATCATATGAGTATGTGTGCACTACCACCTTCACGAAGTGATGTGACTATCTTTTCATCACAACATAACATGGAAGTTATATATAATTATTTAATATGAAATTAATGATATAATTATAATTCTATAATGTATTATATTACTTTCCTCCTTTTAATTAGAACATTTAACAAATGGAAATGCTACTCATGTGTATGTATAGCCTACTATCTCCAAGATGATATCATACATAATTTTTCATAATTATCATTTATATTTGGATTAAAAGTTAAAATTAACAAAAGATATGATACCTAATGTATTATTATTATTATATTTACGATATAAATATATAATATGATAAATAACCAAATCATTCATTTTGGATCACACATGAGAAAACAAAGAAATTAACAAATGAAACAATAAAAATAATAAAATGAAATTAATTAAATAGTAATAAGCTATAATAAGAAATTAAAATCAGAAATTATATATACAATATTTTTCATGAAGAAGTTATTAACATTTTTAAATGAACTATATTGGATGATAAAGAATGTTTAACCAAGAATAAGTGTAATATAATGGATTTCATCACATTACCATTCCATTTGGGAATATTGTAATGTGATGCACCAACATTTTTTTACATTGGTTATATACAACAAAATTGACATATAATATCATTGATAATTTATTTTTAATGTAATTTTATGTTTTATTTTTAATTATTATTTCTATGTGGATTCATAATAAAATGCAAAAAATGGTGAGAAATGTTTTAACTCAATTTCAGTTCATTTGGATAATCTATTAAATCATTGATTTTATCATTCAATGATTGTGTTCATAACTAAAAAATATTAAAATATATTATATCCCAAATTGTTTTATTGACATTTAAATTTCGTAATCATAATTTTTATTAATTATTACTTTGATGTTATGATCATTTGAATGGTTTATTTGAAAATCTCATTTTATTCAACATTTTTTATTCTTGATTTTACATGAAATTAAATTATATGATAATTCTATAATAAACCCTATAATTTATATTATTTAGTTCATTCACTATCATTTTAATGTGATGGTTTCAATTTTATAATATTTGTTATTTATAATTGTTGTGAAATTTTTTTATCAAATACTAACATCATTTCTCCCTTTGGCCAGATGTCCATTTTATAAAACAATGTTTTATAAAAATGTTCAAAAATTTCTTTTAAATTTTTTTTATTGACTTATAAAATGATTTTTCACACATTTTTAGTCCTTAATAAAAAAATAGAAGGGTTTTATGTCATTTTTTAAAATAACTCTCGTTTGGATGTATTTGAAAATATTTAATGGAATCTTCTTATCATTTTATGAACAATGAAATTTCCAATACTTCTTGTAGTTTAGGAGGAATGATCCTTTCATATGGAATGTAAAAATTTACCGTCTATTATATAAACCATTTAATTTTAACTTACAATGTGTGTTTACAATGTTATTTTTAATGAAAATTATTTTCAATGTGACTTTAAAAAGGGATTTTAAAAAGGATTTTATAATTATATTTCAAAATTATATGGATAATTTCCTTAATATCATTTTAGGTGATATTTCTATGGTATTTATATTCATCTAAGAAAATAAAATTATTAATACTAAAATATATATATGTAATATTGATACCATCCATATTCATCATCTTGATGGTTTATGACCATTTTTCCCAATCATAGTATTCATATTATCATCCTTGCAACATTTTTATAGGAATTAACATACCCATGAATGAGTCACTTTGTTATGATAATAAGTAATTAAATTTAAACTGAATATCCATTTGGTTTATCCTGGATATGTTAATTTCTAAAATGATATATCATTTTAGTTTAATAGTTTTATTGTTGAATTTTATTTTTTTCTGCAAAAATATAGATAAATCTATATACTTTACTCAATAAAAAAAGTGATAATGAACATTATATGTGAATTAAATTGATTATTTTATATAAGAAGAATTTTTGGAAATTTATAACATTGGTGGGTCCTAGTAATAGATATCTCCTTGATGAATCTGTAGTATAATGGGATGAATCATTAGTCTAACAAAAATAAAATTGGTTTCTACCAATCAATTTAAAAACTGAATTGCAGAAATGATTAATTGTAATATTATCATGTACCTTATAAACATGGAATCCAATAGTTTATAATTTCCATCATTTAGTTTTTATTTATTACAAACTAGGATATTTTCCGTATGAAATTATACATATATGAATTGAATTATCAATTATTAATCAAATGGAATGTGTTTTACTTTATTTAACATTGATTATTGAATATGATTTATATACTCATGCATTTATGTTATTTAATTATCAATTTTTTGTAGATTTTTTACATTCCCTTGTTGATTATTATCAAGTAGTTTTTATCTATTTTTATTATCTCTATATTCACTTCATTATAAATTATTGATTATATGGAATGTTTGTTCAGTTATTACAATTCAATATTGATTCACGAATCCCTTCACGATACATAACCCTTTCTAGGAATTTTATCTCACCATTATTTTGTTTCACTACCCATAATTACATGATATTTACTATGATGAATATGGAATAATATTCATGAGGGAATGATTATATTTGGGGAAAAAATATGTTTAAATTTTTGTACTCAAACTTAATGTAATTATTATGTGTGTATCTAGTTTTCGAGAACTATTAAACTGATCAGAACATCCTGATGGAATTCCATTAAACATATTCTAAGGTAAATAGAATAAGTCACTTACAATAGGCTATTGGGGCTAGGGTACTTACACCAAAAAATTACATGAATTAATGTGTTGAAATGTATATATTTCACCCTAAACAGTGCATGTTTTTTTGAAGAAATAATTATTCCTATATAAAAATATTAAAGGTGGGTTAAAATCGAGATATGAGGAGTTTAATTCATAAACATAATTGATGCATGTATGGCTCCATAACTATTGATTCATCATTAATTTTAATATTATTAGTCATAAAAAATTATAATTATAGAGATAAAATTATCAAATACTAATACTCATATGAAACCACAATGGGCCATGCCTCATCCATCAAAAGGGAGTTGGAAATGATCCACTGTAACATTAAAATTTTGGAAATGAAATTATACAATATTTTTATAAATCCTTGACATTCTAAAAATGGGGAATGGTAATTTTTTTCCTGTTTATAATAGTTCATGTGCAAGCTCATTGTGGGATAACCTCAATTGTCGACACCTTCGCACCTATTTATTCCACCTTATATGACTTCTTTCAACCATTTCACCCACACATATATTTTTCTATGCAATATACCATGTCACACATTATATTAAATACCTTATATTACCCAAGAACTAATTTTACTATTGGGATGATCATTATAAAAGGAAATTATTTAGTGAAAAACAATTCTACAATTGATTAATGGGTGAAAATTTATAATGAAAAGTTGATTCAAACTATAGTTATGAATATGTGATTTGAGTTTTCGTGACCAAAATATATAAACCAAACACTAGAAATATAATAATAATAATAATAATAACCACAAGAACATCAATGATTATATTTTGATCTATTTATTGGGGAACATGAAAGGTAAAAATTCATAGACCCATAAAAATGATTATTTGATCAAGCCAATAACCCCCACACAATCACCACAATAGATAAACTGAATCAAATTAAGCGACTAAATTTCCCATTAAATGAAGGACTATACACCATTTTTAAATTTCTTAAAAGGAATAGAATAGTCATTTATAATTTTTTTTGGATACTAATGATTCCAAATGCATTTCCACATATAATTTGCATTATACATTGATACTATATTTATTTATTACAAGTTTTATATAATAATTATAATCAATGGTGGTGAGAATAAAAATTTTATCTCTGTTTTATACAACTAGAACATTTGTTAATATAATATAATTTTATAGAAACAACAGATGAGGTGTAATGATCTTTCTACTCTAGTGTCATTAAAAACTACTAATAAGAAATTACAAGTTGTACTATAATAGAAAATAATTAATATATGAATCATTTTCAAACATCTCATCAATAACAAAAGTATTAATTCTTGCATTAAAAAAAATTGTACATCAATCATCATTCAATATCCACCATCAACCTCCCATCACAATTGAGATCAGGATTTCATAAGTAAGCCTTATATTCTCAACATTAATTATAATTCTATATAATTTATGTGAGAACAATGATGCTAAATTAACTTTATTTGTATATAATACTTTTCAATATATTACACAAAAAATTTACAAATACAGTAGTATATACTGTTAAAAGCACAATAAAATCCATATGTTTCCCTATTGAAAATATACAGTTCCATTATTAGTTTTATAGACATCATTACAATGAATGGGGATCAAATTAATCACATTATATTATTATAACCAATGATCAATTATAATTATAAAATAATTATCCCATATCCCAAGGAAATTAAAATTCCTTAATATCCCTTGTATTATACTCAAATCACTATATGTAAAAACATTTAATAAAATATAAATAGATAACCACTTACCACTATGTTTAATTTATTAATAAAGTGAGTTATTAATATAATATTAATCAATAATTGGAATCATTTTAATTAAAATAAAGTTCTTATTATATAAGATATCCAAGCAATATTTATCTTTTAATTGAATGTATAACATCACGGGACTCAATAAAATTATGGATTGCAATGGGTATTTGATAATAAAACATCACATTAATTCCATATTATAAAATATTCATCATAATTATAAGTTTCAATATCATCCATTGATGTATTATATTGAATTATATCAATTGGAAAATTAGATGGTCTCTTAGTCACATGAAATTTATAATCCATATTATAAATAAAGAACCTCATTTTTAATTAAAGTAGTCTAAATTTGATTTTCTTTTTCATTTACCATTGTCCCTTATTATTGTAATTATTGAATACTAGAAAGAATAGTCATCATAAATAGATAAATTTTATTATTTTTTGAAGAAATATGAGTGTTGAATCGACAACATACTATAGGAAAATATTTCACATCATATCATATTTAAATTCACTTCATCTTTTTAAAAACCCCATGTAGACAATGAAATATTTTCATGTCAATCCAATCTTGTAAAAACAAATATATCTCATTAGTGATCTATATAGTCTCAAATTATCATATTCATAAATATCAATCTAATTATAAGCATCATTCATAATACCTTTATTCATAACAATTGGAAGAGAAGAAATAAATAGTGAGAAAATATGGTCAGCAATAGTAATCATGATAGATATCAGTTATAAATTAAACATAAAATGACAATATAGGTTTAAGGAGTTAATAATATCATTTGAAAACCATAACCTACATAACATAGATCATATAATCAGGTCATGGAATAAATATTGGAAACTTATAATACATGAATACAAAGGAAACCAATGAACATAATCCATTAAAGCATAACAATCTCATGAGGTATAGATTCGTGGAATATATATATGTATAGTAAATATTATACAAAGGATACCGAGAAGACATTTTTAACATAATAGGATTGGGATAAAAACATGGGTATCTACATAGATAGTAGGATAAACTCCCGTTTACCCTCTTTCATGCATAGGATAAAAATCGATGGAACCTATTTTTAAATCATGAGGTAACCTTATGTGTGACAACTTATTTCATGATTGAAATAACATCCCATTATCCATATTTTTATTTCTCAGGATAACCTCCCATTTACCTTTATAGATCATAGATCATTTATCATTAAAAAGTTCATTGGATATATATATATAGGTCTCTCCCATCACATAATATATAAACATTGGTACATTTTATTATAAAATATTCATCATACTATAATAAATGAAAAAGAAATGAATTTTATATTCATTTAAATATTGAAAATAGATTGTATGAAATGGGTATCTAAAAAAACCACACTATAAATTTATATAGATGTTACCATTTGGTAATTTCCACATAAAACATAAGAATCAAAAAACAATGTTTTCTTTGAAGAAAACAAATCTTATAAAAATATAATTAAAATATTTTTAAGGAAAATATTTATTCTATTTAAAATAAATTTATTAAAATATAAAAATTTCTTAACAATTAGGAAATATACTTTTTACAATAAACATGAAAATAGTTATTAGAATCTTTAATTATGTTCTTGTTCATGATAGAATAAAATTATTTTATTTTGGATACACTCTCAAAAATAAATTCCTTTCAAAATTTTGGTTTAAATTGATAACTAAAATGTTTATAAAGTGAATATATGATTTCCATTTTCTAAAAGTTCATAGTTTTGTAAAAATTTCGTTATCAAAATCACAACGTAATGTAAATAATTTCAATAATTTTTTTACAAAACATGGACATTTAATAAAAATAAATTTCATTTGCAGATTTAAACTTTTATAATTTTTTATAAACACATTTTTTTATATTGAGTTCATAAATAAGAAGAAAATAAATAAATTATTATTATATATATGTGTGTGTGACTAATATTCTTCAATTATTTTTAGTGGAATAAAATAATATTTCACCATCAGAAAATTAATCTTAAAAAATACTAATAAACAGTGAGATTATAACATAAAACATCTACCACGTGTGTGATGATTGAATCATAGTACAAATTAAAGAAATAACATGAGATGGATATTTATATCCCATAATTTTCATTTTATTATTTATAATATAAATTCATGGGATGTATATGAAGCACACAATACAAACCAATGAATAACAGGGATTGTGTCTCAATAAAATATAGGGAAGACAAAAATCCCCTTATCTAAAGTAAAAAATAACATTATTCAAATAAAAATTATTATTATCAGTATATATTTATTATAAATATATTTATAAATCCATAATAATTTTATCATACCAAATATAATTTATTTACTTATATGAATTTATGACTCGTTTGTTAACAAGTAATTTTTAATTAAACCCTTTCCTGTGATAACTAATTCATTTTTCATATATGTTTTTGATGGATGGTTTTGTATATGAGAATTGATCATGAGACTATTATATCCATAATGTTAAATGGGATATAAATTTGATATAAATACATTATTTAAATTTTATAGTTATAAAAAATGTTATGGGTAGGAAATTCATTACATAATTCTTAGAAATAGTTAAGTGTTTGTACAAAAAGAATGTTTTTTATGTTCACAATGGAAATAACAAAAAATGGTGAATAAAAAAATAATTAAATATTAATTTTTATAAAATATATATCATATATCAATTAAATTTATAGTCATTAAAAACCAAAAAAATAAAATGAATAGTGTTTAACACCTCTCCAGGGATGTGGTAGTCAAAACGTATGCATGAGTGATGTTAAAGTTTTCAAATGGATTTGAGGATTATATGGTAGTTATAATATTATAATTATCATAAATATAAATATTTAATTGATATAAAATACATAATTTAAATATATCATTATATCTATCTAGTAGAGGTTGTTATGGAGAATGAAGTACAACGGTTTGTGTGACGGTAGTCCTCCAAACACAAGCTCTATTGTTTCATTTAATATTTGGTGGAAGTAGATATAGATTTTGGTAATTAAAGTAACATAATATCATATCACTATATAGGATATAATTAATTTATTATATCCTCATTTATATTTATATTTTATTGTTGTGATTGAAAAAAAATAAGGCATGGTTACATGCAATATTACTTCTTCAGGGAACCAGATTAGGTTAATACCCAATGCCCTATTTGGAGGGTTATATAATCCAAATATGTCATATATGACATGAATATGGATTTATAAAATGATTTTTTGGGTATTTAATTATTCCAAAGTCTTTTGGAGTGTGATGAGGAGAGGGTTGTAGATTTTCTTATCAAATTGGGGAATTTAACCCGCTAGAAAACTACATTGAATGTTCCCAATAGAATCATGAATTATATAGTCATTCCACAGAAAAATGTTTCCAAAAGAAAATATATTTTAATATTGGATATAATAATATATAAATAATTTAATACAATTTTATATATATATATTATAGGAAAACACAATGTTATCTTTTTTTATTAGCACTCAATGAATCTATTATAACCATTAATGTAGTTGTTAATATTTTTTACAATTTTCACTATTTATTATAAAAAAATTAATATACCCATAAAAGATAATATATAATAGGATGATTAAATGATTATAATCTCAATATAAATTTTTATTTCATATAATTGGATGATTTTAATTTAAAATTAATTCTAAAGTCACGATGAAAAGGTTTTTTTCACTGGAGTAAATTTTAATTAGTAATAAATGTTATAAATTTTAAATAATATATAAAATTGATTCCAATGACAAAAAACCTACTAAAATATATATCATTTAACAAATTATATGTTTTAAAACATTTCTATATATTATTTAAATATATAAATATGTTAATGGAAAATTGAATTTTCAATAAAATTTAGTATTTTTCATGGATAACATAGAAATTAATATCATCGGAAAATTCTAATAAATTATAGTAGATAACATAACTTGATGATATAAAAAATTAAGTCATTTAATTTAATTTATTTTTTAAAAAAAATATTATTAATTCATTATATTATTTTTGCAAAAAATGTAGTGAACCAGTTTTTGTAGAAATCTGTATTTTATGAAAAATATAAATACCATACTAAAAAAATATATTATATTTTTCTAAAGGGTTTATAATTTTTTTAGAATGTGTAATTTCAATTCATACCCCAAATATAATGTTTTCATTGTAATTTTTCTTTTTTAATAATAATATTATTAATTTATTGTGGTATATTTAAATTTGTTTTTAATATGATAAAATCTATTGATGAAATTTAATAAATTTGAAAAATATATTTTTTTCCAAAAAAAGTATTTGTTAATTAAATTCAATCCCCAATAATATGAAATTTACCCTTGAAATTCCTTCACTTTTGAATTAAAATAATTATATATATTCCTCATCATGTCTATAGGTTCCCATATTGCTTCTTTAGAATTTTGGCATCTCCCTAAAACATTGAAAATGATAGTGGTCATGTTTCATAACACTTTCTCTCTACGTTACCGAATCACTAAAAATTATACCTCATAATTTGAATCATCTAATATTTTCATGACAAATGAGATCAATACATTATATTTTTATGGTATGTACATCCTCATGACGGATATATAGAATACATTGTGAATTTGAGAGAGGTTTTGTTTAAGTGATATGAGACTCGAAACAAAACCTAGTTGATCATGAATCTTTAATGGCCCAATATACATAAGGATAAAATTTTATTTAATTCCAAATATCCACACTATATTCCAAGTATAAATTCAAAAGAATACATTATACAAATTTTCATGTTCTATATGAATGGATCTAAAATTATATTTCCTTTCTTACATTATATATGGTCATAAAAAATGTCTTTCTTAATCTTTATCCCATTATTTTTTTAGTTCAATATACTTTTAGATAGAGGGATTTATAATTATCCATATTAAGGCCCATGTAAACGATATTTCTGTAAGAAAACTATACTAGATGAATGTATTGATCCCAACCATAATTGATATTCATATTAAAATATATAAGAATATCTTATTGGGTTTGAATATTTCACTCACGCTTACCATATTTCCCAAGGTGATACATAATGATATAATGTAGCTCTATATTTTGGGCCTACTGTAGAAATCTCAAGAACATCATGTTAAATATCTTTTCCCAATTATAAATAATTTAACGTGGTACTCCATGCATCCTGACCACTCCCTTAATGTATATCATATATTGTTGAGCCACATAGAAATAAACTCAAATAGTGATGAATTATATTGGATTTATATTGAGAATGACTCAAAAACATATATTATGATTGAATTTATTTTTTATGGGGATTATGATGAATTTTTTTTGATTTTTTATGTTCTCCCATTACCATTTTGGAATGGTTATTGGTTGTAACATGGACATAAGCATTTGTCTCACTTCCTTATCCTAGCAACAAAAACATAACCAAGATACAAACTCATCAATGTTTTTCTTTATTCCATCCCGTTTGAATTCATATATAAATATCGATAAATCATTTGATGATCAGTATGAATAGATAATTAAGAACTATGACCATCCTCTAAAAAAAAATTCTTTAAATTTATTAATGATGTAATACATACACAATTCCTTAACCATCATATTCCATCATAATCATGGTTGTAATCCAACATATTTTTATCATTTTTTGTAGCTCTAAATTATCCTTGTAAACTACATTAGTCTTAAAATGGATAGATGGTTTAACCCTCATTTGAGAAATATAGTTTCCACCATATGTCCATATTTCCCAGGCCTTATTTTGTACGTCCATAAATATTTTTTTTTTATCCTCATCATTGATATGAAATCATAATCCTTTAAAATCAATGAATCATTCCAATTATTCACTTTCCCAAGGTGGTAATTCTGGGATGGGGCATAATATTTAATCAAATAATGAAATATTATTTTAAAGATGTTCATCAATTTCTATGTGAACATATACTTTATTCATTTATCATCAGTATATATATCACAAATTTCCCCATAAAGATAATTTCTCCAATGTTTTTATGAATTTCTTTTGTATTTATCTCAAAATCAATAGTTGGGTAATTCTTCTAATGAGTCATACATTATCATATTGTTGAAGATATCAAAATATCAATTTCCATAAGAATTCATCCCATACAATTCACTAATGTCTCCCTATGGATTACACAACCTTTTCCACTATAGGTTAATGTAATCACCATTTCACTGAAAAATATTCTCATAAAATTCATGGAATTTTTATCACATTCATATGTCTAAAGGAGAATTTTTCCCTTATGAGTTAACATGGTGAGTTAATCATAATGTCATGAGGAATTATCCAAAAAATTATAATATCTAGATAAACAAATAGATATATAGATATTAGTCATAACCAATGGATTTTGCCAATCTTTAACAACATGTATGCAAAATCATTCACTTCCTCATTTTCTTGTGTTTAGGTAGAATTTCTACATGTCATTAAGAAATATCCCCGAGCAGGAAAAGGGTGGGAAACAAGTTAAAGGGATTTAATACATAGGCGGGATGATTTTCTATTTTGAAATAAAATAGCCCAACCCAATATTCCATAAAAAACTACATTATGTGTGATAACAATGAAAGAAACTCAAATCAATACTATTAATATAAAAACTGAACTATAATATATTACCATAATGGATGAAAACTAACAAAAAATTACACAGAAGAATAAAAACCCAAAAAACTCAAGGAAAAACTAAATAAAATCAATTATCCAACATAGTTCATTCTCTAACTCCACAGAACTTCCCATGTATAATAATGCACCACTAAAGATATGTGATAAGTCACCTTTTCCGGTGCCCAAATAAATAATATTTTCAAAATCACAAAATTCACAAAGAAGGGGGAGTAATTAAACTCCGTTGGATTTCCCCAAACAACTTCTCTACTCTCACCAAATGGGTCGAACAATATAGCATAATTATATAAAAAACCTTATATTCTAAATTTTAAGAATATTACCATGAATTAAAAACTATTTCTATGAAATGTATTTTTCAAAACCAAAATGATTTTATTTGGAAGGAAACATAAAATTCTGTAAACCATTTCACATTCCACTTTTATCATATCCCATTTCAATCCACAAACCCATGAATTCTATAACCAATTCTTCATTATGAATGATCCATACTCTTGAGTGGACTCTCATATATCTAAAGAGTCATCACAAGGTAATTAAAATAAAATATTCCATTAAACATTTGGTACTAATCACCGTATAATATTTCATAAAACTACTCATAAAATTCAACATGAAAAAACACAACAAGTATTCCCAAAAGACATGATAATAAAATCATTCAAAAACCATTTCAAAAAAATATTTTTTAATAAAAATATTTTCACAAATTTTTTTTGATGAATCCATATTAGAAACAATTTTAAAATAAACATTTTAGAATCATTTAGAAGCGAACATTTCACAATAATTCCATAAATTTATAAAAAACACAAAAACCTTCAATAATGATGGTTTATACGATGGTTTAAAAAACAATTTCAAAACCAAATTCAATAAATTTAAAAAAACTGAAATAATACCATCTCCTTATAGTAAGATGTAATGAAAGTGATTCCACATAACTCATCAATTTTGTTGAAATCAAAGAAAGTCATGAAAGTCTCTACAAAATCAGATTAGATCTTCTATAACATGACATATATATTTTCCCCTAACACAGTAAAATAAAAAATATAACCGATTATGGAAATATTAATATATATATGAACATTTTACTAGATCTATGAAACTAATGGAGTGATTAAATTTGATCTAAGAGAAACCATTAAAGACTACCACCAATGAGGAGTTACAAATAGAATATGGAATTAAAGAACCATGAAATGCCTCAGAATAAATTAAAAATCAATGAGGAAAGTTTACATAGCCTTTGGGATGGAAAAATATCCATATAGTGTCTATTTAAAGAAAATAATATGGTTTAAAACTTTATCCCATTATAGAACAACTTTTTTAAGATCATGTTTTTTTCAATTGATGGTTTTGAAAAATTCTTTATTAACCAAGCACAAGGTTCATCCTAAAAAATGATCTCATAGGGTTATCCTGAATTATTAGAAAAACCATGTTCCAACCATGAATATTCTCACTATACAATTTTTTATTATTTCTATTTTGTGGATGAATAGTTTGTACAATCCAAGCACCTAACAGTGTGCCTTCCCCTTACCCATGTCTCACTATGCATTGTTCCCATAAGAGTTTCATAGTTTTCACTAACCATTCAATAACTGTGATGCATTATAAAAAAACATTAGAAATGTTTCAAAACCCTACCAAACATCATCCAAACAATTTATATTGATTAAACTAATTAAGAAAAATTTTCTTACTAGAAATTAGGTGTTCTTCATTCTCCCCACCATTGGTATTTCTGTACTCATAACGTAGGAATTCACCATCACATTGAATGAGTTATGTCCATTACATGACTATTTAATTCTCTCATTCACATGACTCCTCATGAATCCATCCATGTTTCCATAGACACATCACTAGATGATTCTCTTAGACCCTAAAAAAGTCCCTTGGAATTCAACAATCCGCACTTGAAAATACACCGATGAAGTATCCTACTCTTTGTCAATGAGATCCCATCGAATAAAATAACCATAATTAGGCGTATACATTATCAATTGAGATACATGAAACACATTAGGTACTAAACTAAACCTTGTGGTGATACCAATTGATATTCCACATCTCTAACCTATTTATGTAACTCAAAAGGGAATATGTATCAAGGAAATAAATTTCCTTGAATCCAAAAATAATGATACCCTATCATTTGAGGGGCCATTAATAACACATGATCACTCACCATGATTGATAAAAAACTCTAGAGAATGATCTTTATACAATTTCAAGTTACTTTTTTTCTCTTTCCAATTTCTGATCAACTAAGTTTTCTCTCTTGTATCTTGGGAAAGACTCATCCCAACCTTTAAAGTCTCACATGTTTCCAGTGAACATAGATGAGAATGAATATGATGCCCATATAATGCTTCATAAGATTCATATGTTTCGATGCCTGATAACAACTGTGATATCAGAACACTAATAATAGTTTGTTCTCTTAACATGATCCACTTAAATCATTTATACAATCTAACATCATGTCTTCTAATGATTGTATTATATGTTTAGATTTTCCATCCCTCTATGGATTATATTTTTTACTCAAATTCAATTGACATCCAAGGTATTATTGGAAGGATTTATAGAATCATTATGTAATCTTTGTTCTCTATCTGAAATAATTGAATAGGTACATCATGCCTCATAAACATTTCTCATATTTATATTTTATACAAGTCCTACAATGTATGATATTTATGAATTGGAATTAAATTGATTAAATTTTTTTTTGATACACTATCAACAATATGAAATAATGTTTTCAAACCGGTCAGGGGCGACCTATTACAAAATCCATTTATATCAACTCCCATTTCCACAGAGGTATAGTTAAAGGATGCAACATACATACTAGTCATTCTTGCTCTTCCTTAACCTATTGAAAACATAACCATTTCTAACCAATCTCAGCCTCCATCCCTTTCATATTGAAAAACCAAAACTATGATATCAACACCTTTTAAATCATCTATATTCTAGGTTGAATAGAACATATTTAATTATGGACTGAATGAAGATGTTGTTCCTCACATGTCATAGGGACATCCATCTGATTTTTAATCCACAACATTGATCTCACATATAACCTCGAACCCTCACTCTTATCCCTACCATTGTGTTTGGAAATTATTTAAACACTTTCTGAATCATACTTCGTTGCTAGTTTGACTATCTTAACCAAATAAGGAATGAATGAAATATGAAATAAAACCCCAAATTCTCCATAGTCATCACAATCTATGTGTTAGTAGTGAGGACCGAAATCAATATCCAATCATCTAAAGCATATATTTTAACTGAGCATATGAATTTATGATTAATGCATATTCAACTATATTACCATCAACTAGGGAGTAAATCAAGTCAATTAAAAAAAAAATTTAGATACTCCATCAATATTATTTGTCATAAGATCAAATCCCTTTGTTAGAGAATATGTTTCAAGCTGTTATTATTCATAAACACGGAAAATTTATCACCAAATAGTTATTTAAGCTAAGTCCTCAAATCAAGGATGACAAAAGAAAACTCCAAATTATGTGTTGGGTAGTTCTTCTACTGAAACCATAACTCTCATGAGGCATAAAAAATAATGATCTACCTATATGAGAACACTTCCGAAAACTATTCTCGAAGCACCACAATAAACCATGTACCTATAACCTAATTATTGAATGATATAGTAGGGTGATGATGTAAGGTGACCATTATACTATTTAAAAGACTCCTTACATTCCTTATTCCATTGTAATGGAACATTATTACCTAAAAATGTTTTCATTGATGCGTTTATTCATGAAATTTAATGAACAAAGCATCAATAATAAAATATATACCAATGAAACCATGTATCTCAAAAACAATCCTCAGAGGTGTAAAAGATATCAAAACAAGTATCCTATCTGGATCGAAAACATACATATTTCAGTGATTACATGGCCATGTAAATGTACTTATTTAATTTAAAAATAAATCTTTTATAATTTTTAATAAATAAGTTGATCCATTAAGATTCCAAAAAATATCGCCAAGTGATCCTCATGGTCCGCCCATGTCCTTCAATAAACCAATATTTCATCCCAAAAAGACCACTAAAAAATATAGATATCAAAGAGAAACTATTTTCATAAATTCCATTAATAATACTACTAAATTTTTATGATTGAAAGGAACTACCACATATTCATATTGGTCATATCTACTTCTAAAAGCTACCTTTGGAATATCCTCCTTCCAAACCCACATTTATTGATCTCCTAATCACAAATCAATCATTGATAAATATCATGCTCCAATAAATTTATTGAATAGATCATCAATATATATAATTGGACACCATTTTTTAATCAAAACATGGTTAATACTATGATAAATC
This sequence comes from Viscum album, assembly GCA_963277665.1. Classification (NCBI taxonomy): domain Eukaryota; kingdom Viridiplantae; phylum Streptophyta; class Magnoliopsida; order Santalales; family Viscaceae; genus Viscum; species Viscum album. The sequence continues at coordinate 105,555,314 of OY728141.1, forward strand.
GGTTGTAGCTAATGATTTACATCTACCATTTAGACTAACGACACTTGTGCTACCCATAGAGACATGCTATGCCAAATGAAAAATTTTCTTACCTACTCTTCAAGATATAAATTAAGATCCATTAATTTGGATCATGAAATAGAATAAGATAGAATAGATATAGAAGTATTCCTCAGAAATAGATCAATCATAAACCCCACTTCTCTTATGGGTGGAACCTTGAGAAATTATTGGGAAAAACTTTTTGAAACTATTCTGCCACCGCAGTAAAATGGTCATCCTTAACCTCTTTCATCAATGCCAATTTCAATTCCTCCAAATACTATGAGATCGTTCCAAATACTTGTTCCGAAAATACCATTTTACATTCCTCAATATTATGGTATCCATTAAATATATGGTAGATTCCAGCATTATTCATGAAAGTAACACTTCTAGTATAACAGTTTATGGCATCATTGAACATTGTCAACAAATCTAAATGCAAGATTATTTCATAGGAATCTATTTCAAGAATAGTGAAATTCCATATCATCTCTTCTCCAATAATTATAATTTATAATTCATTACACATAAGGCTCTCAATTTTCTTCCCCAAATAGGATTTAGATGTTTTAACATAGATGGAATCATCTCAACATTTAAACGAAAAAATATCAATATCTTGGGATGAAATAAATGAATGGAATGAAAACATTTACAAAAAAATATTGACAAAAGATATAATTCCAAATAATCTTACCTCACACTATCAATTGATTATATTAATCATCCATAATAACTTTCATAGCCCTATATAATAACTTACTCATGGAACTTTTGTCATTATATTCATGTTGATATTTCTCATGCTAGGGAGTGCAGGTATCCCTATATTCAACATGGCTAACTCGATTCTGCTAACATTTATTTTATGCTTCGGTCTCCCTATTGAAAAATAAAATGTGCGCAACACATGAGAAGTGTCCCAAACAATATACAATAGTGAAAATCAATAATAGCAATAATGATTACACATATAATTTAAATTGTAGCATGCTCTAGGTGGCTTCACACACTCTCACATGATGTCACTAAGATAACCATAATTGATACAGCCTGGATTTCTCTTGGGTTTTGGAGGAAGGTTCATTGATCTATCTGTATTATTTTGAGGCAAAATACCACCTTGTAAATATGTTTCCCTTTTCCACTAACTCCCCGCAGTTGAGTTCCCACATTTTCTAATAGGTTTCAACATGCTCGTTGCACCTGTTGTTATTGAGATGTCTATTTCTTCCACTATCTCTCTATTGACCGTCTCTATATACTCTATAATATAAAGAAAATCAACTTTCTTTGGAATCTACTACCTCAAACTCGATTGAAATATTCAATCTTCAAAAGCACAAAAGGCGCATATTTTGTCACTGTGAGGTTCTCTAGATTCAGGATGAATAATTCTATCATTCTTTTGATTCATAACATTTTATAATTGAATTTTTTGTTGAAAAATTCTATAAAATCCACCCATCCAAGTCCTTGGTAAATTTTTGCATGTAATACTAAATACCACCATTAGTGTTTATGATCTTCCACTATATATTTCCACAACATTAATTTCATCTCTACTAATGTTCTAAGGAAATCAATTATTTGATCCATTCTATTCAACCACACCTCTTCTTTCTCTAGTCCTGTATCACAAAAATAGATGACTGGATATTTCTTCAAGATCAAAAAAAATGACCCAGTTTCATTGGTTCATATATCATGTTCCTTATTTCCACCACATGAAAATACTAGACTATTCATTGAACCAATTATTAGTTCACTTGCAGCTATATTGTAGTCACATTCTGATAATCCTCTTCAAAATTGTTTCTACAACTCCATCCTTGTGGAATTTTATAAAAACACAAAAACCCTCCATAATTATCACTCTCTATATAATTAATTCTTAAAAAATTTAAATTCAACGAAAAAATAACAATCACAACATTTATTTCCAAAATTCAACTTTTTCCACATTTTAGCATTTTTGACCAAATTCAAATTTCTTTTGAAAATACAAAAATTCTAAAAATATCTGAACCAGGACTTCTTTGAAATAATACATTTGAAAACAATTTTAACATATTTAAAAAATCAAAAAAATTAACATATTAATTTCCCAAAATTAGATATGCTCTCATAGTGGGAATCCATTTATAAAAAATATGTCATGACCATCTTATTGCATAAACTCATGATAATGAGATTTCAAATCCTATATGTTATTACAAAAAAAACTTATGTAACCACCCCTCTATTAACATGATATTTAGAATTAAAAGGATAGAAATGCCTTTTTCTCTATATTTTAATTTTAGACAAACTTACCCATTTTTTCCATCCCAACTCTAGTAATAAAGTAGAATGAATTTCCACTCCATCACAAAAATGAACTATAGAACACTAGTTAGTCATGTAGAGAACAATATGGTAAAACTTTATACATCCCACCATCCTTCCTTAAATGAGTCAGGAGGAATCGATAATTGGAATTATGAGACATTCCAATATAAGTAATGGATGTAAATAAATGTCAAGGGATTCAATACATGAGACGGATTATTTTCCGGTTTAAAAAAACAACCCAACCAAAAAGGCCACAAAAAATAATACCACTACATGATGCATGGTAATAGTGAAAACAAACTCAATGAAATACCATTGATATCAAATCGAAACTATAATATATTATCTAACTAAAAGACAACTACTATCAAAGTACAAAACACAAGATAAAACCCAAAAAAACACAATGAAATCACACCTACCTCCAAAGATCTAACATGATCCTTCACTAACTCTACAAAACAATGTATGTATCCTAAAGCACCACTAATAAATGATGATATTCTATATTTTATCATGTCTCCATAAGTAGTGAAAACAAAATAACTATATTTAAAAAGTAAGGATGAGAAATTAAATTTAGTTGGCTTTCCCCAAATAAAATCCCTACTCAAAACAATATGGTTAAACAAGTATGAAAAGCTATATAAAATATTTATATAGAATATTTTATGATGTTTTCCAAAAAACAAAAATTATTTATATGAAAAATAATTTCCCAAAACAAACCAATTTTCCCTGGAGAGAATCATACAATTCATTAAACCATTTCATATTCCACTTTTTGAATGTCCAATTTCAACCCCCAATCCCAGACATCCACTCATTCTTTTTTTGTTATGATAGCTCCATACAAATGATTACTTTCTCATTGATCTACCATTTCATAAGAATGTAATTAAAATCTCATGCTACATTACACATTTGGCACCAAAAACCATGTCATGTCTCAATAACGATCCGTAAAATGAAACATTAACATACACTACTGAGTATTCACAAAAACCATGCCAATATAATCAATCCAAAAAAAAATTATTAAAAATTATTTTAATTGAAAAGATTCTAAAAAACTATTTTTCCATGAATCATTCCATGAAACTATTTTAAAATTATTGTTCTAAAATCATTTTTCTAATAATATTGTAAAAAATTTACAAGACATAAATAAATGAACTAAGAATTACTAAAGAGGGTCTCAACAATGATTTTCATAAAAATTTCAATACCAAATTAAATAAATTTAAACTATTTAAAATAAATGCTTATAATTTTAGAGATAGGAGTTAAGAGTGAAGCCACATTCATCTGATATTACATTGAAATCAATGAACGACATGAAAAATCCTACAAAACTAGGTTAAATCTCTAAAGACCTGGCATATAGCTCTACCCCTAACATTATTAAGGTTATATTGAACTCCAATAGGAAAAAATAGTGTGGGATATAACTGCATAAAACTAGATAAAAAATGCATATTGGGGGAATAAAGCATATTTATGAAAAACCATGAATAACTAACTCAAATAAGAAATTACCAATAGAATTAGGCTTCAATGCACTATAAAATGCCTCTATACCGCTTCCACATTAGTGGGGGAAAGGTTCTATAGTCATTAGGAGAGTGAAATTTAGAGTTAGGATTGATTTGAAAAAATAATGAGGTCTTGAAACATAATCTAGACCCAGATACACAGTTTTAGTATTTTATTGAACCATGCATGATTAGTCACACAGTTAATAAAATTATTTCACTAACCGTGAGATAGTTTCTGCCTAAATGAGGAACTTTCATGGTTATCCCACACAGTTTGGAAAAATGTGGTCTTACCATGAAATATATCATTATCCCAAATTTGTTGTTTTCATATTGGTGGCTTCATGGTTTGTAAAAACTATTCCCCTTGCCACATGCATTCTCATTATCCCTTGTCTCATAGTGCACGGTTTCTTAAAAGATTTTCATTGTTTTGAATTATACTGAACATTTAAAAAATTGAAAAAAAAACATCCAAAAGGATCCCAAAACATACCACAGATAACCAAAACAATTTATACAAGTAAAAATGAAGAAATAATGTTTTTTTTACATGAAACAATTTTTTCTACACTACATCTTCAAGGAATACAGTAATGTACCCTCGCTTGAGATTATATGACCCAAAAATAAAACCATAGTCTATCAAAATTTTCAATTTTCAATTTTTTTTATACAAGATCATTTGGTATAATCCTCTATTTAACATTATGTTCTTCTTTTCTCTTTGAATGTACAACAATATCAACCAAATATACAACTATCGACTGATCAAGTTACTACCAAAAAAATTTATTCATTAAATCATGGAATATAGAAGAAATTAGTAAGACCAAAGGGAATAACTATATATTTGTGATGTCCATAACTTCTGCAAAATTATTTTTTAGGTATATCATACCTTGTAAATATCAATTGATGATTACCAAAATTAATTCTATTATGGGAAAAGTATTTATCTCCTCGTATATGATCAAATAATTCATTAATAAGGGGTAGAGTGTAATTTATCATGATTTTGATCATGTTCTATTACTGATAAGCAATGATTATTTTAAACGATAAATCATTCTTTGATTTTAAATAATACGTGAACCAATATATGAACGCTTCTTTGATTTAATCGCTTATCATTACTTTCATGGTGATGCATATTGCATTCTAGGAACTCAATTAGTACTATTATATAGTTAGTCCTTAAAGAAGGCATAACACTAGGTATGGGTTATATTTTTAATTGAACCTCACAATTTAGTTAGAGACTAGGTATGTGTTATATAAAACTATTCCATTCATATAATAACATCTAAAAATTCTAGATTGAGAATCAAACTATTTTATAAAAGCATATTCCTAAATAATAGATAAAATAAATATCATAAACATGAGATTAAATAATCATAAATGTAGGGGTTTTCACTATTATTTAATCATTTAATCAATGGGGAGAAATTTTGATACCCATATAAAATTGTTCATATACAAATTTTTTGGTAGATTTCAAGTCGAATAAGACATTAGTAGCTTTAGAGAGGATGATAATTGTACCTTTACAACATAATTATTTTACCCTTCTTCAATAATAATGATCACATGACAATTTTTACACATTATATAATGTTATTAATAAGGATAATCATCATTTATCTTTAAATTTGATCACTATTTAGGGTAATTATCAAATAAATTTCATTTTAACACTTGATCTTGTGGGGTTCATTCTAGATATATTTAACAATATTCACACAACCTACTAATATCTTCCCATAAAATAGGTATTATTCCACTCTATTATAATAATTTTGACACAAAAAACATTGTCTAGTCCCCCAATGAATATTTATCTAATGGTTCACTCTGCAAATTGAGCATGAAAGAAATATCCTCCTCTATTTATGGTTTTTAGAATGTACTTTGTTTTCAGTCATTATTTTCATATTGATCACATGGGATTAATCAGTAACTGAAATTTTCATTCCACCCATTATATATCATTGAACAATTTTTTATTATGAATTTATTTACTTTTTGGATAATTTCATTTGGTTGCATTGTTTTAAGATGCTGATAAAATAATAAAACATACATTCACCAAATATGATAATTCCAAAAACACACTTGACATGTCTTGTAAAAATTTCCATATAGGTGATAGAGGATTATATAACCTTATAATCTAGATTAAATTATTTCCATAAACATTTTTTGTATAAATAATAAGTGTAATGTATTTATTCAATAATTAGATAATTAACTCATATCATTTCAAAAAATCAATTTATTCATATTGGTTTATATTCCTCATAAAAATCCTACATTATTACCCTTCAGCTTAGAATTATTAATCATCAATAATATGATTTTAATTCTCTAAAACCTGATAATGGAAGATATAGTTTCAATGGTATTGATAAATTACTAAGAAACTTTTGGATTAGTTGAACAACTAAAATAATGTGTACATTAAACCATTATGTTTTCAAAAGAATTTATTTCCCTATATTTCTTATTTGGATGTCTATATTGATTAATGTAATTAGAAATATGTGTGATCATAAAAAAAATATTTTTCATTTGATTTCCCTTAGAATTTATTTTCACATTATTAAAATCAATTAATTATTGTTCATATTTAGATTTAATATGATCCATTTTGGTTCCAGTCATTGACTAAAACCAAAAATAATAGTTTAATTATCTATTATAATAGCTTGAACTAAATAATTTAGAAAATTTAATAATTACATTTATAAATAGTTACACCTTCGCTTTAATATATGTGGATTTTCCCAATACCTAGGTTATTAATTGTCATTATTCATATCCGTCAAGATGGTTTATAAGAAGTTTTTGAATTTAAAAAACAAAACCCATTAGTGTGACAGACCAGATATACAAGAATGACTACTTTTATTCACTAGGAGACGGTTGAGTCCAGATCCATAAACTATTTTTAGTGTTATTTTACATAGGTAAAGTACTTATAGAGACACATCTACTTATTATATGAAACAAATTATTTAATTTCTCATAAAGCATAGTATATAAAATTCACCCAAATTAATCATCATGTTCTATACATAGAATAATGCCTAGACATGTGCTAGAACATATACTATTGGGCCTCAATTATTTTTTTCACCCTAGATTCAAATGGTTAACTAAATGTTTCCTATAGTACCAACTACAACGAAAAATATTGTAACATATCATTACATAGTTTTTTGACCAACTGTTTTGGGTACCAACAAATTGAATATCTTTTCAGGGTTTTTTGTACTGTTTAGTCCTTTTTTGAAGGTTTATTGTCCTTTTCATGATTTTTTATGGTTAAATATATTGTACAAAAAGGGTTTCATGATTTTCACATGGTTTATGGATGGTTAAACAAGTTATGGAAGTTGGGTAAAGTGGATTTATTGATTTGATCATGGTTTTTTACATGTTAAGAACAATTGGGAATTGGGGTCACATGGTTTCCCCAAATATAAATTATGTGTGAAACATATGTCTAAAACTCTAATTTGGGCTATGTTTTGGGAAATTATTAGCTTCATGGTTTGCAATAACAGAGAATTGTTCATTATGACCTAAGAAGGCATACATGATGTTATCCGAAAGGGGTTTCAATTTTACCATAGGTGGGTTGGTTTCATTGATAACATTTTACTCCTCAGAAGTTATATTGTTTAGTGAAGCTCCATGTTCATCGTGGTGGTCTCTTTATATGATCTCAAGACTTGTTTCATGTGAAAAATTGGAAACCTCTATAGGAATACCTCTAACACATTCAGTGGATTCAAGAAATTAATCATCATCATTGCCTAGATATCCAGTCTCAAAATCCCAAGACTCTTCACAGTCTCCAATTTCATCCTCATTTTGATCTGATTTAGCATCATACAAATTTCCGTATTTTTTCACATCAGTTGGTATTTCATGGCATAAAAAATCAGGTAACATTCCAGATGAAAACCAATCAATCATGTTCACATGGGGAGTTGAATAATCCTCAACCGGGTGTTTCATTGAATGAAAAATGACGAAATTATCAAAATTTCCTCCAAATCCTAGTTAAATTGTTCCCTTGTGAACATTAATGATCTCTTTAACCGTTTTTAGATATGGCCTCCCTATGATGAGGTGAGCATGAGTTCTGAACCGATCATCTTCCATATCCAATTCATATAAGTCAACAGGAAAAATAATGTCTCTCACTTGTACGATAACATACTCCATAACTCCAGAAGGTTAGGTGGTACATCAGTTTTCAAGTTGAATGATAATTCTAGAGGGTTTCATGTCTCCAACCTGGAGAGATGAGTAGACAGAATGTGGAATGAAATTTATGGAGGCACCTAGATCAATCATCACATCTTTGAATTCACATTTACCAATGGTATATGGAATGGTAAATGTTCCATGGTCTTTACACTTTACTAAAAGGGAATGTTGAATCATCGATGAAACATTCCTTCCTATGTTTACTTTTTCACCTCCTTTTAACTTCCTCTTGTTGGTACACATGTCATTCAGAAACTTAGCAAGCCTTGGAATTTGATTCATAGAATTGAGAAAAACAATAATGGCTTGGACATTCTTGAATGTTTCCAAAACCTCCTTATCCAATTCTTTTTCAGCACTTGACTTTGGTGGTGGTTCACACCTTGGATAAGGCAGTGGAGGTTTGAATTTTTCTAGGGTATTCCTAGTATGTTTTGGAGGAACATAAAGACCAAAAAACCTCTTCCAATCATTCTTTTTTCTTTTAAATAGTATTTCCTCTCTTGAATTTTTTTTTCTATCAACTTCAGAATTTTTTATCATTTTTACCAAGGGTATGATTTTCATCAATACTGTCAGAAACATGCTTGATGTTCTCAATCTGAGGGTTGTTCAATTTTTTCCCACTCCTAAGTCCAATTGCACTCGCATTTTCCTTCCCATTATTCATCGGATTTTCTTTTGGCTGTGAGGGTATACCACCACTCATTTGATTTGTTATATAATTAATACTAGAGGCAATTTGACCCACTTGTGTCATCAAGGTATTCATTTTTTTATCTTGTTTTTTTAGTATTATTTTAGTTCCCTCATTTCCTCTTGTTTTTTCCTCATTGAATCTTCAAGGATCCTATTAGAGTTTTGAGAGGGAGGGGTAGGGTCAAAGTTGCTTCTAATATGAGCATTGGATTTCTCATTGAAATATTGTGGTTGAGAATTTCTTGATTTTCCTTGGAAGAATCCTCCAGGTTGTTCAGGTTGATGAAATCTATCATTTGAGTTTTTGTTCCATCCTTTATTGAAAATTTGGTTGTTTTGAAATGGTCTTTGCTGGTTTGATTGAAATGGTCTTCCAGGAAAAACTACATTGTAGTTCTTATGATACTCTTGAATTTGCGTGAATTTGTCACTAAAATGTTCATTCGAAGAACAAATCCCACAGTGGACATGTAGTTGGAAAGCCGGTTCGGGTTTGGGTTGGGTTTATTGGGTATTAGACAACATTATTGACATTACCATGGTTGTAAGATCAGATAGTTGACTTGAAATTGTGTTGTTTTCAAGACTAGTAGTATGGAATTATTGTGCAGAATTGACATAAAGAAGGCCTTTTGTTCCAAATTGTTGTGCATTCTGGGCCTTGATTTCAATTAGAATCCTAGCAGTAGCTGGTGTCCTATCAACTAAAGCTCCTCCTATAGCAGCATCGATCATACATCTATTAGTGAGACCCAATCCTTCATAAAAGTATTTAATGAGAAGCTCGTCAGTGATTTGATGATGGGGGAAACTAAAACAAATATGTATGAACATTTCCCAGTATTCGTGAAGTGTTTCTCCTTGTGTTTGCCTAATTGCACAAATCTCTTTTTAAATTGATTCGGTTCTAGATGCAGGGAAATTTTTTGCAAGGAAATTATTTTAATTTATTCCAATTTCTAATCAAGTTTGAGTGAGAATATAAAAACCATTCATTAGAAACTCCATCTAGAGAAAAAGGAAACTACCTCGGCTTAATTTTATCAGCATCAACTCCATGTGGTTTCATGTTGACACACATGTAGCTAAATTCATGGAGGTGTTTCTGTCTGTCTTCACTAGGCCACCCATTGAATTTGGGAAGCTGGCGGATGAAATCGGATTTGATTTCAAATTTAGCAAGGGCATCAGGGTAATCTAAAGGATTCTCATGATTTTTGACATAGGACGAAGAGAGTTATTTCAAAGTTCTATTATCAGCCATTTTGATTTTAGTTTCAACTAATTCTCTCCTAGGTGTATTGGTGGAATATTCACAACATGAAACATTGGGATTAGTAGCTCTAACCCAAGTGTGAAATGTTCTATCAATTTCATGATCCAAAGGTAACAAGTTCGTGTCAGATGTTCGGGTCATGCAAGAAAAAATAATTAAAATAAAATCAACTCTAGAAACCTCCCCGGAAATGACACCAGTTGATGTGATCATTTTATTTCCATAAAAACCTCAATCAATATTTTCCCTTTTAATTATGGACAATGGGGACCACATGGTTGTCTCTCAAGGAGGTTGTAGTTCAAGTTGCAAAACTATCACTTTTGTAATTACTATTTTTTTGTAGAAATGAAAATGGAGATTTGATTAAAAATATGAAAATAAAATTTTAATTAAATAATAAAGTGAAATAATTTAAATGGAATGATAAATTGGATCTGAAATCAAGAATAAAAATAGTAGCCGCAGACATGATTCACCCTCTCGAACACTCCCCTGTTCCTTGTATATAAAAAATATCTCTTAATTTAAATTCCTAAATGTACCCCCAAGGAGCCCCAGGTGTACACTGAAATTTGAAAAGAAATCATATTTGAGACATCAATATTATTTTTTCCCACCTATAGAAGTGACTTAATTACTTAAAGACCTCCATGTAATTGAACCTAATTGAATTCTCTATGCTCAATGGAAAAACCTCACCAAAGAATTTTAAATAGGGAAATAAATTGTTCTACATGATAGATGGAACAACGATCAAAACTAATTTTTTAAAAATATATTTAAGAAATAAAACAACCATATTGATTCAAAAATATAGGTTCAAGAGAAATTCAAAAAGAGATTACACATTAAAATCAAAACTCAGAAGAGAGTTTCTGTCGGGTGTTGTCGTCCGCAACCACTTTCCGCTTAGCCTTGTATCACTTGAGAAGCCTTCATATTATCTATTTAATCTTAAAAGAATTTAATATTATTAAATATCTCAATCTACACCCTCCCCTTATCTCTATCAATCTAACTCCCTTTTTTACAGATGGTTTGGTGATGAATGGAATGTGATTTAGAGGTAGGAGCTCCATCCTTTTGTTGGCAGATTTCATCTTCAATGATTTGTCATGCTTTCAACCAATTAATTGGCTGATTCACGTGTGGAACTCTTCATATTTATTTTTCATAAATGTATTGATAGCCCACCCTCGAATTTTCATATTCATATCACACGTCATGAAGGAGTTATGATTTTTTTTATTAGAAATCACTTTCACTGGATGAAGCTTCCTTGAAGCTTCCTTCAAAACTCTATCACTGAATGGATATCATAAAGGATTCCAAACGGCGTGAAATTAATTTTTTGGATGCTTCAGGGGGTCCAATTTTATATTAAAGTGGAATCGAATCATTTGTAAGACTTTACGCTGAATTATGTTTCCATTACTATGGTGGGGTCCATGTAGTCTGCCCGAAAAAACTGTCAACATAATTGATTTGTTTGGAAATCAAGATGCATGAATCATTCCCTAGTCCTGAAGACAAAGATGATGGAAATCAAATAAGAGTTCAAAAAATATCTAATCTCAAAATTTGGAAATATATTTTATGCGAAATGACCAAAATACCCCTGTGATAAAAATCAGTTAAAAATCTAGAAATATGCAATTTTAACTTTTTATGCCAAAACACACATTAAATCCAAAATTCTTATGAATAAGATAAAATTGGTAAATTGGTGAGGTTTAAATCATTATATGGACATTAAAAATAGTAGAAATATTAGCTCTATCAATAATGCAATTAAATTTTTTTCCCATGTAATGTAAATTTTTAACATAACTCTATTAATCTTATTTTTTTGAATGAACGTGAAAATTTAGACTCAAGTTATGGGTGATTCAATTTGAAAATATAATTTTAGTATTACCCATAAAATTATAATTTTATTCGAAATCAATATTTTTTTACAATATTTTATTAATTTATTTATATAGAAATAATTGGATTTTATAGGACAGATTATGTCTCCTTTTTATATTTTTATTTTTTATAAAAATTAATATTTTTACCAAATTTTCAAACATTCTTATAAAAAAGTCAAAATGAATATACTTTCTTAACTTGTACATTGAGAATGGATTTTTCCTCCTAAATGTCTATTGTCTGATTTTTTTAATATATTACAGTAATTCATGATATATAAAATTAATAATCCTGTATCTCAATATTTTCATTATATACAAAAAATGTTTTAAATTATAATTGATATTTCAATAACAAAAAATTTTTTCGTGTGGGAATAAATAACATTTTTATAATGCAAGATATTATCTATTATGTTATAGATCATTGTAATTAATTATAGGGATGGTTGGTTCCATTGTAAATTTGATGAATATGACAAATCTATATCTCTCTAAGGAATTTAGAAAATTGATAGATTTAACAGATTATCATTCGGATAAGAGATTGTGGGAATATAATTTGATTGTTACTACAAATATGTATTGGAGATAACTTTTTAGGATTTATATCAATTATTGTGGGAATATATTTTTACTGTTATACTATGTATAAATGAGAAGGGTATTTTGACATTAACTATAATGGTTACTCTGAGTATAATAATTTTTTATTCAATGTTTAAATATGTGGGTTGTATTATATGTTAGATTAATATTAAAATGGTACCCTTATTTCGAAAATGTTTTAGCAATTGTTGTTATGGGTATTAATGATTTTATATTTGAAAAAAATGTGTTTGATTTTCATGTGGAGATGATTTCATGTAATAAATGACATAATTTTTAGATAAAGAATTTTTTTCCATGGATGTTTATGTTTCTCACAAGAATAAGATATTTCAAACTTTTTATGATGCTTAATCTAATTTTTTTAGTCTAATATATTCTTTTTTTATAATATTAATCACTGTTATGTGAATACAAGTAGAGAATTATAATGTTTTAAATATATTTCCAAAAATGAAATCATTTTTTATTTGAAATGAAATTCTTTTTTAAAAAATTGATACTGAATTGAATTGTTCACATTGAAATTTATGTCATCGTTATGTAACAATTATTATTAACACTGTAAAATACTAAACATAGAAGATTTTGTCTAAATAATTTTGTGAATTCTATTTTAATTTTAGTATAATTTGTCATTTTTATTCATTGTTCTTTATAGTTTTTATTAGAAAATTTAATTGAATACATAGTTGTTAGGATGTTATTTTTTCAAAAGTTAGATGTCCTCTATAATTATAAATGATAATATTTAAAATTTAATTATGTCAATTTAGAATAATTGAATGAGTAAAAGAAAAACATTAGGATATAATGGGTCTTATTATATTAATAATATTGTAATTTTTAATTTTATTTATGTTATAACACTAACCATTTTGGGTTCATTGAATTGTGTATTACACTAGGAACCAATAAAATAATGGATATGGAAAAAAAATTGGAGGCTTTCAGAATGGTAAATCTAAAGATGAAGTAGTTAAACATATTATTTCTACCCATAACCATATATCTCATGATTTTATTAAAAACATAAAATTAAATTAATTTTTCATCACATAATATAATGTTAATTAACGATACATGGAATTTCGTGTAATAATTACCATAAAGGTAAAATAATTAAAAAAAAATTTGTATCATGATTTTTGTTATAAAAAACATGGAATAAGATTTGAATGAATGGGAAGCTATTATTCTAGTGGTTAAGGTAAGAATAATTCCATAATATTCCATTGAATAGAGAATAATTCATTTTTATCTTTGAAGATAGATAATGTTCATCTTATGAAATGAAATTAATGTTTTAAATTTAGGGAGAATATGCAATATAAAAATTTATATTTTATAGGGAATTCCCACGAATAAGATAATCCACACCATAAAGAAGAATTATTATGAATGCATGCTTCCATTATTATTGATGATGAATGAACAATAAATTATTTATGAATGGTATGTTCTATATTTTATCTTATGTGATGATATTGTAGGATATTATAAAATAATTTATATATAATTTTTAGAAATGATATATTATGTAATAATTAAATTAATAATTAATTATAATGATTGATTAATTAATAAGCATTCATTATATAGGTATTCAAGAGTTATTATGTATTGGTATATTTAATATTGAACATATTTTTATATGCTTAGATAATAAAATATTGGTTTCTTATGTTGAGAATTTTTGGGGATATATATATCCATTTTTGGAAGACTTCAGAAGAATTTGTACCCATTAATATTAATATATAAATGGATATTTATGAAAGAATTATCTTTTTTATTTTATTTAATATGCTTAAATTTATTGGTAACCATTAGGTATATAAGTATTTTTTGGATTATTCATATTTTTTTAGCATTTTATCAATGGTTGGGAAGAATATAAAAAATATATTGATATATTTTTAGAAAAAGGATACCCCACAAATCGAGAGATAACCCATAACATTCAATAATGACACCGAGATTGATACCATTACAGAAGGGATAAAAGGTCACAATTCCTAACACTAACCTATGTGATGTCCTTTTATTACCATGTGATTGAAATTCAATTGGGTGATTATGGATTAAATGCTATCTAAGATGAAGTTAAATATAATTTGAAAATTATTTTATTATGGAAATCCTAATGTTATAGGATTATATTAAATTTACTTTTTTAATTATATGTGATATAATGATTATTTATTGGGATTCATCTCAGTTATGGAATATAATAGAATGTTTTTTAGATAATATAATTAGGGAAATTATATTTTTTGTTATATGAAATTGTAATGATTGGAGAAAAATGATAAATTTCATTTTGTAAAATATGTTATCAAATCTGCCTGATTTTTTATTTTCAACCATATAATGGAATTTATTGATGAATTTTATAGTTATTTATTTATATAATGATCTATGTTGATGGTTGGATGTTATCTAGTCTTGGGATTTAATGTATTATTTCTTCCACCAAACATTGATTATTTTATGGTATTATCTTTTCTTATTCTATCAATTTCTATTTTGGTCAATTAATAATGTTTTGTGTCAAATAATGTATTCAATTATTGAATTATATGATATGATAAATGATGATTTCTGTTGTTCATAATGAAAAAGTAAATATTTTATAATAATAGATTTGATAAAAGGAGGATAATATGGTGGAATTTAATTTATGGACCAAATTATAATATGAAGGAAGTATATTTCCATATGATTTTAATATATAGAGTAAAATGCATCCTAAACTATTGAAAAAGTATCATGAATCATAAATTTTATTTTTACCTAAAATTTATGAAAATTGATGGTCACTTCACCGATCAATGATTTATGATTTTCTATTTGATAAAATAATTTATAACTTGTTCCCTATCACCCTATTCCAGTCATTGGTTGTTATTGTTGTAATCAATGTCAATGTTTTCCATTTCTAGAAACTTTTTCCTACATGGATTCCCAAATATATATTATTCAATATGACCTTCAAATTTCTATTTCCCACTTTTCAAAAGAATATTTTATTATCAATTTTTTTAATGTTGGATTTTGGATAATCTATTTCAAAATATAATCATTTTTTTGAATAGATTGAGTTAAAAATATTGAGGATTAAAGTTTATAGCATTAGGGGAGATTATTATAACCAATATTTCTAAAATAATGACAATTATTGATATAATACAAAATATGAAACATCGAGTGAAATCAATCAATGAAGTATTGTTATTTGAATATATCCCCTTTAACCTAGTCATTAAATTTGATTATATAAATAGCATTAAAATATTATATATATATATATAATCTTACCAACAAATCATATTTTATTATTATTTATTATAAATTATTAACTAATGTAATGATATTTTATTCTTTGGAGATATACCGTCAACAAAAATGGTTTAAATATTATTTTATCAAAAAAATGATATAATTATCTTATTAATATAGTATATATTTTATTTGATAAAATATTTATCATTTTTTTTTGAAAATAATATAAAATAATTATTATGTTGAAATATTAATTTTATTTGAAATGTTAAAATTTAACTGAATAGGAAAAAATTCTGATTTTTTTGGAAAAAAATATTTTAATTACATGTAATGAAAATTTATAAAAAAAAAATTTGTTTTTGTTTTAGAAATTCATTAAATATTTTTGAATAAGTATTTTTATTTATTTTTTATAAAATAATATTAATGATTAATATAAAAAAACAACACATATTTATGATATAATATTTATTGAAAGTATTTTTTACTTTATTTTTGTCCGTTTATTATTTAAATATATTATTCCAATTATTTTATTTTAATTATCAATAGTGGATGATATATTTGTAATTAAGAGTTAAAATATAGCAAATACGCCCCTTATTTGGTCAAAACGAATGGAATCATTAGTAATTTTTTAACACTGAAAAGGGTAAACCATATCATTAATGTTAAAAATAATATTTTAATGGTTTGATAATAAATCTAATAGATGCTTCAATTTTATTGTATGTGTCCATACTAAAATAATGATACAATATTTTCTTAAATTTTCTTTTCATTCATTTTATATGTGCTTATGAAATTTATAAAAAAATATGAAATGACATTTTAGAAACGTCACAATATTTTATTAACAAATATAATAATGTAAACCTATGGACAACTAGAGGATCTATTCAGTTGTAAATAAATTTCTGAAATATAAATGATTTATTATCATCATGATATTAAATTTTTTATTTTATGGACTTTTTTATTTCCTTAAATTCTTACATAGTGATGACACAATATTCATTTAATTAATGGAATGTTTTAATTATATTATGTGAAATATAATTGGAAATAATTAATGTGATTCATTAATTTATAGATATATATAATAGTATAGTGAGCATGTAAAATGGTTTTTTCAAATTTCATTTCATGTCTTTTTGTTATTAATTTCAAAATAAATAATAATTCTAAAAACATTCCTTAATGATAATTTATAATAAATATTATTTTTGAAATGAAATAAAATTACTAATAATCACATATTTAGATTTTTTAGGATACCGTTTATAATTTCCACCATGATCATTTTATGGTTCGTTCATTCCTTTATATAAAAAATGTTGAAAACCAATAAATAAACATCCTCATTTTCATGATTTGTATGAATTTGTTTTACAAGTTCTTTAAAAAATATAATATAGAAAATCAGTCCTAATTTATATGAATTATTTTTTATGAAGGTAATTTTATCAAAACTAATAATATATTAGAATTAAATGTCATTCTATCCATTTTTAATTCCATATTAATTTATATTAATTCAATATTCTGGAGGATTATTTTAGCACCCATCCCCTATAATATTAGGGCCCCTCTTTGTCTCATTTCATCAAAATCAAATATTTAGTTGGTTCATCCATGAGTTTGAAGAATATGTTTCCTACATCCCTCTTCACAAGGAATATTGTTTTCCAAAAAATCGAGAATTTTTTTTGGAATAAACCATAAGTTGTTTTCTGAATATGACTATTTATTCTTAACAAAGGATATTTTGTATTATTTATTCCACAACCTCATTCCAATATTTATAAAAAATTATTAGATAACAAAACTAGTACCTCCCATATACATAGGTTTTATTATTTGAATAATAAGTCCTATAATATTCCCATATCAAAAATCCCAGTTCTGGTGCTAATAACATGGGCAGTACATTTCCATCCTTGATAACGATGATGTTTTCCCAAATTTTCCCATCAAACCCAAACAATATAGAAAGGTAAAATTGAAACAATAACATTCAAAAGGGCCTTTTAATCATATATTTATAAATAATTTTGAAAAAATATTATGAATTCAATTCACATATCCTTAAATAATAATATATCTCGCATAACCTAGTTTACTCTTTTTAACTTTACTTATTTATCATCATCCATGTGAAATCACTTCTAAAAATATTTATCTTCAACATAATTATTTATAAACTGTCTAAAATAAAATATAATATGGCTGAATGAAATTTCTTAGTAAAGGTAAACATAAGAATTAACAATTGAATTTCATCAATGAGCATAATAACATCATAAGTATATTATGACAAAATAAAAGTTAATGAGTAAAACAATATATTATAAATACCAGTAAATACATATTTCATCACACATGAAAACATCTTATAAGAATTTAAAAGAATAGATATTTATCAGAATCAATAATCATGAGATACATGATATCAATATTGATCAGAAGAACCATTATATACACATAGTATGCATATATTAATGTACTTAAATATTGGAAACACTGTCATTATAACCCATTTTAATCCCCTGCAAACGATAACTATATCACCGTTAAATCTTAAAGAGAAAACCTTCAATAAATCCCTCCATTTGTTTTAAGATAATAAATATTACCCAATTCATTACATTGATTTCATGGAACAAAAATTAGATTAACATTTCCTATAACCACAGAAAAAGTATCATGAGGTTTCAGTTAATTAATAAAATCGAAGAAACAATCATTATTACATCAATATTTTGATTAACCCATGAAACAGAAATAGCGTCCATAAAATATATTTCAAATATGGTTAACCCTTAGAAAATTATGGGGTTATATAAAAATATATTTTAAAATTCATTATCTATTTGAAAATAAATGGTTTCCATAAATTTTTTTGAAAAACATGATTGACTCATAGAAAATAAACTTGTTTCATAACATTTTTATTAAGAAATGATTAAACCATGGAAGAGAAATGGGTTCCAAAACAATATCATAGAAAAAATCATAATCCATCTTAATAAATAATTAGTATCATATCATCACAATATATACCAATTACAAAAGAAGTTAAAAAAGGGTTGGTGACATTGATGAATGGAAATACCATTAAAATATCATCACAAAAATTTAAGGAGAAATAATCATTTCGTTTTGAAAATTATATTTAAAAATATAAATTAAATAAATATTATAATAATAAATTTCCCATTAAAGAACCTTTTTAACCAAACTGTGGAAGGTTCAAATAAAATAATTTTCATGGTGGTGTTAAATTCAATGATTTTGTAAATGATAAATATTAAACATTATTTTCCAAACATTTTTTAATAGGGAGAAAAAGTTACTCATTTGGAAAACTATTAAAAAATTACCATCTAAAAAAATTAAAATAAGGAAAATAACATATAATTTTTATTTAGGAAATAATATATTTTAATTATTATCATTTTTGAATAAATAAATTTATAGAACATTGATACGAAGCAAAATATAGCTGATAGAAATGAAAATATGTAATGACCCTGATCTAGGTGCTGCCCAAAGGTTCCCCGAACCAGGTAGGTAATAAAATCTCAAACACATTTCCCCAAACACCATAGGATGCTTTGTAGAAATGATGGATAAGGTACAAAATTATGATAACAATTCCATCCTTGGTATAGTATACATAACTGAATAACAAGTAGTAAACAACAGTGGAGATAATGATACCATTCAACAAAAGTTAACTGTGAAAAACTGATAATAATATAAGAACTGAAGCATAAAAAAATTCATGTCACAAGTGTATAGGAAATCATCCAAAAAGTCATAATGTAAAAATACAATACTAAAACCAATGTATAGAAAAACAGTAAATTCCAACAGCATCACAAGCCTAGATTGATCCAATACTCTCAAGTGCCAATTGTAATCAAGTACCTAATAAAGAATTGAGCTTTACATTATCTACACATGCGGTCATATAATCCATGGGGTCCAAAATCATGACCCAAACAGGTTGTGAGATTAATTATAGTAGGATACCACCAAAAGATTTGTGCCTAACTGTTCGTGAATATATATAGTAGGTATTATGCTGAAATGAAGTAATAAACTATGATGTAATCAAAAGTAAACAATCCTATAGTTTTCAATTTACATTAATTTCAATATATTAATAAATTGATTGAATAACTTAAACCTTGGGATCTATCCTAATATATGTATCCCATCTTTAATAGTAACAATAGACGTATTTGAAGTAAATCGAATCCATCAAATAAAACTGAGTCAAAGATTGTACTTTGGCTTGGTAGACTCTTCACAAACTTTTAATTATTGGAAATAAACCCTATGGGAAATCTCTAATTTTCTAACCCCTATAATATTAAAGTATCATCAATTCAATAAATAAGGACCCTTTGTAAAACCTAACATATTCTAACGCCTTTGGCCGTATATAGCACTAATCATTTAGAGACGACCACCTAGGAAGCTCCCATGGTCAATACCCCCTTAACCTGTATAGAAATAATAAATTATAATGACCACCTTTCATATCTCACAATCAATGCCCTAAGGTGATAAATTAATATAATGATAACCCTCTGGGTAACCCTCAAGGTTTAACCCCACTAATCTATAAACCCACAACATCTCTCACAATCAATACCTATAGGTCAACATAAAAATAATTCATAAATAAATGACCCTACCTTGGGAAGATCTCAAAGTCAATTCCCCTTGTTGAAACAGCCAAAATTCATAATAGATTCATTTCATAAAAAAATCATGTCCATTATATTAAAACTAGTCATGGTAAAAATGAAACTGTATATTCATCCTAGACTAAATAGTCATAAACAACCAATCAAGGGAACACACCCTTGGGGTGTCCCATAACCAGGTATATAAACATACTCAAAATTAACAACCCTTTCTCAATCATAAAAATCATAATAGGTATTAAACTAGGTAAAATTCAAAAATAGTCAATTCCCCAAACACGTGTATTCAATACCTTAAGGATATATTATCCAAATACAATCAATTAAATGCAAAAATCACCTACCTTGATGTTTTAAGATCAATACTCTTGAATGTTATCCCTTTAATTGGAATAGAAGAACATAGATCTTCATAAGGTTAAAAACATTAATCCATGAAAAATGCTTGTGAGAGGATGAATCATTAAAAAAGGATCTATTGAAAGAGGGAAATCAATAGTGGGAGTCCAATGAAACTGATGGCGTCTTAATCGGATGTAAGATAATTAACTAGCAGGGTTCCAAAGTTTTTTTCCATCTCTTTGCTGTCTAGTACAAGACACAGGATGAATAAGATGGTTTTAGATGTGAGATGCCACCACGCACTGATATATAAAATAAAAATAAAAGTACATGTCATTTTTACTTAATGTACATACCATTTACAATCCACAAATGACTCCCACATTATGTGTGTTTCCAAGTCACCAACATGTCCATGTTCTCGACTGTTACATAACTAATACACAGTTGTATATGGTACCATGGTACCCAATGTGTACTGATATATACACAAAGTGTACATAGATTACTCCCATTTCTCTCTTTTTCCTCAAAAGAATCCCCAAATATAGACCCATACTCTAAATTATGATCTATGTTTTTAAAACCATCCCCACATAAAGAAATCCGACCAATGATTTCCCTTCCAAGGGAGAAGAAAAAGAATCCTCAAACAACACCATCCACTGGGATCGTACATTGGCCTCCCTCTCTTTTGTCTCTCCTTGTACGCACCTGGGCTTCCATAACAACTATACATGAGGAACAAACCAGCCACAATGAACCTTCATGCTACGATCCAAAATTTAAATTGGGTGCTTCTCGAAGGATTACTCCAACTCCAACTCAACCTCCTTGTGTTGAAAAATGTAAGACATGTTTGAAAATTAACGTCACAACTGAGAAATATGAAAGACATCATGAATATCCTAACACCTTTGAGGTTACTACAACTGATGGTAAAGTAGCCCGACTCATTCCAATACCTCAAACGGCCTGACATATCTTAGTGAAAGCTTCCTTTATCTACTAATTCTTCTGTGTCTCAACCTATGAGTGATATTTAAGAAAATCGGATCTCCAACCTCGAACTCCATAGGTCATCTTTGTCAATCAACATAATATTTCAAGAAATATTTTGCAGTATTAATCCATTTTTAACTGACTTCACCTGCTCCATGGTCTCCGAGATAAGGTGCATTCCCAACAAAGCTACCTCTCCTACCTTTAACCAACATATGGGTTATTGTCATGTCCTACGTATAGAGCCTCATAAGGTTTAATCCAAATCATTTCCATAAAACTATTATTGTAGGGAATATCTACTAGGGGTATGTGTATATCTGAAGAGACCCAAAAATCTTGGACACATGAATAAATAATATCCTAAAAACCTGAATCGTGTACCCAGACTAGCTATCTATCTCAAATGTACATCCTTTCAAGCTCATCAATAAAAAATTATTCCTTGATTAGAATGAATTGTGAATCCTTAATGAGTCTGTCAACAAAAATCAAAACAACATCATTACTTTGAGGCATCCTTGGAAAACCCATCATGAAATCCATCACGACATCATTCTACTTCCAATCAGGAATGGGTAACTACTGTAAAATCCCTATCGGTCACTAATTCACCACCTACACCTATTGTTAGGTTGAACATCTCATGGAAAAAGAATGCTATATTTATCTTCATACCTGACCACCAATACCAATAGTGTAGATCTCGATACATCTTGAAGACACCAGGATGAACTTCCCAAAACAAGGAATTAAAATATCGCATCAACTCTTCATGTATGTCTACTTATAGACATATGAATCCTCAAAAATGTAATACCTCATAATCACATACGGTCCACCAATGAGTAGGGTCCTCACTTGACTCATGGTCCCATAGGACTAGTCCATTGGTGTATGATAGCATCCTCAATTGGAATCAGTCCAGTAGAGTATAGGTAGCTACTATAGAAGATAGAATCGCCTCTTCATGTCTATCATGCACCTCCAAATGTATTTTAGGGAACAGAGCCCTAAGAATCCACTCATTGTTGGCCTCTGGAACTACATTCATCAGACTCCACTTGCTCAATGCATCAGCCACTACATTACCTTTCTCTGGCATATAGGGAAGCTCAATGTCATAAGACTAAACGTACTCGACCCACCATCATAGTCTCAAATTCAGATCATGCTGAGTAAAGATATACATGAGGATTTTGTGGTCAGTGTATACCAAAAAATTGCTCTTCCAACAGAAAATATTTCAAACATTGTAAAGAATTTACAACTGTAGCAAACTCGAGATCATGTGTTGGGTAATTCCACTATTGTGGCCTCAACTGAAGAGACTCGTACACAAAGACTCTTTCCCCGTGCATAAGAAATTCTCCCAGCCCATTAAATGACGAATCATAGTTTACCATAAAACTCATGCCCGATTCTGGAAAAACTAGTATCAGTGCTGAATTCAGTCCCCGTTTCAGCTTTTGAATGGTTGAATCACAGGAATCTGTCCACATGTACATCGCACCCTTCTTAGTCAAAACCATATGTGTCCCTGATAAGTGTTAAAAGTCTAGTATGAATAATCTTTAGTAACCAACAAGCACCATAAAACTTTTTATATAAAATGCATTCTTTAGCTGCACCTTGGAAACTATCACTCTCACTTTCTCTAGGTTTTCTAATTCTCTTGTATTTGAGATGACATTACCCAGGAAGTGAATATAATCCATCCAAAAGTGGAACAATGATGGATTGGAATATAATTGATGCTCTATCAGTGTACTCAATATGTACTTATGATGGGTGGCATGGTCATGTCGAGTGTGATATTACAACATGATATCTCCTATTATGACTGCCAAAAAATAATCCATGTAAGGATGGAACAATCGGTTCATCAGTGCCATAAAAACTACCGGTGAATTTGTGAGACCAAACATAATAACCAAATACCCGTATAGACCATACCAACTATGAAAATCAATAAGAGGTGTATTTGTTGGTCTAACATGCAGCTGATGATTACCGGATCTCATGTCAATCATAGAGAACACATATTCTTCTCAAAGCTAATTATGGAGAAAATAAATCCTCAGAAATTGAAAATGGTTATTGACCTTAAATTGATTCATCTTTCTATAATACACATATAGTGTGAGGGTATTTTCTGCCTTCTTTGAAAAAAGGACAAGAAAACACCATGGAGTTATACTGGGTCATATGAAACCCTTTTCTTGTTACTCCTCTAAGTACATCATAAGATATTCTAACTATGGTGAAGCCATCCTATAAGGTGGAATGGACACCGGTGCCACTCCTAGCACAATCTCAATAGAGAAATCAACCTCTCTCTCTCTAGGGGTAAATCTAAAAAAGGCTTCTTGAAAGACATCTCTAAAACAATCCACCGCTAGGGGAATGTTCATCTATGATGTACCATGGTCAGCTAGACATAATATAGAGATTTGGTCAATAGTTTCTCCCAACCCATAAATCATTGGCCCAACTCATCTCCCCAGAAAATCCAATTCTCCATGGTATAGAAAATAAAATCCCTCCACTGACATGATAGTCACAGTATGGAGACAACTGCTAAAAAATTCCAAGAAAGAGACCAACCATTCCATTAGGAGAATGATGTCTAAGCATTTAATCTCCAATACATAGAGGTCTCATAATAAATGACACCAACCAACCTCAAGAGGAATTCTTTTCACAAATGTACACTATTATTCGTAATCCCAAATAGAGTTTCAAGAATCATAAAATCCTCAAAAGTAAAGATATAGATTCCAAATTTATCCACAATGACAAAAAACATACAACTATGGGAATCCCCAATATCAAAAGAGCAGTAGCTAAAACTGAGGAAACTAGAATCATTCCACTAACCATAGAGGGTCTGCGATCTTTCTCTTACAGGGCCTCTCCAATACTATAGTCTGACATGTACCACATCCCTATGACCATACATGACTACCCTGATCTCACCCACCCAACTATAACTGAAAATATCTAGCATGACTATTATTTACATGACCACCTTCTCAGCCTAAATGGGCTGAAAAACTACTGTTCTCTGACTGATGAGAAACTAGTGGTCCTACTCATGAACTTGGAGTCATAACAGAACCACTATCTCCCATTGTTGGTGACGAAACCAGGAACAAATGTTGAATATGACCCATCTTGTTGTAGGATTACCACTCGACTGGGTCCTTCATGAAATGTGGTCTTGTATGCCCCCTCTTCCTTCCCTCATTGAATAAAACCTGGATACCAGAATAAGCATCATTTTAATGTTCTATATAGTTCTTCCTTCTATCTAACAAAGGTGTACCGACCCCGGACGCTGAACTGCCCTAGCTCAGAGCTCCCAACACCATCAGATTGCGCTTATTAATCGATGCCAGATTCACTATAGCGTTTGCTTATGTCATCATAAAATTATTCACCTATGATTGGATTAAATTCCTATGAACATCCACAAATTGCATAATCAAATATAACTCATCACTTCTAAGAAAAGGTGAGAAGTTCTGATTCTATGTAAAACTAGAAGAATAATCCATCACTGAATGAGTGCCCTACTCCAAATGCATGAATTCTCTGGCTCAGCTATACCAAAATGTGTCTGGGTAAAGGTAGTCATAAAAGGTCATCTAAAATTTTCCCAATGTCATATTCTAATGACTTACTATATACAAGATAACATCCCACCAACTAATTGTGGCATCACATAGCATGCATGTCACAAGATTCACCATCCTCTCTGGAGGAGACTCTAGATGTTGAAAGATAGTAATAATGACCTCCAACCATGAATCTACAGCTTTTGGTCCTACATCCATTAAATATTTGAGAGGATTATACTATTGGAACACCCTTGTTAACTATTACATAGTCGGGTTAGGATGCGGTGCCCCCTAGAATGTTTACATCAGTTTTATAAAGCCTTCATAGAACTATGCCTTAGCACATGCATCTGGTATAAAATCTGGTGCCAAGACGGGCATGGTGAGACAATCTAAAAGTAGTCCTTGATCTATCATTTCAGGTGTCTGATCATCTCTCAATTCCTGGAGTTCAACTAGAGGAAATCCTGGTAGCATGACTATTCATGTTCAAGTGCACACCTCAGTTGGTGATTGTCAAGGACTATATTTTAGAATTTCATTAACGTAGTAGTAGAAGTAGAGAATTTATGTTTTACAAAATAGGGTCACACTGCATGTATAAACTCTACATGGTGTTTTTTCATAAGAATTTAACATGGGATACACCACTATGAATATTGTTTGTATAACACCCCTACAGAGAGTGTATTCTTCATATGACACATTGTATACTTGAATAAATTACTCATATGTAGGTTCTTCTATACTGAAATAACTACACAATTCTCCCCTAGTGTAACTCTACACGACGGGTTCACCATAGAAACGGTGTGTACCAGTTATGACTCAACCACTTGTTTCATTGGTCACAATGTCGGATACACGGTTGATAACTACACGGTGTGTACAAGTTAGATAGTCTGTACAACCTATTTTTCATCCACCTATTTCATTAGTCAAAATTATGGACACCATTTTCATGGCATGATGGGTACTTATAGTAAATAGTGTGTTCTGTGAAAACTTTATCAACCCTGTTTCTCTTCTCCCATAGTCATTCAAACAATAAAAAAATTACACAACGTGTAAATTGAGTATATGGAATGTACATAAGAAAAGATGTTTCTTTCATAATATAATAAAACATGGCATGTGTTCATAACATCACATACCTCATTGCATAAGTTTCTAGATGCTATGCCTCTGAAATGCAGAAAAACATAAAATATTGTTGAAGGAATGACAAATTCTGACCTATGGGAGCCCATACTCCACGGGATGCAATGATTAGTATCTTTTTTTACATTGTAACTACACAAAATTCAATTGAGGATCAAACATAATCCACCAAATTCATATCCAAGAGGGACAATAACACCTCATGGACCAATGATTGGAATTCATCCAAATGATACATTACACTAAACAATACCATATAAAATTATAAAATATTCAATCATGAAATCTATCACAATATCATGCATAACTAGCACAACACCTATCGCAACAGTATACAATAAAAAATGCACCATAAATGGCATGAAAATAATGTATGAAATGTGATCTCTAGAAAGAGAATATATGATGCCCAAGATTTCATACCCTCATCTCATTTGGTTGAAACATAAATAGAACATTAATAATAAATCATAACACCACAAAAAAAGTGAATCATCCATTGGTGAAATCAAATCAGTTGTAAAAATTTTAAAACTATAAAAAATTGGAATATTCAAGGTTTTTTGGATTTCAACTATACATGGGTCAACTAATCCTAAGAAAAACCTATTACTAGAAACCCATTCCATCCCATCCTCATATACAGGCTCTAAATAGTAAAACAATGTTGAAAAGAAACTCTTCTATTAAAACTATATAACATCCCAGATCTGGTTACCTCCCAAAGGTGTCCCAGATTAGGTTGGCCACATCACCTCCAGCGCAATTCCGCAAATTCCAGAGACTATTGACAAGAAGAAACATCTATGGAAACATATTGGGGAAACTATTCCTTCATTGGAAGAGTATACACAATATTATAGAAAATATTAAATAATAGTAACTGTAGTAATACGATACAAAAAAAGTAAAATGTGGAGGGATGATAGTAATATAAAAAACACTAAATATAGATTTAATGAATGTCACATGTTTCTAGGAAAACATCCAAACAAGTCATCAGTCTATAAATACAATAATAAAACCAATGTACAAAAAAATTCGTAAACTCCAATTACATCAGAAGCCTCGGCTTGTCCCATTCTCTATAGATCCAACAGTATTGATGTACCTGATGAAGAAGGGTAATTCCCTTATCTATACCTGCAACAATATAATCAGGTCAGGTCCAAAAGCAAAACCCAAATAGGGTGTTAGATGAATCCTAGTTGGGAACAATAAAAAGATCTATGCCTAACTGTCAGCGAATAAATACAATGGGTAATATGCAGAAATTAAGTAATAAACTATGAAGTACCCAAAAGTAAACAATCTTATAGTTTTTAATTTACAATAATTTACAATTTCTAAAAAACCATTTTATCGTGTAAACCTGGGAATCTAGACTAAACTTGGTACCCTCTGTGTAACAGTAACAATAGATATCCGAGAAGACCATATAAACAATCAAGTAAGACCAAGTCCATGATTGTTGTTTCTCATGGAAGACTCTTCATGAGCATTTTATCATTCAAAACTGAACCTCTAGGAATGTTATTATAGTCTAAGCCATATATTTTTATCATATCATCAATTAAATAAATAGGGACCCTCTAGGGATGCTCACAACTTCTACCCCCTTTGGTCCCATATAGCACTAATCTTTTACAAGCAACCACCTGGGATGATCTCATGGTCAATATCCCCTTAGTTTGCATAACAATAAGAAATTTTAATGTCCACCAGGATGTTGTCATAGTAAATTCCCAAAGGTCCAACATTCATTTAATAATGACCCTCTGCGTAGCTCTCACGATCTAACCCCTCTACTTAATGAGCACACAATTGCTATCACAGTTAATACCTCTTGGTCAAGACAACAAAAAATCTAATATAAATGGCCCTATATTTGGAAACTACCATAGGTAATTACCCTATGTCAAACATCCACAACGAATAACATAAGTATTTCATATAAAAACAACTCCATCCTATCAAAATAATTCATGGGAACAAGGCATTCCTACAAGAATCCTATACCAAGAAGCCATAAATAAACCATCAAGGGAACAGACTCATGGGTTGTTCCATAACAAGGTATTTAACTGTACACATATGTAAAACCCCTTTATCAATCAATCAAATCATAATAGTTATTAAACAGGTTTAAATTCAAAAAACACGTAGTACCCCAATCATTTGTATTCGGAACATTAAGGATATATAATCCAAAGTTGAATAACTAAATGCACAAACCACCTTCCTTGATGTTGAATGATCAAAACTCTTGAACGTCAACCTTTGAAACATCATAGAATGATGTACATCTAAAAAGTTTAAAAATTTACAACCATGAAATATGCATGAGAGAATAGGTATCATGAAAATGTATATAAAGAAAGAGGGAACTCACTGGAGGGAATCCAATACAACTAAATGTGTCTCAGTAAGTGGTCAGATGATGAACCAGATGGAATTCAAAGTTTGTAGTCATATCGTCTCCCTCTTGTACAAAACATAGGATAAAAATGAATGTTTTGGATATGATATGCAACCCCTCACTGATATATAAAATAAGAAAAAAATTAAATGTCATGTTCATTTAATGTACATACTGTGTACTAGCCTCAGCCGGCCCCAAAATCTGCGGTCATCCATGTATCCTACATAGCCATGTACTCAGCCATTACATGACCAGTATGCAGCTATATGAGGTACCAAGGTACACAGTTTATACTCATTAGTACATGGAATTTACTGTGAAAATTTTCATCTCATCCATTTTTTTCAAAATCAACCCAAAATAAAGATCCATAACTGAAATAGATATCTGGGTTCTTACAAAATACAATATTAGTATCAAATACATAAGTTATTTTATATGATTCTTTAATCAATAAGGAAAAAAATGTAAATATCAAATTTTAACAACATTCATAAATTTACAACGAAATATATATTTGGTTCATGGAAGTAATAGAATATTATATCCCATAAAAAAACCCCAACATAATCAATCAAAAGACGAAATGAGACTTTAAAAAAATAAATTCCTACATAATTATTCTGTTCAATCATAATCCCCATGAAATAATAAACACATATGAAACATTTATTATCATGAATATATGGAGTTAAATTATATAAAATGTTATGTGAGGATGTATAAAAACCTAAAAATATAATATAGTCATGTTACTTTAAACGTTGACTCAATTAAGGTAAATAGAGATGGAGTCCTTTATAGATTTCGTAATCTCTACATCAAAACCCCAGGAAAGGGGATAATATAATTTTATTTCTTATATCATAATTTTTTATTAAAAATAATCCTAAAATAATTTCATTTGAGTTATATAGAACATAAAAAACATATTTTATTATTATAGATTATATATCACATAAGTAAAAGTGATATGTGGAAATAATTATATTTAGTCTAAACTTACCAAATGTACCAATTAAATAGAGTATATTGAAATGACATTGATTAATTAATATATTAAGGAAAATTAGAATTGAAAATAAATTACACACATGTCATTTATTTTAATTCCTTATATATAAATATTTTTATACTTAATAAGTTATGTCTAAGGCCGGTTAGATTGAACATTCGATTAATTATTTTAAAACTGAATTTTATTGTTGATCTCTATCAAAGAGGAATTTATATCAATATAATAAAAATAATATTAATAATATATTATGATATTTATTAATATGCATTACTTTTAAATAAAGTAATTAAAAATGGTTATGAAAAAATTGCTAAATTTCATATTAGATTTGGCGAGCCATACATAAGCATGAGAAATGTTTTCAGTTTTTAATGATCATTATTAAAATATGGTATGAATTATTTATATCATTAATTAATTATCATAATATAACAAATTATATTATATTATATATAAATATATATCATTATTTTGATATGGTGACAAAAAATAATTACATCACTTCATAGAGTTCGCAGTCAGTACATACATGAAAGATATTACAATTTATTAGTTTAAGAATGAGACAAGAATATTATATTTCATATATTGATAAATATGACAATTTTATTCATATTAATTTATATCACATGAATTATTTATTTTTATCCTCATTAAAATCCATTTAATTCCCAAGTAAGAAACTGAATCATATAGCATCACGATGTGGTTCTATGATGTATATATAATCAATGCTATTGCATCCCATATAGAATCTAATGGAAGTATTTTTATGTTATATCATAACTCCATAACAATATATATGTTACCAATATCATATATGTTATATAAATAATTCATTACAACATTCCATGAGAGTGTATCATGGAAAACATGTGACATTGGATCATGAGGTGGTAGTTCATTGTATACATAAACTATGATCTTGTATCTCGTTTGATAGAAGAGGCGATGGATTTATGTTATCACGTTAATAAAATAAGTTATCTATATATATTATAAAATATTTATATTATATGATAAAATATGAGTATGATTTCAAAGAGTTGGAAGAATAAATATAAATGCATTGTTAGGAGCTTCAGATATTCTCTTACCACCATTTTATGGTTATGTGTAATGTATTGTTATATTGGATTTATTGAAAATAAATTATCCCACTAATATTATGGGATTGTATTTTGGGATTTGAATTGGGAAATTTTTATAAAATAAAATTTTTTGAATCTATGATACAGTGAGGAGTGTGGTATCCCTTTATAAGTGAGGAGAGTTAAACAAATGTAATTTTTGAAAAACTGTTTGACCACATGTTTGATATGAAAATTATCCAAAAAGGATCATAATAAATAAACAGGAATTAAAATGTTGAAATATTTTTCATCAAGTATATTTAACAGTATATTTTATGTCATTTTCACCATTATCGTTTCGGTTAAAGTCATCGATAAATACATTTTATCCTTACCCGTGATACCTAATTTAGCATATTTTCACTATTTATTAGGCTCACTAATTTTGTTAATTTTATTGGATAATTTATATTATTATTATTTATAAAATGAAATAAATTTAATTTAATTTAATTCAAATAATTGGGAAAATTTAATTTAGAAATAAACCTGGAGACAAATGAAAAAGTGTGTTCTCATAAAGTATATTTTGAAGTAAAATATTGATTATATATTTACTCTTTAACTAATAATAATCAACGAATGAATATAAATGAATATATTTTTACATATAACATATAAATTTCATTTAAATATTTCAATATTAGTTTTTTTTAACTAATTTAAATGGAGAAACATTTTTCACTATAAAGATATTTTCTGAAAAATATCACTTCAACATCATGGAAAACACATTATAAACATCAATATAAAGATTAATAAATTTAAATTAAGTGTATTAAGTTTAAAAAATATTAACTATGAAACTTTAAATAATTTTCAAAAATATTTCGACTTTCAAATTACATTATGTAATATAAAAATAATCATTTTTAAAAAATATGTATCTTTCTTTATTCATGGAAAATTGATTATTTTTCAAAGGATCCCAAAATAGAGTCCCAATTAAATAATGATATAGTCATTAAAAATATTAATTAAATTTTATGAAATTAATTTTATAATTTTTAAAAAAGTAATTAAAATATTTTTCTGAGAGAGTAATAAAAATAATTTTTTCAGAAAATATATTTTTAAAGAATAAAAATAATTTAAGAAAAATTGAAAAATTAATAAATTAAAAAATTAAATATTTTAGATTATGTAATGTATATATATATATAACAAATTTAAAAAAATATTTATTTCAAAAATATTTATGAATTCGTAATAAAGGTAATATATTTCACATGTCGTTTAAGCTCGGTGTTGTGTGTCAAATATGCTATTGAAGTTAGTTTTATTTTTTAATATAAATTGATTTTAAATCCTTCTACCAATAATTAATTAATTTTTTCATAAAAATTTTTACATTATAATTGTAATCAATGTTTGGGTATTGGAAAATAGTTTCTGTCGTCAAACCACATAGTAAAATGGTTATAAAACATTCTATTAATATGAGGGAATGAGAAAGAAAAGGGACACCACATAACTAGGTTTAAACATAAGAAAAAAAATTGGTTGGTGATTATTTGAATTAATGACTAAATAATGATGTAATGCTATAATTAACATTGATTAAAATAAAATAAATGATCAATAAAATAATAATAACCAAAAAATCATAAACCAAAGAGGTGTGAAAAATATATTAATTTCATAAAAAAATTATGGTTATAATACAAATATATTTTCTTAATCATTTACTAAGATTTAAATAATTCCATTTCCATCTAGAATAATATTAAAGGGATATATACCTACTTTATGAGTATAATTTCATATTTTTACCAATTTCCACCGCAATCTAACATTTTCTCAAAACCATAAGTACACATAATGAGTTTTTTGCTAACCAAGGAAGAAAAATCATCCTTTAAAGGAGAATATAACCAAAAAATGTATAATGATGTTATTACAACTATCTTTAGTCATCAGTGAAAATTAAAATTGTTAGAATTTGGTATGATATTTACTAAAATGCGTAAACCAACATATAATGAAATATTAAATTAATCCCAATGATTCAAAAATAATAGAAAACATCAGACTAAATAATTCAAAAATATATTCTTTAGTAATGAATTTTTTTTAAAAAAATTATCTAACTCTATTAACCTTTATAGAGAAACAATATAGATACCCTTTTTCTAAATAACAATATTAACTATGTCAGCAAATCGCATTTCAATATAATGGATATCTATATAGTAAAAATTTTATTCCCATAACAACCTAAATATCATAGATTATATAATCCAAAAGGTTTGTACATACCTTAAAACAAATTGAAAATTTTAAAATGGATAATTAATTTCAATATAAATAATTAATTTTAATTAATCAAAATAAAACATATCCTAAAATGTCATTAATAACATTAATATCTCCTCACATTAAACAGTAAGGTCATGTATGTTATTTTTGGACATATGATCATCCATTATATACATATTAATTTATGTATAAAAATTAATATAATCTCACATTAAATCATCCTAATATCCAATGTTAAAAAAATATATCCACTGATATCAACTTCAACACACTAAAAACTGCACTCCAAAATGTGGTTTGAAAATTAAGAACTTTACATTTTGATATTTAATACCAATAATGGTGTCCCAATTTTTATCATTCAATAATTATAAAACCCAAGGATGAATTATATCACATACATTCAAAAGTAAATTTTAGTTTTAGAGTTATGGATAAGTTTCTCCAACACATACGTAAACAATGCACAAGAAATTAAGTGTGTATAACTACTACCTCACATTTTTATTTTTATAACAATATAATTAATCATCACCATAATTATGATTCCATGTTTATAAATAATTCTTCAACAAAATTCATAAATAAATATAGAAGATAAATTGAATATACTATGTGCTCAAATACTCAGTAAGGGAAAATATAATCATTAACAATTGAATTTTATTTGTGAGAATAAGAATAAAAAAGGTTATGATGCAACAATAAATGTTTATAAGTATAACATAAGATTTTTCATACCCATCAATTTCTTAATTGTGAAACATTAAAACATGGAATATGTTTTTGAATGCTGAAAGAGTCATAAGAATCATTAATCATGATCCATGTGATATCTATCACGATTATATAAAACATTAAACATATATAGAAAGCGTAGATAAAATGTATTGGTATATTTGAATCATTATCATTAAACAACATTTTAATGTTATGATATAGATAACATGTTCTTAGTTGAATCTGTTGGAGAAACCCATACAAAACTTTATCCTTATTCTCTATTAAGATATGGAACAATACCAAATACATTGTAGCGCTATCTGGGCTCACCCATTGTATAAATATATATTGGGATCACTTGGAGCTATCAGAGAACATCCATCATATATAAATGTCTATGAAAAAAAGGTACATAGAGAATATATTTCATCTTAAAACTCATAGATAATTATTATTCCTTTTATAAATTGATTAACATGTGGAAAAAATAAGATCAATAAAAATAATTTTCATCAGTATTCTCCCATTGAAAAGAAACATATCCCCTAAAAATATCTTTCAAGCATCATTTACCCATGGATAAAAAATGTGTTATATTACAATCAATTTGAAACATGATTACACTATTGAAAAAACAGCATTTGTAACATTCTATATGAACCCAGATTAGTCTATGAAAATTAAATTAGTTCCCTAAAAACCGTTCTGATAAATTGAAAAAAATCCAAATAATGATTGATTGTGGTATCATTAAAACAGATAACCATTAAATCATAAGTAAAAAAATGGATATATACAATGACTAATCCAAATAATATTAATAGTTCATCAGAAAGTAAATGATGAAAATAAAATTTTAATTTGAAATTTAAATTAAAAAATGAAAATATCATGCCACACCCCAACAATAGATTATTAACAATATATTAATAATTTAATTATATCTAGATGTGTTCCTAGGTTTTGTGTTGATAATTTTTCTAAATTTAAAACTTTGGGTGTTTTCTACCAAGGGATATGGTTGTTAAAAGGTGAGCGGAATCATTTCCCAAGATTAGGTAAACACATGAGTCCCAGATAGTATCTCTCACTAAGTAACACAATTAGGTGAATAGCCCTTGACTATCCTCTCAGAACCCACACAACACCAGATGGAGGTGGGTACATGATTGTCACATGATCAGAAGATTGTGCGGCGAAGATATTTGTCCTACTAGGTCAAAATGAATTATTTATTAATAATGATATTATTATTATTATTATTGTTATTGGTATTATTATTAGTGTTATTATTATTGATTTCATTATTATCAATATTATGTCTTAATATTATTTTTAAATATATTTAAATAAAAATAATTATTATTATTAATATTCTTAAACCACACTTAAGGGGTTTAATTTCCCTACCCCCATCATCATAAAGGGCCCTCTTCCCTATACCCTTTTTATGTTCCACCCCACATCCCACTGTCTCCTCACAAAAAAATTTCCTCCCATGATTCTATGTCTGATCACCTCAGGTATGGTTTAATCCTCTTCAGTCACTTTCGTCTTCCACATTTTCTACTTCCTTTTGAGGTGTATGGTTAGAAGAAGGAAAATGTATTTTAGGGACTTCATTTGGTTGTTTTTTGGTTTCTATGGTATTTGAGACCAGCTTAAGGCTGATGGTAGCCGTGTCGGTGGAATGTACTGGTTTCACTTTAAATTTGGGGGATTTTTTCCAGCTTTGTTCATTTTTTCTCAATTTTTAGTTTAGGAATTTGTTATTTTAAGTTTACATTTCATTATTTTATTTGACTTACAACTATTTAAAGGAAACCTCTATATATCTGAAATTGTTGGAATAAATATAATGATCGCATTATATGTATTAATCATGGTATAAAAAATATGTACATTTGTAATTGGTTTCCTTATATATGTGAAGATTCAAATGGTGGTAAGAAAAAAAGGGTGTATTTGTGTTTCCTTCATTAAAGGAGACTTAAATTCATAGGTATGGTTAATGTATATGTATATTAATACACTATTTAAAAATATTTATTCATGTTATGGGAAGTATCTACATTATAGGTAGGGGTATATTTATTTATATATGTATATGATTGTCTGTGTGTATGTGTAAAGGAGGGTATAATTTCTTTGTTAAACCATAACGATATTGATTTATAAATCATTCATTACGATATTCTCTATTACGGTAGGGTCCCTATATAAAATCCTTCACATTGAATTCCCAATTTTCATGATTGTTTAAATAATGGTTTTATAATATAATTAAATAATAATTTTTTTGCAAAACATCAATAGTGGATAATGTTTGTTTTATTCATGTTTTCTACACCCTTCTCATATGTGAAATTTGGTTTTATATGTATTAATGCATATTCTTAGGTTATTTTGAAATATATTTTGGCATAAATTTTTAATTCAATATGTAAATGGTTTATTCAATGTAATTTAGAATTTTAAAAGGAGTTTTGGCCATACATTTTCTTTTCAACTAGATGCCTATGGGTATGTTTTGGTTTCATAAAACTATCTTAATTAGTTAAAAATTAATTTCCCCATGTTTTATTATCTGTGGAAAGGGGTGTTGTCAAGGTTGGTTGTGTATGTGTAATTATAGAAAATTATTTATCCATTTATTCATTAAAATTAATAGAAATGATATATCTATCTAGTGAGTAATTTATTTTTGAAAACGTGTTGATTGGTTTGGGTGATGAAACATAATAGAGAAAATGGTAACCAAAGGTAAATAGGCTTGATGGCTAGGATAATTAAATAAGGGATGGAAGGGTTTTGGGCCCGGTATTCCAAGATATCACATGACACGATAATAAAAATACCATTACTAATGTTGGGGACCACTAGAACCTTGTTCTGAGACCCTATTTGTGTCTCATACATGAGGATGGACACTTATATAGATTGATCCATGAGATATGATGTTCTTAGAAACCAAATAACCAAGTTACATTATGGTTTCCTATGGTGCTTAGTATCGTTTATTCTTTCTCTATTATGGAACTTCTTCATTAAATTTTTCTTTTTTTACCATCATGATTCATTATATTAATGGGTTTTAGAGATAATTCAGCACTATTGGATATATTTTCTATTGTAAAAAATGAAAAATTATTTGTAATATTTTAAATTGAATTACTTGTATTAAATTTAATAGAAAGCTTTTTATTATTGATTTATATTTTCAATCTAGAATTATTTGGTTCAACATTATTGGTACGACATATTCAATAGATTATTAGGGTAAAAATAATTCACTTTACTACAAACACACCAATTCCTTTATCTGTATTTTTTTCATTTAGTGTTGTATCCAACTAATTATCAGTCTCCCTGAAGTGACGTTTGTTTATTGGATGATGGTTACCCATGTGTTCTAATAGAGTAATGTTAAGTGATTCATTTTTTGTTTAGTTTAATTTTATTTTCATTTTATAGAATTTATATTATTGTTATTTATTTATTTATTTAATTTTTTAAGTTGTTTGTATAGGATAAACTATTTCCACTTTGTTATTATTAAAGCATGACACTGGATTCCATCATGAGAGGACCGAGAATTCCTCTCTTAACTTTTTATGGTCATAATTTTAAGATAATTCTGGAGGTAAACTATAGAACCCGTTTCTTTTGACACATAAACAATATATCACTTTTACGTAATTCATAATACATTATACAAAAAAGACACCCAAAGAAAGTATTAGTCTAGTTCCTTTGGAATCATAGTGACATAAAACCTGGTACATAAGTGAGATACATTATCTCAAACTAGGTTTTTAATGACTATCCACCTATGTAGAAAAATCAAACATAATAAATATCATCATATCCTGGGGAAGAAAAGGCAAAAATGAGAGAGCAAAAATGCTCAGTAATTCTAAAACATGGCAGTATTTAGTCATAGACATGAGTATAAGGGTGTGAGAATGTTATCATGACATTAGAAGACCACTCCCTGAAAATCAATGGTTAAAAACATGAACCATGGAATAAATATTGTATGCTAAACCAACATTAACCTATGTTAAATGATGGAATAAGACATTAAATCATAACATAGAAATGTCGTTTGGAGTTGTGCCAAAAACATAAACATGTAATATCATTCCCTATCAATCAAGATTCATTACAAGAACTTATCATGGAATATCTTGGTGAAAAAAAACATCTAGGAGGAACACATCACCATACCTAGTCACATTGATTTCTTTATAAGTGATTAGGTTTCCACATCTTCATATAGTGGATCAGCTTTCACAATCTTCCCACAGTTGATTGAGTTTCCCAGGGTCCATCTTCAAAGTGAATACAACTTCTGGAAGGAAAAAACACCATTCCGAGTCATAGAAAATTCGTAGTAATGGATCATGTTTCCCCATATTCTTATTATCTATCAATCCATTTATATTTATTTCCACCATTATCTCATGGGTTATAAATATTTATATGATGAATTTATGGGGCATATATTTCCCTCCCATCTCATTATAAAATCATTCATACATGTTCCAGAATATAATAAAAAATACACCATATCATGAACCAAAAAAAGAAAAGGGTTTAATTTACATTCTATGAGAACCCAGGAAATAAAATTTTTCTAATAAATAAGAAACTATATCTAAACCAATGAAAAATCAGGTATCATAATCCTTTAATTAATCATAAACTATGAAAATAAGTGGGTTCCAAAAGCATGTATCTCATGAAAGTGAAATGAGTTTCATATGTATATAACTCTACAAAGAGAAAAATGTTTCACATAACCCACGAATAGAAGCAGGTCACATAACCATCATTCCAACAAATCATAACCCATTATGATAATGATTGTGAATTAATCTTTTATATCATTTCTTTTAAAGTCATTAGTAACAGTAATGGATGTCTTCTTAGATGGAAAGTAATTTTGAAGGAATCTTTTAATAAAAATATTGAGAAAAACTAACTATTATTTTTAAATAATTAATTTAAAACATAAATTATTTTGAAATTATTTTTGTATCAAAACATAAAATGAAAATTTGAAAATAATTTGATATATATTTTCCTTTAAAAACTATAAAATTTTAACAGAATTTTATAGAAAGAAATGCTTTTGAAAATGAAGATTAAAAAAATGTCTGAAAACATTTTTTTAAAAGGATTATTGAAAACACATTCAAAAACCATTTCATTGATTATACTGGTTATTTTCTTGTAAACTATTTCTTTGAAATGAATCATGAAAACATTTTTTGTGACAATTTTTTTGAAAGTGATGCTTGAAAACATTTTTTCAACCAATTTTTTTGAAAATAATTTTAAATATAATGATGAAACAGTAGAGATGATAATAAAATTTTATTATCTTTTTTATTTGGTAATTTTAATAAAATATATTATTTGAAAACATTTTTTTAAAATATTTTTCTTGATGTTCATGGAATGCATCCCCAAGAATCCAAATTGATACAATACTATTCTATTGATTATGTAACTCTAGAAACATAATACAAATGTAATAGATATCATTAAATTGATATATAAATAACCATGAAAATATGGATTAAAATAAGTTAATTTATTCATGTGTATTATTTTCACCACACAAAAGATATGAGTGGTGAAGGGGGAAGTACATCTCACAGAAATGAAATTGATATTAGAAATCCCCTAACGTTATGTCTTAAATATATTAAAACAAATAAAACCCCCAATACGATAAATATATATTTATTTTAAATAATTCAAAAAAACATATTATTATATAAAATAATATATATGGTTTTATTTGGATGTCTTATTACCCACATATTAATGATTCCATGTTTTTTTCGCTTCGTGTAAAATCTTCTTTGTTATTCACATGTTTCTTGACTTATTATATTTTTGGTCCTCATACATATATCAGAATTTCCACAATGTATATAATGAAGTAAATATAATTTATATTCATTATATGTTTATTTATATTAATTTATATAATATTTAAATAAAATGGAATAAACTATTTCTGGAGATAATAGCTCATTTGTATGAATGAATGTTATTTCTCTTTTTCCTTATCATGTTGAAAGAAATGAATGTAAATGACATATTTTTATAAATAAAATTCATTATAGTAGAAGTATTATTTCATATATATCATATCATTACACTAAACCCATACATAATAGTTACCATGTATTGTGTAAATGAATATCATTTCATTGATGAGATTGTAGTCTACACTTCCCTAAACAAAATTATTATATTTACAAAAATGGAACAAATTAAGGTATATATTTTATAATAATTATAAAATAAAAAATAAATCATATATATCAAATATAAAATATAAAATTAGATTTCCCATCAAAATTCCGTCCCATGTGATAGGTGAAAATGGAAAATCTATCAACATTTTATTCATGAGGTGCTTGTTCGTTGTACACATGATTGGTAAGTTAGTTAAACTTTTTACGGATGCAGGTTTATGTGTAGTTATAAACCATTATATTACAAAATAAACTTATATTTTTGATACTGAGGAAATTATTTAATCATGGAAAAACATTAATTGTCATAGGGGTGAATGAAAATAATGTAGAGGATCTTTAGGAAGGATGATAAATCTTATTTGGGTAACTTTTTTCGGTTTTCACAAAAGGGATTCATTGGTTGTATTTATTCACTAGTCGATGATTCACAGAATAAGGGATGGTTTTGGGAAGTTAATTGGGTAGATGCGGGGAAAAAATATTTTTTTTGAGAGGTTTGAAGAAGGGGGATAGTTGGTGGCCATTTATAAGAGAGGTAGGGGACACAATTGGCATTTTTGAAAACAAGTTTGGTATCCCCCCTTTTTAACCTAACCAAATTCATCAATACCCAACTAAAAAATAATGGAAGGCTTATTGATGATATTTGTCCACAAAATTGTTGTTTTAATAGTGTATATGACATTTTGACCTTATCATTATGATTTAGTCCCCTGTTATGCATAATTTTACAATAATCGCTGTAATGAAACTTAATCACATTCAATAATGTTTTTGTCAAAATTTATGTTCATATTTTTAGAATATAAATATTAAACTTCTTAAAAACATTATTATTTTTTAAATAAAATTCACAAAAGAAGAAATATTAATTTTAATACAAATCCAACAGATGTTTCAAGAAATAATGATTTTTATGTGAGGATGTTCAAATTTTCATTATGATTCAATGCCTAAATTGAATATAAAAATTATATCAAGGACCTAGATTCGATTAATTTATTTAAAATTGATCATTTTTTAGATTAAAACCATAAGATATTATTTTCTATATAAATGAAGTTATTTTAAAATTATTTTTCTTGTTAAAATTTAGGATTTTTAACTATAAATAAAAAAATGATATTTCTAAAAAATCTAAATAATTATCCCTAAGATAATTCCAAAATGATGTATTAAAAATTATAGTTTATTTTATCAAAATAAATTTCTAATTGTTTCAAAAAATAATTTTATTAATTTTTAGAGGACATAAAAATAATTTCTTTTAATAAAATATTATTTTCAAATATAAAATACTTTACCAAAAAATATGAATTATTACAAATATGATTGATCTATGTAAAACCATTAAAAATAAAATATTAAAAGTAGTTATTACTACTCATATTACTATTTTTAACAGATATTTTAAAACAATCTCATTTACATAATAATAACTAAAAATAATATTTTGTTAAAACTCAATGTTTCATGTAACTCATGAAAAGTTGATGTTTCAAGTAACTCATGCTTGTTTTTGCTAAATGTATAAATAAAATTTTGACTTAGTGTATCATGGGTTATGTGGAATTAAGTAAAATAAATTTATTCGTATAAAATATTCACAAAAAAATAGGTTGTCACATTCTACCAACCTTAAAAATGTTTTTCTCCCTATAAATTCATCATTTTGAAAAATATGGTGATACTTCTGCCTCATCATTCACTTTATTTCCCAATTAGCATCCTCTATGTGGTTTTTTCTCCAACAATAATTGACCGTGATAGTTTTATTATTTAATATAACATTCTCTGTATGATCCAAATTTTCAACTGGTTGATTCTTGTCAGAAAGATCATCATCTTGCATTATGACATCTAACATTAGTTTATTTTAAGGTCATGGTATATAAATATTGAGGAGAGATACATTGAAAAAATCCTGGTTATTAGAGAGATTTTGAGTATATACCCAGAAATAACCTATTATTACGATATTATAAAGAATCTCAAAGGGGAAAATATACAAAATTATTAATTTCAATTTATTTCCAAACCTAATGACCTTATTCCATGGGGAAATTCAATGAAAAACTTTCCCCTACTCATCAAATTCTAAGACACACCGATTATTATCATTATAATGTTTCTGAGTATTTTCAGCATCTGTGATATGATGATGAATGGTACTATAATTTTCTTCAATTTCATCGGCTATCTCAAGTACATACATATTTTGTTCTCCAACTTGATCTAAGTATTTTTGACCTCTGAATTTCTTCCCATTATGGGTTTATTAAAGAGACGTATGAATTCCTTAGTGAAGGATAATTTTGTATAAAAACTCTACTAGAGGAAGGTGGTCATCAAAACTACCTTGTAAATCCAACAAAAAGGATCTCAATATTTCAACCAGGGATTATTTACGTCGTACTGAATGGCCTTATGAGGATGATAAGATGTTATGAAACTCAATTCTTTATCAACTTCAATTATAAGGATTATCTAGAATATTATAGAAATCCTCATATCTGGTGGATAATCAATAAAATGTGGTACCCCATGCTACCATACCACACCATTAATGTATATAATGGCAATCTAATCAACATAGAAGTCATATATGATCACAATGAGGGGAATTTACTTTGTAATGAGATGAAATACCTCTTATATAGGATTAAAACCATTAGATTATTTGTGGAGTCCAATGAAAAAATCCTTAGTGATGTTCTCCCATTTCAATTTTGGTACGGGTAATTGATGGATCACCCCTTATATTTTTTTTTCTTCCCTAACATGTTGGAGTATAATGCACCGAGATACATACATAGAGAGACCACTCTTCATGTAATCCCACAATATGTATCATTTCATGTCTTTATACATAATCATTCATCCATGATGATTTTAGATTTAAAAATAATGAGTTTCCCAAAACATATCCTTTTCCAAATTCAATATTGAAGAAATATATACTCATTTTCTGAACCACATCATTTCATCATTATCATGGTTTAACTTACTAACAACTCTTATAATATTTTTTATTACTAAATTGTTTATATATTCCTACATGATATAAAATTGCATAAATGGATGAACATTAAATTTAGACAGATAATATTTTCCCATTTATTCAAGATTTATAGATCAATCCTCTCCGAATCCAAAAATATTGGAAGTTTATCAATCCTAAAAATGGATAAGGTACTATTATTCTATATACTCCAATATTTTGAAATTTTTTCCCTTTCCCATGGTGGAAATTTATTGATAAATTTTAATAATAAATCATATATAATAATATTCTATAGAACATGTTCAACTCATTTTGTGTGAATATATATTTAATAATTTTATAATCAGAATATATATAACACCCTTTTCTCAAAAAATATTATGCATTCATATATTTAATGAAAAAATTAATGTTGACAACATAAAATGATGAGTTTATTAATTTTGTTCGTGAATCTTCTACTATTGTGGGGAATAAGTGATTAAAATTCTATTATTATAATAACATATTCCATTGACTTCATAGATGCATCCCTAACTATTTGAAACATCTCTCTTATATAAGGT
The DNA here is from genome assembly GCA_963277665.1 of Viscum album. Lineage (NCBI taxonomy): Eukaryota > Viridiplantae > Streptophyta > Magnoliopsida > Santalales > Viscaceae > Viscum > Viscum album. The sequence continues at coordinate 105,599,558 of OY728141.1, forward strand.
AATGTAATAACTATTATGCTGGCTGTATTTCTATTCATTTTATTAACATTTTCCATAAATTCAAATATCTCAAGGATTAGGGAACACTTTAGTGTTAACATGGTCAATATATTTGATAGTTGTGAGAAATTTCAAATAAATCATTAGTAATATCAAGATATACGTAGATAACTATGAATATTATTCACCATGGTTGGTCTAGGAAAAATTTTAATAGACACTATCATTTATGGATCAACTTATATATTATCTCTTGATATTACGTGACACAAAAAATGAAACGATTTAAAGAAAAATTCACAATATTTAAATTTTGAATAAAATTTATGCTTCCTCATGTTCTTTAGTAAATCTATTAAGTAGTCTTTATTTTTTTAATAAATATATATGAATATCATCATTACATAAAAGAACAAACTAATTGAGGTAATCTCTTAAAACTATATTTATAAAATCCATGAATATAATAAAGTAATTAGTAAGACCAAAAGGAATCACTATAAATTATTAGTGTCCATAACTTGTATGAAATTCCCTATTATTTATATCCTATTTCTTGATACTAAATTTATGATATCAAAAACAAACATCCACCATGGAAATGTATTGATCTCCACAAATTTGATCAAACATTTCATCAATACAAGGAACAATATTCTTATTGTTGATTTTTATTTTGTTCAACTCTTAGTAATCATGGAAGAGTCTCGTTGATCTATATTTAATTATCACAAATTGGAAAAGAGGTCCCAAATGTGACACACTTTTTGAAATAAATCCCTTATCATTTTTTCTTGGATTTTATATTAATTTTCTTGAACATAATTTGGATATTGTAGATGGAGTCTTTGATATTTGATTGGAACAATGAAGGAGTTCTATCGAGAAGTAAAGATCATTATTTTTGGGATGTTTAAAAAAATATTCTAGTAACACATCCAAAAAATCCCAAATAATAGTTACATTAACGATATCTAGTTTCTACACAACCATTTGAGAAAAAACAAGCCTTCTGAATGGGATTTAATACCCATACACCTGATTTAATCTCCATTTTAAGTTCATATGTATAATCACATTGATATATGATCATAGGATCATTTATCATATCAATGATAAATTCCCTTCCATAAAAATTATGGTGGAATTTATATTGAAAAATCCAATGCATTCTTATTGTTTCATCAAATTCAACAGAAGAAATACTAGAAATATATTTTGGAAGAACATTTTCACAATCATCAAATATAGAGGAATCATTTAAAAGAAATTCAATCATCGTATGATTTTGGATTTGCAAAAATAATTCCATACCTAATTTTTGGGGTGAAATATTAATATCCTTATAAAATTATATAGATATTAAATAGTGGGTAGATTTAAAATAAAACAAGATATTTATAGTTCTAGAATTGATGGTAATTTTACCTCTCCATAGTAGTGTTATCACATACTTTTCCAAAATAATTATCTCATGATATTTCAATTTTTCCCTCAATTTAAGAGGTTTCTAGAACCAATCTTCTTCTCCATCCCATAAGATTAGGAAATGGTTATAATAATTCACATCTTCCTTAAACCTAAAGTATTAAGACCCATACATCACATTCATTGATGTTACATAAAAATTGAATAATTATTATGTAATGGCCTAGGTAGTGGATTTTTAAGGAAATTGCATGAATCCTTGTTCCATAAAATGGTTCCACTGAAAAAGTGGCACTGGTCACGATGAAACCATGACTATGGAACATGTCACAACTGCACTGTGATGGTGGCACGAGTCATGGTCTCACACCAAAACAGTGACACCATGACGGTGACACCATGATAGTGGAACTATATACAATGTTCCACTAAACTCGTGGCACCATGATGGTGAAACTGTGACTATCACACCATGACGGTGGCCTAGTGAACATCGCACTATTACGGTGCCTCACCGAACGGTGTCCCGCTGATCTTTCTTTTTCCAATTATTCTTCCACAAAATTTCTTTTGATATAAGAGTGTTTTGACACCCCATTTAAATCCTTTTTAAATCCCATTAATGATATCTAAAATCCTCCATGTTTTAGGAGACCCATGGCTTACCAAAATGTGTGGCTTCTTTTAGTGTCACGCCCTTTTTCCTGTACGTTCATGTTCTGCCCCTATTGGTATTTTTTAATATTTAAAGGAAACCTTTTAACTAACAATGATTATATACACCTCTCCAATGAGAATTATTAAATTAAAAATAGTTACATCATGTGTATCCATCGAATCATATGGTGAAACCATGACCTTCCTTTAAAATCGTTCCAAATTCTTATCCCGTAACTCCAGGATCTCACCTCTTTATCACGCGAGAATTATTTCTTCCCATCATTCTTTTTCTGGGTTGGATTTTTTTCCTTTCCTTTTAGAATTTGGAGTCTCCCCTTTTTGAGGGATGTGGTGCACTTGTGCTATAGCTTTTCCGCTAACACTTAGAGTCCTCAGAGTTCCTACCCTACAAGTTATGCATCACCAGTTCTTCACATGTGGAGAAAAACATTAATCTTTGATCATGCATGTAGTTTTCTCCATTCACCTCAATTTATTGGGTATCATGTTGATCGAGAATACTAATATTTCTATGGGGATGGATGAAACCAAAAAATTAATGAAGATAATCAATGAACTCTTAAAGAATGATGGGGTGTGTTTGATGATGTTGTTATACTCCACTACTTTTTCTTATATGTTTTTAATTACATGGGCTTATGTCCATTGAAAATCATGGACATTGGTGTTCATTTATTGTGCACTAATGAACCTTTGTTTTCTATATAATATTGTGTCTCTATGGCCTTAACATAGAAACTAGTTAATCATGTAAACTTGGCTGATTAAATGGATGTCCGATGAATAAGAAACCTTGTGTGGTCACCCACTTAACCAAATGGAAAGGCGGAACTAATGTAATGGTGTTTATAAATCTGGTAACACACTTATTATGTTATGGTGATGTGTATAATTGTTCTAATGGATTCTTGTGAGGTGATATGGATGGGGATGGGATCCCCTATTGTGTAGTTGTTAACTTGTGGATTTGGGGATTGTGTGGGGTCATACGATGGGACTTGGTTTGGTTCCAGTACTTTGTGGGATCTCATGGATAAACCTTTGTGGTTGTGACATTACAAGAGAACCGAATTTGAATTCTTAAATTGTTGTTCGAATTTTTTTACTTAAATAGTTTTTGGCTATGTGTGTTACTTTCCCAAAAGTGAAGAATTATGTAAATTGAATCACTTGAATATGAAAAAAAATAATCAGTTCAATGATGAATTGTTTTTTGGGAATGAGTTCTGACATGGTTATGGATATGGTGCTTCTTATGAGTGAATAGTAATGAGGGTGTTTGTTGTATGGCTGGGTTTTGGAAGCCCTAGGTTGGGATGAGTGCTTGTTACCTATATGTGTAATTTAGTTTTTATGTTTCTTATTGGCACCCCAACCAAGTTGAGAACTTCATGCCGAAGAGCCCAATTTCATGGGTGAGGATATTTTTCCCAACACTCCTAGGAGTGGCTGATTATTAGATCATTTTTTGGTCCCTTTCCCGTGTAGTCCAAGACACATTGGGTAGGTTGTGATTGCATGTGGATCATTATAGCCTATGATTCTTTGGGAATGGTAGTTGTGGCGGTCGGCCCAGGTATTTGCAGGTAGGTTGTTTCCCAAATGACTTTGGGATGAGGCCCAAGTGTCTTTGGTCATGGTATTATTTGTTTAGGCCCAAGTGTCTTCGCATGTGGCGGTAGTTGTTCTGAACTAGGTGTCTATAGGATTGGATACGTGTGGTTATGGACCTTGTGTTTGTGGGTGAGATGAGTGGTTGTGGTAGCCCAGGTGTATGCTTGTGGGGTAAGGCAGTAGAACTATGGTAAAGATGGTGGGGAAGGTTTGACGCATAGGATGTCTTCAATAACCAGTGAGGAAGTGGTGTGGGGTACCCAAACATCAATGTGTTATTACTATTACCTTACTTGACTTGTGTTATCTGGGGAGTGTTCCTTAATGAGGTTTGGTGGATAGTTTCTTTGCTAGGTTCTTTAGTTATATCATTTTCTCACGGGGCATTAGATTACCTCCACACTTTTGCATTAGGTCTTTTGGTTTATCCTGATTGAGTATACCTATATACTCACCCTACATATCTAAAACAGCTTTAAAGATTCTAGTAGAACTTCTAGGACTGTGTGGGGTTGTACTAGTTAGGGTATTGGGATAATTGTTGTTTTTGTTTTCCATTATTTGGTATTTACCTTTGGAGTTTTCTTCTGTTGTAGTAATTATTATTTGTAACTTGCATATTGGAATGGATCATTTCGGCTTCACTTTCACTCTCAGTTTTGGTGTTTTTGGGACATATAATGTTTTATCCCGATCCTACTAAATAAAAAAGGGTAGTGCCTTCCATGTTTACGTGTGATTATATACCCTAGGTTCTAGTTGCCACTCTAGGGCCTATTGAAGGCGTGTATTAGGGGTCATTATCTCTCCTTCAACTTGAAGAAGGAAGGGTTTGGAAATATTCTCTCCCTTTCCCTTATCTTGGTGAAGGTGGGGCGTGGAAGATTATTAAAAATATAACAATAATACACTATGACTTTATAGGTTTAGTTTCTTTAGAAACTAGGAATCGTAAAAAATAGGTTCATATGAAATATACATTGTCTCTCCCTTATTTCATCATATGAAATAATAAACAACAGTTTCATATGTTACATAATACCCTACTTCATTACTTCGGAAAAGAAACATAACAAAGGGTGTGCTCAAATTCTCAATAAGGGTAAACAAGGTAGATATAAATTATATCATAATAATAATACAAAATAACATAACATTTGAAAATATTTTCTTGCATATGAAAGAACATGATATCATGTAAAGTGGTAAATAAAAAATGTTCATAATAATCAAAGAATGTAATCCTAAAAGTCATAACATAATACATGATTTTTTGGCATACACAGATGAATGGGAAATTATTTCATATTAGTCAAGGTTAATTACCATGACTATCGTAGAGGATAAAGTCCATTACTAAACTGTGCTCACTCCCTATTACTGCTATATATTGGTGAACTGAGATCATTTCCCTTACCAGCTATGTATATCTCTTGAGATATAAATATTTAATAAATTAATTTCCATAAGATATATGTCCCAACAATTCATAATTAAATAATTATTATATTTTCTAGAAATACATAAATCATTCATCATATCATTACACAATAAATAAAATGGTATTCATAAAAATCATTCCATCATAACATAATCAATTTAAAATAGATGGATTTAACAGAAAAATAATTCCATCATAAGAAAAAGAAAATAATATGAAAAATTGGGATAATATAATTTAAATTTAACCCTACTATATAATTCCCTCATAGTATGGTAAAAAATTTATTGAAGACATGAAATTAATTCTCTATTAAAATATCTATTCTTCTTCAAAAACATTTTTTTTCCAAAAAAATGACGTGATAATTCAAATAAAAATAATTTATTTGAATATAGTCAGGGAATATTATAATTTAATATTAATTGAAATAATGAGTTATGAAGAAATAAAAATTCATTGATTATATATAAGATAAAATAAAACATTACTCTTATACTTTTAATAGAAGGTAAAAAGATCCTCTTTTCGAAAATGACAAAATAATCCTTTCAAACCATTTAAAAGAAATTAAAAAATTGGTTTAAATTGACATTAAATAATTGTATAAAGATAGTAAGGATATATTGGAATACATATATTGGAAATTTTGATATGGATGATGAATAAACCACATTATATACTTATATATAAACAATCATAGATAGTAATGAAATTAAAAAATATCCCTTGCCTAATATTTGATATCCATTGTATGAATCCAAAAAACATGAATACTGACATAGATAACATCATCAGCTTATTTCAAAATAATAATTTATATGATATAATATAAGATGATTTTATCATTAGTTTGTTAATAATATTTCATTATTAATCATTATTTGGGTATTAATGGAATCATTTTCTTTTGCATATTTTATCGAATATGTTTGGGTTATAATTATTATGTCATAGTTATATCATTATAAAATGACATTAACATTATTTATACCATATATTTTAGTTATATACATTTATATAATATGTACTAAATTGATATCATGTTGAATGAATTGTATCTCATCATTTAGATGGCTGGTCATACATATGCATGAGCGATGATATAATTATCATATGTTTGAAATTATAAGAATATAGAGGTTATATTTCCATTCTAGAATCGATATCATGTTATAATAATAAGATACAACTATTATCTACATCATTATACCCATCCATTTATGGTGGTGGTGGAAAAATATATTACAACATGGACTGAAGATGGTAAGTCGTGCATACGCACATGTATTGACTTATTTTTTTATAGGACCGATAAAATGTGGAATATGGTAGTTCCATAATAATATAACGTTACAGTATATAATTGATAATGGAGTTATTAATTATATGTGAAACAACACATGAACGGGAATTAGAAGAAGATATATGTTTGAAAGAATCAGTATAAAAATTATATCTTCTTTGACGAGATCTTATATGATATGTTCATAAATCACTAGAATTGTTCTTAGGGAAGACCAAAACCAATATAATGTGTCAATGATAGTTTATAAGGGAATTGGTTATGTTATTTACATTCATTATGGTTCAAAATGAAGTGAATAAATTAGTGAGTAGGCGTCCTTTTATAATTTAGCCACTTAAGGAATCTGAAAATAATATTAATTTATCAAAAAATCAAAACACATACAAAAACATCCAAAAAGTCACTTATTAAAATATAATGTGAGATAAGGTTGAAAAAGAATAAAACATAAATTTCTATTTATGTTTTTATTTCTATTTAAAACATTCCATTTTAATTTAATAGTTAGTTATTCTATTTAATTATAACTAAGGTAACAAATATTTCAATATTAAAATGGTAAAATATTTTCTTAATTGAAGAAAATTAGACTAGAAATAAATAAACTATATCATTTTGACGATAAAAAGTTTATTTTATATTTCTGAAAAATATTATATGATTTTTATATAATTTAATAATAAAATATTTTGATAAAAATTCAATAGTGTCAATTTTAATGTTATTCAATTAATGGATTTTTAAATATTTGAATATTACAATATCACTTGTCAAAAATTAATTTCTTATATCTATTAGAGGTTACGGTTATATAAAAAATTATTTTGATGAATTAATTGTCAAAAATAATATTTATTTTAATATTTTTAATAACTTTTATTTTTTATCTCCATTAATAAAATAATAACATCAGTTTTGTTAATTATTTAATATATCAATTTTTTGTTAAAAATTAAAAATAATACATGATAATGATTAAAATTATTATATATTTTTGTGGAATAATTATAGAAGAATATATATTTTGGGAAAAACCTATATTAACAATGTAATATTTATTATAATGTGAATGTGAAAACTATATCATTAATTTATCTAAAATATTATGAGTGACGTACTATTTTTATATGGATCAAAATGTTCAATAACATGACCCTTGTATGACTATGGTTGAGATATAATCGACAAATATGATTTGGTCAATTTTTTATTTATTTTTTTGTAATCAATGTAATAGAAATTATTTCGTTGATTTCTCATTAATTAAAAAATCTCTCAATCATCAAAGTATATGCATTTATTTTTTATCTATTTCATAAAAATTAAAAATTAATTGTTATCATAAAGGAAAAAATTTTAGATTTAAATTGATTCTTTATAGAAACATGTAACATCTAAACAACCTTGTTTTAAAAATTATGTTGTTATTAAAACATGTTTGAGGCATATTTAAAATTTCATGAAACAAAACAAATTAAATGGTCTAATGTCATCCAAGTGGCTCCCAACAGATGCCATTATGATCCAAGGATGATTTTCATCAAAAAAATCATAATATGTTATTAGTAAAATTGATAGGGTAATTTTATAGTATTGGGTTTTCCATTAATTACTTGATTTACCCTATTACATATTAATAACAATTTAAAGAAGTTAAAATTCATAATGTAAAAAAATATAAAAATATATTTACATAATATGTACATACTAAGTACAAATATTTGATAAATTTATCATAATTCAATACATATATTTTTTAGCAATTAATTTAGCATTAATCTCATTGATGAAATGATAAAATGATTTTTAAAAGACAAAAAATTGGAAAATATTGAATCATTTTTACATTGGAATTCAATGAAAAATTAATTCCAATGACCTCGATTACATTAAATGATAAAATTATAATCTATTTATGCTTTAAAATTACTCAAAAATATAATGTAACCATATAATTAGTATTTATAAAATTTTCTTTAAATGAAATTTAGTATATTTTAAAATTCATAAACTTGAATGTTATTGTAAAAATTTCAAAAATTATTTCAATTTAATTTTTTATATCCATATTTTAAATAATGTTTTCCTATAAATATTATTAAAGCGTGAATATTTTGATTTTAAATTAGTTCTCCATTAAATGGTGATAAATATTATCCTTTTTGAAAAATATATGTTTTAATACATCAAATATTGTTTATTTGTACCCAATGACAAAAATATTTAATGGATGAATATCGAAAATATTTTATTATATATATTTAATATATATTTCATTAATTTAATTTAATAATTATAATTAACATAAATTTAAAAATAATTAAAATATATAATATAGATTTATATTGTTCAAAAATAATTTGGAGCTAATGAATAGACCCTACATTTTTATAATTTTGTTAAATTTTTTCTTCTGACCTAACGACTCGGTTATAATGGTCATTTTATACTAATGGCGTCTCATGGTTCGTTAAAAATAATGATTAAGTGTAATACAATCTATTACTAAATTAAAATTATATACAGAAAATATAAAATGAAAACATTTTAGTGTTATATGATACACTGAAGTGTGGTAGGTTCATGGTTTTTAGAGTTTCCAATTAATCTATATTTCTTTTCTTATTAAAACCATGAGATTTATATAAAAATACCAAATCCATTTCATCATTGATTACATAACACACAATCACATCATAGCTACTAATGTATATTATGGCCAATTACCTTATATAAATTAGCAAAAATACAATAAAAAACCTATCATCTTCCCAAAATGGTTGGATGATAATTCTAGAAGTTTACTTAGAAAGTCTTGTGAATTTATCCTCATAGGTAATAATAGATTATCATCAATTTTCATCAACTAAATGTACTATTTTTTCTTCTTTGTGTGAAGAAAAAGTGGAAATTAGTAATTAAAGAATCTTTTCTTCAACACATCCCAATCCATGGATTCATATTCATAAGGATTTTTGGTTTTCTAGATTAGAGTTCACCACTAGTCTACTTAACTATATAAATAAATAATAACCAAAATGAAATTCCCATGACATGAAAATTAGATAATGGAGAATAACATTTTAGTGTTGATGAGCTAGTTTTTAACAACATGTGGATCCAAAGAACCATTGAAATAAGGTGGGAATTGCCTTATGAAGAGCTCAATAAAAATTTGTTCCCTCCTATTCTTGTACAGAATATTAGCATTATTAATTTCTTTAAAAATATGTGTGATCATTTCAATGAGTGTTTTCATTAAATCTCCCATATCATTCGGATTAATAGGATAACAGTCATTTCAGTGTCCATCATAATAACCATTAACGTAGTTCCCTTAGGTTCCAACCATTTACTAAAATCAATGATCATTGACTATGAAACAATTTTTATATTGATGAACCACATGATCATGAAAAACAACCTACATCATTTCTAAATTATGAAACCATCATTAATATATTACACCATTGGTTTATCCTGAGATAATCATAGACATATTATTTTTAAATTATTCATGATGGTTTATGAAGAGTTTGTTATTTTCCAAAACATATCTCGTGGACTATCAAACCAAATGCCTAATAAAGACCATTTTCATGTACCTAATTATTCTCAGGTTAGGTCTGATGAAAATTGCCTAGAGTTTTAACTCCATGTTACAACTAATGAAGAACCACATCCCCTTATAGTAATTATATAATTATTTTTTAAAAGAAACCACTTTCACTATCAATTACCAAAATTTGTGGACATTTTCCTGTACTTTTCCTCATCATTGGACTTATCCTTAGAAATGTACTTAGAGTGATCACTAAATTTGTGTCATCATATTTTCAACTATTTAGCTAATCCATCACTCTGATACAGCTATATAGTCCCCCATATTTCGTATTTTAGAATTACATCAATTTTTGTAGAATTCATAATAAATTGCACAAATAAACGCCCAAAGACCAGATTTGTCTGGTTCATCTGGAAACGTCTTATCATAAACACTGGTATGTTATTGAAATATATAATCAACATTTACATCCTTCATGACTTGAACCTTTCTTAAAAACATTACATGTAATAAAAATCTTCATATCCTGGGATAGGAAATATAAAAAGGGGTGTGCTCATATGCTCGATATGGGTTAACAAGGGAGAAATGTAATAATAGGAATGAGTATAATGGTATGAGAATGTGATAATGACATTATATGATCATAGATACATATCATAGATCATAAAAATTAATCATGTAATAAATATTGGTAGTTAAAAAGACATGAATCATAAGGGAAACAAAAAAATAACTCATGAAATCATAACACTGGGATAAGATAGGGATTTTTAGAATTCACATATACATGTAATATCATACCTTATATATAAAGATTCACTTATTTATCTTATCAAGGAACACCATGTGTACTAAAAGTATTGGGAGGGATTTTTGTTTGTTATATAGTTTTTGGTTTGTCTAGTTTTATTTTGTATCTAGACAAATTTTTATTTTTTTTAGTGAGACTCAGTTTTTGGTTATTGATGTGTACTATATTTGTATAGATTATTTATTTGATTCCTGTTATTTGGATGAAATCATACCCAATAGAATATATTGAATTATGGACACTATTTTTCCCCATGTGGTTATCCTTAATTCCCTTTGAGCTATGCCATGGACTAGGTTGGTTGTCAGCTTGATTGGTATCCTCATCTAAATAATGACACACATCAAGTAGGTATATTTCCATATATTCCTTGATAAGGAAATTAATCAAAAATATTTATAAAATGGACCATGAAAAATACATATATTATTACATTCATATATTATGAATAAAATGGTCTTTAAAACTATCACAGATTTATTTTTTATGGGGTCATTGACTTTTTTATCATTCAAATTCTTTCAATATATGTCCTTTAACACCCTACATCATTATTGTGTAATTGCACTTTTCTTCCATTCCCATATCATACATCCCACTAATGATCCCAAATTTAGAATCATAGTTTTATATTCCAAATGATATTTCATATATTCATTTCAATATTTTAATAGGATGTTTTTAATCAATTTTATGATGTTTTTCATAAAATAAATTATCATATAGATATATATTTATCACAAAGTATACATTAATATTATGAGGATTATGTTTATTAGTGGTGTGAATAATTTAACAAATAGAGCTTTGAAAAGAAGAAAATTCAGTATGATTGTGTACATTACATAAAACACCAATCCTTGAAAAAAATTAACACACCAGTAATTTCTAATATTTTTCATCATAAAAAAGTAAAATTTGATGTATATCTGGCGATGAATGCAATAATGAGTTTAAATTAAATTGGACACTCTGTTAAAATATTAATAGATATAATTTGAACATTATAAACTTGCTGATATTTTGGAATGTATAAATATGTCTAAATAAATTTTGAAAATAATTTTTTTACAAATTTTAACTTGTTATACATTGTTTATAAATAAAAATAATCTTCTGAGTGATATTGTTTCTTGGAAAACTGTATTTTTTTAAGACGTAATTTTTCACACTTTGTGCATATTGATTTTTTTAAAAAAAATTGCAGTATTAGAAATTTTATTTTTTGAAGTAAACATCATCCTTTAAAACATCATAATGAAATTATGTTATTGTCATTATTTTATATTATTCTAAAATAAGTTCTTTTTCGATGAATCTTTTAAAAAATGTCTCTATTTAAAAATACCTTTTCATTTAAATAAATTACAATGATAAATTTTAATTTTAACTATCTAATATAAATAAATTAAATTTATAATAAAATATAACTAATTTTTTAAATTTAAAACTATTTAAAATTTAATTATTATATACAATATTTTGATATATTAAAAATTATATCATATTAAATATTGTTTTTCATCACATCTTTAGGATTAAATTTAAATTTAATTTTACCACTTCTTTAATTGATTTTAGAAAAATGTGTTCCATTTATGGAATTGGATAAATATATATTATCTAATAGGGTAAAATTTATTTTTTACCATTATTAATAGTAGAAGAACTAACAATTAATTACAATTTTTAAGGTGATAATGGGTTTTTCAAGGGGGATTAAACATATAATATAAGGGATCAAAATTCCATAAAATATGTTTAAAACCCATTTATTGTACATATTTACAAATTAATTCATATATATTTTGATAATAAATCCTTATTTACTAGTTTTACATGAAATATACTTGGGTGTAATTTATACTTTTAGAAAACTCCATGTATTTCCTCTCCACCATTTATAAAATGTCATGTAACCTACTCCCGTCTAAACAGTTCCAATGAAATATGGATCAGTCATTTTCTACAAAAATCATTTCCTAACAGCCCTAAAAAATTACTACATATCTTTTTTTATCATAAAGAAACCCTAAGAAATCTTGTGTAATCCAAAATATGTTGTCCTAAACGATGGAACATTATTAAAAGATCATTTCATTATGTTTATTATCACAAATACAAACAATCTAACTATACCATGATTATAAAATATACTAGATGATTTATATATTCTTATATAATTTTCATATCCTTTTTCAATATTCGCTTCCATTAAACTAGGAAAGAAATCGACATTCATGTGTATCATAGTCTACCACCACGCTCACCGATGTAATTTGTTTTCCAAGAAAACCATTAATGTTAGGATTTATTGATTTATTTAACATATTTATATGATATTTATTGGATTATTATACTAATTTAATATTAATATCAAATATACATCATTATGATTTATTCAATTAAAAACTAATTTCACGTGTGAGTGTGGAAGACAACCTCTTCACAAAGTGACATAATTCGATCTTCACAGAATATTTACATAGAAATTAAAAATTAAAATTTTGAAAATAATACTTGAAAACTATGAATCTACGTTTATTGTGTAAATTTAATATATCACCCAATTTTGTTTTATTTTACCCAGTATTAAAATTGTAATGTTGCTTGTCCATACCTACAACCCATAGATTCTAAAAAGAAATGTGATTCATTCAAATTCTTAAAATTAAAATAATGACAATAAAAAGTGTATAATGATTAAAAACAAATATTTTTATAAAATTTATATAATTTTTGATATTATTGAACTATATATTATAGAGAAAATAAGAATATTCATGAAAAACAACAATGAGAAAACAAGGAAATTAATAACTAAAATAATGAAATATTATTATAAAATAGGTTGTAAAATGTAATAAGAGGATAAATATGATATTATAAATATTAATATGGTTTTATAATGAATTAAAAACAATGAAAAAGGTATTATAGAGGAAGTTATATCATATTCAACCAAAATAAAGTGTAGGGTAATTGGCTTCATCTCAATTTCACAATATTGAGTCATATTGTAATGTTACACACCTAATTTATTTTATATGGAATATATAAATACCATTTATCTTGTAATATAGTAGAACATATTTTATCATTTTGTTTTTTGAATCATTTTGAATTATTTCATACAAGGATATTTGACATGAAAATTAAAAAGTGGTAATGATTTTCAAAACAAAATTTCATGTCATTAAATTATATTTCATTCATTTTATAAAATTATAAAATAATATTTGTTACATTAAATTCCCATCTAATTATATTACAAATCATTTTCATCAATTTAGTAGGAATAATATAATTAAATTAGTTATAAAAATATCAGGTAATTTTGTATCAAAAGCAAATTATATTAATAATAAAATACTATTACAAAGATATATATCAATTATTAGTTTCTAAATTTTATAATTTTATTTTCCGAAAATTAATCTTATTTGTGAAATAATCATACAAAATTTTATATTGGGTAATATTTTGGAACATTCTTTAAAAATTGAATTTTCATTGAATAGTGAAAATAATGATTTTTTGTAAAAATTATTTTCATTCTAATAATTTATGTAATTTCAGAGTATTAACTATTTTTTGAATATTATTTCAATTAAATTAAATATTATTTATATAAATTTAATAATTATAAATAAACTTTGTTTTGGTTTTTAGTATAATATGGTTTTGGGTTTAAATTATGGGTTTAGTTTGATTGTTTTAAAATTAATGATGTTTCTTTATTTTAATTTATTAATATCATTAGTAATTGGTAATGATGTAACTTTAATTTAGAGTATAAATATCAATAAATATTAATTTAGTTTCATTTATATGTTATTATTATTATTCATGTAGTGTTTATATTAATATATTATTTCAAAAAAATCCTTCTCATAAAAACTGTTATATCACAGTGTTTGTGACATTAATATTAAAATAAAACTCACAAATTTTGTGATTAAAATTTAAAAAAACATATTAAATATTTTGAATCTTTTTTATAAAAAATTTCATGTAATGAAAAATAAGTTTTTGACCATAAATTTAAGTGAAATAAATTAAAAATTATTAATGAGATAATGGAAAAATGTGTTCACATAGGGGATAATATTTAAACATATGTGTCCAAATGACCTATAAACAATTAAAAAACAAATTGGTTGGAAATATTTAGGAATTATTAAATATATTATTATGTTATGTGAATTATTGGGGCCTGCGGACTTGAATGAATTGTGGGTATAAATCACTGTATAAAAAATTACAAGTGTGCCACTCATATCACTTATAAAAGGACACAACCTATCCTAAACTCTGAAAACCTTAAAAAATAATTTTTTATGAAAATAAAAATCCTATTCAATTATTAAATTCCATCATACCAACCTAGAATCCATTAATAGGGATTAAATACATCAATTTAATTTCATTTATGAATACCAAAATCTGATACATTGTAAAGAGGTAACATTCATCAATGAGCCTTTTTTATTTAATTCCTTATCCTCCAATTCAATTATTCTTATACTTTTATGGCATAAAAAACTTAGTTTCATTCATATAATAATAGTTTTTTATGATAATTGATTGTTAACACCCACATACAATCCCATAAAATGTATTACAAAATCATCTTTTTGTGTATGGTGGACTAAGAGCAAGTGAAATGATGTCATTCATTTTTTCATACAACATTTCATGGATTTTTATTATGATTGATATATTGTTTATTAATGATATTTATAAAATAATTATACCTATTGAGTAATTATATCATATATATACCTTTTTTATATTTCAATTCATAAGCTATATGATCACATCTTTCATGTATATAACAAACTGCTACCTCCCAATGTGTTGAGATTATTCTTCACTATTGCATTACAAGGAAGGTAAAAATGGTAATTTTATTGAATATATGATATATAGAAAAATATTTATGATATTTATGAAATAATTATAATTTATTAATTGTTATATATAATTTTTTTCTAAGCATTTAAGTCACTTAATATGTGATAACGTCATTCGTGGTCGTGAGGAGTACAACCTCCTCAATGAGATGTGATTAAAATATTCACCACTTTAATAGAATAATAAATTATATATGTATATATAATGTGAAATTAAGATACTTTTTTATAATGACCATTATGGAATGATAAATTTAATTTATCTTCTTTCCTCAATGATTATTGAATAACATAACTGTTATTAATTTATATGTATATCCTACCATCCCCATGATCATAAGATTTGATCATTTCTCATATCTTAATCCCATGTATGGTATTAAAAGTATAAGATATATATAAATATGATGGTTATTTCATTATTATTGTTATGGATATGTTTAAATTATGACCTCTTATAACATTATTAACATAGAAATGTATTCTTTGACCTAAAAACCAAATATTGTCAAAATATATAACCCAAAATGTATTTATTTAGTAAATTTATATAAAATGATAATATTTTTTACATATGTAAAAATATACATGAAATTGTTTTTCAATAAATTATATAATTTCAATAAATTTATTTCTAATGAATATAAGGTCAAACACGATGAATCAAACCCAATGTAATAGATTTTTATTGAGGCATATCTTCATATTATACTTCTATATTATTTACAAGGTTTATATACAACACTTTTTTCATCTTTTATCCAGAATTTATTTATTCTGATGTTATTTAATTTTTTTTAATTTAGTCATTTAAGATGATTATGATTCTAGTGTATCCCATGTGACAATGTATGTTTTCATTAAAAACGCATAATTTAATCATTCCTTAATCAAAAAAACACATTTTAAATTTATTTATGTATTTCGGTATAGATTACCATGAATAAAAAAAATCAAACTTATGGTCATATTAATGATTATCTTTATTGAACTTTTGTCGACACTTAGCATCCTATATGTGATTATGAATAATTTTTTTCCAATTCCACCATTTCATCAATATTTTTTAGACCCATTAGTATTTTTCCCCAACACTATCCCATAATGCAGGTGATCTGGTCCTCTTCACATAATGGGATTTATAAGGATCCATTTCAATGCTCGAGTGGAAACTATTTTTTTTGAAAGAATAAGATCAATGTAATGTGATAGTCCTATTCTACTTTGATGTCAATTAAGCATGCTCTCAACATGTCCTCAAGTTTCTGGATACTATCTTTAGATAAGAAGTTAGTTTGAGGGTGAAATGTTGAGCTTCAGTTAAAATCATTATTTTGTGCATGTGGTCGAATCTTCCAAAACATGGACGTCAATATTGATCTTGATCAAATACTATTAATATTGGTATTTCATACATCCTTACCACTTCTCTGCTATATATATGTGCATGTTGATCCCATGAAAAATTCTCACAATGCTCAATGAGGTAAGGATTCTTTTAAAGATGATCCACGGGAACCCATATACAATAATTCTCTCTTGATTTCATCAGAATACTAGTGACAAAGTCCATGGTGATGTCTTCGCATGTCTATGTAGGTGTGGGTATTTTCTAGATCACCCCCTTTGATTTTCCCTTTTTCCATTCCATTACTGATATTCAAGACATCCTGATTTATATTTTTTTCTATCATTATTCATATTGTACCAATAATAGTGCTCTAAAAGATCATGAGACATATTTGGGGTTTATGGGATGATGTAAATTGTTGATCAATTTTAATCATCCAACATCTCCTTCATTAAATTAGGATTTGACGGTACACATATCATTGACCCAAATATCACAATACCTACTTCATTATCATTAAAAATATGATTATTTAGACTTCTTAAATTTCCCACTTCCTTCTTAATTCCCACATCAAATATTTCACAACCCTTAATAATTTCCAAAAGAGACGTTTGATAAATCATTTTTGAATGGATTGATGTTGTTAATTCCTTAATAAATCCAAAGTACATTATTTTCAAATCATTGGAGATCGTATCCATATGAATTATCATTAATGATATAATTTATGGATCCTTTCTATATAAATATTCATACAGATTATTTACATCACAAGGATGGTTGTGCATTGATATGTCATAGTCCATGATCTCATCTATCCATATTAATTTTATCATATTCATCTATTTTGTGTGAATATATACTTAAGGATTATTTGATCCATATATATATATGTCAATTATCCTAATGAGTTATTGCTACCATATTTTTAAATATAAGATCCCTACATACAACTACCAATTAACATTTGGTTAGTCCTATTCATGAACATTCAACAGCCTTGAAACATAATATATTACTTTTTCATTTTGCATTAAGACACCACCCAATACCATCCTCGAATCATAACATAATACCACAGCTATGTATTTTGAGAATAGGGGAAGTTATAATCCTTCTATTCAAGTCATTGAAGCTCTCTTGATATTAATCATTCAAATAAAAACGGTATCCCTTCTTAGTTATTTTGGTTATAGGGTTTTATAATAGTAATAAATTTATCACAAATCTATGATACTCCCCTACTAATCCAAGGAAACTATTGATATCTGTGTCATATATATTTGAAGGAAGTCATTAAATTTCAACAAATTTTTATGGCTCGACCAATATCAGATTTATTCTGATTATTTACACTATGAATGAGTCTTCCTTCAACCATAACTTACATTTTTTATAGATGGAACCAACATTCTCCTTGTGTAAGGTTTTTTCACATTGCTCAAATGTTCCTCATACTACTCCTTGATTTTTAATTATATTAGAATATAATCTATAAATACCAAAAAACATTAATGACATGATATCTAATTCCCTTATTCATTTTGTCTATTATTATTATTGGATAATTAGTGAGCCTAAAATTCATCACTCTCAACTCGTGGTTCTCATACCTCTTATGAAATGTATTCTTTGGAATATCATCATTATTCACCATAAATTGTTAATATCCTGACCACATATCCAACTTTTAGAAGTATTGTGATCCACATATATACATAGAAAATTCATAATTCCTTGTTATAGTTTAATTATTATTTATCATTATCTTTTTGAGATCATGACAATAACATCAATGTAACATTGACCCATTCATCTTCATGATGAAGATGACTGGTGAACCCCATGGTGATGCACATATGTATATTAAAATTTTATACATAATCTTATGTTGTTGCATCTTCAACACCTCATGTAACACAAAAAACATTCTAGATAGTGTCTTGTATAATGGTAAATCCTCAAGAAAAATCTTTATTTATTAGTAAACATTTATTTTTGAAGGATAACTATGTAATTCCTCAATAAACACATCAGTTTATTCCCCCACAGTGTGATTTTCTTGTGGGATGGAATTTTATTTATAATCATTCATTTGACGTAGAAATGATTTCTAGTATATAAATAATATCCACAATTTAGATTATGGTTCTAAATATTATTCATCCACCTCATTTCCCTTATACAAAATTGGGGGTCAATTTCAAGTTTAGTGAGTGATATTTTTCTCATTAAAAGATATGGTGTCTCTATATAGGGAAAGAAAATGCATGCCCAAAATTAATTCAAATTCCTTTAAAGGGAGTATGAAAAGTTTCACTGGGATGTTTATCCACAAAAAATCGTTGTTATGTACATGAGATACATTAATATTCACATTTGATATATTCACTTAGATCTCAACTTCCATTATTTCTAGTGGTGTTTGAAATGTTTTAATAAACATTCACGATATAAAGGAAATCTTAGAACAAGATTAAAAAATGCATATTAGATATTATTGGATGAATAACTACTAATCATTAAAAAACTAGCATTTATGTCTCATGCACAGTGTTTTTATGGAGATCCTCTATTTTTATAAATTAACATCAAATAAATATTTTGGAATATGTAAAAACAATTATAAAAATGAATTCCCAAAAACAGTATTTTTCTAGTGCATTAGGAATCGTTAAACCATAAACACGGATAAATGGGTGAGATAAATTATCTCCCACTAGGTTATCCATGACTCTCACCCCTCATAGAAAAATCATACATAAAATATATCTTCATAACCTGGTAAAAGAAACATAAAAATGGGTGTTCATAAATGATTAGTAAGCATAAATAAAAAACATTTATAAGAATAAACATGATTATAAGGGTATGATAATGAAATAATAAAATTACAAGACCATACCATACATATCAAGTATCATAAACATAATTCCAAGAATAAAGGTTTTTATATCATATCGCAAGAATCATAAGGGAGTCAAGATCATGATACATTAAAAGATAACATAAGAGTAGGACATGTAATTGTGGAATACACATTAAAATAAAAAATCCAATGTCAATGCTACCTACCAAGACCTTCATTACAACATTGTACTAGGATAAGACCCATGTAACTACATAAAGTATGGTATAAAAACCCATTTACATAGTAATTTTTTGAATTAAGGTACAACCCATGAATCCTTTTACTTTTAGGCCTGGGGTAGAACCCATGAACCAACTTATTTCTACTCTTGGGGTTCAACCCATGTATCTTCTTATTTTTGATCATGTGATACAACCCACGTACTCTTTGATATCATATATTATTTTTCATTACCCAGTTAATTGGTGGGAGATATAGTTTCCCCTTGTGATATAAAAAATTTTATATACATCTTCCATAACACAATAAAATGAGAATAATATCATGACACATAAAAATATATTAGTTTCATAGACAACAATCATAACCCAAGAAATAAAATGGGTATGGTTAACATTTCATCACATGAAAACCTATATAAAATAGATTGTTTTTCTAATCATTTAATTAAATCATGGAACATTAAATAAAGTTGGATTCAAAATAATATAACCAATGGAAGAAAAATAGGTGTCATCTGAATCATTGCATCAAAAAATTAAGCATTAGAGAAATAATATGAATGAAACCTTTTTTTCGAGAGTATTAAATATAAATTTAATCTTATATAGAAAATAATTTTTGAAATATATATTAAAATAATATCTTTAAGAAAATATCATTTCTTATTTTAAAATTTCGGTTTAGAAGATAAAACATTTTTAAAACCACTTTCATAAATCAAAAACCTGAAAAATCATAATAGAATATTGAAATCAATCTGGAAATAATTTTCATTGAAAATAGTTCCAAAACATATAAAAAAATAAAAAAAATTAATATGTTTTTATATGAAATATTGTGAGTAAATCTTGAAAATGTTTTGAAAACCATGTATTTTAAAATAACATTGATAACTTGTGAAGAAAGATTGAAAACATTTTGAAAACTATCATTATGAAAACTACATTAAAAAAATATGTATGGAATATTAATAAATTTTTTTATTTAAATGAAATAACTTTATAACCCACCAAAAGATTCATTAATGTAATTATGATAATGAAGGAGGGTAAATCTGTACATGATACATATTAATTTTCTGCTGTAAATTGGATAGAAAAATGCATCGACTAGAATACAACAAGAAGATTCTCTTTTAAAAACCATATTTAAATAAATAAAAAACATTGGTAAAAAATTCATTTAATGATCATATTATAATAGTAGAATATTTTTTTTTAAACCATAGTAAAAAATATGGATTTTATGGAATAATGATTCTTGACTGAAGAGAGATGTATATTAATATTTCTTAGAAAAAACACATCATTAACTATATTGTGTTTCAATGATTGTAATAATGGTACTGATAAAATAATGTGTCCTAAATTATCATAGGATAACAAAATTAATGTTTTTCTTGAGATTTGGATACTAATATTTCATCAAATTATTTATAATCATAAAATTTACTAAAAAGTGATGACATGATTTCAATAAACTCTAACCACTTGGGAACTTTTATTCATATTTTTCATTTATGAAAATGAAATTACATGAAGATTAAAATATAATGGATATAAATATATTCATTATATATCATTTTCAATGTAGTATATACAACTCATGGAAAATTGTAGGTGAAAAACATGACATGTCTCTCAAAAAATAAAAACTGATGTAAAATAATATTAAAAATATAATAATAATTGAAACATAGTACCCATGAAATAAATATATTAAAATGTATATGAAAATATAGATAAATTTTATTATAATAATTATAGAATAAATCCATTGGTATTAAACTATCCACAAATAACAATTTTTTCTTGAATATTGCATTTATCTCGCAAAATTTAAAAATAAGATAAAATTCCCATACAATGTAGCTGAACTCTCATTGTAATCTTTAAACACTAAAATATAATAAATTTATTTTTATAATAAATATTTTAAACAAATATATTATTATATTGAATAAAATATATTTTTTTTATTATGTGTTTATATTTCACTTTTGTTAATAATTCCATTTTATGGTTACACTTCTGGTAATATTCGATTATTTTCTTGAGTCTTAATTTGTTATATGTTTTTTTATTGTGCACTAGTAATATTTTCTTAATTTAAAACATGATATTAATATCATATATATTCATTATAATTGTACTATAATAATTTATAAAATATTTATGTATGAAATAAATTACATAATTGAAAGATATAGTATGCCACACAAACACATGAACACTATTCCCATTTTATTGTCATATTAAAATAAAGATTTAAACTAACATATATGTTTAAATTTAAATTATTTAACTAAATTAAAATTATAATTTCATATATATCATATAATTTCACTAATAATTTCTTTGATACATTCTATGTGTTGTGTGAACGAATCATATCACTTTTAGGGGGTGGTAGTCCACACTTCCTCAAATGAAATTATCACATTTACATAATGTGGAAAGAATAAAGGTATGTTCTGAATATAATTTTTAGAAAAATAAAGACATTATATATATCATATATATAATATATAAATATTTTTTCTAGCATAATGTAAACCATGACAAGAGATAAAGGAAATATGAATAATAATCATTTCATGAGGTGGTAGTTCATCATACATGTAAACAGTATGTTCATTAATAATTAGACGGAAGTGTGTCTCATTTTAGGTCTAAATAATAGATTAAATACATACTATTATTTTTTTTTGATATCTTTTGGTATAAATTCATGGAATAATAGTTGTTTAGGTGGAGTATAATATAGATAAGAAAATAATAACTTACAGAAGAATGTTATATTAAATTCGGATAACTCATTTTGGTTTGCACCAAAGGGATTCCTAGATTTTTTTATGACATTGTTTGAGCTTCTATATTGAGGAGATTATATTTTAGGATCTATTTTTTCATTACATGGTTGATCCATAGTGGCTTTAGAGGTGTGAAGAAGTGAAAGTATAAATGGCCTTTTATAGTGGAGGATCTGTGTCCCTCTTATATATTTTGGGAAATGAAATACCACCAAAATTTGTTCCTAGATATGGTATCTAATCATAATCCAAATTCTATACATGTGATTATAGGTTATTATATTTCCATCCGATGACTTTTTAAAAATTATATAGGTTATTTAGGAACATAATGTTATTGTTTTTCCTTAGTTAAGCTTAATATTAACGCAATCGATGTAAATTATTTTTTATTATTTTCAACAATATTTTTAGTAAAAATCCAAGTTGAAATTATTAGAAAAAAATTATTATTATTATTATAAATATATATTAAAATTTTAAAATTTAAAATTATATAAGTGGATGAATTAATTTAAATTTAATCTCATATCTTGGTCGACATATCTTGTTATAAAAGCAATAACCTTAAAATGTTTGTTTTATTTTATAATCAATTTAAAATTAAAATAGATTAAAATTTTGAAATTGGGATGATTCATAAAAATATTATCTAATTTTAATTTAAAACCAATGTAAAATTTAATTTTACCATATAAGTAAATTTGTTGAAAATGTAGTTTCCAACAAAAATTCAGTACCTGTCACTATTATTTAAAAATTGATTGTTCCTAGAATGATGAAAAACATTTACCCTGATATAATTATCATGATATTCGTGAAAATTTTAGGTTCATTCAAAAACATTATATCTTTACATTTTACAATAAATGGATTTATAATGTGTCCACCATTAAAAGTAGGTGATAATACATTAATAAAAATATAGGGTATTATGTATAAATAGGTGTTTTTCATTTGTTATGCGTATTAAATCTAGTGGATGAATATCAAATATATTCTTTTCATTATATATCATATATATTACATAAATATCACTCAGTAATTAAAATTAATTTATTTTATTAGTGTAAAACTTTATTATGACCATTAAAATAATAATTTATTTTCTTTATATTCAATAAGATTTTATATTCATTTCTAATTAATTGGTAACCTACCAATTCATCATATATTTGTGTAAAACATATATTTTCATAAATTACATAATACTATTCAGAAAATTTAATTTTTTTCTAGGTTATATCTTTTTATATTAAATTCCAACATTTGAATAATACATTATTATTTGGTAAAACGCACCATTATGTATTACACAATACATTGAGGAATGTCAATATTGCGTGTAATGTCCTCTAAAATTAGTGTTACAGGTATATAATGTTAAACATTATGTTTCATGTAGTTCATTAATTCTTGATGTTTCATACAATTTAAGTCAGAGATGCTAATTTAATTTAAACTATTTTTGTTATTGCATGAAATGAAAAATATAAATAAGAATAAGTTAATTTGAAAATTAAATACTTAAAAAAATATCTATTTTATGTATTGTACCACTTTAAAATGAATTTATCCATTAAAATTATTTTGTGTTATTAATGTTTTAAAACGATTATGTTTCGTTAATATTAAATCACATTACAAAAATGATTAATAAAACTTCAATTAAACAATAAGTTTTGATCCATAATGGTTTTCCAGAGTAACACAAGGTTGTGTTTCAACATAGGAGGTCATAGGTGGAAATTGAAAACATGTACAAGGAATAGAAATATAACAATCACGCTCTAGAGGAGGGTGATAGCAAACATTTCCAATATAATTTTAATAATCTAAAATTCAAAAATATACAATTATCTAAGGGTCCCTTTGATACATTGAAAAATAATGCACTAGGATACACTTTTCAGGTTGGATATCCTTTCCCTATGGTTGATGAAATTTCCGGAGAATTTATAGTTACTTTATTTCATTCCATTTCACATGTAAAATCTCATCCTTTGTTTTACCCTTGATATATTAAAACTTCATCTCTTATCCTATGAAATTAAAGATAAATTTTCATTCCTAAAATAATAATTGATCATGAGATCGATGATATAACGTCCCATCATTCTCTAGTTTCCAAAAAATCTAATTATTTAGAACATGTGCTCTAGTATGCATAAATCCTCATGTGGTGATACAATACCTTAATCTCAAAAACAATTTTCTTGGATGACCATTATCATTGAATAAATAGTTAAAATTATATCCCTTCCAAAATACAATTCACACATTTTTTCTTAAATATCCTCTTATCTTATACAGAAAATATTTTTATTAGATACAATCCTTCTTACATGCACCAATATAAAACTAAATGTGATTTTATTAATATAAAATCCATGGATATGGAAATAATCTCATGAAACATCAATAATGTATGAATAATGGTATTATCATAGGGATTATTTTTCCACAATCAAACAGTAAATTCCCCACTATGGACATCCTAAATAATCATTGTTCACATCATTCATTTTGATTATATATTATTTCCCATATTCATTTGTCTTCAGAGGCAGTTGGAAATAAACACTAATATTAACTCAATGTTATGGGATCATTTTAGGGAAATGAAAAAATTTTCTACATTTTGAACATTGAAGTGTGTGTTGTTCATTATGTGGAGTATTATTATTATAGTCCTTGTTAAATTCCATTTTCCAATTACTTCAATATTCAGCTACCTGATGTTTGTCAATTCAACACACAATAAATTTATTGGTACCATAATGAAAGTTTCATGCAGACTTATTTCCACAATTTAAGCATAAATGAAGGCTCATATTCTTATCTCTATGGATTTTAAGTTGTCCTTGAAACTCAATGTTTCTCTTCTTGTTAAATCCACGAGATTGATACATAACTCCAGCCACAATTTTATCTGTTATTACACATTTCAAAATATCTTCATAGATTCAAATTACTCTTATGTACAACAGATTTTTTGGGAATTAGCATTAATCCACTAACGAAACTATCAACATCAACTTCTTTTTGGATGATAATTCAATAAGAATACCTCTCATGTATAGTGATATAACCCTCATTATTAACTACTGATTCATTATTCTTTTTCCGTAACTCAAAGAAATAATTTTCCATCTTTGTATGAAAGGCACAATGAATGTAATTAATGAATAATACTCTCTTGTACTGTTCCCAATTCATGGATTAAATTTCATCATTCATCAATATATTATTTATTATTGTCCACGACTAGTCTACATCCTCTTACAATCACTATATAACCAGAATGAATTCCTAATGCTTTCAACAATAGGGAAAAGAGAATATATTATCAGTGGTACTGGTACAGTGTTCAGAGGCATGTGGATTCAAAGACCCTAATAAAATATGGTAGACTATTTCCTCATGAAGGACTCAATAAGACAATATTCCCATTTTTTATTTTATGGAATCTCAGCATGATTTGTTGACGGAGAAATACTTATGAGCAAAAATAACCAGATTTTCATACCATCTACCATATAATTTGTAGGCTCAGGATAACAATATTTGCATTGTTTATATATTTCACAATTAACATAGTTATTTTGGTTTATACCAATTAACTATGACCAAAACATAGAGAATGAATCGTTTTTCATAGTGAAGAACAACATTATCATGATTTAGAATTTATAGGATATCTAAATTCTGACACATTCCATAATCAATGAAACCCTATTTTATTGATAGACTACATATTTTTAATTCTTTTACGATGTTTCATGAAGAGGTTATGAGTTACCAATGCTTATCCCTTGGGAGTGTCAAACAAGGTGTGCAGCAAGACCCATTATCTTGTACAGATTACCGTGAGCCAGGATCGAGAAAATTTTTTAAGAGTGGTTACCCAAAGGTAAATATTTTCTAGAACTGTATCCACATGTAGTATCCAGATATGGTTATATTTCATGGAAACCAATCACTCTATCATTTACCAAAATTCTTTTAAATTATCCAATACTTTTTATTATCTATAGACTTATCCGAATATATGTCGTTAGAGTTTTCAATAGGGTTTTCTCTTCGCAGTTTCTAAAGGATAACATAACCATATCTATAATACAAACTATAACAACAGTTCCTATTAATACATTAACAATACATAAAAATTGTGTAGTATATAAATAATTATGCAAATAGATGCCCAAATATTGTATTGTCCTAGTGCCACTATAACATGGAAACAAAAACACTGGTATATGGGTGAGATACATTATCACAAAATAGGTTCTCCAAGACTTGAAACCCATTTAAACATAGCATATATAAAATATATCTTAATAACATAGGGAATGAAACATAAAAAGTGATGTGTTCATATTCTTAGTGAGGGTAAATAAAAGATATATGTAACCATATTCATGAGAATAAAGGTATGAGAACGTGATAATAGCATTATAAGATCACTCTATTTATATAGAGGGTGATTAACATTAATCAAGGAAAAAATATCAACAATTTATATGTTATGAATCGTAATGGAATAAATAGCATATCTCATGATATTATAATATTGGTGTAAGACATGTAATTGTGGAATAAACATAAAACATATAAAATCTATTATCATGGACACATACCAAGACCATCATAACATTTTAGTTTAGGGCTATGACCCAGGTACTCGCTTTGGGCTTGGTCTAACAACCCATGACCCCTAGTATAGTTATCACTGGGATACAAACAATGCACTCTCTTACATTTAGTCTTGAGCAACAAACCATGAACCAAATCATTTTCAGGATTGGGATTCAACCATTAAACCTTGTTGATATCATTATTGGGCTAATACTCATGTACCATTTGGGATTTTATACCATTTCTCATCACCAAATCACTATAGGGAGAAATATACCCCACCCTTCACATAACAAAATCATACATACATATATAAGATGATAATAAAACATTCGTCATAACAAACCACAAAAATTGATGCATTTCATTAAAAACAATCATAACCAATGAAATGAATTGGGTATCATTAATATCTCACCACAAAATAACATATGAAAAATGTATATATTTACTAATCATTTCGTTAATGTATAACCCATGAAAATATGAAGAATTAATAAGTATATAACTCATGTAGTGGAAACGAGTGTCACATGAATAATTCTATCAATGCATAAACCATTAAAAAGATAATGAAACTGGAACCTTTTAATCATGAGTTTCGTCAATTTATGTTATCATAAATGGAAAATAACTTTTAAAAACATTTTCGAAATATTTCTTAGATAAAATATCCCTCTTTCCTTTAAAATTTATTTTTAAAACATAAATCCTTTTAAAAATAATTTTAAATGAAATTAATTTTAAAAATTATAATGAAATATTTAAAATTTATATATCCTTTTTACTTGAAATCATATGAACAAAGCATAATTTTTTTGAATATCATTTATTTGAATAGATCTTTGTATAATTAAAAACAAAGCATGAAAATGTTTTAAATAACATTTTCATGAATAAAAAATTATAATAGGAAAATTTTAGAATATTTGGAATAATGTTTTTTCAAAATATGCTTTTATAGTATTATAATTGATGAATCATTAGAATAATGGTCTTGTTTTTGTGTAAATCTAGATGTTCCAAACATTCCTTGTGCACCGTAAAATGCTTAGAAATATGTGTCAATCAGAAAATGACAAGAAGATTCATTTTTAGAAAAAAAAAATTAAGGAATAAATGGGTAAAATTTTCATTTAATATTCATAATATAATAGTATAATATATTTTTATGACATTTATTAAATATGGATTTTATGGAACACAAATTTTCATCCAATGAGTGAGGTTAATTCATATTTTCTTAAAAAATAATTTTATACCTATATTTTGTGTCCAAGAGAGAATGAATTTTACTGATATATGAATATATAATTAATTAACATAGGATATAAAAATTCATGAGTGTTCTTGAGAGATATATTATAATATTTCATACATCGAATCATAATCATTAATAATCATAAAAATTAATGAGATGTTTTCAATAAACTCTTACAACATTATAACAATGAACCATACAACCCATTTATAAAAATGAAATTACATTAACATTAAAATATCATGAATATAAATGTATTCCTTAAATAAAATCTTAAAGGTAGTATATACACATCATTGAAAAATAGAGGTGCATGGCATGGCATGTGTCTTCAACAAGGTTAATTGAGGAAACTCATTTTACCGATTTTGTATATTTTGAAACATATTCCCCATGAAATAAATATATTAAAATGGATATTTAAATACGCAATAATTTATAAATAATAATCATATAATATTTATAGGGTCTATATATATATATATATATCACATAGAAGGAACTGGTGGTGAATTAAGCCTGTATCTTATTGAAATTGAAAGCGACATGAAATTCTTTTACATATTGATTTGACTATAATCGTACTCATTCAAATATCCTGTAAAATAAAATTATTTTTATTATAAATTTTTTAAATAACCATATTATTATATATTATATAATCTATTTTATTATTATGACATTATATTACACTCTTATTTACAATTTCATGTTATATTTACACTTCCGATAATATTGACTTTGTTTTTTTTTTCTTGTTTCATAATATGCAATATCATTGGTCTATATAGATATATAATGATTTAAATTATTTAACACATGATAAAAATATCATTTATATTCATTATATGTTTATTTTTACAATCTATCAAATATATTAGTATAAAATGTAATATATCCTTTATGGAGATGGTAGGTCTTACATATCGTGAACGTTGTTTCCATTTTATTGTTGTATGGAATAATAATAATCAAAATGAAATATATGTATAAATTTAGATAATATAATTACCTTAGAATTAATATTCCATATATATCATATATTTTTACTGAATAAATCCATAATACATTCAATTTATTGTGTGATTGAATCATATCACTTTAATGGAGCGGTAGTTCGCATTTCCTCACGAAATTCACATATTTACATATGATGGAATGAAAATTGATATGTTCTAAACAAAAATTATAGAAGTATAAAAAAATTATAAATATAATATATATCATATGTATATATATTATTCATCATAATTTCAACCATTAGATGTGGTAAAGGAAATATGAACAATTGTCGTTTCATGTGGCGGTAGTTCGCTATACACGTAAAAAATATGTTTGTAACCCATTGGATGGATGTGTGTGTAATAGTAGGATGAAATAATAGAATAAAAACATACTATAATATTTATATTACTGATTTTCTATTTAATAATATAAAAATAAGAGTTTAGTAGGTGTGTGATGAAAATTATTTGAAAAGAACTTGTGGAAGAATGTTACCTGTTATTCTGGTAACTCTTATAGGTTTTCAGAAATGGACTTCATTGGATAAAACTTTTCACAAGGGGATGCAGCCAGTATGAGTGGAAGGAAATTTAAGAGGTATTTGGTTAAATCATGGTTAACCCAATGCGACATGAGAGCTATGATGATGTGTGGGGATTTGAGGGGTTTTGTAGTGGAAGAGGAGTGTCAATATTGTAAATTGTGAAAAAGTGTATTCCACCCACGTTTTTTCCATATAAAGGAGATTCCATAACGTGAAACATTATATAAAAATGTTTATATGGTCTAAATGTGGAAATAACATGGATTGATGTCATTTTTATAGGTCATTTAGTCCCTTAAGTTTACGGTCTAGTCATTAAATAATATTAATTTTTCTGCAGTCAATGCAATTAATTTTAATTACCTTCAATAATAATTTTTGTAAAATAATAAGTATGAAATATTAGAAATAATAAATTATTACGATTAAAAATATTTAATTCATTTTTATAAATTCAAATCATATAAGTGGAACTAATTATTTTAAATTTATTATCACAATTGGGTAAACAATACGGGTTTTTAATTTAAAATTGTAAAAGCTATTTCTATTTTATTATATTCAGTTTATAAATTTAAATTGATTCTAATGAACCCAATTTTATAAACAAAAACAATATGAAATCATTAATTTTTTATCTAATTTAAAATTTAATTTAACCATATAAAATAATTAAATGAATACATTATTTTGAACTAGAATTCAGTAATTTTCACTATCAATAAAAATGAAACATCATAGAAAAATAGTAAAAAAACATATCCAGCCTAATTATTATGTTCCAATTTTAAATATTATGTTTATTTTATTGAATATTTAGTCTATTTAATTTCATAAAATTTTATTTAAGACTTCATTCCCATTTAAATTTGGTAAAAATACCTTCGAAATTACAGGGTGTAAGCATAATATTGGGTTCGATCTTATCATATATATATCAAATATATTGGATGAATATAAAAATAATTTATTTAATATATAACATATATATTATAATAATATCCATCACTAATTATAATTATTTTAATTATTAGGGTAAAACATATGTGTGACCATGAAAAGAATAATAATTTATTTAAAATTCAATCAGTTTTCATATTCATATCTAATTAATTGATAACCTATGAATTCATATAATATTTTTCCATCCATATATATTCATAAATTAGTTAATAATATTCATAATTTATAATTTAAATGTTATTTTATATCTTATTATATTAAATTATAACATTTTAATAATATATTATAGGTTTGTGAAACTTGGTATTGGGTGTTATACAATCCATAAATGAAAGTCAATATTTTGTGTAAGGTATTGGAACTTGGTTTTCATTGTATATATTGTTAATAATTATGTGTTTTCTTGTGAATTATACCTTTTTTTTATAACACAATAGATACATAGTTCTATGATATAAACTATTTATAGTGTTGCGTGAAATG
Source organism: Viscum album (assembly GCA_963277665.1). NCBI lineage: Eukaryota > Viridiplantae > Streptophyta > Magnoliopsida > Santalales > Viscaceae > Viscum > Viscum album. The sequence continues at coordinate 105,631,480 of OY728141.1, forward strand.
AAAAATCATAAAAAGATTAAAATAAAATGGAAATATTATTTAAAAAAATATTGTGGTGTTACATGATGTGATGAAAAGATAAAATACTGTGTACTATAAAGGTCATTGGATATCACTAAATTCAGTTCACTTTGTTCATTGGTTCTCAATGTTCAATGGTTTCATTCAATTGAATAAATTTACAATGCATCGAGGTTGACTAGAGTATTCCTTTCGTCTATCGCATTAGTGTGTTTATCCTATCAGTAATCACTATCTAGGAACTCTTACTTCCTACACCTTAGTCATTATCTTACACCCTTATAATATTTCTGGAATAATTCATGATACACCTCCAAAAAGTGGGTTTTTATATCAGTGGAAGCATTTGATTTCTCAATCAGGCTGCCAAAATAAAACTCAGCATTCTTCTTCTTATACATATAATACCATTATGACTTGATAAAGACCATTTCAACTATGATGTTACATAATATATATTCTTCATAGCTATCAAAGTCATATATCACTAGGGATTTTCATAGACTACATTTTATACCACAAATGTCATGGTCATCCTAGTAATTGGGGGTAATGACAAGTCTAGCATCATATTGTTTCATCTATGCGATGTTTTCCACAAAATCCCTGATGTATTCATCATCATGTTCATTGAGGGTTTGGAAGACCGTATCTATTTTAATATAGAGAGTGTGAGGAAAATATTTATCCAGAAACATTTTTTAGAATTCCTCCCTCCCCATCTATTTGATCTGCTCTTCATGATTTGTATTTTGGACCAACATGCACCACTGATTAGTATCCCCCTCCATAAAATAAACATCCAGTCGAATCTTCTTTTGTTTGTAACATTGATGGATAGATAACATATTCTCACTAGAGTTGATCCATTATTCTATGTTTAAGGTATTAGATGATCCGTTGATAGTTTCAATTCATTGTTAGATAAATGATCCATTTTCCTATAGTTTCTAATTAAGGGGATTTGGGAGCTCAACCTTATATAGGATTCTATCCATAACATTTTTAATATAAGAGAGTATCATAATAATTTTTTGATTCCCAGTCCTATTTGGTTGGGATCCTCATTGAGGTTGTCATGACATTTCCAATGACATATATTGTTAAACCAATTCATCATATTTTTTCCATTTGATATAATAAAGAAAAAATCACAGATAATGATTTTTAAAATATTAAACACCTAAAATAAAATCCAACGACATTAAATATATAACTTATTAATTAATTTTATTTCCCTAACATATGAATTTATATGCTTCAATTTATGTTATACATAACCTATTTCATAAAATATATTGTTATGGGAGTTTTTTTGTAATATTAATTATGGTTTCTAATGAAATTGTTATATTACTACACCATATACACTATTATTGTAAAACTAGATTCACAGTAAGGCCCATTTTCACATTCATGGTTACAGTAAGTGGGGTCAGGACTAACAAATCAATGATGTCCCCCTATGTAAAGCATTGCAAGTACCATGTCCACGTGAAGAATATAGAGAAGGATTTATTTTCATGGTAAAACACTTTTTCTATATTTTACAAAATTTAGTTATGTCTTCATATAATTAGTCTTATACCTATGGATTTATCTAGAGTTTTCTAATCCAAATACCAAAAAGACCAAACTTTTTTCTCTAATACAAATTATTACAATCATCCACATTATTTCACATTAATAATTGATTTATTACATATAATTTCACATAATACAAAAAAATATCATAATGTATTGGAAATTTTGGAACTAGGTACATAGAATAACATCTTTAACATGATATTCAACAATATTATAGTAAACTTCCATAACTACATATCAAATTCTATGGGTTTTAAAACTGCATACGATAACCTGTGGACATATATATGAAATCGGTGATATATAAAGCCTAGTAAGAGATTAAAATGGAATAACAAGTTATATTATAGATGATATACAGGAGAGTGGGTAATAAATGGAAAATGAAATGAGAGGCATGATATTGAATGATAATTATAACATGAAAAATGTGATATTAATATAAAACATTTAATCATAAACATTTGTCAAGTATAAAATCTAATAAATCCGAATGCGCTAATTCCCATAATGAAATATGATTCAATACCTATCCCATGATGAAATATGATGAAACTAAACATTACTCAATGCATTGGAGTACTATATAATTCTGAGTGCACCCATCACATTCATTATATTTTCATTCTTATGTGTGCCCTATAGATCATACCACATGGATTTAGGAATCATTATAATTTATTACATAATAAAGGGGTGTATAATACATAAATTCATTTATCGTGTAATGAAATAATATGTGTTTAATATTTAATACCCTTGATAGGAAATGGTTAGGGTACTCACTACACAATTGTTTTACACAGTAAATCATGATGAAATATTGGAAGAATAACAATTTTACATAAAAATTAATAAAATGGGATGATGAGAGAGAAATGGGGATATCATCCTTTGGACGTGAATTTGGACGTAATAGGGATAGGGAAAAACAAATTGAATTATTTGGAATTGGAATATAGAAAGAATGTGAGAATATTGAAATATGAAAAAAGGGTAGAAGGAAAGGATCTCTCACTTGAGTGTGTGACCCCAAATTCATGGATGGGGATTGAGGAGAGCTTGTGGGAGCAATAGAAGGGCTATATAGATGGAATGACATTGTGATAATATGATCCATGTATTTCTACTGAAATAAAATTTGATATTGAGTGTGTTTAAATATAAAAAGAGGGAATAATTCATTAATAATTCACAAACATGGGTTTTGGAATCTATATAATAAAATAACAAAAAACAAAGACCTTTCTATGGTTTCTGTCCATGTATTCTATAAAATGGTAGTGTATTGAATTAAGTTATTATGATAAGGTAAAATTTTAATAAAATAATCCCTTTCATATGTTTTGGTGAGTAATACTAAAAATGAAATGATTTTAAATCCCAAAAATCTAATAATGATTTTAGAGAATTCATAACGGCATTATAAAATTAATCAAATAAACATTATATCTCATTATTTAAAATATTAAAAATATAATTTGGTCTTGGATTCATTTTATAGTATTTATTTCATCACTTATTGTTGATTATTATATTATAATACACAATGTATATTTATACGATATTTAATTTTTTCAAAAAAAATCAGATGTCTCTAAAAATTATGAAAAATGCACCACTAAATAATTTGGAAATAACATTTCAAAAAATAATATTTCTTCATCAAAATAATTTTCTATATATTGTTTTTATCACTTTTGAAAACATGATTCAACATTTATTGGTAAATTCAGGGTTTTTTATCAATAAAAGTTATTTGAACACATATAAAAACTATATTAAACTTCAAAAATATTATACCATAATTCATAACTAATAATAATTATTAAATAATAATTTTCTATAAAAATCATATTTATTTCCAAAAAACACTATTTAATCTACATAAATTTCTTAAGTAAATTTAGAATTTATCAAATAATACCATTTTTGTTTTATTGTGTCAAAATAAAGATAATTTAAAATGTAAAAAAAATATGATGAAAGATATTAAATATTAAATAAAAAATAATGTAAATACTCATATCTTTATGGCCTTGATACTTATGAATATAAAAAACTAGAAATCTCCCTATAATTAATGTGTGTGAAATTGAAAATTTCATCGGTTGGTTTAATAAACATGGTTTTGATAGTGATCTATATGAAATTGAACTTCTCATGTAATCTATTTCTCTCATGATTATGTTCATCATTATTATCTTTTTCATGGTCTATAATAAAGCCTAGTTATGCAATCTCCCTCAAAATCTATCACAAAAGGTATTTATAGGGTATGATCATACAGGTTGAGTACATCAAATCCTTTTTCATTATCAATTAAATTTGTTAAAACATTATATTTATACTAATCATATGTCACTGTTCAATCACTATTTTATCAGTGGAAAATTTGTTGAATGGTTATTAAAATTTGAGATATTAATAATACAAAATTACAAATTTGTTTTTCTATAACAATATTATATTATAAAACATATAATTAAATCAAAATAGGAATTTTATTTATAATAATTTAGTTCATTACAAAACGTGTTACCCATTATGGTAGGAAGTGGAAGATAATTCCACATTTAATTATACCATATGATATATTCAAAAATGTTGGGAGAGTTTTTGACTAAGTGTCTTTTCCACTTTAGTTTATGTCTGATACACAATTTATTCCATGATTAAATGTTAGAGAAAAAAGTTCCAAATTCATCTATTGTTTGAGACCTAAATTATATTATCTGGGGGTAATATTTCATTATTGGAACTATGAGTTAATATTCCAGACGATAAATATAATTTTTTCTAAAATAACAAGATTCAATAGGTCAATGTTTTATTCAAAACCAAATGGTTGATGATTCAACATGAGAATATGATAATTCTATATGGTAATGATATTCCAAATTTTTTAGTAACTGAATAAAATAACAAGGATGTAATTTGTAGAATTTTGGAATGATTTAACAACCTATTTAAAGATATAATAAATAAGATTCATATTTATTGTATTAATTAGATAATTATATTAGTTAAATATATATCAACTAATTTTTAATAATAACGTAGTTTTTATGTTAAACACATCTCTTAGATGATTTTATTTAAAATATTTAATATTAAATTATCGTATTTTAATTTTATAAAATAAATTTCATTTTTAAAATCATTATATCACAATTTAATTTGGGTAAAACTTATCATTTTTATAGAAAATATACATTTGTTACTGAATAGTAGAAAATATATATTTTTTGTAAAAATTATTTGATCCATTGTAATTTAAGTAATTGAAGTGTCCAAATATGTTTTTCATATAATTTAAAGAAACCAAATTAATACCTATTTCACTTAATTAAATTTTAATAAAAATTATATTAGTTATTATTGTATGTAAATTTTAGGTTTAAATTTGTGTTTAAAAAAATATTTTATAATGAATAATGTATCTACATTAATTATATTAAATTGATACCTAATTGAAAGTGTTTTAAATGGAATTTATATATTATTTTATAGTAAATATTAATTTTACTTTCATATATTTATTGATATTGTTCATTGAGTTAATATATGATCATATTTTTATAAATAAATATTATTTATAGAAACATGAATGGTCACCTCCTCTAAAGGACTTATATTAAATTTAAATATTCCACTTCTATAAATGTTATTTTGAAATATTTATTATAGATGTTATTTTTTGATAACATATAATTTATATTATGATAATCAATGTTTTGGACAAAATGTTTTGTTAAATAAATTAAAATTAATTATAGATATTAGGGCAAAAACGATTTCATTTAGTCGCTAAAATTCAATATCACAGTGTAAAAGGATCTTAAAAAATATCCAAAAACATTTAATTGGTCCTATTTTATCTTATTAATTATTTAATAATTTTGTATTTATTAATTGATTGCAGATAAATAATAAAAATTAGGTTAGAGTTAACTCTTTAAAAAAAATTACACGTGAGCCACTCAACTCATATATAAAAGGCAACGACATCCCCACCTCCATTCATAGGTTAAAACCCAATTTTCATGGGAAATTATCTACAAAAATAACATGTACACTTCCCCAAATATCCTAATATGATAAATAAATTATATATAAATCCACTCAAGAAAGGACTTTGGGAAATATAGAAAAGAGATAGCTAGAGAAGAGTTAACATTTATCAACAAGTGTTTTAGATTTATTTGTTTCTACAAAGCTTAATTTTAAATTAATTAATTTGGATTTATAAATTAAGTCCCATTCATATAATTTTATGTTATTATTATATGGTATTGGACTAATTTCACAAAAAAATCCATAAAATTGGTAATGAAATCATATTTCATGTGTGTGGAAGACAACCACCTCATGAAACGATGTCCTTTGTTTTACCATTGCCACATCTCACGGATAGGTATAATGATAGATATAAAGTAAATGTATGATATATATCAAATAATTATACCATTTTTAGTCATTATATAATTTATTTACTTTTCATTTTTCAATACACAATGGATACAATATCATCATTACTGTATAGGAGGGACTACCACCCTGTGAATCAATCTTTGGCATTTTCAATAACGCAAAACATGGAAGGTATTAAGTGAAAAATTAAATAATATATGTGATATTAATAACAAATTTTTGATATAAATTACATATTTATCATTAATAATTTATTATAGTTAATTTTATTTCTTATATTTTCATTCACTTAATAATTGGTAATGTCATTCTTATACATGTAGAATACCTCCTCCTCAAAGCGACGTGATACATTCCTTCACCAACACATCAAAATAATGATATATATTATTTTATATAATATAATATTAATATATTAATTTTATAATTATAAATCTATACTATAATATTTTATTACCTTCTTTCCATAATGATTTTTTAAAAATGTAAAGGTTACTCATGTGTATGTATACACTACAACCCCAATGACCATAAAATTTAAGAATTTTTTATAAAAATATTCCATGATTTTTTATAAAATAAAAATGTATGTATAAATATGATAAATACACCATTATTATGATTCTACATAAGTTTAAATGATGACTTATTTGACTGTACATGATCTTCTAATGTTTTTTAAAAAAACCAAATATGGTCAAAACATTAAACATTTACATAACTTTTTAATAATTATACCTTAAATGATAATTTGTTATGTAAAATTGATAATAAACATGAAATGGTTTTTCAAGAAATTAAATAATTAACATATTTTAATTATTCAATAAGATAAAGACACACTTGATGAATGAGACCCAAGGTAAGGTCATTCGTCCTAATCGCCTATTTTTGAGGAATATATTTATTTTGTACACATATATTATTTTATGGGTTATATATAAAACCATACTTTTATGTTATATCATGATGAAATTTATTGTAATTTAATTTATAGTTTTTTAAGGATAATAAATGATGGGGTTTACCATTCATGTGTTTCTTTGTTAATAAAGTGCATTTACTTTAAGAAATACTCTCTTAAATTTTCTATTACAAATATTTTTTAAATCAATGTTCATGAAATTAAAAATATTTATCAAATGTGTCTATAAGGATATATAATATATATAAATTAACTTTTATAATTCATTTTAAATGTTCCTTAAAAAAATTTCACGTTTTATACATAAAGTCTTCAGAAAAACACATGGATTTGTCAAGAAACATGATGATAATGATTTTTCCACTATTGCGACCATTATTGAATTTCTAGATAAATTTAGAATATTTCATTTTTCATTAAATAAAAACACCTTATATTGTAGTTTGGTATTTCAGTATTGAATATTTGGATTCAAATGAAATAGATATTTTTATATTGAAAATGGGTGTTTATAAGAAATTTGATTTTCGAGATACACAATTTATTTTCATACGAGTTTAAAAGAGTATTTTTAATGTTTTATAATGTTAATGTAAATGATTTTTATTTTTATATTCATGATATTGTACATGATCATTATAGGTAGGGGTGGTCTTTATAGTATTTGATGATTCTATTATATCTTATATGATGAGGGGCTCCTAGATAATGTCGTTTGAGCTATTTACATCTTATATCATGGGATGGCTTGGATAGCATCAGGTGTGAATTTTATACTCTATGATGGATGTTCCTATATAGTGGTTTAATTAATTTGGTAATGATCTTTTTCCTATCATTCCATAAGGTGGATGTTACCAAAGGGAATCTATTACAATTTTCACGAGGATCCAGTTAAATTATACACATGATTAAAAAGGATTATGAGTTTTATTATATATGTTAATTAGATTGATTTTTAATTTATTTCAATGAGTTTAATAATTATCATTAAAAGAATTTAAGTTTTCTTTTGAAGTAAAAATATTTAAGTTCATATACAGAAAGAACATTGAAGATAAATGTAACCATTGTATGATGTATAAATTTTTAAATTTATTAACAATGCAATTTATTTCATACCCCATAAAGGGATATTTATTCTCTTCCAACATTTTTAATGATTTTCAATGGTTTTACAAGGGAAAAGATGAAGTCATGTTGAAATGAATCGAGATTTGTTATGGTGAAAATAATGTTTTTTCATGAATTTTATATTGTGGATAAAATTATAACCATCAAAAATCCTTTTTTTATAATATGGATCTCAAATTTCTGATTTACAATCATGTTCATTATAACTCTAAATAATAAAATATCATCAAAGTGAATGAAAGTAAATTATAGACTAATAAACGAGATTATGTAATTTTTATGGATGGTTCCATATAGTTACATCCCATGTAATTATATAATAAATCAAATTAATATTTATTTTTACCCAGGAATTACGTAGTTATGTTCAATTTCAATATATTATTTAGTTCTTATAATAATAAATGAAATGGTTTTTTGAACACAGTTTAGAATATATTATTAAAGATAAATTTTAAAATTACAGAACAATAATTTTTCAAAATTAAATTTCATTTATTATTCATTGTGTCAAAATTATCACAATGAAACATTTCTAAAATTTTATTAATGTGTTTATTTTTCATATAATAGTGGAAAATAATTTTTTATATTTAAAATTAAATATATTTAAGGTATTTTTTGTGTAATATTATTTATTTGATTTTATTATTACTTAATTATGTCTTTTTGATTTAGATTAATATGATAAAAGTTTTCAAATCGATTTTATACATGGATTTAGTATAAATAATATTTTTCTGTAAAAATATTATTTTTTAAAAAATAGCATTTCATTGTGTTTTCTAGAATATATTTAAACATAATGTAATAAAAAATTTCAAAAAAAATAAAAAATATTCCATATTTGTAATCTATGAATAAATATTTTGGAAATATTTCCCATATTTGGGATAATGTAAATAGAAACCACAGAAATTTATAATACGGTGGAAAAGGGAAAAAGAGGTAGAATGGGTTATCAATAAAATGAAAATTTCCATTAAATGACAAACAATTTTACCAAATCATATAATATTACTATATCTGGGCCATAATAATCCAAGGGTAGAATTTATAAACATTTTTTTCTATTTGGATTAGATTATGATAATTATAGTATTTTAATTAAGGAAATGTGAAAAATGTCACACACTTGTTTTCAATGAAGGTAATATTTTTAATATTTTTTTTCTAGAGTATATGTTCGACTATAAATAAATTATTTAATTATAAATTATGTATCTTCATCATGGAAGATTATTAATTGATTTTAGTAATGATATAATGATCATAAATGCTTGTAAAATACTAATATGGAAATTAATTAACTAATTACCAAACCATATAAAATAGATTAAAATTATTAAAATAAATATAAACCTAGATAATTAATTAGATAAAATATTATTACAGATTTTGATGTCATTATAGGGATATGAAATAACAAGTTGGTTCTAATGTTTAATTTTTTCAAGATGTTATTAAAATCAACGTATGGAATAGTTATAAAATTGATTATATGGATAATTTTTTAAAAAAATATTTCATTAAATGAAAAAAATAGAGAAATAATAAATTATAAAATTTTATAAGGATAAGGTTTATTAAATTATAGACTATCCAATAATAGGTTTTTTTCCTTTTATGGTAACTATATTGACCCTCAAATAGTAAAAAACAATATTTTCATCGTATGATTTGAAGGAATAAAATATGGGATAAAACAAAATATCGAGTGTATAAATATTGATAAACCATGTCTAAAATTTATTGGATTACTTATTTAAGACTCATATATATATTATATAAAATTTAATACAATTTTGATCAATTTTTCTTTTAAAAATAATTTAATTGAAGTTAATATTTTATGAATATTAAAGAGTTTTTATCCCCTCCCTTATTGAAGGTGATATCCTATTTTCATTTAATCAAACAAAAAAACCCATTTAGAATTCCCAATAAATAAAAAATTAGATTCATTTAATCCCTAAAAATATATAGATTTATTTTTTTGGGCATTTTACCATTTTTATAGGTATTAATGTTTAATAGAGTGAAGGTTTTCCAAAGAAGTGTTATAGTTTTTTATCTATATTATTTAATTTTGATTCTACAGACAAATCCCTCAAACCATATTAAAAAATTATAAAATAATTACTCATTAAAACTATATACAATGATATTTTATTATTTTATTTTAATGACCTATATTCATATACCCTTCCACCATATTAGAAAAAAATTCATTATTCATGTGTTTGGTAGACCACATTCACACAAACCGATGTTATTCATCCTCCATAGTATATTAAAGAATAATATATATAATGATGTAACTAAAATATATATATGATATTCATGATGTCTATAATTATTTGTAAAAGATATTATATCATTTACCTTCTTACATATCCTTGATATGAATAATAACAATTTCATTCATGCATATGTGTAGTCTACCACCACCAAGAAGCAATACAATTATTTTTTTTCATCACCACCTCACATGGATGATATATATAAGTATATATAAAGAAAAAACATGATAATAAAAATTTTATGATCATTATTGAATGGTAAAATTATTCTTAACCTCCCTTCAATAATATCATTGAAAATGGAAATTACAGTCTTGCATACATACAACCTCCCATCTCCATACATGAATCCTGATTCATTTTTAATAAAAAAAAATTAATGGTAAGATTTAAAAGTTTAATTATGAAAACTAAATGATAATAATTTCATGATTGTTCTGATTTAAATGGTTTATTAATTAAATCGATTACAATATTCTTTATAATAAATTGATTTTGTATATTAGTACCAAGTAACATCAAATTGATTAATTTGAACATAATTGATTATGTAACTTCACATAGCAAAGTAATATGTGATATAAAATGAATAAAAAAATTGAATATGGTTCTAAATCATTTAAATAATTAAAATAAATTTATTATTAATAATGATAACAAAAGTATGTGATGAATCAAAAGTAAGATATGTGACTTTATTTCAAAAACCATTTTTTAATGATTCCCTTCTAACTCAGTTTTTCTTCACTGTATATATTATTTAAGAGAATTTATTTTTTCAATAAAAATTTATTTTTTAATTTAATTTTAATTTTTTAATTTTTTTAAAATGTTATTAATTATATAATTTTTTACTTTTCCAATAGAGTTTGTTTGCGACTTTTCGGAAACAAATATAACATATGTTTTTTAATTTATATGGCTTGAATTAAATTGAAAACATGTATTATTCAATAAATAGTTGATTTTTTTTATTTTTCCATGATATTTTTTAAATATATTATATCTGTGATTTGAAATTTTCAATTATTTTAAAAATTCATATTAAAATAAAATTTGAATTTTGATATCCAAATGTGTCACTATATAAAATTGTTTTTAATGGGTTTTTTAAAGAAATGTTTTATAAATAAAAGAAACTATTAATAATATGATACATGGGAATTATATGAAAAATGGGCGGGGTTGATATATCATTCATGATGAGTTGAGGTCCATTATAACTCATGGGTGATCATGATATAGCTTATATGAATAGTTGAGCCCTATTATAGATAACGAAAAAATGGTGAACTAATATAGATTATACAATGGGTGATTCACATTATATATACCTTTTTTGAGTAATTATAATTTCCTATATAATATATAGTGGAATATGGTCAATTGGTTCTTCTAATTACATTTTTTTAATGGGTTCTATGAATAAGATTATATGTGTTTACAAGAAAAAAAAAATTTATCTTGGTATGGGTTTTATAGTTTATCTCTAATTTTTTTTGTTTCTTATTTAGAAATGGTTTATTTCACATTCTCAAAGATCATTGAATTTAGAGGTAAACATTATATAGGTTTCCATTTTTTTCATTGTAATAACATATGTCTTATTTTTATGTACCATATAATAATTGTTATGCTCATCTAAAATTTTAATTTTTTTCATAGAGTATAAGGATCTGTGTGGAGAATAATGATTTCAAAAGGAAAATTTTGATGATGTATTTACGAATTGAAATTATTATTAATAAATATGTTTCTAAAAAGGGTACTAAGTATAATTGTCCACCTAAAATATATGTGACTACAATGTAAGAGTATTTACTAATTTTATAAATATATAAACTCATATAATACTCAGTATTATAGGAAATTTAATTGTATTTCAATAAATGTATAATATATAATCAATATGGTTAATCCATTAAAGTTTTTATTAAAGGATAATTCATTAAATTTTTTTTATTTCGATGTCTTTTGGTAAAGATACCATATGTTGTATCGATATAATCTGGGGATTAAAATACTAAGCTTCAATATATGTTAAATTTTATATAATACCATTTTTTGAATTAATTTATATAATTTTAAGGTGAAAAATGAAATTATTCTAAGAAGTTATTTTTTTATGAAATTATGGGTCATTACATATTGGGGTGAAAAATTAATGTCAAAGGATATTCGTGTATGTTAAAATATTTCATTAAATTTGGAATAATTTATTTTTATTTTTATATCTTTTATAAAATTTATGGATTTTAACCATTTTTATATAAATATATTTTTGGAAACAAATTGACATTCCATGGGATGGATTACACCCAATCATATCTGAAAAGGCTATGGGGATTGAACATACAACCAGAGGGATATAAGGGTGAATCACTTATGACTAGCTTATGTGATGTCCTAGTTAGTAAAAAAATATTTTACTTCTACACTAAAACAATTATATAATGACTTATTTCATTTTAAGAAAAATATTTTGAATGAAAAAATAATAATGTGATTGGGCATTTATTTTGTGGTTAATGAAATTTTGAGAAATGATCAATACAATGTTATGGTACATTACAATATTAACTTAATTATAATTCTATTGGATTTTTTTATACATATTATTTGAATTATATTTTAGAATCATATTAAACTAGTATTCTATCATATTTTATTTTCAATATTTATTTTGAAAGACCTTGATCATGTTCTCTTTAAGTGCTTTTATCTCAGGTTGATAGAATTATTTAACCAAATCTGGTATCTCCAAGCACTAGAACGCTATCTATAATGATATCTACGAATCTCAATATATTGGAATACCTATATTATATAAATGAAGGAATATGAAGTCACCTGGGAAGAAATGAGAGCTTTCGTCTGATATGACCATAGAGCATGGGGGAGTTTTCATAGCCAACACTTCTAATTATAGACACTTGTATTCTAAAAAAGTGGAGAGTATTTTGTTGAGCACTGTGATCTATTTATTTTACACTTCACGGTATAGGTATGTATGGTTAGACTTGATATTGTATTTTTTTGTAAAACATCTTTATCTCTAGAGAAATATTGTTGGGTTCATTTTTAGTGATGATTTTTGGATGAATTCTAAATTTATTAATGATATTATAGCTCCAAAATATTATAATTTATTTGTCCATGACATCATTTATATGAGTCCCCTATTCCCACATGGAATATAAATCCATCACAGTCAAAATGAATCTTCATTTTTGATCTGTCTCTGGTGAATAAAATCCCACAACATGGAGACCATAGATATAAAAGGGCCAAGAATATAGTAGTATGAGGGAACTCTAGTGGTAGAGGCAAAATGATAGCACGGATCTGATGCAAATGGTATCTCTTGGGAAACTTGATACAGTCATAGACCATGCTGGGATAGAAGTATCCCATCAATTAAATATGTTAGTATAGCTTCAACCCTACCTAATGAGAACCACCATACATGTAATGAACATCCTTCATGGTCTAGAGAATGAAAAATCATTGGATAAAATAGAGGATAATTAAATGAAACTCATGTCGGTACATGATATGATTGTGGTTAGACACTCTAGAGGGTGAAATCAGTTGCACATCTGTAAACCCTCTCATGCTCAGATCTACCTAGAAGGATGGTACCATGTAATATATACACAATTAATGTAGTTCTCCAATCGATGTTTTCCACTATTATAAGGGGATCTAGAGGGATTGTCGTGGGGGAACTGATATTATGATGGTTTACTTATTGTATTTCATTATCGTCTAATATGAATTTAGCGATCACCAACAGATTTTAAAATGAATTATTATCAAATCCTAATCAGGCTCGAAATGAGATGTAGCTAAACTGGAAAATTAATTTCCACGATCATTTTGTAACTGAGGAACTAGAGCCTCCTCTAGCTAATAAGGAAACTGGGCAATCAGATGGTGATTATTCTCTAGTAGGGGTAAAATTTATCAATTCTTGATGACATAATTACTATTTCCTTGCATCATGGCTGACTTAAAGCCTCCCTTCACATGTAAGTGAGGTGAATATATTTTGAGATCCAAATTTAAAGTATTAATTGGAGTCTAATTATCTACCTTGTTATTGGTGTATCATTCTATCAATAGGAAATAGTAGGGATGAACAACCTATTTCGGGCTGATGAAAACTATTCTCATTCCTACTCTATTAAGCCTAGGATCATTTTCCTTATACCTATTCTGATATTGGAGGATCCATTGAAATGGAACTTCTAGTATTTCCATGATTGGTACCTTGAAATTATTGCATCATTTGGGAAATCATCATCTATAGGCTAATCATTGGGGGCCGAACATGAGGCCCAAAGTCTACCAATGCCTGAACCTTAATGACTTTTCGGGGAGCGAACCTAATGTCAATCTACTAAAGGATCACTAAACATCATTCTAGAAATGTCATCAATATGGAGAAATTTTGGGTATATATTATTCTTTATACATGGGCTACCAACTGTATCTCATGATGCTACAAATAATGCCACAATTATTGTACAAAAAAATCAACTGTGAGGTATTTCATCATGATTGAATAATATATTCTCTTTGTGTTGAGGAGAATGTGAGTAAGATCGTATAAAATATTCTCTATAAACTCATTGTTCCTATGATCATTGCGGGTGTTGAGATACCATTACAATTTATTAACTTTTATTACTATAGGATTCCCTAATATGGATAGAATCAAAGCCATAGGTATTAGTAGATACTACATTATTACCTCAAATACGGAATGAAACTCATCATTGCATTGATAAATGGTATCTTTGATCATGATCCTGGAAAAGGACATAAACTTTATATGTAGATTCTATTTGAATCATGGAATGGAGGTTAGGTGTTTTTGAATGCCTCAGAGAGCATGGATGTTTCTCAGAGAATGTATCTAACTGATGGACATGATCTTATATGGGTAGATCTTTATGACTCTATGTGTAAAGATAAAACCAAAAAAATTCTCATAGGTAACCCTGATGAAAAATCCATGTGATTATACATTAAATTTAGGAAATGGAGGAATATTAACACATTATAAATATTTTTATGATGGTTATTAATCTATCTTAATTATACTACCATATCATCTCCACAGAATTCCAGTATCATCTAATGCATCATATTGAAGGTGTGATGTGTGGTGAACAAATAATTGTTTCTTAAATTATTTTATTCAAATGTAATTACCGGATATGGGAAGGTTACATGATATTAACTAAATGAAATAGACATCTCATTGTAAGGTGCCAAAGAGATAATATTTCATTAGATGAATCAATCCATGAAATAGAGATCCATGAACCCAACTATGGTGCACATCAGTAGCACCATTACTATAAAGAGAAAATCACCCATTTGATAGTAGAGGTTGATATATTATAAGATGATACACGCTCTATTATAAATAGTATTATTCATAACTGGGATGATGTTGTCTATCCACACAGGGTAATTATCTTTTCTTGAAAAAGATTTCTTTTATTAGATTATGAACCCCGACCTCTACTGCAGAACCATGATAAGGGTGAATTTTTTTTCGGAGGATAGTTGAATCAGTGATTATTAACTAGGAGACCAAAATGTTGTACTCCAATTTTGGGATCTATTATTTTTTTATATTTGTGTCCCTAGGATAACACATTTCTCTGTGGCTTCAATAAATCCATGTATTTCAGTTGTTCCTTTGCAGGCATGTATTCACTGATCAACGTTGGCCGTAGTTAATTCTCAGTACCATGGTTTACATGTGCTAGCTAGTCGACGATAGAGGGGAGACCCTTATTTAAATTTGGTGGAGTATATTCTGAATCATCATCATCATAAAATTCATGGGAATAATTTCGATGATATGGCTCATATGGGCCAACTAATTCTAGGGGAACAAACCTTATGTCTGGGGTTGATATGGAATCCTCAATAGGGGATTTTTGTTCTATTGAGTACCTAATTGAAGTGGCCATCATAACAATCCAATAAGGCATTTTACTGCTAGGTACATTTCTGTTTTCAATCTTGTATCAATGGGTTTTTTTTATCAGTTCAACCCTACTCAGAGAAATAGGCTCCTATGACTTATAGTGTTAGTCATGGAGAGGATATCTCGATACCTTACATGGATATTCTATTTCTAGTTTCACATATTCCTGAACATTGTATTATTATGAATTAATCTTCAAATGTTCTTTTTATGTAGGGATTTTAAGAAATTTAATAACTGAAATAAATTAGAACTTTGCAAATTCTAGTGTCCTAGATTCCAATTGGTGAATTGGCAGGATGAAAACATTTTTCAAATATTTCCACGAGCTTGTTCAATGTTGTTATGACAAACCTCATGAGACAGAACCTTATTATCATTCATCTTGTAATATATGGAATCTAGATTGACGAATCTACATGATTCTATGGGAGATTAATCACCCAGGTTTATTCCTACTCATCCATTATTGGTGATAAAAGGAAGGATTTAACAACCAAAAATTCTAAATTAAGAACCTTATATTAGATAACATGTATGAAACTTGACACCAAATGCATAAAGTAATATAATACCTTGATAATTTATAATATATTTACTATTTAAAATCAAATTTATGTATTTCAATGTCTGAAACACCATGTTACTGTGTGTTACATACAATAGAGACCTTCTTCAATTTCTCGCATTACACGCAAGGTCAATTTTTATCAAACAATAATATAATATATTGATATATAAAAAACCATTAAATTTGTAGTAATGAAGAGTAATTAATGACTTATGATAATTAAGGTTTATAATAATATTTATTGAATTAATTGGTTTCAAAATAATTAAAAGTGAATATAAGATGTAATGGATTATAATGTGAATGCTTTTATGGAAAACTATTTTATGTCTAAAATCATTTTTATTCCAATAGTTTAAATTAATTAAAATTAATGGGAGATATTAATTTAATATATACATTTATTAAAAAATAAAATATTTTTGATAATAATCAATTAGGATTTTTCGGCCTAAGATAAGAAGACCACTATTTTACACATAAACACCAATAATTTTATTAAGTCAATTTTAACGAATTTTATTCCAGAACCCAATTTAAAAAACTTATTTTGACTCATAAATTGATATAATTTATAAAAATAAACATCATATTTTAAATAATAAATTAATCATTAGTTTATGGTGATTTTTTGATATTTTTTTTGAAATATTTCATTTTTTAATGAATTGCAAAAAAATATGACTTTTATTTATAAAAACATTTTCATCCTTTTTATGTATAAGTATAAATTTTAATTTTAATTGGATTTAATGATTATTTTAAAAAAATTAATTATTTAATAATATTTCGGTCATTTTAATCAATTTATCATTAAAATATATTATGAAATCATAAAAACATTTAGATGTTTTTTCATTAAAAACCAGAATTATCATCCCACCCGTCAGATTAATTTTAAATTAATTTATGCCTCTTATGTGATAAGAAGTTGAAAAAGATGATTCCTTATTTTGAATCATCTTAATTAATAATTTATAACACGTCCAAATTTTTTGTTCAAAAGGATTAGTGAGTAACGATTAATGTTAAATTAATCATAATATGGGACTAATCCTAAATCATCAGGAAAAAGAACTATAAACTCTTCCAAATTCCTTTTTTGGACATATATAAACCTTATAAACTCTTAGATTGAATTGATTCTATTATTGGCATTACATCCAACATGAAAAACATGCATCGAATACCCTTGTCGAAATATTACAAGACTACCACTCCTCATCCTCTATAAAAGGACCTCTTATCCTCCCACTTCCTCACACATATCAAGAAAATTTGGAATGACCATGATATTTCCAAATAGATCCTCAAAATAAACCTAATTCAAGAATTCCCAGCTAGTTTAAATATAAATTCAAATAATTTTTTAGTTCAAACAAAATTTATTTACCCGATTAATATGTTACATTTTTCATTAGGTTTTTTATTTTTACATTCATTCTCCAACCTTTAATACATTATTATTATATTATTTTATTAAAACAAATGTATCTATAATATACTAGGTTATTTTTACACTAAGGCTTCCACTTAAACATACATACAATTCCATCTAATGGCTAATGAACATACAATTTCTATGTACAATGAAAAACTACCTCCCGAAACGATAATTGTTCATTTATCATTTACCTCAATACTAGTGTCCTTTATGATGGAAAATATTTTTATATATGTTATTGGTAATTTATTTTTAATTTTATTGTATATTTCATACCCATACCATTAATACATTATATTATACTATAATACGATAAATTTTTTTGAGGAAATGTAGACTACCACCCCTCGAGGTTATGTGATTTGTTCACCGAATACATCTAATGTATAAGTGAAGGTTATAATTAAAAATATTACATATACAAACCAATTATATTTTTTTCATGAAGTAATTATCTTTATGAATATATTAAATTATATCACAGTCTTTATTACCCATTCATACACGTAAAAATTCATATCAGTATTCGTTGACGTGTAGGGAACCACCTCCTCAACAAGATGTGATTCATTTTTCATAAAATAAATATATATTTATGTATGTATGAATAAATAAATTGTTTTCTATTATATAATTATCATTCAAGAATAATATTTTAACAACCTAAACATTTATCAATAAAAATTACTCTTGATCTAACTAAATGTCTTATTATGTAAAATGGTTAAATAAAATATGCACTTCCTTGGTTTAATGTCATATGATATAAAAAAAACATTATGAATTCATACCCTTTCTAATATTGATGTTGAATAGTGATAAATTTATTAGTATTAATATAGGGCCTTAAGAAATTCTATTTACTCAGACAAGGGATGTTATTGCCTCATCAAATAGACTTTACCCATATGAAGCCCATTCGTCGAAGCTCAGAATAGAGGTGGCTTCGTTGGGATTTGATCTTGATCAATCCAAATACATGCTTCAACATATGAATCTCGAAAAAAACATCCTGTCAAAGAACAGAATGTTTATAGAGATTACCACCAGAGTGATGAAATCTGAGTCACCCCAAAAGATTGTCACCATCTCACATTTTACCATTCAGTTGTATGCGGGTGTTACAGGGGGATATGTAATAAGACCTTTGCACTATGAATATGTGCATAATTTTTGTTTATAATAAATAATATACATTCATTTTAGTATTTTTTATGTTGTAAATAGTTTTTAAGGAAAAAATAGTATTATTAGTTAATTTAAAATTATGAAATCTATTTCAATAAATTAATGGATTTTGGAATTAAATAATATTTTAATAAAATATTATTACTAATTTTGTTTTATATAATATAAAATATCATATAATTTTTATGAATACGATTGTGATTCTTATAAAGTATTGAAATCCATTTTTTTCAAAACATATTAATTTTTGATTAGTGTCCGTTTTTATTTTAAAAATAAATGTTCACATATTTAAAAAATAATTTAGATTAATTGAGTATTATTTTTGGAATTAGGATGTTGAAATTATGAAATATAAAAATTTTCATAATTTTATGAGATAATCAAATTTTTTGGAAAATATTAAATACCATTTAAATAGATATTTTGTTTTATCACATTATAATGACCCAACAAAGATGTAATAAAAAACTATAAACATTATGTATGTCCAATAAGAATTTTGACATTAAAATAATATTATTTTAGGTTTTTTTATTTATTTTACAATGCTTTAGTGGACACTTCAAGAAATATAAAACATTTTACCTTTTAAATTGCATTCCTTGAGAGTGTGACTCACCTCCACATTATCAACCGAATTATTTTAAGAAGTTCAGCCATCTTTCTAATAAAATATTCTTTTCCAATCCCATGTAGAAAAACCCTGGGAGAAAACACTAGTTGGTTGGTGGTCTGGATTAGTTTAATGTGTGTTGACCCAAACCTAAATAATAAATAATTCCCCCTCCTTTCTTATATAATCTCACCCAAACTACAACTTCCTCTTCACTCAATGACTTTGGATCTCCACCAACCAATTAAATCATCTCTCGAGAATCCTCCTAAGGCACCCAATTCTCTCAAGAGGCTTCTCCCAAGCCCCTCCCATGCCTTTGGGATCACACTTCCATGCAAGGGATTCCTCCATCTCTCATTTTATCAACGTTTCATAATATTGTTATAGCCTTTTATTTTCATTTATAAATATTGGGGTTTGATTTCTAAACTCCCAATACATGCATCTTTTTTGTTTTAATGATTAGAGACCCATTTTATCTCTCATTAATTACTCCCCTATACACACGTTACCATGCAAAAATTCCATAAGGAACTTCTCCGTCCTCTTTTACATTCAAGCATTTCATTTGAATTGGGAATACAAATTCCATTACCTACATTGGGACATGTATATATATTAACCCATTACTGTAAATATCATTTTCATATGTTGAGACACCATTTTCTCTTTCATCATCTTTTTTGATGAAGTCTTTTTTCACGCCGTTATGCTGCCGAAATAGCACTTCCATTTTCCAAGCCCAAAAAATTGTTTAGTGAATATCATTCCCATTACAATATTAAGGTTATTCACTATAATTCACATTTAATTATTGGTTTAAGAGTTTCATGAATTAATTCCACATTCATTTACATTGGAATAAATTATGATGTTTAATGAATCTATGTTGTATGATCTCATGTCACACTTATGCGTGAAATTAAATGTTTAAGAATGGTGCATCCTGATAGTGCTCGAATAAATTGGGTAACGATTTGTATCATGATAAGTCAAGATCAACGGAGTTTTACCTATACTAATTCAGGTTTAATTAGTATTTACTAATGATAATTCATGTGTAATGAGGTTTTACTCGTGCTCCAAATGCAATGACACCTAGCTCATTCTAATACCATGTTAAGTGTTGTTGCCACATTTCATGTTTTGATAATCATGCTATATCTTTCCTTTATGTTCATGTTTCTTTTATTATCTATTGATATTCCCACTAACTAAAAATGTATTTTATTATTTATGTTTTTACTTGTTTTTTCACTTATGGGGATTTATAGCTCACCCTTTTCTTATGCATGTCCTCAGGTTATTGCATGCAATGCTAAGTATGAGGGAATGTAGTGGTCATGTAAAGAACGTTTTTTATGAAGATGTGTGTATTATGTGTTATGTAAATATGTAATGTTCTTAATCCCCAAAGGAACTAGACCTCTAGATGATCCATTTTTTATTAAGTGAAAATTTAATGTAATAAATCATGTTTAAGAGTGTAATAGAAAGCATGGTTGTTATAGTTGGTATGAAAAGCAGGTACGGTTATTTTTTATATTAGCATTATTAAAACAAAGTGAAAGCCTTATTGATAAGACTAAATATAATAAATACATCTCTATGTTTGGTTGAATATTGATTATGTGGTAAAATTAAAAAAATATATTGATTTCTGGATACGAGCAGGTAGAGGCGGCTCTGAAATAGATGTACCATGGAGTGAAAAATCCGACAGGGAGTTTCGGGCTAGACCCGGGTTATCACGGTACACGAAAATGGGACATGCTGCACTCTTGGTTATGACACCACCAGTGGATATGCTTTGGTAATTTTAGATTCTTAGTATGAACCATTATAACGGGAATTAAAATGATTAACCTAGGAATATATTATTGAAGGTTGATCATGGATAACATAGGTTGAATCCTAGCTATAGATTAATATGTTAAAGAAATAAAAGTAATTTATAAGACATTAATTTTTTCATTGGATTACCCTTTATGTGTTGCCCTAACTTTCTTTTTATTCTAACTCGTGACCAGTAATAGGAGGACTCAAGCTAACAAATGATGTTAAGATAATTGTGATGACTATTCAAATGCGATTCCCAAGTCTATGGGAGTAGGAATCATGAAATGTGTCCCAATACTCTATCAGTTAAGTAAGTATTGGAATAGAAACATGGGTCAAAAATAAATATTCACCCCTCACTATTAAATAATAATTCACAATAAATATCTTCCTTAGACAAAGGCATCCTACTTTTAATGGATCGTCTGATCCCTAAATTTAGGATCAATGGATCAAATCCATTGAAATTTTTTTCTCCTTACTTCTATTTTACAAACAATAGATTCTTGTTCTGGCATCCTATCAAATGGAGGGTGAATCTAATCAATGGTGTACATTTATAACAAAATACAAATCCTGAGGAGGAGATCGAGGCATTAGAATGGGATGATTTCCAAAAGATGTTTTTTGATTAAAATTTTCCACACACCCTCTGACTTAAGTTGGAAAGGGACTTCAACTCCTTCATGAAAAAAAGACGAAAAATCTATCAGTTCATACAAGGAAAACATCACAAGATTTATTCATATGCCTCTGGCATTGTCGTAACCCCATAATACAAGGTTCACCACTTCTTTGGTGGGATAAAACCTAGCCTACGAAAATCCCAAGGGATCCATGACTTCAATAGCTATGAGGAAATTGTCTATGGTGCCCTCAACAATGAAATAGATATCGGCGAATCCGAGGGGTATCGTAGGGATATGAAGCATAAGGTGGACTTCAATTCGAGCAGTCTGATGGATAAACCCAATGATGATAAGAAAATCTAGCACCCCACTTGTTAAAGTGGTCGAATGTTGAACCCCAAAAATTGCCTGAAGTGGAAAAGGAACTGTTTTAGGTGTAGAATAGAAGGAAACCTAACTGTTAACTATAAAAAAGAAAAACCCAAGGCTATGACAGTGGAGAGGAATGCTCCATTCTATCCTCAACACATTTTTCATTGATTCAAATTCAATGATCTAGGTAACCTTTCAAATTAGTTCCCTATTCCAAGGGCTTTCAATGGAAACCAACAACCTCTAAGGTAGCAAGGGTGAATTTTTTGATCACTACTACTAATATAAACCCCCCAAATGAAGTTGTGACAAGTATACTAGTTGTTCATTCATGAATAGAGAATTTACTTTTTAATTATAGTTCTACACATTCTATTAAATCCTGAACGATTAGAAGAACAATCCCAACACCACCACAAATCATGGATGTAAATTTGTCAGGGAGAACAAAAAAATTGGTAATCATTGCATCCAATTAATATAACCCCTCCCCTATCATAATATGTAGATTGAAAATTTTGGAGAACCTTATCATACTCCATCTGGTGGAATTTGATGCAATTGATGGCATGGATTGGCTTTCCCTATATAGATCCAAAATAAATATCTGTGAGAGGGAAATCACTCTGTATATGGTGAATCCAATCCTGATTCTGTACAAGTTCAATAAAGATGATGAATCTTCATTAGAACCAACATCTCAAGCATGAATATTATTGCCCTATGAGCACATGTATCTAGATCAGATGCATGCATCTAAGGAATCAACCATCCTTTATGACATGCCTATTGTGAAAAAAATCACCGAAATATTTTCAAAAGAATATCATGGTCTTCCTCCTAGAATAGACGTTGAATTCCCAATTGACCTTATACATGTTGTATTACCGATATCTATGATGTCGAATAGAATAGATATTGTGGATCCCGAGGATATGAAGAAACAACTACATGAGAACTTGGATAAAGGGTTTATACACCCAAGTGCTCATTTTGGGTTGCACCATCCTTCTTTGTCAAGAATAAGGATGTATCAACGCGCCTTCGCATTGATTATCATGATCTCAGAAAATCACGATAAATAACAAGAGTCTTTTTCCCTGAATTGATGAGTTTTTTCAATCAGCTACATGGATCACAACACTTATCTAAGGTAGATTTTTGGTCAAGATATTACAATGTATGGTTAAATAAGGATGATATCCCCAAGAATTCTTTTCATAAAATGTACGAGCACTATGAATTCATAGTAATACCATTTGGACTCACTAATTCTCCCAAAATCTTCATCGACTTGATTAATAGAGTCTTTAGATATTACCATGAGAAATTTTTGGTAGTCTTTAAAAACTATATTATAATATACTCCAAAACCATTTAGGATCATTAAGGGATCTATGGATTATACTAGTGACCTTGAGAAAGAAAATTATCTATGAAAAGTACAGAAAGTTTGAGTTCTGGTTGAAGGAAACCTCATTCTTGGGTCATATCATCAAAATAAATGTGATAAATATGGTTCCCTCTATGATATATGAAATTTAAGGATGGATGAGGCCAACATTGGTAAGGGATATCTATAGCATCTTGGGGTTTGCTGGATATTATAAGAGATTTGTGAGAAATTTCTCACGATTTTCCAACCCTCCTAAAAAGATAACTCATAAGGGAGTAATGTTTTCTTAGAGTGATGAATGCGAATAGAGCTTTAAGGAGTTGAAAATGAGGCTTATCACTACGCATGTGCTCACACTACCCACAAGTGAATAAAATTTTGTTGTATTCAGTGATGCTTCGAAGAAGGGACTAGACTTTGTGATAATAAAAAATTACAATGTAATTTCCTATGCTTCGAGGAAATTGAATTTTCATTTGAAAAAATATCCAATCGATGAAATGGTGAGGGATGTATTGTTATTCACTTTAAAATTTTGGTGGCATTAACTCTTTGAGGAGAAGTGGGAGATATATACGGACCACAAATTCCTCATGTATATATTCACACAAAAAGAGTTGAACATGTTCCAACAAAGATGGTTAGAGATGATCAAAGACTATGACTACTAAATCCATTACCACCCTAAGAAAGTGAACAAGGCTATAGATGATCTATGTATAAATGTCCCTGCGATTCTATCATTGATGAGATTGAAAAGGATACAATATTCTTAGACCAAATGAATATGGACATGGGAATCATAAATAATGAAACATCATCAATCCTTAAAAAAATGATTTTCTCAACCATCTATTTATGAATGGTTAATGAATGCTTAAAAGGATAATGTGATAATTTAGAACAAATTTGAAACAATTTTAAAAGGTAAATCCAAGGATTTCAATGTTAATTAAGACAGAATTGTGAGATTTGGGTCAAGGATATGTGTCCCATAGAATCACGAGTTAAAGAAGGAAATTTTGGATGATCCACATAGTTGAAATTTCACTATTCACATTAGAAGTAGAAAGATGTATTAAGATATCTATAAGTATTATTTTAGGGATAACATGAAGAATGATATCGATGTGTATACATCAAAGTGCCTAGTCAGCCAATAAGTTAAGGCTGAGTGGCCGAATTCTATGTAGATGATGCAAACATTACCCATACTAGAATGGAAATGGGAGAACATCATCATGGACGTTGTCACCGGACAACCGAAGACATCAAAAGAAAACAATGCTATCAATTGCATCTGATCGATTTCTAAGATTCACCTAAATATATTTGAAGTGTCTTTGACATACTCTGGATACTGAGTTGAACATTTTTGTGGATTATCATCCTCTAACTGATGGATAATCTATGAGCACTATCCAAACACTTAAAGATATGTTGGGAGAGTGATCAATGGACATTAAAGGACCATGATATCAACATCTCCCTCTTGTTTAGTTCTCATACAACAAAAATTTCCAATCATGAATCCAAATGGCACATTATGAAGAAATTTAGGGGAAGAGGTGTAGAACACCGACATGTTGGGATGAATATGGAGAGATAAAACTCCTAGGTCTAGAAATAGTCAAATAAATGGTGGAGAGAGTAAAGACCATCCGGCTGCACAATAATGATGCTCAGAGTAGAAAAAATAGTTATACTAATAGTCATCTGTGGGACCTAGAGATTGGTCTCGGAGACATTTTATTCCACTACATATCACCATGAAAGAGAGTTATGATATTTTTGATGAAGGGAATGCTTAGTCCAAGGTACATTGGCTCTTTTGAGATCCTTGATCACATTGGAGCATTGGCTTATCGACTAACACTCCCACAAAACATATCTCATTCACATGATGTATTTCATGTATCACTCTTGAGGAAGTAAATACCTGACACGTCGCATGTACTCAATCTAGAGGTGGTTCCATTGGAGAATGACATCTTCTACGAAGAGATGAAAGTGAAGATCCTAGACCCTAGAGAAAAATCTCTATGAAATAAAATAATTCTCCTCATCATGGTGTTGTCATGAAACCAAATGTTTGAATAACCAATGTGGTAATAAGAGGAAGTGATGATGTATAGTTACCCTCATCTACATTAGTGTGGGAAAATGAAATTTCGGGGGACAAATTTTTGAAGGGGGGAAGATTGTAATCACCCAATCTTTTATCAAAGTAAATTCATCTTTATATAACCAAATATCTTATTATATTGAATGGTTATATATTATATGAAATTCCTTGGTATTAGGTTTTTTATGTGAATATAATGGTATGAGTTGTTTCCGTTGCTAATATTTTTTTTGAATGGTGATAACATGATTTGCATAAATATAGGGCTTTATTAAATCCAATTTACTCAGAAAAAGGAATCGATGGACTCATCCAGTAGACTTTCCCCGTATGAGGCCCATTTTCAGAGCTTGGAAAGGAGGTGGTGTCATTGGGCTTCACTCTTGAACAATCCCAATCTGAACTTCATCACGTGAATCTTGAATGGATCCTCCAATAGTTGAAGTCGAAGTTGGTAGAGATTACCACCTGAGAAATGTTATCTGATCCACCCCAAGATTTTATCACCAACACGCACCATACCCTTTGGTCATATGTATGATTTATTAGGGGCTATGTAGAAATACCTTATCACTATGAATCTGTGCATTATTTTTTATATAATAACAAATATACATTCATTTTATTACTGTTACAATGTAAATAGTTCTTAATGTAAAGTAAATATTTTTAGTTAATATTCAATTTAGAATTCTATTTTGATTAATTAATAGATTTTTGAGTTAAAAAATATTTTAATTAAATATTATTACTAAATTAATTTTTATTTAATAAAAATTTCCACATAGTTATTATGAATACGATAGTGATTTCAATTAAGGTTTGAAATCTATTTTTTTCACAACCCATGATTTTTCGATAAATGTATGTTTTTATTTTAAAAGTAAAAATTCACATATTTAGAAAATTATTTAGATAAAATGAATATTATTTTTTGAATCAGGACATCTAAATTATCCAATGGTGAATTTTTCATGATTTTTTGAGATAGTCAAATTTTTGGGTCAAAATTAAATACCTTTTAAATATATATTGTGTTTTATGAAATCATAATGACCCAATAGTGATGTAATAAAATATTATAGACATTATTTTTGTCCAATATATTTTTTACCATGAAAATATTGAGATAATAGTTTGGTTTTATTTATTTTACAATGCTTTAGTGGACCCTTCGGGAATTATAAATCATTTAGCATTTTTAAATTAATTTGCTTGAGAGTGTGACTCACCTCCACATAAGCAAGAATATTACTTTAAGATATTATAAATTTTCCTTATAAAATATTTTTTACACCACCCTTTTGAAAAAACCAGGGTAAACCCCAATTGATGGTTTGTGGTTTGTACTATTTTAGTGTGTGGTGACCCAAACATAAATAATAATGAATTTCCTCTCATTTCCTATATAACCCCACCCAATATTGCACTTACTCTTCACTAAAATTAATTAGAGCACGACCAGACCCTCCCATAATCTCTTTAGAATCCATCCAAGGCACCCCATTCTCTAAATATGCCTCTCTCAAGCCCCTCCCAATCATTTGGGATCACCCTTCAATGTTAGGGATTCATTCCTTTCTCAGTTTATCCAAGTTTCTGAATATTTTTATACCCTTTTATTTTCAATTATATATGTTTGGGTATTATTTTTAACCACCCCCATACTTTTCTATTTACGTTTTAATGATGAGAATTCCCTTTTCTCTCTCACTAATGCCACCCATGTACACCCATTACTATGCCTAAATTCCATAAGGAATTTCTCCCTCCTCATTTATATTCAAGAAAATATTCTATATTGTGAATCCAAATTCCATTACCATTTTTGGGACATGTATCTATATTACCCATTACTTTCCATTTCAGGTACATATGATGAGACACCACTTTATCTCTCATCAACGTTTTTATGAAATCTTATATCACGCCGTTATGATGCCGAAATTGTACCGCAATTTTCCATGCCAGAATCATTGTGTACTGCATACCGTTCCCATTACTATATCAACTGTATTCACCATTATGCACATTTAATTTTTGATGGGATATTCTCATGTATTAATTCCACATTATATTACCATGTAATAAATTATTATTTTTATTTAATCTACGTTGTATGATTTTGTGGCACAATTATGCATAAAATGAAAATATTAAAACGGTGCACCCTGATAGTGGTCCAATGAATTGGTTAAAAATTAGTATCAGGATACATGATATGAAATGAGGGTTTAAATGGTAATTCATGTTAAATGATGATTTACTGATGCTAATTTAATTCCAATGAAATTTTACTCATGCTCCATGTGCAATGATCCTTGGATCTTGCTAATAACATGTTAAGTGTTGTCACCACATTTCCATGTAATGATAATCAAGCTATATCTTGCCTTTAGGTTCATGTTTCTTTTATAATCCATTGATATGACTACTTCTTAAAATGTATTGAATTATTCTTGTTATTCCTTGTTTACTCTAATATCGCGCATTATAGGTCACCATTTTCTTATGCATTTCTTTGGGTTATCTAATGAAATGCTAAGTATGGAGGAATGTAGTGGTCATGTAAAGGAAGTTTTCTTTAAAGATGTGTGTTTTAGGTTTTAAGTCATTATGTAATGATCCTATTCCCTGAAGACACTAGACCTCTTTATAATACATGTTGAATAAAGTAAAGGTTTTTTGTAATAAATCAAGTTTACGTTTCTAACAAAAAAAATAGGGTTGTTATAGATATAGAAATACATACCTTCTTTCTATAATGATTATTTAAGAATGGGATCATTGCACATGCTTGCATATGGCCTACTATCTCCATGATTATAATGTTGATTAATGTTTCATAACTATACTTATTTATTGTTTTCAAATTATAATTCTTGTATAGACATGACATTTATTTATTAATCATATTTTTATTTATATTATATAATTAACCCTTTGACCATATATGACATTTTAAAGTTTATTTTGACCAATAAATAGAATTTTATAAAAACACCCAACGTAAAAAAAAATTATTTATGTTTTTTTCTACAAATAAATATTAGGTGAAATAAATGTAATGAAAAAATTAAAAAGATTCCCAATGATGTAAAAAAATAACATATAATTATTATATAGGATGTTAATGGACATTTAGTTTAATGTTATCTCAAGGTAAGGGATTATCATCTGACTTATTACATAAGTATGATAAATGTCACATTCACCACTTATATATTTTGTGTGATTTATCAACTGACCATTTATATATATTATATCATGATTTACATTATCATAATGGTTTTATGAAATTCATTTAAAATAATTCCTTCATGAGTTTAATGAATTAAAAAGATTCAATATGGTAAGGGATGTGTGGGTATGTTTAACGATTATTTTTGTCAAGACTAATACTAATTATTCTTCAATGGTATTTCAAGTAGAAGAAATTATTTGACCAATTTTCAATGAACACTTTAATTTTTTTATCATCTAGTAATTAATGAACATTCTCAAGTATTAGTTACATTCTATCCACTCTTTGGTGCTTAATGTTTTTAAAAAATATTTTTTTAAAAACCTAACTTCATTTATCTCTTTAGAATGAGAAACAATATTTTTCTAAAAACCATGCACTATTAAAATTCTTTCAAAAATGTTATTAAAATTAATTTATAAATACGTTTTTACATTTTTTTATATTTTATCAATATTTTTAATGAAATATTATTTACATTTTCCACACAATCCATTTTTCAAAACATTTTACCTTGAAAAGGGAATGTAATTTTTTACCTTCTAAAAAATTGATTGATTTACCTACCATCATTAGTTTGAATCCACCTTTGAATTTTTTGAATGGTTAGTTTGTTATGAAAAATATTTTTAATATTTATTATAAATGAAAATTTCTTTCAATTTTTTCAAAACAAATTTTTATTTTCCTCATGATTATTTTTAAATGATATTTTTATAATTTTCTATTCATTAATGAAAAAAACCCTTCATTTTATTTCACAGAGGGTATGTCGTATAGATTCCATCCTTAATCCACCTCTGGATGGTTTATGATTTATTTATCCAATGATAGTATTAAAATTCACTTACTTTAGTCTATCTTCCCCCATAGAAAAATTCAATCTCTTATAATAAATTAATTTGACCTAAATATCCATATACATTATCATGGATATCACTATTGCATAAACCATATAAAATTTTATATTCCATGTCTTGTTTGACAATTATCTAATTATTGGAAAAAAATATAGATAATTATGTATTCTTTATTCAATACAGTTATTTTATAAGGGGTATTATATATTTTTATTATTCTTGAGGAGGTATGTTTTTTACTAGTATAATGTGGGTGGGACCTGGTTAAATTTATCCCCTTGATGCATCATATATTTCTAGGGATGAGTTATTTCGCTCACATATTTAGATGAGTTTTACAAATAAAATCTAAACAATATTTATAATGGTATTAATTGTAAGGTATAATGTACCTAAGAAACATTACATCCAATAATCATGAATTTCACTCATATTAGTTTTAGTTTTTATTAAACCCTGAGTGTTTTTGTCGATATATATATGTATACATTTAATTTTCTATTATTTAGATGGAATTGTTTTTAATTTCTTACAATCCCATATTTATTTTTCCTACTATTTTTATTTGGATGGAATGTGTTCATATATTTAACTTCAAATATTTTCTATACTCATTGATTTGTTATTTCTTCTGCTACATTTTTATTTAAAAATTCATTTGCGCTCACCCTTATTATGTTTTTTCCCCAGAAATCCATGAAGCATGTTATGAAACATATGTATGGATTCACTAGATGGAATAAGGTTATCATGAAAAATAATTAATTGGAATAAATAATAAATAATTTTATTGTAGTTAGTGTATTAATTTGTGTTACAATAAACATTTATGTATCTAGAATAATGAGACCACTAAACTGATGTGTACTTTCGAGATTGTTTTCGTGTAACCATTCCAATGTAATTAGTATCAGACACCAAATCCATTCAATCTATCCTTAGGGTGCTTTAGTAAGTTCATTGGATGTTAACAGAAACCATGGGAACTAGATTTAAGAAAAAATTATGTTATAGAACATGACTATTGGGTAAATGTTATGGATAATAATATAATAACATAATAGAAATTTGGTAAGGTAGAGATTATGTGGGTATTATAGAAATACATAATGGTGTGGATAGTATTGGTGGACGTTGTTCTGGAACACATATAACTAGGAGTAATAACTATGACAATGTTTTCCTAGCCTGACTCCGGGTAACCTGGTATATGAAAATGGGTCGTACTTTGAAACTACATTGAGAATCCTTAGAGATATGCCTATGAGAATCCATGTTTCCTTTTCAAAAAATTATAAAGTATTTGGGAAATGAATGAATGTGGTTCTATATTGGGATTTTTAGATTGAAAATATGGTATCATTATTTGGAAAACCTATAGATAATATTATTAATAAATACTTGAACAAGGAAAAACCAATGATAAAATAAAACTAATAAATTATTCACATGTCGAGGTTGTATTAAAAATCATAGTTAAATAGATAATTATTGATTAAAATATTTTCTAGGATTCCAATAATATAAATTTTGTAAATTTATTTAATATGGATTTAGAATATTGTAACATGTGTTCCAGGAGACAAAGAAACATGTTCAAAAAGGCCACGGGTCATGAACGAATAAACTAAGGATGATAATGGTTTCATGCCAACCACTGACCTCAACAATGTCCCGGTCAATTTTTCACAGTTTTATTTAAAAAATGGATGAATAAATTCCAGTAATGATTCAGTAGTATCACTTTTTAGTATTAAATTTTAATATATGGCCCTTTTTGGTTATGGAATAAAGTAAAAGACAACTAGTTATACTTGTCACTCTTTTATTGCCCTTATGATCCCTTCAATGTTTAGTCTACTATATTTGGAATAAAAATTCCTAATTAGAAATAAATTTTTTGGAGTAACAGAATGTATTATAATTCTATATATACATAACTAAATGTTAGGATTTATTATATGAAATTTAATCCTATCTTGTGAGAGTATTTCCTTATATCCTTGGTTAGTAAAATAATTAGTCAATATTAGGAATATGATCAAAAAATTGTTCTCCTAATACCATATTTTATTTACTGACTAATGACCTTATAAATCATCTATATATGAATGATTTAAGGACCTCCATAATCTATTTACCATTCCAATTTATTCATTGAAGACCTCATTTACTCCCTGTAAATATTTATGATTTTCCTCCATGTACTTAGACCTACTTTCCATTGATAGTCTCTAACTTAGACACCTAGATACATGGTTGTCTATGTGGTCATTGTACATTCCATTATCTTATTTATAAAGGATGACTAATGAACCATTATCAAAATGTTGGATTTCAGACATAGGAAATATAAAAAAATAAATCACCATGATCTATTTTAAATTGTGAGGACATAATTTAATTAAGGTGGAGATAATGTAACACCTTAAAATTCTAAATTAATAACCTTGTATTTGATTGAGTGTATATCATGTAGCACCAATCATGTAAGGTAATATAATATTCAGACACATTAAAATATTTTTACTAATTAAACAATATTTTATATATTTCAAGGCATGAAACACGCAATTAACTTGTGTTACACGCTAGATATACTTTCTTCAATGGCTTGTGTTAAACACTAGACCACGTTTTCTCAAACAATAATATATTATAATGAGATATAAACTAGATTTTAAATAATTTGTTATAAATAATAATAAATGACATTTAAAAATTATGTTTTATAATAAAATGTAATGAATTAAGTGGTTAAAAATTATTTTTAAATTAATATATGAAGAAATTTAATATAAAGTGAATATTTTATTAAAAAAAATTAGTGCTATTTTCTTACGCTACTAGATAAATATAATTACAATTATTTGAAGATATTAATTTAATATACATATATATTTTATCTATTAAAATATAGTTTATATTAATCCATTAGGATTGATTGGAACAAGATAAGAACAAACTCTTTTTTACATACAAAATCATATATTTTTATCAAAAGAATTTTATGGCCTATTAATAGAGAGACCGTTTTAAATATAAATTATGAAAAAATAAATTATTTAGTTAGTCAAAATAATCTTCATATTTCAAATAGAAACATAATAATTTGTATTGCATTATTTTTTGATATTTTTCATAAATAGTTCATTATTTTTAATGAGTAGTTAAAAATATTGATTTTTTTTTTTGAAAACATATTTTCATATAATTTTTTGTTTGGATATATTAATATTTAAATTGTTTGAATGTTTATTTATAATATATTTTAATCAATTAATAAAATGTATGTTATTGGAATAATTTTCTATGTAAAATTTATTACTAAAAAATTGAAGACATTCAGACATTTTCACATTAAAACCTCGCATTGTCATCCCACCTTCGTGATGAATTTTAGCATAATTTATATAACTTATTAGATTAATATTTCAAAAAAATTATTCCATATTTTTAATCATCATATTTTTTTTAAAATAATAACAAAATTTTTTAAAAAAAAATGATAAGTGAAAGTTATTGAAATTATTAATAATGATTAAGGTTAAATTAAATTTAATATGGGATTAAACCTTAACATTAAGTCCCAAAACTACCAATAAATTTTTAAATATTCCTTTTTCCTGCCTTATATCATCCAGATAATTTATTTTATCGAATTGGGTACTTTATTTTATCCAATTTCTACATGAACAATGTTCATGTAATTCCCTTGTCAAAATATTACCTGAGTGTCCTCCTCCTCCAATATAAAAGGATATCATTTCATCCAACATACACTCACCTATCAAGAACCATTGGCCGGACCATGATCTACCCAAATAGATCCTCATCATCTATACCCTAATATTTGAATTTTCCCCTTGTTCTAAATGAAATCCATGAAATATTATGGTCCAATGAAAAGGAGTTACCTGATTAAGAGTTATATCTTTTCTAAATCATTTTTGTTTTGTTTCCATTTTACAAAAACTAAACACTTATTAATATATTATTGTCCTAAAAAATAGAATAATATATATAATATGTTTTTGTTATTATAAGAGTTTTTACAACAGTTATACACAACTCCATCTAATGGGTAGAAATCATTAAGTTTCCCTATATGTAGAACTAATGCCTCATGAATTGAAGACAATTAATTTTTAATTTACCACCTATTATGGTAGCCATAATTAAGGAAACTATTTTTATATATGATATTTATTTTTTATTTTTACTTTATTCACCATTTTAATACAAATACCATTAATTCTTTCAATTTTTTGTTAATACGATAACATCATTTGAGGAATTACGAACTACCTCCCCCCTCAACGAGATTTTATTCCTTCATAGAACACATGTAATGTATAATTTATGGTTATAATTAATAATATGGTGCATTCACAACATATATATGATACTAATGAGATAATAAACTTTCTGGATATATATATATATATATATATATATATCACTTTCTTTATTATCCTTTCACACACATAAAAAGTGACAATGTTTTTCTTGAACGTGCGGACTATGACCTCCTTGATAGGATGTGATTTCTTTTTCATAACAATAGTGATATATATAAGAATATCTGATTAAATAAATTTTTATTTAGTGTATAATTATTATTTTGAAAAAATATAGTGGTACCTACCTTCTTTAGAGAACGATCACTGAAAAAATGGGAACGTTACTCAGGCATATGTACAACTTACCGTCTCTAGGACTGTTACATTGATTCAATTTGAATAAAAATATTAATTGAATTTATCATAAAAATATAATTTATATAAATATATGGTTATTATATCATGATTAGTATTCGTTATATATTATATAATGACCCCTTTGACCATAGTTGACCTACCAATGTTTATTTTGAAACAAAACAAATTTGGTCAAAAAAAATTGATGTAAACATAATTGTTTAAGTAGTTTTCTATAAAAAGTAATAATTTCAGTAAATGTATGTACAAACATGAAACTTTTTTCTTCATAAGGTTGAAAATTGAAATAAGATTATTATACAATATTACAAATTCAATACACATGAAAAGAAACTCATTCTAAGGGATTCTCATCACAATTTTTACATCTAAGAGATAATTTTCATGTTCACCACTTACATATTTGATTGGTGTATATACATCCCATAATAATATATTATATAATGATTTCATTTTTCGTAATTGTTTTTATGAATTTCATTTAATATTATCTTATCATGATTTTTATGATTAAAAATTATTTGAAATGGTATTGGATTCTTTGTGAGGTTTAAAATTTATTTACCCAAGAATAATACTAATGATCTAACAATGTTATTTCTATTAGAGAAAATTATATTTACATTGTTCTATAAACCCGTTGATTTTCCAATCTTCTGGTAATTAATCACCATTTTCAAGTACTATCACCATTTTCAACTCTTTTTTACTCAAACTATTTAAATTTTTTTATGAAAACCCAACATCATTTTTCTCTTTAATCAGATAAACTATTTTCTTATAAATACCATGTTTTATTATAATATTTTAAAAAATTATTTTAAAAATAATTGGTAAATATATTGTTACCATTTTTTCTTTTTTCAAATTTTTCAATGTAATCTTCATTTCACTTTTCAAAAACCAAATTTCTCTTAACGTTTTACCATGAAAAATTAATGTACATTATACATTTTATGACATGTATGGATTCACATGTTGTAATTCCTTAGATGCCTCCTTTTAAATTTTATATGTTATTTTTAAAGAAAATGTTTTTGAAACTGATTTTTAAATAAAATTTATTTTAAAACCTTTTCAAACAAATGAATATTTTCATGAAGAATGTTTTTAAAATATATTTTTATTATTTTTATATTAATAAATGACAAAAACAATTTTATTTAATCCACATGGTGAATATTTTCTTGATACTATCCTGAAACATCCACTAGATGGTTTATGGTTTATTTATACAAGGATAGTATTAACATTCTCATCCTTGATTAATATAGTCCATTTAAAATAATATATATCATATGATCATTGATTTTTACAAAATTATCCATTACATATATCATGGATATGAATATTAAAAAACAATATACCAGTTTTATATGATTTCTACATTGATAGTAATTTATTATTTGGGGATATATTTATAATTCCGTGTTCTTTGTTCAATAAAGTTATTTGATAAAGAATATAATTTATTTTGATTAGTCAATGTGAGGAATGTTTTGAACTAGTACAACATGGGTGGGTCATGGTGATTTAAATCTTTTAGATGCATCAGTAGTCTCATGCGATGAGTCATTGGTTATGTCTCTATATATCGGGCTTACACGATATTTTTTAAACTATCATGTGAATGGTTTTTATGTTAAAGTTTCCATGTACCATGGAATCATGGAGTACAATAATCAAGAATTCCTCCATATTTGTTTTAGTTGATATTCATCCATGATATTTTTAATCTTTGTATCTATGTAAACCATTAATTTTTAGTTATTTAGATTGAATGTGTTTAAGTTTATTACCATTCAATATTTATTTTTTTTTATCTTGTCATTTGGGTGGAATGTTTTTAGTTATTTACCATTTTATATCGACAATTCTCAATGACTCATTATTGCTTCTATTAGATTTTTTCCATACTAGGCATTTGAGCCCACACATATTATATTTATCTCCCCATGAGTCCAAGAAGTGTTCTATGAAATATATGTAGGGAATCAATATATGAAATAAAGTTACCCCATATGTTTTTAATTTCTAAATAAGAAAAAATAGTTGTGTTGTAATTACATTTGTAATACCATAATCATTTATTTAACTTGTTTACCAAGAATAATAAATTGATTGGTCCTTCTAGGCTTGATACATTGTAATCATGATAAGGTAATTAATAGGTGACACTGACTCAAAGGTATGTATGTTCAGGGCATAATAAGAGAATTACTACATGTAGATGGAGCCATGTCATACAAATTTGCGCATTTTTGGTGGTGTCTTTTGAGACAAACATGAATCCAGTTTTCGTAGTCATGACACAAAAATATGTCTTCAACCAGATTCTACCACATGGTATATACTTGATCCTATCATATCCCTAACCCTTCAGGTTATATGGTATTAGATCTACTTCATTCAGCCTCAGCCTATAGAGAATCTCGGTATGGATGAGATGGATTTCAGTCCTTATGTCTTCTAGGAAACAGTTGAATTTCACACAATTGATCTACCATGTGAAGAAATGTGAATGGATGTTTCATTCATGAGGAAGTTATTATCTTCTATGAATAATGATAATATTTCCCAGTATTATTCTTATGGAAACTCCTCATCCTATATAGTATATATGGATGCTACTTCTATTTCAAACTAGAGAGGGATGCTCAAGTACTCTATGAGGGTCTAAAAAATCTCATCTAATATTATGATGGCCTCAATGATCGAGAGCCTATACTGAGTTCTATTGAGGTTCTTCAATACATCGTAATTCCATTCTAAATTCACATTTCTTCCCATATGGGGTTTATCATTATAATGAAATTATATGTGATTACCTAGTGGAATCACTAGATTATAAATGATGCTAGAAATGTCCTCCTAATTTGAATAATTTACCAAGAGAAATAAGGGTTAACTATCATCTGTACATGGAATGGAATTACTTATATGTGTAACATCATTATGCAACCACATCAATCATTCATAGTAAATTTTCATGTTCATCAATAGTGGCATGCATGATAAAGTATTATAGGAGGACTGTGTTTGACGAGCTCCGGGTAGACCCTACTTTCTTTTTTAAGTAGCTTCCCAGACATGGCATCTAGTTTTCGCCTCAATATTCCAATGGTTCACATGTCCTTTACTTATTTATCGATGACATTGGCCAATGAAGCATGGAGGGATTTATTAATAATCATTTTCATCAAAGAAAATGAAGTTATCTAACCAGTTAATGTTATTCATATAGTAATAACCATGATCATAATCAGGGAAATTATCTAAAAATAAAGAAGACCCTTATTTCAATTCCCATATCTTGAGACCTGAAATCATTAAGGGTACAGATCTATTTAACACCATTGGAGAAGTTTTATTTCTCAGGTTCTATTTATGCCTACACATTCAAGACATATAAATCTTTGATAAAGGCTTAGAAGGGGTAACATGTTAACGTACAGAATCTTTAGATGGTTTGGGTCAGCCCATGTGGGTATATATGATTCCATGGGAATGAGAGAATGCACTACAATCTAACCAGTCATCATACTTATGAGTGTATTTGTTGTAAATATGATTTCATTCACCATAACCATCATTGTATATCATGATCCTGATATAGATGTGTTTCACATGTAGAAAGGAATTTCCCAACATGAAAAAATATATGTACACATGGTTTGGAGGCCAGAACATTAACAAAATACTTTTTTAAATGGTATGTCCATGGATCATGAGGTAATATATATAGCCAGGGAGATTAGTGATCTTATTATCATATGGTCTCTTGCACTATAGCAACAAAAAAATTCCATTTTAAAATGAACTATGAAAATTATCTAAAATATACACATCCTTGAAGGAATACATCTGGTTTCTCCTTTCTAGGAACGGTACCCTAGAATCCTTTCCCAAATGGGGGATGAAGCCTATTATGGGGATGGAGTCACAATATAATTCTTATGTAGAAATTATTGATGAGATGGTGACTTTCTATTCTACACTAGGTGAGGCTGCTAGCCACAGTTAGGTTGTACTAGATAAGGCTCTTCCAGAAATTGATCTAGTGATGTTCATGACTCTACATATACTATAGAGGCATTCATGTACTCGATGTATTTTTTTACTGAATCTATAATAGTAAATGGTAATTCCTTTTTGAAATTCTACAAGGCTTCCTGTACGTGATGATTTTTTTCACTGAAAATCCAAAGAACCCCCTATTTTGTTTTGAGTGATGAGGGTGGGGAAAATTATATCTGAATGTTCCCTTTAAAAATCATTAGTTTCTACTTGTAGTTATCCAAATATTTTGTGAATATGTGAGGACCTTCCACCATTAAAAATATTTACAGTGAACACATCTGGAAGCTTCATACATTTGAATATTACAAAAAATATCATCTTTCACATGTTGGTGCTTAATTGGATGAGAAACTGTATAAAGCGGTCCACCCATCAACTAATAGAACCATTTAGAAAATTGTAGTTATTTTCAGAAACAGTGCCTTCTAGTGTTAGCAAAATACATTAGATCATTGTGGGCTCGTGCTGCTATTCGGATTAACAACATAGGCATGAACCATTAGATTATTTTGTCCTGATATTGCAGTTTCTTTCCCATCATATTGAGGGGGATGTAGGATTCTTGATGTTTTGGTGTACTCCCAATTTGTTTAATCCTTCTAGCTATGTATATCAATTATGTGGGAT
Source organism: Viscum album (assembly GCA_963277665.1). Lineage (NCBI taxonomy): Eukaryota > Viridiplantae > Streptophyta > Magnoliopsida > Santalales > Viscaceae > Viscum > Viscum album. The sequence continues at coordinate 105,671,609 of OY728141.1, forward strand.
TACCACCTATCATGATTCCAAATTATTGGGGTGATCACTGAGAGTGGATATATTATCTTGTTGTAGGTTCCTATATTATCAATCATCCCTAATCACAATGGTATTTAAAGGATAATCAACATGATCATATGTCCCAGTTCCTCAGAGAGATTCATGTAAAGTATCATGATGTGGGACATGAGAAAAGCTATCACAACTATTTGGAGCACTTGGCGATGCATAATGTGGTTTATTATGATAAACATTTGTCTCTACCATCTCAGGAATAAAGGTATTATTGGATCTAATTGGGATAAAATGGTTCATAATGAATTCATGAAACCACTAATGACCTTTAAGAAACGGAATGGTATTCTATCGAGGAGTCTAATAATATGGGAGCCTCTTAGTAAGGAGTTCCTTAATAATCTTCTTATGATCCTCAACTATCAGGAGAAAGGTGGAAACTATTGGATTGAACTTGGTCTTCATCTATACATCAGATATATCAGATATCTCGAGAGGACCCTTTTTCCTTATTAGTGCCTCCATTGACATGCAATGATGTAGATATTTTCCTTTGTCCTATTTTATAGATTTTCATGCGAGTGTGGACACCCGTGTGTGGGTAAGATAATACAACATTTCCAAAAGTAAAATATTATCCATATCATAACTATTTCTAGAGTCCCAATCCTTATATATAATTGGGAAGAACGTATTCACCATCACGAAAATCAGAGGTAAATCCTCAACATCAATAGGTGGGTTCTGCTCTGGTACGATGCAACTGAAGTGGAGAGCATCACACAATCTCTAATCCCAAATCTACACATGATTTTTTCCATCTTCAATAGTTCTATATAGCACTGTGAATCTCTTAAAACATCAATGTTTGAGGGTCTATTTTTAGCTGAGTGACATGGGGTGTTAAGCCACTGGTTGTGCTTCCAATTCAACCATGAATAACTACTAGTTAATGTCACCTCAATGACCATATCTTCTTATATAGATCAATTGATAGTCACATATGAGGAAAAACATGATCCATATAGTTTATTGAAATTTCATAACCTGGTCCTTGATGAGGGACTATGGGATATCATATTTGGGAGATGCATTCGGCCAGAATATCACTGTCAACTATTTGATGGCTAGTGTATCCCCTTTAAATTCCTGATTATATGAGTGGTCTAGAACTAGTTTCTCCAAATAATCATTTTGTTATGTAAAAGGAATTTTTGGTGGTATTGATGTTGGGTTGTGTAGTGTTTTTAGGTCTCATGGAGGAACATTTTTATGATTCAAATGTTTGATATTTTTTGGGGAACCCATCAAGGGCTGTGATGAATGTATCATCGCATAAGTATAGGACTAGTTTTTCTGCATTTCCTCAATTTAAAGGGAATTATCACTAATATAATATTATTCTAGATGCTCAAAATCTATCATATTACAGAATATCTCTCCATGATCTCAAGTAGACATAGATAATGAATCATTTGACGATAGAGATGACTACACTATTAGAGATAAGGAGGGATCCAAATCTTCCTCCAACTTCATCTACCTACAATGGGATTTGTGAATTGTTAAATATAAATATCCATGATGATGAAAATAATATTTTGGGATCCACCCCCAAGGATATAATTCAGATGAATGTGGTGAATGTTCCATCATAAAATCACATTTATCCTTAATATAGGATAAGTGAAAAGGAATGTAAATTACATGGCGATTTCCTTCATTTTTTCTTCTAATATGTTGGTTCATCATTCAATTTAATTTTATTATTTTAGGGTAGGTATGTTATTTAGTATGAGTAGGAATTTTGTGATGGTTGGTGATATCATGGGGAGGACCCCCTTTATGGTGATCTAGGATACATGGATGACCTCTTAATTATTTTTTGTAGGAGTGGGGATGAATTAAAATATGTATATTGACGAAGTACATTGTGAAATTTATATGTACAGTGGGAACATAGGGAGGAACTCAGTGCTGGATTTCGAAGTAGGGGGGATCTATTCATGAACTAGAAAGGACACAAGGAAATCCTTCATATCGTGAATCACATGTTTGGGGACAAAATATAGAAAAGATGTTGATGCAGAGAGGATGGCATCCAATATGATAGTGTCTTATGTAGGTTGGACCACCACATGAGATAGGAATAGTGAATGGATGACCATAACATTGATGGGATATGGCATGGGTATGGCCTCCCTGTTGACTGTTTGTTTCAGCATGGGGATGACCTCTATACTGGATTTTGATGAAGAGGGAGGATGTCTGCATTGAATAATGGTATGAACATATAGAGGAATTACATTTAGATTGTGTGAATGGGGAGATCATCTAATTTGGTTGTAAATAGTATGGGGAGGTTTGGTATATATAATCTCATCATCATGAGGTAGATAATAATGACAGTTTGTTGTGCCGATGATTGAAAGAGTAATCTAGACCTTCTTATGGTGTGGAATTGGGAACCATACTAGAGGAGAAAATATGGGACATTTATCATTATTTTTTTGGAGTTTGATGAATGATATGGTGGTGGATGAAGCTATTGGAGCTATGGGAGATGTCTCCACTTAACTACCATTATTTTGACATCCTGTCCAATGATAAGATCGAGTGATTCTGACTAAGTAAGGGAGGGTAGAGGTATAATCCAAATTTTACATACCATAGGGGACAAGTCATTTATAGAAAAGGATAGGATTAGTGGTACCCCTTATTTTCATGTCTCAATAGATATTCAAAGCTATGGTGGTTCAAGAATCCCCCACATCCTCGGCCAAGGGGAGTGAGTAATAAGATAAATTAATAGAGAGGCCTCAAAGTGATAATCTATTGAAGTGGGGAGTAGTGCATCCATATGCAGCACCTGAAGGTAGTGGTGTCAATGAGGTGTTCAAGCCTTCAGGTCCAATGGATCCATACCTTTTTGGAATGACATCCTCATTCTCGTACCAAAATACTAGAGTGTTTGTAACCATCCTATTAATGATATTCAAGGATGAGACAGGGATTTAGTACCCATTATTTTTTGGTGTAGCAGATATCAAGGAAGAGGTAATGTCATGTGGGTTTGTTTTTTTGACAGTTCTATTTCCCCAATTTTTGTGAGCATTGGGTGACTGGTTTCTTATATCATGAAAACGAAAAACAAGAGGATTCACCTTCTAGTACAAAAGATGGACTGATATTCCCATTTTTCCTATATCATTCAATACTCCATGTTCAATGAGATTGATAAATATATATCCACCTTGGCGATGTGGGAAGCTAAAATTTCCAATGATTATCCACCCTAATTTTTAGTGAGTCCCATGAAGGGACCACTCTATTCTTAGTGGGTCTTGGAACCAGATAGCTAGATATGGTAACATACTACACCATAGATGTTTCAAACTCAACTAATATTCATATTGAGATGAATAGTTTCATTGATGGCTAACCATTTATGTTGGGGTCCCGACATCAGTAGCATCCATGTATAATCATTGGTCTGATGAAACACACTGAAATTTTTTTGTACATGAAGGATAAAATCGTCATGTTGGATTCACCATTTCTCTTCTCGACACATTATCCAAAGGATTACACCAATTTATGAACGACTCACACTAGTGTCACAATATGTGTGACCCCATATTCTCAATATCTAATTATGGGTGTCTTTCTTCACATTCAATGAAAAAAATTTCTCCTTTATTGAATGAGACGATGGGGTGTAGGTTCCTCCTTCCATAGATTCCTCCATGGAACTAATCACCTATTCTGGGTATGCCTAATATATTTGAATGGTTTTAATGAAACACAATATTTGTTCCATTTATTTGTGAATATTATTTTATAACACAACTAATTTCTGGGAATTCCAATGGATATTGATAGGGATTTATCGTTCATTCTAAAGAGTATTCACATTGGGAATTACTGGAATATTTGTATTCATGGAACATTGGACACCTTTATTCTTCCCCATCAGATGGAATCCTATGGAGGCATCATAAGTATGAAAACCAATGCATCCTATGTAGTTCATGACGTTTCTAATCTCAAGTGGGATACCATCCAACTCATTCACCTCATACATCCCATTTTTAGCATGAGCTATCTGAAATCGTGGGGGAATATCTTACAAGGCATTCCACTCATGCATCTCATGTTGATCATGAGGAAGAATTAGGAAACAAGTCATGAGCTTATCATCATGAGGAGAATGAAAATAACTATTCATAAATCCCTATGGTTGTGGATCATGGAATTTAAACCATATAAGGGAGAACTGTGTTTTACCATTTTTTAGGATCCAATCTCAAAGTTGATTTCAATATAATAAATATTGGAGGAAATGATGAAAAAAACCATAGTTCAATGTCACAATTTAAATTCACGTGATATTAATGGATAAAGTAGTTTTAGCTCCTTTGGTATGGATTATCACACCATTAAAGGATCTTCGAAAATGGATTATAATGTTATTAGGAATTGATGATACCCTTTGATAAAGGATTCCACTAGGTTGGGTGGTGTGGGTCTTATTTATGTGAATTTCCCATCTTAAGAGGAATTCTCTTATTTAGATGGTATGGGGATTATACATGGGACTTAAGCTTCACAAGATGATTTAACATGGTTGGATTGTGTGAGGATTAATCATGTTAACATCCCTTCATAAGAGGATTTCTCTTTAGTTGGATCATGTGGGGATAATCCATTGGAGTAGCCTTTTGAAAAATGTTTCCACTTTGGTGTGTGGAGTAGGGATTATGTATTGGATATTACCGTTAAAAGAGGATTTCAATTTCCTTGGTGTTGTGGGGATTATGCATTGGATATACCCTTCATAAAAGGATTACTCATGGTTTGTTGGTGTGGGGATTAATCATGGGATCTTCTCTAATTCATAGGATTTAACATTTCTAGATTGTGCGTGGATTATGAAGGAGATATTACCATTAGGAAACAAAAGAGGTTTTGTATCATAGTAAATGGAATTATATTACCTATATGTGGTTTCATGGGGAAAGCTATGGTGGACATGGATGGATTTGATGTAGATAATGTAGCAGATGGGGAAGATGGGCTATTTGGTGCCTAGTTTTGGGTTTGGACCTCATGGAGCCACCCTATGTATCATAGTTATTTGACAATAAAAATACCATGTAGTTTGGAAAAGATATAGGCATAGAACCTAAAATAGGCCTTTTGGATGGGTCTTATTCAATCAATTTACCCATTTTTAGGGGAGAATTATTTGGGAAATTTTTTTATGGAGAACACCCATGGGATTTTTATGGTTGGGGATTACTCATAGAAGCTCGTTATTGGATGACGGGGAATAGGAATTCTTCTAGGAAGTATACCCATTGGGTGAGTTAAAATATGTTAAGGTCCCTACATACCTCTCTGAAAATGTGAGTCATCCTATTTTTAAAAAGTAATTGTAATTAGTAGACATGACACTCATGTAATGGATGATTCACCTATGAGTAATGGTGTGCAGATTATGAAAGGAAGGTTCCCATAGAGGATTACATTCCATTTTGGGAGAACCTTATTCCATGTGAGTTTATTATCATTCCTTATGAGTCTAGGAAGTGTGGAGAACATCCCTTATTTAACACCCATGGCGCATCCTTCACCTTTAACACCAGGTATGGTTGCAGTTTAAAATCATTTGTTGAGGATTTTGGAGCTAGGATGTTTTCAGTCATGAAGCATGGACATGGGGGACTCAGCCCTTTCCCCTTGAGAAAAAATAGATATAATTCAAGCACCCTTTGGTGGTGAATGACGATAGCAATTTCATGATGTAATATGTAGAGTAGTGGTCAATCACATTATCCACTTTACCATTCCTATGTTGATAAGAAAAATGTGTTAGTATACCTTGGTAAGAATCAAAAGTTGAATATGGATCACCAGATACACGTGAATTGGAATGTTCCTTGAGAATGGAAGGAATATCTCAATTTGAGACTTGATATTAAACTGGACTAATATTGGATTGGTGTGCGGGCTATCTACAACACCCCATGATTTCATAGTACATTATATCTTCAGTGTAATCTAATAGCTTGCACCACATGCAACACCTAGATTGAGCACAACGCGGCATACCAAACTAGCCGTTAAAAAAGCAGTTATGAATAGTATTAATTGAATTTTGAATTTCATATACTATATAAAATTTAAGAATCCATATTATGTGTTTGTTAGACATAATATAAGAACAAATTCATTTTTTTCAAATAAAATATGTTTTTTCTAAAATGAAATTTTACTGCCTTTTAATGGAGAAAAATTTTTAAATCCAATATTTCACTATTTTATATATTAAATTTGATAAAATAAAATTCTTATTTAGAGTCAGGACATAAAAATTTAGTTTCAATACATATTCGATCTTTTTCTAAGGACTTTCATATTTGGGTGAATAGTGAAAAATACAAAATTTTAACTAAATATTATTTCAATAAAAATAATGTATTGGGATAAATTATACATTATAATGGGTTGTAAGTATAATTAGATTATATTTTTCTTATTTAATACAATTTTGGTCATTATAAGAAATTTTACATTTAAATTTGACATAAACACATATCAATATTATGATAGTTTTTACTTTTTTAAAAAACCTTCTTTTTGGTTTTGGTAATGAGAATTATTTTTAAATTAACAAATGAAACATAAATGTTTTTATTTTGGTAAAATAGTCTTCATTTTTGAATTTATGATATCAAAATTAGCTTAGGGAGAATTGTTTCGTATTTTTTAGTAATCTTTCAATTTTTGATGAATGCTGAAAGACATTGCATTATTGTTCAAAACCGACAATTTAATTTAGTAATTAATTATTTTATTTTATTTTATTTTAGGTCAAAATAGAACAAAATACATATATATGTTAAATATAATTCATTGGTGTAATTTTAAAATAACTTTAGATATATAAAATTTTATTTAACCATTTACTGTTTTTTACTCATCTTCTAAGAGAATTTGAAAAATTGATTAAAACATAATTTTACCACTTCTGTGCGTTGAATTTAAAAAAAATTAGAGACATAGTTAACCTCATTAAGTAAAATTTGGTTCAATAATATGAAAATATTTCTTTTTTGAAGAATAACTTTTCACATTTATTTACCACAGTTAAAAGTAAATAATGTAATTAATGGTAAAATGATATTATAAATACCCTTACACGTGTCCTAATTCAGTTGTATTAGAGTAATTCGACAAAAAACGACCTTATTAATAAAATATTATACTTTAGGTCCATTTTTATTAGATTAAGTAATTTTTTTTATTTAATTTAAAAATTGTTAAAACTGTTAAATTCATGTTTTTATAAATAAAACATTTTTAATATAGGGTTATACATAATATTAATTAGAATATAAATATTCATTATAAAGATAAAAAGATTTCCAACATAATGGTATTTTATTTTCGTTTTTTAGACATTAAATAATTAAATTTATTTATGACACAATGATGATGCAGTAATTATCTTATTAATGAAATATTAAAATAATTGAAATTATAAATACCCAAATAAATTTAATTTGAGACTTTTGATGAATTAAAAATAAATATAGGTTAATATGACATGTTAGGGTTGATTAAATAAATTATTTTCGAAGTAATCATGCTGTTATGCTTTTAACCAAAAACAAATACCAAATAGTGTCAAAATTGACATAAAAGAGTTTTATAAAAAAATAATATATTATTGGTTGATATAATATTCCTAAAAATATAAGGTTCGCAAAATGGCATAAATAATGATCTATATTCTTTTAATTAACCACTTTAGGTTATCTTTGATGTTTAGAGTAAGTTTATTAACCATATAATGTAAGAATACAAGAAGACATGGTAAAAGTTAAACTATTTAACTAAGAGTTAAATGTAAAAGATATGATTAAAATGGTACCCTAAACAAGTCTAAAACCTATTGGATGAGAAGATTTTGATCCATAACTACCTATGTCTCGAAATAAATTCAATTGGAGCCATTATAAACCTAAAATCATTTATAATAAAATAATATGTTTAATGTTTCCTAAAGTGCCACTCCTCCCCCTTAAAAAAGACCTCACCTCTAGCCCATTACTCACAAATCTCAAGACCCTTGACTCTTCAATAATCTGCCCAAATAATCTCTCTAGATCCCTCTATTAAACCTAAAATCCTCACCTTAGGTAGAAGGCACTTCAAAAAATCATTTAGGATCAAACCAAAGAGAGTTACCCAATTTTAAGGCAATGTCTTCCCTAAAGATATCTTCTTTTATATTACTTCCCAAACCCCCTAAACTTTTTTTATTACTTTATTTAATAACCAAACCAACATTCTCAATATAATAGGTTTTTTTCATGGAAATTATTTGTGCTAGTCCTACACACACCTCCATCTAATGGGAAAAGAACACACTGTTTCTGTGGACGACAAACTAATGACTCAGGAAACGATGATTGTTCAATTATCTCCTGCCACCTATTATGGTGGACATTTAGATGAAAATATATTAATTTATTATTTTTATTATTTTTATATTGTTTCTATGCTTCTGTATTTTTCATTTATATAATACCGTTATGGTTTCCATAATGGGTAAATGCAATAATTTCATTTGAAGAAGTGCGGACTACCGCCCCCTCAAAATGATATGACACGTTTATGCCATATGTGGAATGTATAAAGGATGGAGTCACTAAAATTATATATGATATTATACTTTAATTATAATATACCAATGTATAATTAAGTATTCATTCAATTAAAATAGGACTAAGAAATGAAAGTAGCATTCATGTGTACGTACAACTTACTATCTCCATGAACGATGCATTTCATTTCTTGTCTCCACATATTATGTAAATTTATAAATACATATATATACTGGATATCAATTATATTTATGATATCTAAATAATGAATATCATTCTATATATAAAGTACATTTTATCACATGGACATCATGATATTATAAAAAGTTTTCTTTTGACTCAAGTAACAAATATCAATATAATGACCTTTATTAACTTAAATAAGAACTTAATCTATATATCATGAAAATAAGTGATATAAAAGAAATAATATATTTGAATAATGTTATTAAGAGAGGAGAAAAAACTTTAGTTTGTTATTCAGGTTAATAAAGAACGAATGGGTCAAGTCAGACACAAGGTAAGGTTTAGTTCCACAATCCCTTTATTATCCAAGGATGTTTTTACATAAATATCTACTTGGACATATTTATTATCCATGTACATGTTTCAAAAATGAGTTTTCAAATGTATTATTTTAAGGGACCTTTTTACTAAAATTCCCTTCTAAATGTTTTAATGATTTATTCTTCAAATCCTTTCTCATTAATGTCCATGTTTTCAAAATTGTTTTAATGATTTACTTATATGGACATGAATATTTTAAAATGTTAATTACTTTCAATTTTTTCTAAGTGATATGGGAAACATTGATTAAAAACTATATTTCAAATGAATTTCTTCATAAATTATGAATCTTTTAAATGATTTCATGAAAAATGGATATTTCTCTCATATATTTTTACTGATCATGTTCATATATGTCAACATCATTTTCGTGATCTTAATCTTGTTTGGGGTAGATTTATTATGATAAATATATTCCATATTGTGTTTACGGTTTTCTGATATATTTTACTGTGGATATTTTATTTTTATAACTTTCATTGTTTATGGTTAATTTTTTGAAATTTAATATATAATAGTTTTAATATGATGGATTATGTTATATTTCAATGTTTTCATACGAGGAATGTATTGGAATTAGTATGTGATAGATGGAGCCCACTATAGCTCCTCGGTCCATCAGTAGGCCTCATGATACAAACTAGTGTCTTGGCATAAGGCCTTAAAAAAATAAAATTTGTAGTCTTGGCACAAGGCCTTGACTATGTGGTTATGAAGTCTGGCGTTATGCATTCCATCATTATGAAATTGACTATGAATATTGCATGTGATTATTCAACTAGTTGAATATACATGTGAATAAGTAAATGGAATTGTTTGTTTTATCTTTTCCATATTATGTGGAAGTTTATGTTTAAAAGTTTTTTTCCCCATTTTATAGTTTGACTTAAATTTTTCTGCTGATTTTTGAAATTTTCTGCTATATTTTCATCCTTACTGAGTGTAAGAGCTCACCAATTTCTTATGTTTTATTTTCCCTAGATTCCAAGTAGTGTATTCTGATGGATAAGCACGGTTATGATAATGTAGTAATTGCTTTCTAAAATGATCATTTATGTTGTATTTTATTTTCTAATGTGTAATGTAACGTTCAATATGTAATTTATTTTCCATGACTACGAAACTGATTGGTATTTCGGAATATGATTCCTAATAATCATGCTAATGTATAAAAATAATACACCGACTTTGAGCTTGTGGGGTTGGTGTGTTACAAATGGAATCAGAGGATGTTTTTTAACATCCTTGGAAATATATTAAGATAAAATCTTATTAGAGAAAAATACCCTAAGAGAGATGTTTAGTATTAGTATAGATGAACTTTTTAGAATTTTGGTAATGAAGAGATTTGGTTTATTTTCCAAGCAGTACATCCCTGTCTGGATATGAGAAGGTAGTGACGGCTCTGGCATAGATGTACCTAGGAGTGAAAACTCCAACAAGGAGTTTCAGGCTTGACCATGGGTATCCTGGTACATGAAAACGGGCCTTTCTGAACTCTTGGTTATAACACTTCCATTGGATATTCTTAGGATAATTTACATTTTCCTTACAAACCATTATGAAATATTTATGAGTATATATCTCCTCAAAGAAAACATTTTTATTATTATGGATTATATCCATAAACTGTTCAATTTATGTTTAGTATTTTACATGTTTTTAATTATTCATTGTGATTCATAAACTAACCTAGTTTATGCTATTATTTACAAATGGCGCCTAGTAGAAGGAATGAAAATGACAACAATACACATGATCGAATGATTAATAAGGATCATGTCTTTCATGTTATTAAGATATAAATTAAAAAGTAAATTTTCTCCCATGTATTCTCATTATATTGAGAAATAATATCATGTTTTAATAAGATATGTAAAAAATTCTCTAAGTCTTATGGCTTTGAAAGGAAGCAAGATATGAAAATGGTAGAATAGAAACAGGTGGATAAAGTGAATAGGGTAAATAAGGATGTTCCCTTATGTGATAACTATGGAAATAATCACCTTGGTAAATTTGTGAAGGGAATGGGAGTATTTTTATAAGTGTGGAGAAAAAGGAAAACCAATACTTGATTGCAATGGTAAGAAAAAGGATTCAAATGTAAAATGCTTCTTCTAATAGGATATGGGACACTACATGAATCAATGTCCCAATCATTAGAGTATACCGCAAATTATTCTATTGGATAATAATGAAGTTATGATACTACCATAGATGAAGAGGAATGACTAGGGTTCTTATGTTGTTATTACAGAATTATGTCATTTCAGTGGTGCATCAATGAGGTACCCATTATATGAATTATGTAATTAAATAAGGATTATATTGTAGTACTATTTAATTGAGGATTTATGATTATATGGTTCTAATACTGAGGTAGTGATTTTGGAATAAGATATGATTGATTTGGATTCAATATTATTTACTACCATGAAACTAATTAGTTATTTTTTTATTCCATTATTGTTCGAGTTTACAACATTTTTGGATATAATGAGTATGTCGAGTATTCTATAAGGAATAAGGGTGCATGGAAGAAATCAATAAGGTTTTATGGAAATTTAGGTTGTTGCCATATTTTAAAATAATACAAGATGAAGGTATTCAAATGTTATTACATAAAAAAATTCTACATTGTGTTTACCTCCCTTATAAATTTTGGACTGTGAGTTTGCGAAAAAGTGTTTTCGATAAACCTAAATGTCGAAATGGATTATGTTTGAAATTGGATACTATTGTTATAAATAAATGATTTTTAAGATTATTTTTGGATTGATATAAAAAGGATAACCCAGAGGTCGGGTGATAACATGTCGTTTCCGGCAAGTCCTTAAGACTTGAACCCAGAACTGAAGGGCGACAAGGGTGAATCACCTACCACTAGCCTACATGATGTTCTAGGTTGTATAATGTAGACTTATTAAATACTCTGACAAATAAAATATAAAATTCATTATTTTTGGAACCCTATACGATTGGGATAAATAGAATATTTTTTAAATTCTATTATCTTTTGGATTTAAAGATGAGTTTGTGGTAGGAATTATTTTAAGGATGAAACAATACTTTTGAAGTATATATATATTTTTATTCTTCTTATTATTATATTAATAAATTAATTCTTAAAAATTAGGGTAGAGATCTTCAAACAAAAAATGTGTTATCTTAATACCTTAGGTTTTTTTGAACTAATAATAATTTAAATCATCATTGATTGATGGATTTGAGGCCCTAAAGTTTACACTTGTTTGTGATTGATGACCCCAATCACTCTCTATAAATATTTACTTTTTTCATCCAATTATTTGTCCCTCATTTCCACCGATGGTCTCCTAATCAAGATCATAATTTGGTGGTTACATTTTCATTTCACTTTCCCTCTTATTAACAATAAATTTTATTAACCCAATATCCGATGTGGGTTTTTCACAATGGTATTTGTCTATTTTTAACCATTTATTTACGAAGAACAATTTAAAATTATGAGGACACATGTCACTGAAAGAGGGGAGAATGTAACCTCCCATTATTTCATAGTACGTTATATCTTCAAAGTAATTCCAAAGCTTGCGCCACACGCAACACCAAGATCAAGCGCACTACGATTTACAAAACTAGCTATTCAAAAAGCAATTATGAATATTATTAACTAAAATTTGAATTTTATATAGTCTATAAAATTTTAGAATCTATATTATGTGTTTATTTGAAATAATATAAAAAAAATTAATTTTTTCAGATAAAATATGTATTTTTTTTAAAATGAAATTTTACCGCCTTTTAATGGAGAACCTTTTTTAAATCCAATATTTGACACTTTTATATATTAAATTTGATAAAATAAACTTCTACTTTAGAACTGGGAAATAATAATTTAGTTTTGATAAAATTTTGGTCTTTTTTGATGACTTTCATAATCGTGTCAATAGTGAAAAATACTAAATTTTAACTGAGAACAACTTTTTTAATCAAAATAATTTAAAGTGATTAATTATAATATGGAATTTTTTGGAAGTACAATTAGATTATAATTTTATCATATAATAAGATTTGTACGATTATAAGAAATTTCACATTTAAGTTAGACATAAACACATGTCAATCTTATGATAGTTTTCACTGTTTTTAAAACCACACTTTTTGGTTTTCAGTACTGTAAGTAACAATAAATTATTAAATGAAACTTAAATTTTTTGAATATGGTAAAATAGACTTCATTTTTGAATTCGTAATATCAAAATTCACTTAGTGTGAATTGTTAGTATTATTCTGAAATATTTCAATTTTGGATTAATAGTAAAAACACTACTTATTGTTTAAAACTAACAATTTAATTAAATAGTTACTTATTTTATTTTAATTTATTTTAGGTAAAAATAGATACATAATACTTATATATGTCAAATATGAAACATTGTAGTCATTTTAAAATAGTTTTTGATTTATAAAATTTTATTGAACTTTTTACCGTCCTTAACCCACCCTCAAGGAGCATTTTATAATATGAATAAAACATAATTTTACCGCTTCTATGAATTGAATTTAAACAATCCAAGATACATTTTTAACCTCAGTAAGAAATACGTTTTTCAATAAGATGAAAATAATTTTTGGTGAATAGTAACCTTCCACATTTATTTACCATGGTTAAAAGTAAATAGGGTAATTAAGGGTAAAAATGATATTATAATTACCCTAACACATGTCATAATTCAAATTGGTAAGTGTAATTAGACCAAAAACAACCTTAGGAATAATATATGATCCTATAGGTCCAATTGAATTAGATTAGGAAATTTATTATTTTTTAATTTAAAAAAGTGTTAAAACTGTTAAAATCATGATTTCATAACTAATTGTTTTTTAAATATATGGTTATACATAAGAGAAATTAGACTATAAATATTCATTAGAATGAATAAAATATTTCTTACATAATGGTATATTATTTTTATTATTTAGACATTAAATAATTAAATCTATTTATAACACAATGATGATGCAGTAATTACCTTATTAATGAAAGATTAAAATAATTGATAATATAAATACCCAAATAAATGTAATTGAAGACTTTTGATAAATTAAACTAATTTTATATGTTAATATGACTTTTTAGGGTTGATTAAATCAATTTTTTCGAAGTAATCATGTTGTCACAGTTTTAACAAAAAAACAAATACCAAATAGTGTCAAAATTGAAATAAACCAGTTTTTGAAAAAATACAATACTATTGGTTGAAATAATATTCCTAAAAATATAAGGAACATCCAAAAGGCTTTAACAATATTATATATGTCATTAATTAACCACTTTAGGTTCACTTTGATTATTATAGTATGTTTATTAACCATATAGTGTAAGAATACAAGAAGAAACTGTAAAAGATAAACTATTTATCTAAGAGTTAAATATAAAATATATGACTAAAATGGTAACCTAAAAGTGTATAAAAATTATTTTTTGAGAATATTTCGACCCATAACCACCTAAGGATCCAAATAAATTCATTTGGAGCCACTAAAAACCCAAAATTATTATATAATAAAATAATATTTTTAATGTTTCCTAACGAGCCCCTCCTACCCCTTATAAAAAGCCCTCACCTCTAACCCATTACTCACAACTCTCAAACCCCTTGGCTCTTCGAAACTCTTCCCAAATAAGCTCTCAAAATCCCTCCCTTACACCTAGAAGCCTTACCATAGTAAAAGGTCATTTCAAGAAATCCTTTTATATCAAATCAAAGGTAGTTACTAAATTTTAATGTAACATTATCCCTAAAACTCACTTCTATTATTTTACTTCCCCAACCCCCTAAACTCTTTTTATTACTTTATTTTATAAAAACTAAAATATACTCAATATCTTGAGGATGTGTAGACTACCGCCCCCTCAAGAAGATATCACTCATTTCTGTCATACATGGAATGTATAAAAGATGGAGTTACTAAAATTATATATCATATTATACTAGAATTATAATATACCTATGTATAATTAAGTATCCATTAAATTAAAATACAAACATGAAATGAAAGTAGCATTCATGTGTACGTACGGCTTACCGTTTCCATGAATCGTGCATTTCATTTCTTATATCAAAATGTTACGTACTATTGTAAATACATATATATGTTGAATATATAATATTTATATGATATATAAATCATGAATATCATTATAGAGATAAATTATTTTTGACTACATGGACATGATGTAATTATAAGAAGTTTACTTTTGACTCAATTAACAAATATCAACATATCAACCATTATTAAATTAATAAGTATGTAATGTTTATGACATGAAAATAAGTGATATAAAAGAAATTATAAATTTTAAAATGTTTTTAATAAAGATGAAATTAACATTAGTTTTTTATTCTGTAGATTAAAGAACGAACGGTTCGTGTAAGACACAAGGTAAGGGTTAATTTCACAATCTCATTATTATTCAATATTGTTTTTATGTAAGTATCTAATGGGACATATTTACTATACATGTACATGTTTAATAAAGGTGTTTTCAAATGTATTCTTTTAGTGGAATTTTTTGTTAAAATTTTGTTTTAAATGTTTTAATGATTTATTCTTCAAAACAATTCTCAACAATTTCTATTTTTTCAAAAATTATTTTAAGCATTTATTTATACGAACATAAATTTTTTAAAATGTTAATTCCTTTCAAAAGTTTCAAAGTGGTAGGGGACACTTTGATTCAAAAATTTATTTTAAATGAAGTCATTTATAAATTATGGGACATTTAAATGATTTCATGAAAAATGATATTTCTCTCAAGGATTTTTACTGATCATTTGGAAATATGTCAACATCCTTTATGGGATATTATTCTTGATCGAGTTTGGTTTATTATGGTACAAATCTTCCATATTTTGTTGATGGTTTTGCGATATATTTTACTGTGGATGTGTAAATTTTATAACATTCATGGATTATGGTTAAATTATTGGCATTTCACATACTAGTTTTAATAAGAATTTTAATGTTATCTTTCAACCTTTTCATATGAGGAATGTATTGGACATAGTATGTGACAGCTGGATCCCGCCATTGCTCCTCGGTACATCGGTTGGTCTCATGAGACAAACAAGTCTTGGCACAAGACCTTGACAAAATTGTATTTGTATTCTTGGCCCAAGGCCTTGACTATTTGGTTATGATGTCTGGCATTATGAATTCCATCTTTATGAAATTGACTATGGATATTTCATGTGATTATTCGACTACTAGAATATCCATGTGAGTAAGTAAATGAAATTATTTTATTTATCTTCACCATATTATAATGATGTTTAAGTTTAAAAGGCTTTTGATTTATTTTTATACATTGCATTAAATTTTTATTCTGATTCGTGTTTTTTTGTTCTATATTGTTATCCTTATTGAGCCTTTGATCTCACCCCTTTATTATGTTTTATTTTCCCCAGATTCCAAGATGTGTATTATGATTGATAAGAAAAGTTAAGCTAGGGGATTAATGGATTTCTCAAATGATCATTTATGTTGTGATTTATGTTATAATGTTTAAGGTGACGTTAATGTATGTAATATTTTTTCAATGACTGGTAAACTGATCGGTCCTTCGAGACATGATTACTTATCATAATTCCAATGTATTATAATAATGTACAGACTCTGGGCTTCAGGGGTTGGGGTGTTACACTATGGGAACTCAAAATTAATGAATATATGACAACATGAGGGAGGAAACATGGGGTGGACTAGGATATAGATTTTTCAAAGCATAGGTATTTTCAGATACTTACATAATAAATGTAAGGGGATTCACAAAGTGTCAAAATTTATGAAACAATGTTATCTTACCATGGGATTATGTTCTTACTCATGAATGGAGTGCTTCATGAAGGCTTAGTGCTTGTTGGTGCCTCCTGTAACCTTGAAGACCTTAATCATTATGAAATATAAAAGTCCTTTATAAAATAAATATCCACCTTGGGTGGATTATATCTATAATATAAAAAAATGGAGGATTTTTGTAGACAGAGTACCTTGAATGATCTATTTTTTTCTATATCACATTGCACGAGAGAATCGTAAATTTGGAGAAATCAGTGAGATAAAATATTGGGGTATCCTTCAAAAAAGTTTGGAATGAGAGGAGTATTTATATGAATTCTATTTTTAGATGACCTAAATATGTTTATAAATAAAAAATTGGATTCATTTATGGGTTAAGACCCATAAGACTCGCAAAAGGACTCCATTTAGACTCACATATTCGTGATGCATAGTAAAACATGAGGAGTGGATCTATCTGGTTTCAGGAATTCAAAAATGAGATTCTATGGTAGGTTTCACCATTATAAAATTATTTTTGTCGAGAACTCGGTGTTCATGATAAATAATATTTGGGGGCTTTGGGCATTTTGGATTTTGGATTTTTCCAGACAAGCTACACCTTCCTTTAATATCCCTATGGTATGTTTTTCAAAATCAGAAGTATTATAATGGATATAAACTATATATAAAATATTTTTAATTTAATTATATATCTAATAAAATTATATTATGTATAATTTTTTTAAATTCCATTCCATTTGGGAAATGATATCGTTGTTCGTGTGTATGGTGGACTACCGCCTCACAATGAGATGTTATTCATTTTGATTAAAACATCACATAGAAAATAATAAGGATAATGTTAATGAATATATTTTATATAAATAAAATAATATTTATATTATTAACATATTAATATATCTTAAAATAGAATATGTTATTTTATTTAATAACTTTTAACTCAGTGCATGATGATAATCTCATTCATGTACTTGTGGAATACCACATTCATCAAGTAATGTGACTCACTTTTTTCATCATCAAAAAACACATCGATGATATATGTTATAATATTTAATGATATTAACCATTATTTATAACAATATTATCATTTATTAAATATAAAATAAAACACAAATTTTTATAATGATCATTGTAAATTTGAAATGATACATTTGCAAATGTACTATAGACCATCTCCATAATTATAAAGTACTTCATTTCAGAAAACCATATTTCATGATTTGAATAAAAATTGTTATTGATGTATAAAGATTATATTTATTTCATGATTAATAGTGCATTTTTGCTGTTACCATAACCAGTGTAATCATAATAAAGAAAAGTAAATCAAAATATATATGGGAAACAATGAAATTATTACACAAAACACAACTTTAAGGTGAAAATGCTTATAAAAGGGTTATAAAATGAAATATGTAAATAATATATGTTATAATATATGTAATAATTTATTTATAATTTATTTATAATAAACATGTATTTTATATATAAGAGGTTCAAAGAAGTGACATGGATGTCCAGTAATGAGGTAAAGGATTTCTAATCTCTAATTTATTTTAGAGAGACATGAAAATTCAGAATTGTATATTTTGTGTGGTGTATATAACTAAATATTGAAATTTTATATATTAAATACCAAACTCTTCATGATAATTAAATTGTCATTTTATTTTATTCTTTATTGGGTTTAAATATTAAATTTATTACTAAAGCATTAAGGGGTTTTTGTGAATCATATTCACATATGTGAGATAAACTCTATATTGACCAATTCTTTGATGTGGTGTATATAATTAACATTATTTTATTTATTGATTATTTTTACATAATGTCATATGGATTTACATATACATTAGATTAAAATTATATCATGGGGTTTATTGTTAAAACATTTACAAATATGTAAGGGAATATAGTTTCATTTTGACTTCATTGAGAATCAGGATTGTGTTTTGAACATATATTATTTTAAAATAGGTATATAAATCCCCTTTCAAATGTATTATCAAGAATTTATTTATCCTCATGTTATTTTCATATTCCTTTAATGATGTTACCTTATGCGGAATATATTTCAATGTCTCCAAAATGGTAAATATTATATGTTTCAATATTATATTTTATTATGGTTTTTATTATTATGATTTAGATGACATAATCTTACACCCCAAAAATAAAAATAATAATATTCTATATTCTATTTTTATTAGATTTGGAATCATTTTTTACCTTCATTTTAATAAATTTATGTACTCAAGAGTTTTCTAATGAATGATTTTATTAAAAATATTATTTCTAATTGACTCTCATTATTATTCCCAAGTGATCTACTATAAAAACGTTTTTATATTTAATTTAGAATACTATAATTGGTATATTAAATATATATTTACACATATTTAACATTTTTGAAAATGAATTTAATGAAATCATCTTGTCATTTTCCAAAAATACCCATTTTCAGTTTTAAATATAATGATATAGTAAAAATTGTTTTAATGTGTATAGAATGGATTTCATATCCTAATATCTTATATATTATTTCCATTAACTAAAATTAAAAAAAAATTGAAATTGATTTTTAATGAAATGTATCGTAATTTTTTTCTATTATAAAAAATGTTTTTATTGATGACTTTTATTTTTCCACAATGAAATGATCCAAGTGATATTTGAGAATAATATTCCATCTAAAATGAAGTCCTTTAATATTACTATTCTATTATAGGGGTAATGATACTAGGATACCATTATTATTATTTGTTTTACTGTTTTATGTTTCTTCTAGAGAAGATGTTATTGAATGTTATTTCTCTTTAATGGGTTATGTTATGATGAAATGATAATGAATCCATCTTCTTTTTAGAATTTATTCTATAATGAAGGAATTAAATGATTATGAAACCTATATATCTTACAGTGGTTATGATATGATGAAATATTTATAAAACTAAATTTTATTTTCATGGTGTATGTATGTTGAAGGTTTTAATGTATTATGGAATAAATATATTTATATTTAATTATTTGATTGGTCGGAACTATATCCCCTTCTAATGAATTAAATAATTATTAATATTATATGGGCTTTAAGGGTATATTAGAGGTTATACAATGATAAAAATAGGGTATAAAAGATGTTCTCCCATGTCTAAAAGAGGGTATGAAGGCCCTTATCTCAAGAATTATTCAGGTAAATGGGTGGTTGTCCCAAGCCTAACATGTTATAATTTTCATGGTAGGAAGCCTTGACATTATATTTTCTATCATTATATTCATTCCCCAAATCTTTGTCTTTTTAAAATTTTATGTTATCATGGATCATTCTCTTTGATTAAATATTTATAAATGTCTTATAAACTCTAAATATTTATTACATGACTTATTTTTATTATTTATGAAATGTACATTATGATATTTTAATTTTATTCTCATGTTTTCTTACCCATATGATCATGTTATATAGATATATCCCTTTTTTACCCTTACTATGAATAAAATATCTCATTTCATATATTTCCACTCTATCGGTTATGATGAATTTTCTATATAGGTTATGTCGATGAATAGTACAAATGGGATTATCATTTTCTAACATATTGAATATCTTTCACATTATTAGAAAAGTTTATACCTTGTTTCTATAGGAAATAATCTATTATCTTCCTTAGATGTGTGTTTCTATAATTTATTCAATAATTATATAAAAATATTTAATATCTATGTTCGAGAATCCCTAATTTATTTAGTTGGTATCATTGGAATGGTATAATTAACCAATATAAACAATTTTTGGGAAACAATTGTAACATCTATAAGGATATTTCAAAGGATATGTCCATGGATATAACTATGAATAAGTCAAAGGGTGTGTCAGGGTATTTATTAATGTAATGTAAAATTGATAAAGGTTCAAAAAAGTGATTTCTATGAAACGGTATCACTATATTGATAAAAAAAATGTGGATGTGCATAAACAACATAGTCACCTATGGTTAATTGAATAAAAAGGTCACATTAAGATGGATTCAATCATCACCCAGTGCAAGGGAATTGTTTGTGATGCACGCATCATTTGAAACTCCCATGTATTATTCATTAGAATGGCCAAAATTAAATATAAACAAAAATTAATGATTTAAATAGATGATAATTGAATACATAGGTTAAGCCTATGGTATAATATATTTAAAATATGGTTTCATGATTTTGACATCTTATAAGTTATTTTCAATGATTATGTGGATTTTAGTAAGGATTAATGTTGTCAAGGCAATGCCTATGGGTTTTAGTAAATTATTGGAACATAATAGAATAATCTTACTTCTACATTAGTTGGAAAATGAAATTATTATTATCAAAATAATCTCAAAATATGGGGGATGAATAATTAAATCTCAATTCTCTTCTCAAATTTTTTTTTCCAGATATGAATAATATTTGACTTCCAAGAAAAAAAGAGGGAACAACATTCTGTTGAGTCCTTTATGAGCTAACATCATACTTCTATTAGTTATTCTGTTGATCCAATGGTTTATTATAAATGGACATGTTCCATTGAAAATATATCAGATATTCTATAGGGTTTAGAGAATGAAAAATTTATTTATATTTTCTATCATTCTGAAGGTAGTGTTGATAAGTGGTCTTATCTTATCAAGAATACAATTCAAAATGATGGAGTTGAATCCATGGATTTTAATTAGCCTAAGATCATATTTTTCAATAATTATTTTCATCGTATTGTTCATATAATGATTTACATGGGCTTCCCCAAGGTAAAGACAAAAGATGATGAATCAATTCGTACCTATAGAGGAAATAGTACTACAAATGGGAGATATGATTTTGGTATATTTATCCATCATCAACATAAGTTATATTGAGTCTTTCATCACTAAAAACCATGTATGAAATGGGAGTTAGAAATTAGATACACCAATTGATATGAATATATTGTTTTAGGTTCTATCGTTACTCAAATAGATATTATGGTTACATATCAATCTCATTATTTTGATAATGAGATAAAAATGTAATTCAATTGAAAATTTTACATTGATTGATAGAAGAAGATGATATTTACCTTATGATCAGTGTGTGGGCATAAACAAAAATTAGATTGTATTTTTGGAACAATTAAATGTTTTATGTTTTGAAGGGATTGTCATTGGGAAATCAAATGTCGATGTAACATGAAGAATCTAGCTAATGATATAAATAGAGAGAAAATGACTATGAATCCACAAACCAAAGATTTGTGGTTAAAATTAAATGAGTGTCGTAATAAGAAAAATAAATTCCCTAATGATGGGATAATCAAGTCGCTAATAAATAACAATATCTCAATATAATGGATAATGGGAAAGCATATATAATAACAAATTTTGAAGTGAATCCTGATAATTAATGAACACCTATTTTTCACTCCCTAGTTTGGAATTTCATGATTTATTTTTGGTGATTAATCCTAATGAAAATATTATTATTCTTACATTAGTGAAATATAATTGAATTTTTGGATTTATTAGATTCCTCTACATGGAATATGGATTCAAGAAATCGAATTTTATATTATACCTATACAAGGTTGAACCCAATAATCCAATTGAATTTTTTTATCTATGCTATGATATATTTTAAGAATGAAAGGGTGAATTATCTTTTGGAAGCATTTATTAATGCATGTTTGACTAACATAAGAGTTATGGATACCAATATGGATTTATGAGATTAAGAATTATCCAATCTTAAAATTCATTGGACCCCATTTTTAGAAGTTACATGTTTTTTGATTATCGTGATTAAGGATATTGGAACAGTGATTTATAGAAATATATCCATTCTGTTTTTCATATTATATACTTTCCATATTTTTAAGGTGAATTTTTTTTAAACTTCAGAAATATGAAAAAAGGTATCAGTAACCTTTATGGGTTATCATATCATTGATTTTTATGTAATTTTGTGCAGTAGTCAATCAACTAAGAATTTCGGCGCACCTCATCACTATCATAGAATTCTTCCCTCATGACCAAATTTCTAGAATATAAATTATTGATGTAATATGGTTTCATGAAATACCATATTGATTTATGTTTGATATCAATCGAAGGATTACATGGATTTTATGGAAGAACCATTAGAAATATATTTATATCAAGATGAGTTTCAGCATTGAATATCATCCTTATCCAGATGGTCACAATGAATGAAAAAATTAAGACCATATAGTCTATGGTATGATCTTGTTCTATAGATTTCAATGGTTTTTGGATGAACACATTCCTCACTTTTATTTTATTTTCAATAATAGATCTCACTCAAGAATTTATAATACATTTTATGAATCCTTTTAGGGATAATACTGTATAACTCAAAAATATTGGAGTGACATTGAAAATTGAAATGTATTGGGACCTCATAGAGCTAATGAAATTTAAGATAAATTTAGATCCATTTAGTTACACATAGAATAAATGATGGAATAAAATTTATGTAGTTAATCATCTACATGATCTATAAATTGACCATATAGAGAATACATTTATACAAATTTCACCATATAGGAAATAAGGAAAAAATAAGCCATATGTATATCAAACCCATTGAAATTCATGTTCATATTTTGAGTATATCTTATCTCCTGGTGGTACCACTGAAATTATATTAGGGTCACAATATGATCACTATATCTCACATGAGAATGTGCATACCCAATTTAACACATTTACTAAACACAATGGTCATACCAACAGAGCATCATATTACTTTTAAAAAATTAGTTGACAGTATGGATCTAATAGAGAAATTGAAATGAAATAAAATCACTCACATGATAATTTTTTTGATGAAAAACAGCCAGCTTAAGAATGTTTTTCAGGAACTTGAGAATGGGATGAGCCTAAAATATCATAAGTTATTGGTACCAAAGTGAGGAATTTTTAGGGTGAAATACATCTTAAGGGGGTAGAATATAACACCATAAGACTATGTGAAATAATTTTTTCAAATAAATTTATAAATTTAGATATTTTATTATGCGCAACACTATGTTTATCTTATGTTGAAAAAAACATTGAGTGTTTCATGCGATACCCACAACATTGAAATTAAAAAAAATGTAACAATATATCAATATATTGTTTTTAAATAATATATTGATCAACTATCTTTTGGAATTGTTGGTATGAATTTGACTAACAATGTTATGAAAATAGAAGGTTTTTTCATGTATATATAATTTATTCTATAATGTCCAATGCCTAAGAAATTAAAAAAATGTAACTCATTTCTAAAAAATATAGTTTCATGAAAAAATAATAATTTTATGTCAATAAATTACAGAATATGTTTTAATTAATTGTTTTTTTTAAATATCCAACGTAAATATTAAATCAATTATTTAACAATCATCTAAAATATTTTTTAGACTATTGATATGAATAAATTCCATTTTACACATAGATTATTCAATAATGAATGGTTTTGACCTATTTTCACAATTATTTTAAAACCAATTATATTAATTATTTAAATTTTTATAAAATAAATAATGTTAATATTTTATATCATCATTCCAATAATATATTAGTTTGATGTTTTTAGAAATTTATATTGTGAATTATTTTTAATTACAAGGAAATTATGTTTTTTAATTGAAAACATCATTCTAATTTAAATAATTTTTAATGATAAATTATATTTCAATTTGGTTTTAAATTTAAATTTTTTAAATCATATATAATATATTCCAATTTAGTTCATTTTAATAATTTTCATGATTGATTATTTAAAAAAACCATTGTAAAATACTGATGGGTAATCTAACAATTGAATGATTAGAATATATGGAACACACATACAAATATTATTAAATAGAAATGTATTGCTATTATAATTTCTCAATTAAAATCTTGTTGTGTGTGGATGTTTTGTATGTTAATTAAAATATATTTTTTAATTTTTTTGTGACATTTCAATGTAGTTTCTATGTTTCAATGTAGTTTCTATGTTGTTTCCATTCCCAAATATATAAATGGTCAACCTCTATCATATCCCATTCATACCATAAAACCTATTTGGTTCATCCATTATATAACCAAATACCTTTACAACATCCATCTATCATCCTGGAATCCACAATTTGGGATGAAACATAACCTTGTAAGGATTTTGGTGAAAATATAATGGTGATACCAAATAAAGAGTAACATTCTTCATCAATTTTTTATTTATTTTTTATCCATATCTATAAAATATTATAACACCATGATGATAGAATATTATTTGAATCTTTCTTAAAATGTTATTTTTATATTGAATTCTTGACCTACAACCACCCCCACATTATAAATTATGTTACACAATTAGAAACTGGAACTCAACCATAGTTTTAACTAAACCATAGGCATATGTACCATAAAATTAACCTATAATAATTGATTCAAAAAATCTGTTGGTATAGATTCAATAAACTAATTATATAACAATGGTTTTTCAAAAATAATTGGTATAGGTAATGATTATACCAAAATTATAGCTAAATCCATTGGTATAGCCACTATTTAATGACTATATACCAACGGTTTTGGGGAAATCATTATTATAGGATACTGATATACCAAAGGGTTCAGTAAAATTGTTTGTATATCTTCAATTTAATGACATAATGCCAACATATTTTCCAAAACCATTAGTACTGGTCTAAAAGTTCATAATACTTATACCAATAGATTGGAAATTTTTTGGTATATGTATTTTGATTATTAACAAATTATTTTATAAAATTTCCTTGAATACATAAAAAAATTAATTTAATTGTAACTATATGTAGACATATTTTTCATATTATTTATCAAAAAAACATTTTATTTTAGTGGTTGTTTAATTTAGATATAAATCAGAGGTATGAGGATCAAACCCTTCCATTGTTTTTTTGAATTAAAAATGATAATTATTTTCAAAACTGTTTGTATATGTATTTCTTATTACCTATAAAAATAGTTTGGAAACAATTCCTATAGCCTACCTATACTAACACCATATATGCCGATATCCACTCAGATAGTTTGTAAAACTTATACCAACGGTTTTGAGACCATTAAAAATAGTTTAAAACTATACTCATAAGATTATATTCAATAGTGTTACAAAATAATTGTCCATGTGTACATTGTACTACCACCACATGAAAATATGTAATATGATTTTCCATCACCACTTCTTCATGATGTAATGTCAATCTTTTTCCGTAATTATTTATATAGAAAATAATAATTATGAATTGAATTAAAATATGTGGATGTTATGAAATTATTATAGCATTGTTAAAAATTTTAACTTTTTGAAAAGGTAATATAAAATTCCATTTCTTAAGTTTACACTCAATGATAGACGATATCATCATTCTTGTACTTGTGGAAGATGCCCATCACGAATATATATGGCTATATTTTCATCACCACACCTAATTGATTATTTTTTAGTATATTTAAATAAATAATATGTTATTTATGATATTATTTTCATTATTTAAAGATAGAATATGACTTTTCCTTTTTTACATAATGATCTTTCAAAAATGGTAATGTTACTCATGCGTACTTTTTACCTTTCCTCTCCATGATCGTCATATACATCATTTCTAAAACCATCATTATTGATTTGAATTAATGTTAATATTGAATAAAAAATTAAAAAATTGTTATTTTATTATTATTATATATATTTTTAACCATGATCATTGTATGCGGACCATAAATACAAATGAAAATATATATAAAGAATTAAGTAGCTATTAACCGAAACATTTAAAAAATGGAATTGATAATAATTGGGTAATAACAAGAAAATTATTGAATCCTATATGTTATTATATATATATATATATATATATTTCTATGGTTTTTTATAAATTTATAATAATTTTATCTTTATTAAATATGATTTCTGAATGAGTGTGCAGGAAGTCGAGAATTATGTTAAGGTAAATCAAGTCTATCTTTTTTTTCGGGTAGATATATGAAAATTATTCACACCTTGTTCATGTTTGTTGTATATACTAACCCCATTAACGTTTTATATAATTAATTTCCATATTTTCATGAAATTTGATGTTTCATTTTATATTATTATTTATTGGGTATTATAATTCAAAACATTAATAATGCAGTACAAGATTTCTGTCTCACTTTTTACTTCTAAGATCACACTGAATATTCACCCACAAATACTTTTTTGTAGTTTATATGATACCGACTAAGGAATTTTATTATTATTATGCACAATTTTATCTGGATAGATAAATCTATATGAGGGTCTATATTTCATGGTGTTTATTATCAAAAAAACAAATCTATAAGGTATTTTTAGTCTCAATTAGTTTTCTTTTAGATATATGATTATGTTATGAACATATCGTCATTACATAGTGAATATATATACTCTTTTAAATGTAATATCATGAATTTATTTATCTTGTTAATGTTTTAATATTCAATTAACTAATCTTTTTGATGGGGATTTTGTTTCATAATTACTAATGTAGTAAAGATTTAATTTTACAATTGACATCATTTATCAAGATTGTTTATGATTATGGTTTAAATGATAAAATAATATGATTCATATATTAATAAAACAATTAAATTTTATATCAAATGTTTATGTCATGAGGATTAATTTTTCAATTAATGATTCACTATTTAGGTACTCAAGAGTTCAAAAAATATTTTTCATTATGAAAAATCAACCTTTCGCTCAGAAATAATTTTCTTCTAATACTTTATTTCTGAAAAATGTTTTCAAAAATGTATCTATAAGAATTGAAATTTTTTATTAATTAAAATTTTACCCATGATTAAAATTTTAAAATATGTTTTTAATTGATTCTCTACAACTATTTATAAAAAATTATTGTATAGATTTTAATCAAAATGATAATGTAATCATTATTTTAATGAGTATGGAATGTTAATAATTTATAAACATCAAAAATATCATCTTCAGTGATTAATACTTTATATGTATCTATGTTATTTTCAATGAATAGAATTTTAAATTTTTTTAGGTTTTATTTTGATTTTTTCGTTTTAAAAGGTTACTTTTCCTCAATGAATTATTCTAAAGGGTATTTCAGAATCATTTTCCATAAAATATTACCTTATTTTACGTTACATATTCATTAATGGCGTTTTTATCCAAGGATAAATTTTATATTATTTTTCTGAATGGTCTATGTTTTTGATGAAAATATGTTTATAAAACATGTTTCTCTTCCACGACTTATATCATACAAAAATTATACTACATATCTATTCTATTAAAAACATATCCGATGATAAAATGATAAATTGATTATGAAAATATATTCTTTTTAACAAGTAAATATTTAAAGAAATGATTATGAAACCCATTTCATTTAATGGGTTATGATACGATGAATTTTTTATGTTCTTGTGGAAAAAATGTGTATTATTTTCATTTTATTAATTTATTGGACCTATATTCACTTATAATGAATTGGGATATGATTAATGTTATATGACAAAAATAACTACATGGAAGGTTATACAAATCATGAAGAAGGGTGTATAATAGTATCTTCCATGCCCATAAGATTGTACACGAGAGTTTTTCTTATGCGTGATGTTTGTAAACTGGCGGTCAGCCCATTCATAATGATTTATAAATGACATCCAAGGTAATAATTAAATATCATTTTCAATGGTTATGTTTATTAATAAAATATATGTATTTTCTAATGTTATATTCTTATGGATCATTTTATTTGATTACTTTTTGATTATTGAGTTATGAACTACCACATATTATTTCATGAAACATGTTTATGACATATGATATGATGGGTATGGTATTCAAATGCTCTTATTATGTTCTGGTACCCATATTCTAATGTTTCATGGATATATCACATATTTATAAAAAATCAGAATCTAACTCACCCATTAATATTTTTATTTTAACAATGTCATTAAAAAAATACATATTGTATATGTCTATGAATATTACTAAATTGGAAGACCATTATAAGAGAAATTGAAGACCAATCACCTGATAAGGTGATTTTGTAGAAATTATCTCAATAATTAAAATATTATTGTCCTCGAGCATGTCTTTGCATAACATAATGAATATTTAACAAAAAATATGCAACATATATGTAGGAGAAGCTTGGGTCAGTATACCTAAGAATCATTGTCATGGTTTATTATAATGACCAAGGCTTCTAGAATTTATGGTGATAGTGGAGGAGATACTATGGAACTATTTTGGTTATTTGTAAGGTGTTAAAAAATTCTGTTGTAATGGTTGTGAATTATATTAAGTAAGCGTATCATTTTATTAATAATATAGAAGGTAATATTACAATGTAATTGTGTAGGGGATCCAATAATATAAAATTAATTTCATGAGGGAAGGTTATTGTAAATAAATATTAATCCATAAATATTTAGGCATATTTTATAAAAATAATGTTTTTTATAGAAATTTTTTTCACTATATCCTTTTATGGTTTTTACTGTGGAAAATAATTTTTAGATATGTAACATAGTTTTTTCTGACGCTTTCGCTGGGTTTCACACATCTATTTTTGGAGGATGCGTAGCTGTTTCCCCACATTCTCAGTTTCCAAAGGTGTGCGGAATCCATCACTTATTCATGGCTATTTGTTCCTTGATTGAAACGAGATGATGGGATGTCAGTTCCTCCTTCTGTGGATTTCTCTTCAGAACACATTTCCTAGTCCGAGTCTCCCTTACAGGCTTAGGATGTTGATTGTGAAACTCTTCCCAGTGGAACATCTTCATGGACACCTATTAATTACACTGATTTTTTCTGGACATTCCAATGGTTTCGGTCAGGGGAACAACCTTCAGTCGGGGAGAGTAGTCATGTTGGATATCACTAACGTGTCTTAAATCTTGAACACTAGTGCTTCTGGATTTCTTCTCATTATTTTTGGGCTTCTCGAGGGCATAGAATCCCGATAAATCCCAGGTAAAATGCGGGGAATTATATGTTATAATCATGTATCTAAGGTTTTACTCAGCTTCTTATGTTTACTAAAGGGTATGTAGTAGGTTTAAAACATAGCGAAGACGGATCTTACTGATTAAAACATTGACCAGAGTGGATCAGATGGGTTCAACCCATGGAGGTAACACTGATGCTAGAGGGTGAATTGACATGATCTCACCGGGATGTGGTAACCCAGGTAAGACTTAGGATGGGTGATATATGGTTAAATTATGTGGAAGTAGAATGAGATAGAGTCAACTTTAGGGTGATGGTGATGTTGGGCATGAGCCTCGAAGAGGGCTCTGACGTATCCTTGATGGGACACCTAAAGAAGAAACCCGTATGAAGGGGACCTATAGGAAGTGAAACCTCTATGTTCTGTCATGAAATTTGTGTTCATGCGAAGGATAGAAACCAGATGACATGTATGGGGTTACACGTTATTAGCAGCCCGAGAGTTGGTCTGATGCCAGAGGGGCAGAACAGAAATGTGGGTCCCAATTGAGGGGACTACAATGGCTTAACACTGGATGGGATCACAACGGTATACAAAAAGATGGGGTCTCAATGGCTTACCACTTGGTAGGGATCACAACAGCTTACCACTGAATGGAGTCACAATGGCTTACCGCTGGATGGGGTCATAATGTCTTACCACTAGATTTGGTTACAATGGCTTACCATTGTAAGGGTTCACAACGGCTTACCACTAGATGGTGTTGAACCTCATGGAGGCTTCCCATGTACCCTGTCTAGCAGACACAGAACAAAGCCCATGTAGTTCGGGATGGTGGATGCAGTTTAATGTCGTGCATGAGGAAAAGGGGCCATGAAATTTAATGTCATGCAGGACAATGGTGGTCCGGAGTGAAGGGGGATGGAACCAATGGATGATGGGCTTGAACCTTAGGGAGGCTTCCTATGTACTGTTCCCTATAAATGATCAAAGTCTATGTTGTTCGGGAGGAATGTGAACGAATGTGAAGATGGTTTGGACCAATGGGTATTGTGCTTGAACATCAAGGAGGATTCCTACATGCCTTTGCATGGAAAGGATCAAAGTCCACGTTGTTTTATAGGATTGGGAACCGACATGTAGATGGTCTGGACCAATGGGAGTTGGTCTTGAACCTCATGAAGGCTTATTATGTTCTTGCCTTGGCAAGGATCAATGTCCGCCTAGTTCAGGGGGAGTGGGAATCGATGTGAAGATGGTTGGGACCAATGGGTGTTGGGATTGAACCTTAGGGAGGCTTCCTACATACACTACCTTGTCCAGGATCAAATTCCACATAATTCTGGAGTGACGGACCAACGTGAAATGGCAGGAACCAATGGGTGTTGGGATTAAACCTCAGGGAGGTTTCTTACATAACTTTCCTTGGCAAGGATCAATGTCCATATAGTTTAGGAGTGATGGACAGACATGAAATGGTCAGATCCAATGGGTATTGGGCTTGAACCTCATTGAGGCTTCCTAAAAACCCTGCCTTGGTAAGGATCAAAGTATACCTATTTTTGGAGGGTTGTGAGGCTTATACACTAGGCTTCCATGAGATGTTGTCATGGTCATGCTTACACTAAGCCCACACAAGTCATGCTCGGTGTGAGAAACAAGATTCAGAAAAGGCTTGATGATCACGTCATAGAAGGTACGTTCGTGGGAAGTGGAGTGGGGCTTTCACATGGTTAGCATCCCTAAGAGGAAATAAGGGATTACTCCAGGGTGGAGGGCCGGTGGTGTCAAGGCCCAACAAGAGAGGGATGAGATAAAAATTTCATGATGCCCATTTCTCATATGGTCTTGGGTAATGAATAAGATTGGAGGAGTGGGGTTGCTACCTCGTGCAATAAAATCTAGGGGCTTACACCATGGTAGTTTCCCTATCCCAGAGGATAAACGCAGCTACAATAAGGAGGATATCATTCTTTTTGAGGAATTAATTCACTCCCGTAGAGACCAGTGGGCATAGAGAATGTCCGAGATAGGGAATCCCACGTTTGATTCATAGGGCGATGTCACAATTTAATTTCATGTGTTAAGGACAATGGTGCCTGGTAGTTTAATTTCTAGCATCTCGAACGAGGTTGGTGCACTCCACACCCCTTGTACATACATAATTGATACCTCCCTATTCATGAGAAAGGGAAGGCATCAACAATGCCATGAAGAGGGGGTGTTATGGAGTGATCCATTATGGGGTCCATGTTCGTATGGCTATGCGAACATGCAATAGCCGTTAGCATTCTTATGTGAAGACTAATGAGGCAGAGCAATGCAACAGGAGGCGCCTCTCA
This sequence comes from Viscum album, assembly GCA_963277665.1. Lineage (NCBI taxonomy): Eukaryota > Viridiplantae > Streptophyta > Magnoliopsida > Santalales > Viscaceae > Viscum > Viscum album. The sequence goes on from OY728141.1 coordinate 105,704,050, forward strand.
TGGGAATATGTAGTTACTTCATACGATCCAAGAGGGACATATGAGAGAAGGGTGTGTGATTTAGTACATTGGGGTGAAAGAGGCTCCTGAAGACAATTATCGGAAGAGGTTTATCAAACACGTGAAGAAAAATACGCACAAGTAGGGAGGATCATGCGTGAATGGAGTAGTTGTGTGGATATGAAAAGGGTGAGTGGTCCTAGAGGGCTGCGCGTAATCGGAAGGGTTGCGTGCAATTGTTTCACAATTGGAATAGTTTCTTGAAAGAGACCAGGTGTGCATGAAATCTGATAGGTTTTTGTGGAAATGTGATATGTGGTTTTTGAGGTAGACTAAAGGGATTTCATGCAAGGTTGGTTGTGCAAGTAAGAGCTGTTTAACGCAAGAACCGGTCAATGTTTTGCACGCAAAGGGGGATAAATTTTTTACAAGAGAAATGGATTGCGCACTCGGGCCATGAGTTATGGGATTTGGGCGACGGTTATGCCTGAGTGGTCCTACGTGAAGACAGACCCCTGGGAGAACTGTCGCGAAAAATTGTGTACCTGAATGCCATTTTTGGATCACTGAAGCAGTTGATTTCACGCAGAAGAGGTAGTTAGGATTCTTCAGCCTTTGGAAGTTGAAGGGGGTTTCTTCAATTTTTAGGTGCTCTAGGTCCTTGGGTCTATGCGGAAGTCAGTCGATGCGAATGATTGCATGCCTATGTCGGTGGTAGGAAGGATTGTGTGCCCAGGTCGACAGTGTGAATGATTCTACGACCGTGATCGGCGACGCGAAAGATTCGGCACCTACGGTCAGCCGCGTGGATGATTCCGTTCGTTTCTTGATATTCATGATCAATTCGCTTGATTATAAGTATAAAAGATCACATGGAATGGGTATAATTTTATTGGATTAAATTTATATATTATTGATGAAAATAAAAAAAGTGTAAATATTTAAATATATCATTTTGTTACATGTTATGGGGATAAATTAATAGATGAGTCATTTAGTGATAATCATTTAGATTTTTACAGCGGTTTTTCGATCACAACGAACCAGTTTTGTTCTTTTATTTAGTATCATGAAAAAATGATGGTTCCAGAATCATTACATAAGATATAAGAAATATTTTAGAATCTAGTTCAACCATAAAAACGGTTTCATGACCAGACTTGAAGGATAAATTGAAGAACGAATGTTCTTCGTCCACGAAGGTTGTAGATTGGAACCTCTCGGATGATGATTTCATTTTTTAAATAAAAGAGAGAGTAAGGATATTGATGATGTATCTTCCATTAAAATGATATAATTATAGTATATATATTATACTGAAGTTATCATGATTATTTTTACATATGTTATGAGGAGATAATAATAAATAAAGAAGGAACTTGAAGAGAAAATAAGAGGAAATGGAAGAGGATTTTACCTCTGGATACTCCTCCTTGAGAATCTCTTTAAGGGGATTGATTTTAGTCTTTTGGAAAGACCAAGAGATCCTGGACATGGTGAGAGTATAGGGAAGAGTATTTGGGCATAAATTTTACTAGCTTAAAGCTTAGATAATTGAGGAGAAGAGGGAGTGATGTGTGGTTTTTATAGTGGAGGAGATTAGTGATTTGTGAATATCTTATTCATTATTTTATTAATTTTCTCAAGACAAGAAATAGTGTTTGATTATTGTGAAAAAATAGTAATAAGTGAATGTGATTTTTAACTAATGGTTTCTTACATCATCCATGATGCAAGGAATATTTTATTTATCTTATAATGTATTTATACTATAAATTACTATATTTTACTATTCACTAAAAATTCAAGTATTTTAGAAAAATCCCAAAAATTCACAGGAACAATTTTTCGATGTGTAGAATTAAAAAATGGACTCCATTTTATAAAAATATTTTTATAAATATTTAAAATTTAATTTTTCAATAAAACCATCATTTACTTGAAAAATATAGTTTTTGAAACTAAAACTGATTTTATAACACCTTGAAAAATTAACTAAGATCTTATTAAATTATCTTAAAATCATAGGAAAACAAAATATTTATTTAGGAATAACTTTTATGAAAATTAATTTTATTTTAAAATCAATTTATTATTTTAAAGTTTTAATTAAATATTTATTACTCACAAAAATACCAACAATTAATTATTAATTTATTAAAATATCCACTCTCATTTATAAGGTGCCTAAATTTTATTTATACTTACATGGTGGAGGTTGAGGTTAATATTACTATTTATAAGGTTACATTACTATTCATAAGAGTCAAGTTACTATTCATAAAAATGTAAGTTGATCCCATCAAACTCTAAATATCTTACTAATCGCAACCGTGTATGTCCGTTTTTCTAAATTCAAAACATAGAAGTGACAAAATTATGTTTAATGGCTAGGTTATAACTATATACTATAATAAAGTGTATGTTTCAAAAATACTAAGTGTTGAATGCATTCTATATTAAATTTATTTGTAAATCCTTGGGGTGTTACATTCTTCCCCCCTTTCAAAAATTTCATCCTCAAAATTACCAGAATGTTACCTAATAAAAAGATTTGGGTAGTTATTCATCATAAGATCCTCAGGATCCCACATCACCTCTTTAATTTTATGATTTTTCTAAAGTAACTTTACTAGAAGATTCATCTTATTCTTTAACGTTTGTTCTTTAGTGTCCAAAATACAGATAGGCTCTTCACAGTAAGATAAGTAAGGTTCCAATTCTATACCTTCAAAAGTGAGGACATGCATTGGGTTTGAAATGTACTTTCTCAACAACAAGACATGAATACATTGTGTACCTTAGAAAGGATATGTAGAATCACCAAATGTTAAGCCACATCTCTAAATTTCTCTATAATTTCAAAAGAACCAATGTACCGGGGTTCAGTTTCCCTTTCTTCCCAAATGTTATAACACCCTTCCATGGAGATACTTTCAAGAAAACATGATCTCCCACTTAAAATTTTAAATCCTTCCTTCGATTATCAACATAGAACTTTTTTCTACTTTGAGGTAGTTTGATATGTGTTTGAATACTCTTTACCTTTGACATTGTTTCTTCCACAAGATCTGAGACCACACGCTTTCTTTCACTAACTTCATCCCAACATGTTGGTGTATGACATCTCTTTCCTTACAATGCTTCATATAGATTCATTTTAATACTAGAATGGAAACTATTTGTGTAGTTTAACTCTACCAATGGTAAATAATGATCCCACATACCTTGAAAATAAAGTGAGCATGATTTCAACAAGCCTTCTAATGTTTGGATCGTCCTTGCTGACTGCCCATCAGTTTGAGGGTGATAAGTAGTACTCAAATGATGCTTAGTATCCAAAGATTTATGAAGAATTTTCTATAATTTCAATGTAAATCGTGGATCAATATCAAACACAATTGATAGAGGTTCTCTATGAAGTCTTACAACTTCAGTAATATAGATCCGTGCAAGGTTCTCTAGTGAAAAATCCTCCCTTATACTGAGAAAATTTATAGATTTCATAAGTCGATCAACAATTACCCATATTGCATCATTCTTTCTTGGACTTTTGGGTAATCTAGTTATAAAATCCATGATGATGTCATCCCATTTCTATATTGGAATAGGTATAGGTTTCATGACTCTTCTAGGATGTTTTCATTCATCCTTCACTTGTTGATAGAATAAAAATCATTATACATAATAAGCTATCACGACCCGCCTTCACCAAAAGGAGGGAAGGGTTAGTAGATTGCCAAGCCCTTCCTTATTTAAGTTGAAGAATAGATAATGACCCCCAAAACCCACCTTCAATAGGTCCCGGAGTGGCGACCAGTGCCAAGGGTATAGAATCTCACACAAATGGAAGGCATTACCCTTTTTATTTTTATAGGAATGAGAGATAAGATAGAAACCCCAACAATACCAAAGATTAAAGTAAAGGCAAAGCCAAAAGTAACCCATTCCAATATGCATGTTCAATAGTAAATAATACAAGCTAAAACAAACTCCAAAGTTAAAGTGACAAGAGAAGGAAAACAACAACAACAACTGCTCCAAGGTCTGCACTAGTACAGTCCCGCACAATCCCTGAAGTCCTCCTGGAAACCTGAAAATAGTTTTATATATGTAGGGTGAGCATACAAGTACACTCAGTAGAGAAAATCAAAGACTCTCGTGCACAAGTGAGGAGACATTCTAATGCCCCGTGGAAAAAGAGATAACCAAACACCCAACAAGGAAAATCTATCCACCCAAACCTCACCAAGGCACGCTCCCCAAATAACACAAGTCAAGTAACGTATAGTAATAGCACATCGATATTTGGGTACCCCGCACCGCTTTCCCACTAGTTATTGAAGACATCCTACGCATCGAACCAATCCTTCCATTTTCACCGTAGTCCCACTGCCACACCCGCCCGCACACACCTGGGCCATAACCTCACCGCAGTCCCACTGCCAAACCCCGCCTACAGACACCTGGGCCACAACTGCTATCCCACCCATAGACACCTAGGACAAAACCACCTCACGTAACCATGCCCGCAAACACCTAGGCCAGAACAACCACTGCCATGCCCGAAGACACCTGGGCCAGAAAGCTACCGTCACGCCTGAAGACACTTGGGCCTCATCCCGAAGATACTTGGGAAACAACCTGCTCGTAAACAACTTGGACAACAACTACTACTACCCTACCCGAATATTATTGGTCTAATAATGGACTTAAGGCCATCACAGCCTACCCGAAGAGTCTTGGGATATTTGGGAAAGGGAGCAGAAAAGGAGCTAATAACTATCCACTCATAGGAGTGTTGGTAAAAACACCCTCCCCATGAAATGGGGTGTTCATCACTAAGCACTCAACGTGGGTGGGGCGTGAATAAGAAACATAAAATCTATAAATATATGTATAGGTAACAAACACTCATCCCAAACTAGGGGTTCCAAAACCTAAGCACAAACACCCTTGTTACTATTCATTCACAAAAGAAGTCACGTCACTCGTGGCCAAGTCACAAGTCATTCCCAAAATCAATTTCCCAACTCAACCATTCTTGTTTTCATGTTCAAGTGATCTCATTAGGGTGAATTCTTCACTACTGGGCAACTAACAGGCATAACCACAATCCAAAAGGAAAGAAACAGCCAAACGACAATTTAATCATTTAAACCCGGTTCTCTTGAAAGTCACAACAACAAAGGGATAAGTGAGATCCCTCGAAGTACTGGAACCAAATAAAACCCCAAGACATAGCCTCATTTCCCCAAAATCCAGGAGCCAACGGTCTCTCAACAAGAGAGGATTCCACCCCAATTCATGATATAAGAAAAGTAAACAAACAACCTCAAAATCACAACCAGCGAAAGTACAACAATAGAGGATCCCATCCCCACCCGCATCACTATAGCAACCGACCCGTGAAATAAACAACCAAACCGCTACCACCAACACAAGGTAGGCCCATGCAGGTATTTTCAGATTTAAAAGATTTAACACACTCCATGGTTTTAATTCCACTGTGATTTAACCGGGGTTATAAAAAAAGGGTTGATCCTGGTGCTTTCAATTTATTCAACCGAGTATACGTAATTAACCATTTCCATGTTACAGTTATTTAATCATCAAGGAGTACCGTGGTTCATTAGTGCACAGAGAAAGACCACCAATGACCATGATTTTCAGTGATCATAGACCCATACAATTCACAACACATAAGAACATAAAGTGTACAATAGAACATCAATCACACCCCACCTTCATTCTTTGAAATTCCGTTCATTATCTTCGTTAAGTTCGGTTTCATCAATTTCCAAATAAGCAAAAGCATGCCCACCCCGCATGATACACAGAAACGAGAGATGAAGTAGAAAATCCCTACCTGGTTGATCAAGGATCAAAGTTTTTTCTCCACGTACCAAAATAGGGGAAGCATGACTCGCATGGCTCCTACACAGTTGCACCACTTGCCTTGGGAAAGAAGGGACTTCAATCACACAAGGAAAAGGAGGAGACTAGCCAAGAGGGAGAAGAAGAATTTCTAGAATGATAAAAAGATGAGATACCCCACGTTATGGGATAATGAATTTGAACACCTTGGAAGTCGGATCGTGGTTTTACCATGCGGTTGGGTGGTTACACATGACTGAATTAATTGTTATTTAATAGAGAGGTTTCTCTGTATTTTTAGATATTAAATATGGGTTAAAAACGGCCTTGAAATGCCAAAAAAGGTAAAAAGGCCTAAAAGAGGCGTTACGGGAAAAACTGTAGAAGGAAAACCCAACAAGGCTGGATGACACCAATCGGTCGCACCCATCAATCACGCCGATCGATCGCACCGAATGAGGGGCGACCCCTTAAGATCCTAGAATTTTGAAAAGGGACGGATCATGAGGGTCTGGGCCATTACATAAGCAATTTCCCACTTCATTTTATCCCACCAAAAATGTTCCTTCAAATATCTATACATTTTAGTGCTACTAGGGCGTATAGAAAAATTTGAGCTATGTGAATCATCAAATAACTCCCTTTTCAAATTGAGTATAGAGGGAACATATAGCCTCTTCCCAAATTTTAGAATTCCATCCTCACACATGAAGCAATACAACTTCCCATCATTCACACCTCTAATTTTATTTTAAATATTCTCATTATCAGAATGAGAAGTTTTAATTATTTTCAATAAAGATGGTTGGGAAACCAATTGAAAAATTAATTATGCCTCAAATTTTTTGATAATTACCATATCCATATTTACTAGATTCACTAATACAATATCCCTTTCAATCCTCATTTTTTAAAAAACTCCATGATCCTTACTGCTTAGTGCATTAGCTACCTTATTTGCCTTTCCTGGGTGGTAGTGTATCGAACAATCATAATCATTGAGTATCTTGAGATATCTCCTTTGACTCATGTTGAGTTCTTTCTGTGAGAAGATATATTTCAAGATCTTGTGATCCTTATATATCTAACATATTTTTCCATAGAGACAGTGTCTCTATATCTTCTGAGCAAATATTATAGCTGCTAACTGAATATCATGAGTTTGGTAGTTCTGTTTGTGAGTTTTTAATTACCTTGATTCATAGGCAATAACTCTATCATTCTGTATAAGGAAACAACCAAGTCCTTTATTTGATGCATCACTATAAATAAAAAATCCACCATTTCCCTATGGTAGAGTTAAGATTGGATCATTCACTAACCTCTTCTTTAATTCTTAAAAACATTATTCACATTATTTTATCCATACAAACTTAAACCCTTTACGAGTAATCTTGGTTAACGGGTTAGAATGAAATGCTGATAATAGGCTACTAAACCAATAAAACTACATACCTCAGTTACATTTTTTGGTGTAGAACATTCCTGATTTTCCTTTGTATTTACTAAATCCACTAAGATTCTATCCTTAGAGACAATATGGCCTAGAAAAGGAACTGTTTGAAGATAGAATTTACACTTGATAAACTTCTCATACAACTCATTTCTTCTAAGAGTCTTCAGAAAAATGCACAAGTGATTCTCATTATCTTAATAGCATTTGGAGTAGAAAAAGATATCATCAATAAGTACTAAAAAAATCATTAAGATATTCCTTGAAAACTCTATTCATTATATCCTTGAAAACATAAGGTACATTATTTAGTCCAAAAGGCATTACTGTAAACTCGTAATGCCCATACCTGGTTCGAAATACTATCTTTGGATTATCTTCCTTCCTCACATGCAACTGATAATATCCAGATCTAAGGTCAATATTCGAAAAATATTGGGCTCCATGAAGTTGATCAAATAAATCATCAATCCTAGGTAGGGGATTATTGTTCTTTATTGTAATAACATTAATTTCTCTATATTCAATGCACAACCTCATTGATACATAATTCTTCTTAGTAAAGAGAGCAGGGGATCCCTATGAAGAACACTAGGTCATATAAATCCTTTATCACCCAATTCCTCTAGTTTTTTTATCAGTTTTACTATTTCCACTATGACCATTCTATAAGGAGTCTTTGATATAGGCCTTGAACTAGGAATTAAATCAATATAAAACTCAATTTCCCACTCTGGAGGATGTTCAGGTAAATCCTCTAGAAATATGTCAATGTATTCTTTCACAATATGAAAATCCTCAATTTGAATATTTCTTCCCCCACCCATAGATATTACATTCTCTTCCTCCCTAATAATTGAATTCAGTAGAGCTACTGGGGGTGGATCTAGATAAGAATCAGATGATGATGTTTTTTCTATAAATATCATGGATTATACACCTTCCTCACACATTGTAATTTACTTCTTGTAATATATTTTTTCATCATATTTTAAAAGCCAGTCCATTCCAAGGATTATATCAAAGTCAACAATTGATATGATGATAAAATCAGCATATAAAGCACATTTATACACCATATTAGAGACTTCCTGGCATATCTTTGTTGTAACGAGAATTCCCTTAAGGGTTTTGATTGAAAACTCTCTTATTAAGGAGAATTGGAAATATACAATTTTTAAAGAAAACTAGGAAGATATAAAGGAATGATATGATACAGAATGAAATAAAACATTGGATAAGTTTTAGGAAATGATTATAGTACCTGTCACCACATCATTAGGAACCTCAACTTTAGTAGTTGTGATTGTATAAGCTTGGCATTTCTCCCTTGGCCTTATATGGATAATGTTTGTTTGATGCTTAGGATAGTTATTTGAATAATGTTCCATCTCTTTATAATTGTAGCATTGAACATTGGTAACTTCTTTCTTTCCCTTGAAATCTCGAGATTGGTGGCCTCTTTCTCCACATTTGTAACAAAATCCTTTTCATTTTAAGTAGGATCTGGGTTGTTTCTTTACACAAGTATCACATGTTGGAAAACTCCCCTTTTTATTCTTCCCTTTATCTATTCTTTCCCTTACCACCCTATTCTTCTATTTCTTTCCTTTAAATTCATAAGAATTAGATAATTCTTTCTCTATCTTGATTGGACATGAGAATATATATTCATATGATGATAAAATTTTGGGAAACTAGTGCCCTTCATAGGAATGGTTTTAAACCATAAAATAATCAATCAATATTTCTTCTAGGATTATGTATGTAGTCCACAACATGCCTTAATAGCCTTGTCAAACTGGATGCATACTTTTCAATGTTTTCATCCTCTTTTTTTTCAAACTCAACAATTGCCTCTCCATATATTTTCATTGTTCGTGAGGAAAATATTTTTTTAAGAATATTTTTCTTAAATTACATCCATTTCATTTCTTCTATTAATTACTCCTCTTTTGTGTTTTGAATTAATAACCACCACTGATCTGCATCTCCTGATAGATGATAAACTGTCATGCTAACCTTCTCCCTTTCATTACATCCCAAAGTGAGAAATATCTTCTCTAAGGAACTTATCCAATACTCCACTATAAATGGGTTTGTATTACCATTGAATGATGGAGGCTGTTGTCGCATAAAGTGGTCTAACATTTCTCCCCCACATTGTGGATTTAGATGCTCCATATGAGTAAGGTTATTGTTCATAACATGAGTCAACTATCCTAGTATAGTTATAAGTTGTTTAGCACTGGTCACAACTCCAGTACCAATTCCATTATCTTGTATAGGAGGACAATCCCTACATGGGATACGTGCGTTCATGCAGTTTCCATTCCTTCCACTAGGTTCCATTTTTAAATAATGGCATACACTAAATTAAGTTATGAATCACAATGTATAATGTTGAACTAGGAAAAATCATAACATAAAATGAAATTTTATGCATGTCTAATATCATAATCATAAGCATATTTACTTTGAGGACATATTTACATTTAAATATTTAATAATGGTTTATAAATAAAATGTGAATTATCCTAAGTATATCCCCTAGGAGTGTCAAACCAGGTGCGTAGTAAGGCCCATTTTCATATACCAGGTTACCCTGAGTCAATCCCAGAACACCTTGTCAAAGTTATTACTCCTAGGTATATTTGTGTCAGAACCAAATCCACTTGTAGTGTCCAGACATAGATTTATTTTCATGAAATATCCACATAATCCATACCTTACCATAACTCTAGGATATTATCGTATACTTATCCTCAAAGTCTATCTGAGGGTTTTGTTTCCTAATCTATGTTTTATAAATCTAGTTTCCAAGTTTTATACCAAACTTCTTATGACACCAACTGTAAGGACTCGAACCCAATTTCCCAAATCTGGTGCCTTATTTTATTACATCTCCATATAAACAAGGAAGTAATATCCCAAAGGAATGAATATTTTAGTATATATGAAAATTAAGATAGATACATAAGTTCTACATTACAACTTGAAAAAAAATAAAACATATCAACTTATTTTGAATCACACATAAAATCCTAGATTATCCTTAAAAGTCATTCATAATATACTTCTTCACAACCTGGGTAAAATAAAACATAATAAATGGGCTAGCTCAGATGCTCATTAAGGGTATGTAATACAGGGGAAGTTATCATAAAAATAAATACTAGGCAATCTGAACAACTAAAAACACATTCCTTTAATAATATACTTGAGAAAAATATGGTAGAAATGAAAGATGATTAAATATGGACATATAAATGATCATAAGATAATGAAACATTACCATTGATATTATACTAGTCAAATTATCACATGGTTTATCAATTACTAATACCATAATTAAGTAATGCATAATACCAGACATATGAAACATATTAATAAGGCCTCTGCCAAGATGTCTGAAAATATTAGGGTAAGGCATTATCCAAAACCCAATTCTATTTTGTTTCATGAGACCTACCGATACATCAAGGGGATATAGCGGGCACTACCTGTTACTTTCTAAGTCCAATTTATTCCTCATATGAAAGGGGATAAACATAAACAAGATGAACATATGAAATAATTTTCCCCAATCTGTACACATAAACACTAACCATTCTGAGTAGTATGATGAATGGTATCATGACATCACATCCACAATCAAATTGATCATAAACAATTTAATACAATATGGTAGATTATAAAAATAATATATTAACCTCAATAATACATAAAATTCAACAGAGGTGTTGAAATATACAAAAATACTCTAATAAAATCATTAAGTAATTTTTGAGAGAAATACACTTTTACTTTGAAAAGAAGAGTTCTTTTGGAAAAATATTTGATTAAAACCATAAATAAACTAATTTAGTTTTTACATGATGAATTTAGTGGTTTTATAAAAATAATTTTGGCTTAAAACATATTATAGAGTGCACTTTAAAATAGTTATGAACTTGAGAAGTTCCCTTGAATCGGGCTTGTTTATCGGGAATATTTGAGAAAGATCTATATAAAAAATTTAACTCACCATAAAATAAATCTGGATTCTGATTGATAAACATATATATAACATTCAAAAAGATTTTATGAGTACATAATAATAATTAATAATTTAATAGGGATTAAATGAGACAAGGAGTAACCCAAAAGAAAATGGAGGTTCGGGTAGAAAACCCTTACTTTATGTACTAATGTGTTAGGAACTTGAACTTAAGGTCCTTGAATATGAAATTTTACCCATTAATAATTTAATTAAGAACATATTTGACATGTATATAATTTATTATAATTTTATTAAGTTCATTTATGGAATTTTTATAAGTTAAAATATTTAATTCTGTCGTTCTAGGGTGTTCGTTTCTTAATATTCATGATCAGTTCGCTTGATTATAAATATGGAAGATCATGTGGAACAGATATAATTTTAAAATATTTAATTTATATATTATTAATAAACATAAATAAGTGTAAATGGTTATATATATCATTTGGTTACATGATATTAGGAGTAATCATTAGATAAGTCATTTAGTGATAATCATTTAGATTTTTACGACGGTTTTTCGATCACAATGAACTAGTTTTGTTCTATTATTTAGTATCATGAAAAAATGATGGTTCTATAATCATTAAATAAGATATAATAAGTATTTTAGAATCCTTTTCAACCATAAAAACTGTTTCATGACCATCATTGAAGGAGAAATTGTAGAATGAATGTTCGTCGTCCACGAAGGTTGTAAATTGGCACCTTCTAGATGATGATTTTGTTTTTAAAATAAGAGAGAGATAGTAAGGATATTGATGATGTATCTTAAATTAACATGACATAATTTAAGTATATAGATGATAATGGAGTTATCATGATCATGTTTATAGATGGGGTGATGAGATAATAATAAATAAAGAAGGAATTTGAAGAGAAAATAAGAGGAAATTGAAGAGGATTTTACCTCTTGGATACTCCTTCTTCATAATCTACTTAAGGGGATTGATTTTGGTCTTTTGGAAAGACCAAGGGCCACTGGAAATGGGGGACATGATAGGTAATAGTATTTGGGTAGAACTTTGACAAGATTAAATCTTAGAGAAGTGAGGATAAGAGGGAGTGAGGGGTGGGTTTTATAGTGGATGAGAGAGGTGTTTTTTGAATATCTTATTCATTATTTTATTAATTTTCTCAAGACAAGAAATATTATTTGATTATTGTGACAAAAAATAGTAATAAGTTCATGTGATTTCAAACTAATGGTTTCATACTCCATCCATGATTCAAGGAATAGAGTATTTATCTTATAATGTATTTATACTGTAAATTACCGTATTTTACTATTCACCAAAAATTCAATTATTTCAGAAAAATACCAAAAATTCAACTCAAAAAATTTTCAATGTATAGAATTCAAAAATGGAATCAATTTTATCAAAATAATTTTCCAAATATGTGAAATTTAATTTTTAAACAAAATCATCATTTACTTGAAAAATACAGCTTTTAAAACTAAAACTGATTTTATAACACCCTAAAAAATTAACTAAGATCTTATTAAATTTTAATAATATCACAGGAAAACAAAATATTTATTTAGAAATAAATTTTATGAAAATTAATTTTATTTTAAATCAATTTATTAATTTAAAATTGTAATTAAATATTTATTACTTACAAAAATACCAACACTTAATTATTAATTTTTTAAAATATCCACTCTCATTTATAAGGTGCCTAAATTTTATTTATACTTACATGGGTGAGGTTAAGGTTCATATTAATATTCATAAGGGTGTATTAATATTCTTAAGGGTCAAGTTACTATTCACCAAAAATATAATTTGATCTTATTAGACTCTAAATATCTTACTAATCGCAACCATGTATGTCTGTTTTCAAAATTAAAAACATAGAAGTGGAAAAATTATTTTCAATGGCTAGGTTATAATTATATACTATAAAAAGTGTTTGTTTCATAAAGACTCAGTGTTTCATGCATTCTATATTAACTTTATTTGTAAATCCTTAGGGTGTTACATACTCTCTTGGAAGAGAGATCAGAAAAGAGCAGGGAGCCAGCCATCCATCCTTACTACCGCGATGTTGGAAAAAAGACCCCCCATATAAATATACGGGTGTTGACACATGGTGTTCGATGTAGGTGGGGAATGTATAGAAAATAAAAACACACACACACACACAGATATATATATATATATATATATATGTAATCCACACACAAGACCAACCTATGGGTTCACAACAAATCACTAACCAATTCACAACGTTTCCACTTTCACTACCACAAATAAATGCATAACACCACACAAGCCACAAGACACATTTTACATTTCCAGCCAATTCCACTATCTTTCCCATTCATTTCATTATTAATCATTAATAACATTTAACAAAACTTATCAGTATTAATTAATTCATTAACTATTTCCATCCCATTAACAAAACCATCCCAATCTATTTATAAAATTATTAACCAATTATTCCATCACTACACGAGCATCCATCACAATGCAACCATTATTATCTCATACACCACGTAACAAAACCACACATCACCGCCCCACAACAATACCTCATACCAACCACACATCTCCCCATACCACATCACAACCACACATCACTACCCCACAACAAAATCTCATATCATATCACACCTCGTCACCCCACAACACAACCTCATATCACATCACACCGCACCACCCCACATCACGACCTCATATCATTTCAAACCTCACCACCCACAACATGACCTCATATCAGATCAAACCTCACCACCCCACAACATGAACTCACCTAAACACACATTAGACCCACCCATACCCATAGCATATAAACACAAAAATCACATCACAACACTTTATATCAAATTTAGAAAAGGGGGATTTTTTTCACATTCCACTTATTTAATGAGGGAACTCTCACACAATCCATAATCCATGGGAACCCATTTTATTATATAAATATAAGTTATTAAACAATTTATATTTTAGGTTGATACCAAACAATCACAAAAAGGTTCCATAATCACACAAAACACTTTTCAAACAAATCCCCCAATGACCACAATTTCCAATGAGGCATTCATCCCATACAATCAAAATATCATAATAATATCAAAGCTGTAAAAGCATGAAACTAATTACCCTTACCCATAAATTTCAATTTAACTGGTTCATTATATTTATTAGTCTATTGAAAACCATCTTCTCATATATAAACAAGAATAAACCCCTCCCACATGATACAAAAAAGTGAGAAACAAGGGATTCCCTACCTCAAAAGAGCTTTTTGATCTCATTGTGCACTTTAGGGTGAAGGAAGAAGTGCTCAAAAACAAAAAATGAATGAAAAACTCATAGATAAACCTGAAACACACCCAAGGATCATAAAAAATCATCCCAAATCACACCACAAACTAAACCACACCACTGTTGGGTATCTCTAAATAATAATGGAAGGAAAACCATGGGGAATAGAGGAGAACTCACCACGAATCACTGATGGGAATCCACCAGAACCAAAGGATCAAGGAAAGGGATGGAGGGATAGAAGATCCTTAAAAGGTTCCTAAGGATCTACCAAAAAACAATTAGAAGGGAAAAAATCTGAATGAACAAAAATCAACCAAACAAAAGGATTTAAAACCTAGAACCTGTGGGTTTCACGTTATATATTCCTTTCAGGATGTGAATCCGATGGGGTTTCTGTTTCCACAAAAAATCTAGTCACCTAAACTCTAATTTAATACACATTATGAATTCACATTTCATGATGTGAATATATTTTATAGAATCCTCCTTATCCTATATACAAGTCATGAATCCACCAGCCTCACATGCTGTGAAACATAAATTCATGACATGAAACTAGTTCACATCATGAACCGCCTTATACAACACTCCAATAGCTCCAACCCCACCAAACCCTCCGTGGCCTCCTCCAAAGTACCCCAAAACTCTCTAACTACTGAAATTGGAAAATTATTAGACCAAGAAGCCACATTCCATTACAATAAATAACCCATGGAAATAAAATGGGTTTCAACAAACTTTCCAAATGACAATCATTCAATTTTATAGCTTAAAGAACCCAT
Organism: Viscum album; assembly: GCA_963277665.1. Lineage (NCBI taxonomy): Eukaryota > Viridiplantae > Streptophyta > Magnoliopsida > Santalales > Viscaceae > Viscum > Viscum album. The sequence continues at coordinate 105,719,485 of OY728141.1, forward strand.
GAAAATAAAATGGGTTTCATTAAACACATCAGAAAGAACCCATGTAAATAAAATGGGTTGTATATGGATTCATATAAGGAAATCATTAATAAATCCATAAATAATCATACCATGATAAACCCATGGTAAATAAATGGGTATCGAAAAACATCAAGTAACTTCTTTGGTAAATAACATTCAATTAATAAAATAAATTATATGGAATTTACATAGTACAAATAAAGGGTATATATTTAATTCAATAATTCCCATAAATCAATCATTTTATAACATCTAGATTAACACCCTTTAATCAAATGAATCAAAATAATCACAAAGGAAATGCATTAGGTGAAAAATAAGGATCATACATAGTGGATGATTATACCAGACAAAGGTAGTGATGGATCATTCCCACAAAAAATAAGGACATTACATAGGTCAGACTGAGAGAGAATGTGGATGGTTACATTATAAGAATATCCATGATCAATCATAATGTATATCAAAGGATGTGGATTTAGATGAAAACCATTTTTAGGAGCATTAGGAAAAATCACTTTGGAAAAAAGAAACATCCATAATCTTTTTGAAAACATAGAAATATTTAATTAATAAATGATAATAATATTATCTTTTAGAAATTAATTAAATATTATAAATAATGTATCATAGAAAACAATAAATTTGTAAAAAATAGGCGTTCACATAGAAAACATTAAAAATAGATTCTTTTTACACTTTGATGAAAATGACCCATACAGAAAACGTTAAAAATATCTTTAAAACTTTTTTAAATAAGATAAAGCAATTGAAAATAAATTTCATAAATTATTGTTTTATAGAAATAGATATTTTAAAAATCATCCAATGAAATAGTAAATGGAAAAAGGGAGTTTCCTGAATGAAAAGAAGATATGGGGCCAGTTTCACTTATAAGAAACACTTCTGGTAAAATATGGTTCAAGGGGAAATGAAATATCAATTGAATATATAAATACTAATGAATATAAAAAGTAAATTATAAGAGGTTTTATAAATAATTAAATTCCCAAGATGGATTACCTTCCAAAAACAATCTTTATGTAAAAATATGATTGGTAATGAAACCCTTATGACTTGAATAACATTTTGATAAAAACAACATTCAAGTTGGGTATCTTTTGAATTTATAATAATTTAAGGAAATTACATGATATGTACCTTAAAAATCCATGAATATGGTAAAATAAATTCATCAAGTAGTAATCAAACCATATTAAAGGTATCATGGTGCACATTAAGAAATAAGTCTCAAGAAATTAAATATGAGACAAAGAACCCCTTAACTTTATTTCTACTTAGTCAAATAAGGTCTAAAATCCTATAAAAAAACATAAATATATTATTATACTATTTTATAATCTTATTCATAAACCTTACCCTAGAATATAATTCATTTATTATCATTTATTATTAATATATTAGTTAGTCATCAGTTATTTTTTCCATCGGTTCTTAGAAATTTCAGTTGTTTATTTTGTAAAAAAACCATGAACATAAGATCAATTCTCACTAAGTGGTTTAAATTTTTTCATCACTATATCATTAAAGAAATAATAATTTTTTTAATTATTACTTAATTCCAATTTTCATTAGGTTAAATACATGAATATGAATTGTTAGAATTAAAATCACGATGAACTAGTTTTTGATGTGTTTAACGATCGAAAAGTGAAATATTAATAAATATTTTAAATATTAACACCACATTTTAAAGAATCATTAAAACATCTCAAATATATAATTATTACATGACATTACAATTATATGAAATCTCATGATCATTTATGACACAATTCTTATAACATCGTTTACATAGGTGGTAAAACTGACCCAAACAGTGACATATTATAATGTTTTCATGAGTAAGGAAATGTATTTAGATAATTATAATATGAAATATTTAGAATATTAAATTTTTTCTAATTATCATATATCCTCAGTAAATCCATTCTTAGAACCATCCAATATGGGTGATGATGACAAACAAAATTCATTGTTCGTGGAGGCGGTATTCTGCAAGTACGCATGATTAACGATCTCATTTATTAATGAATGGATGGAAAATGGTATATTTAAAATGATTATTTAAGAATTTTATTTTTTAAACAGACAATATATTTATTCATAAAATCAATCCTTGGTACTAGTTGTAAAGACCCATAAATTTCAAGGAAAATTTTTACTCAAATTCTTTGGAATTTTATGAGTACACAGTTTCTAATGGCACCTAATTCCGAGGCCTGGTGTGCCCAAAATATTTTTCTGAAGTTTTGTTTGGGTACGTTCAGTAAACGTATGTACGAGTTTTTATATCTTTTGAACCGGCGCTTGGAATTGAAATCGGAGGGCACCAATGAACTTGCATTGCCGGTATTCGCTTAAGGCGACCTCTATCACAGTTGCATTTTGTCGTATGTGGTAGTTAAAATTTGGGGATTCATTAAGAATTAAATAAAATTGTTGTGTTACAATTTTATTTAAATTTTTTTTGTTATATCCCACAAGGGGAAGTTATAGGTGGGGCCCACACCCACGTAACCTCCCATGAGAGAATAATGTGAGGTGGGGCCCACACAAACCCCAAACCTTTCAACTCCCTTGAACCCCCATTATTTTTACCTTCTTTTATTATGACAACTCCCCTATTAATGAGATCTCTTCACCTCCCTCTTAATAAGTTTGCGAACACAATTAAATTAATTACTTCATTAATTAAATTGGCAGATCTCAATTTGAATTAATTTGATTTGCATGGCACTTTTTTAAAGGTGAAGAAGTATTTTATAATATTTGCGATAACAAATATTTTGGTGGGGAACCTCTAGAGAAATAAAAAGAAAAGTGTTCTTCTCTGACGAAGAACACGAAGAACGCTCCATGAATCGAAGAAAGTGAAGCAACTTCATCCTTTCTTCTTTCCCCAATGTCAAAGGAATCGACATCATCATCCGTGACGCCCGTTCTTCTGCGAAACTCGTATTCCGCGGCTCGATGATGTGCGACGTCATTTTCAAGGTAGGGGTCGATATTGTTTGATTTAAATCCTCGCACCTCATCATTTATTATGGTTCCTTTTAGCCAATTGTTTTTATTTTACACGGAGGGCTCGGGCCGAACAAACACGGCCCGACGTCCCTCCGATGGTTCTTGATTGATTGACAATGGCAGTGGCGCATCGACGTCACCGGTAGAGAGAACCACAGAAGAAATTGGAAGTGCACTTGTCACCGGGTCACCGGAGTTGTGCGAAGAATGGGACCGTGACCACCATGGGACGCGGCAATGCCGGAGGGGTGCGGTGCCATCACACCGCGCTAGAGGAATAGTGTTGCGGCCAAGAGGGCCGTGGTGGTCAGATGAAAGCACGATGTCGTCACGCCGCATGGTAGAGGGGCCGTGGCGGTCGGAGATAGCGCGACGCCATTGCGCCGCGCTAGTAGGGGAAGTCGCGGCTCGGCCGCGACGGATAGGCAGGAGGGCGGCCGGCTGAGCCAGCCGCTGGCGAGGGTGCGCCAGGGTGGAACCGGCATTTGTCGGTTCCGTTACGGGAGAAGGGGGGTGGGGGAACCACCCCCTTGATTGAATAGGGTGGGCCCTGCAGGGCACCGTCGCCGCCTGGTCACGCTGACCAGGTGGGCTTCACCACCCCATCCACGCGGCCGGGCCGGCGCGCCACGCGGGCCGGGCCGGCACGCCACATGGGCCGGGCTGGCACCCTGGGACGGGTCGACATCTGGGCCGGACCGCGCCCTACCAGGTTAGACTCGGACCCGGGTCAGTTCGAACCGGTTCGGGTCGACCCAGGGTGGGTTGTGCCGGGTCAGACCGGCCCAGACCCCCCCTCTTCGGACCATTTTTGGTTAATCG